>OY288273.1:67913555-69113555 GCA_958450335.1 Hibiscus tridactylites
AACCACTCAAGCATGCTTCCAACATATATATATATATATATATATATATATATCATATCTAAACATCAAACCTCAATCATTCATGGCATATTCGACAACATATCATGGCAATTTGCATCAAAAGTAACCTTTAGGCATGCAACCTAGTAAACAAGCCAAGTAAGATACCAAATGCATAGCAAAGCACAAACCAATAACCAAAGGCCATTTATAGGTCTAAAACAACAACATAAACTTGCTCGAATAGGGAGTTTACACAAATCTCCCAAAAACACAACATATCCCCATTGACGTTATTACTTATAGTCTAAACCGAAACATACATTCTCAAATGAAGTCTCTTGTGACCCCTTTCTCCACGCTGCCTCCAAAACCTCAATTCTATTCATTGATGGACAAATTAGAGCGTAAGCACACAAGGCATAATGAGGAGTGCTAAAAAGAAAACACCCTAAATGCATTAAAAACATTTTCCAAGACTACATTGAAATCTCATTTCATTTAACTTAAATCAACATTTGAAACCATCATGCCTTTAAAACCATGCCCTTTCCTTAATCAAACATCAGCAAAATAAACCTTATGCAACATGTATCATGAATCAACAACAAGTCCCATTGCTAACACTCAATTTAAACCTTCCCATGAATAACTACCGTATGCAAAGCTTAAAGAGTAAAACATGTATAAATCATAAACCATCTCATGATACATCATCAATTATATTGGCTTACAAGTGATCATTAGACAAGTTCATTTCTCAAAACAACATATCAGAGACACAGATTCAACAAGGGTTCTCACAACACGTACATCCATCTCAACCAGAATTTGGTACAATAACAACCAACGGGGACACTAGCCCCATTCATCGGTTAGACGCGACGAGACACCAACTTCCTCGATTATTAGGGTACATGGACGGAGACATGGGACACAAACCCCTCGACATCCACGACAACTTTTTATAGTGCATTCAATCCTATTGCCGGCTAACTGTATCTGATATCATTTATAAACAATTCTCACAACATCACTTGCCAATATAATTCACATTTAACAACATACCTCATTGTTTTCAAAGCGTCATCATTAAATCATTTTCCAAGCATTAAACCATGCTTTAAATATCAAGTATAAAACGTATGCTTACAAGGATCACTTACCATGTGCATCATTCATCAACACATCATCAAAAACAGTAAACCACATACTTTAAACATGTTTTAACAGTAGGTAACATGCATCCAAAACCTAGTGCATAAAAACCATTTCATAATAGCACAACCGAGAGAGAAATTCCTTATACTTTCATCCGAACTTAAACAAGCATTCCAAGCTTACATATAAGTTCCGAAAACCACCTTTAAAACATTTCAAAGCTACAATCCACATTCTCACTCACCGACACACAAAACCTTGATTAGCCGACGCGAAAATAAGCGTCTGAAGCTACTGAAACCTCATTGGTTGCTTCTAAAACGTTCTCCAATGTTTATGTATTAGGATGACATGCCAAGATGAATAGTCAAACACAAAGACCCTCAGGAATTGGTTATGCTTGGGAAAAGCGCAACCCAACATTACCTAATTATTATTTTTTATTTAAATTTTAAATTTAATTCTTAATTTATTTTTATGTATTAGGATTAGATTTAAATTTTTTATTTAATTTTTGTATACATTTTATTTCCGGTTAGGAATGAAGGAAAGACCAAGAAAGATGAAAGAATAAAGGAGAGGCCCAACTAGCAGCCCAAAGCAGACAAGTATAACGGCTAGTGCCTTCATAACGGCTAGCCACAACGACTAGTTTGTCGTGACGAGTGGAACATATATCTATGTAATGACTAGAACCTCGTTATTCGCGCCACAATAATTGTCGCTCATTGATAGCGTGCCTGCCAAGGCAGTGGAGAGAAACGACTATATAAAGCCAACTATTTGATGAACACTGCCTCTTTGTTTTTTTAGAAACGACTATATAAAGCCACCCCGTTTTTTGGACTATGAGTCTTTAAGGTTGACTCGGGGTTTGTAGAACCAAGACTAGAGATCTGGTTTTGTTCGGGAGTGGTTCAGGGAAAACATGGTTCGGGATATGATAAAATTTTGGGAAAATTTCCCAAAATCTTCTAAAAATATATATAAAGGTTTTGTGAAGTCAATTTGGGAAAATGACTTTTAGAGGATTGACATTTTTGGGTTAGTGACTAATTTGTAAAGAATGAAAAATCTGTTTTTAACGGACTATTTTGAAAGAGAGCCAAAACTTAGAATCTTTATTAAAGAATAATGAGAGATTTTATTAAAAAAGGATTAAGTATTCCAAAATCTATTTTGACGTAACTTCCATTTCTCTCATTCTCATAAGCCAAATACTTTATTTTCTCTCAAAACTTCTAGAGGTTTTCATCTTTTCCACTTCACTTTGGTTTGCAAATGATTTCCTCGTTGTTTCTTCTGTTTATCTCAAAGGATTCTTGAAGATTTTGCAACAAATCTTGTCAATTGAAGGAATTTGCAAGGGTTAGAGGTAACTTTCGTTCAACTCCTCTGATCAAGGTTGTTTAATGAAATTCCTAAGTCTTTGGCTCTCTAATTGTGTTTATTAACTATGTTTTCTAATCTATTTGATGAAAATGGCTAAATCAAGCCATTAAGGATGATTTCTCATGATTTTCGTAATGATATTGTTTTGGTTAATTTGAGATTGATTTTAATCATGTTTTGAATGTTAAATGATGTTGAAATAAAGGTTTTATCATAAGGATCCCGAAATAGGTTTGATCTCTAGTTGTTTAGGTTGTTAGATTGGGTTTTTTGTGGTGATAGTGTGGTTTTGGTGTTTCTAGAGATATAATGATGCAAATAGATTGTTTTTGGATGTTAATTGATGGTTAAAATTGGATGGAAGTGTTAGGTTTTGGCTGGGTTGAGTTTGTAGAGTAATCAAAAGTGCTTTCGGTTTTTTCAGATAAGCGTTTTGGTGTTTTTGGGCAGATTTGCGAAGTGGCTTTGGTTGCTGTTGATTTTAATGCATTGAGATGCATTAATCCTCTGTTCATGTGTGGTATAAACAAGGGAGAACGTATCGGAAATAATTGGTGAAGTTTCGGGAGCTTCGGAAGCTTGATTATGCTTCGACAAAGCAAGAGAAGCATTGTCGATTGAGTGGAATTGGTTTTAAAGCCTTTCTGTAACGCCCCGGTTTTGGGCTTGGAAGTCTTGGGCGTTGACCGGTTGGTCAAAGTGCTGTTCGAATCGTAAGAGGTTAAATTAGGAAAGCCTAGTTCGGGTTGCATAAAAATTATGGAAAAATGTTCTAAAATCATCTTTTATTATAATTAAGTGAACTGTGAAATCAATTTTGGAAAATGAGTTTCGGAAATGTGACATTTTGGCTAGTGACCAAAATGTAATTTTTGAAAGTTTTGTGGCTATTTTATAAAGGGTTGAAACTTTGAATCTTTAAGGAGCTATTTACCCAAAGGGAGTTTCTCCAGATTTTTCTAAGATATTTTAACTCATAATTCTGATTTTAAAAGAATCAAAAGGAGGGAAAATCCTATTTTAGCTATTTTCTCTTTTAACTACCTATTTTCTCTCTATCTTTTTCTCTCAACCCAAACACCCATTTTCCAGAGATCTTGTTCTGATTTTCTCACCTAAAATCATTCTTTCAACTCTCAATTGATTGCAAATCATTGTGTCTTCAAATCCTCTTCAATTACTTCAAGTTTCATCAAGCTTTTCTATTCCAAAAAGAGGAGAAACTCAAGTTTGGAGGTAAGAACGTCCTTCTCCTCTGAACTTCAAGTTCTTTAATGAAATTCCTAAAGTTTTCAATCCTAATTTGATAATTGATTAAAGGTTTTAAGGTTGATTTATGGATCTTGGCTAATTATGCAAGATTTTGATGATTTCACTTGATTTTCGTTTGATCTGTTAAATCAGTGTTTTGAGAAGTGTTTTTGATGTTAAATGATCATTAAATTGATGTGGAAATGAATCTTGATTGATGCAATCCCGGATAGGTTGGATTTCCTAAGTTTAGCTTGTGTTTTAAGGTAGCTTTTGTGGTGATCTTGGTGATCTGATGTTGCTGGAGGTATAAGGATGTTTATAGGTTGTTTTTAGATGTGTTATGATGTTAATGGAAGTGAGGTTTTGCTGGTTTGTGGCTGGGCTTTGTTTAGAAGTGTTTCGGATGCATTTTCGGTTGTGTTTGGAGGCCGGAAATGGAGGTTTAGTGAGAGCAGCGAGTTTAGATGCTTTCATTGAAGCAATTAATGCATGATGATGCATTAATCCTCTGCTTTAATGTGTTGAAACAGGGGAGGCATCCTAGGATCCAAGATTTGTTGATCCGGAGGCTTGTTTTGGTGCTTTGGCTTGAAGCGAAGTGGTAATCGGTGAGTGAAAATGGATTTTCAGCTTTTAAACCAAAGGTTGAAGGTTTTGGGAGCTTAGTTTAAGTCTAAACAACTTTGCTAAGCTCAAGTGTAAGTTTTCGGATTACAATCTTAAAGTGGTGGCCATGTTTTGATGAAATGTGAAATGATGATTTTGCATGATTTGCTACTGTTTTGGAAAGCATGTTTTAGCATGTTAATTGCTGATGTTTTAGCATGATTTATGCTGATGATTTAAGCCATGTGTTGAAGGTGTCTCTAGGTAAGAGTGCCTTGTTTTTATGCATTGTTAAATGATGATTTAATGCTTTGAAATGCATGATGTAATGGCTTGGTTTAAATGCTTTAAAACAGTGGATTATATGATGTATAAAGTGTGTATTGGCAAGTGATGGTTTGTAAAAGTGAAGGTCACTAAGGTGGTTAAAAGTCCTTGAGTGAGCCTTGTTATCTAAGATCATCAAGGTGGTTAAAAGTCCTTGGATGAATCTTGTTGCGGACTCTAAGGTGGTTAAAAGTCCTTAGGTGCTCCTTTCCATGGTGGTTAAAAGTCCATGGGGCCAAGGTGTTTAAAAGTCCTTGGGGCCAAGGTGTTTAAAAGTCCTTGGGGTATTTCAAGCTACGGACACAAAGGTGTTTAAAAGTCCTTGTGTGGTCCATTCATGGTGTTTAAAAGTCCATGGCCAAGGTGTTTAAAAGTCCTTGGGGTCCAAGGTGTTTAAAAGTCCTTGGGGAAAGTTGTTGAACTTGATTTCTAAATGAAATGTATCACTTGAGCCAATATGACATGTATAGTACATGAGATGCATGAGATGCATGATTTAATGTTTATGTTGAAGCATGAGATGCTTGTTTAAATGAAATGTGGAAGCATGATATTGCTTGATTTAAAGTATGCTTTGAGCATGTGTAAAGGTTGTTTACTAGCATGATTTACAAATGGTTTTAAATGCATTATTGAATGGTTTTTAAAGAGCACTCCTCACTAAGCTTTGGCTTACGCTCTCTCGTTTTCTTGATTAAATAATGCAGAGCATTAGAGTGCATTGAGGGCAGCAAGAGGAGGCAAGCAAACAAGTACAAGTAAAGCTCAATGTATGAAGGTTTTATAAGTGTTTTAGCTTTTGTATGTTTTGGCAATGGGGGACCAATGTATTAGTTTTGGGAGGTGTTTATGACTCCCTAAGTATGTTGAATGTGGTTGTTGTTGCTGGTTTTTGGATTGAACCATATATGCTTGTTTTGCAAGTTGATGCTTGAGTAGATAGCTTGTGTTGGAAGCATGGCCATTGATTTGGGGCTTTTTGCATGAGATGTTATTTTGCTGAATTGGTGATGCTCTTATGTCTTAAATATGTTTAATTGCATGCTGGTAATGTTTGGTGATGTTTGGAGCATGTTTGAGTGGTCAATTGCATGATCTAGTATGCTGGTTTGCTGGTTTTTGTGCAGGCGTTTCGGAACAGGGGTGTACCGTTTCGGAACGGGTGCCTTGCATGAACCCAGGCGTCCGAAACGGTATGCACCGTTTCGAAACGGTTTAGCCTCTGTCGAGGCCATGTTCCGGAACCCGATTCGGAACGGCCCGTGTTTTGGAACAGGGCTAGCCTGTTTCGGAACGGTCGACCGTTAGGGGGCTGACATGGTAGTTATATGTTTAGAAATGTTTGCGTTTTGGTCCTAAATCTTGTATGATCAATTGCATGAGCTGTGGATGTCCTTTTGAGCTGAAATTTCACAGAGAAGCATGAAACATGACTAATTTCAAGATGGTAACTTTAATTTGGGTTAAGTCCCTTAATTTATCAGAATTTACATTTTGGTCCCTAAAGTTGTAGTTTGTTCAATTGGGTCCCTGTTTGATCTCTGATGTTTGTGATCTTTTAATATGTTGATTGTATGGTCACACTTAAGGTTAATGTGCATCTAGATAAGATTAAAAAGAAAAAAAAGGGTCTTTAATCAAGGTTGACTTTCGGGTTGACTTTGGTTTTCCCCGTGTAATCTTCGTAGTTCGGGTCAACCGTCTAGACCGGGCTACGGGGGTTACACTTTCAAAGAATTGAAAGCAAGTTTTAGAGGTTTAGATTGAGTTTGAAACACTATTCTAAGCCCGTAAGTAAGTTTGAGATGTTTCGCTCTCGTTTCTCGATTTTTATCCCATTGATTTTTATCATCGCGCTCATGTTTTGATGATAGAATTAAACATACTATTTTATGCATGTTTTGAGAAATGATTTGATGATTTAAGAGATCCCATGAGGTAGAATTATGATTTTGAAGAGATAGAACTTCATGAGAAAATGCTATGCTTTATTTATGTATTTCTAATGGGATGAGAATAATTTATGCTTATGCATTGAAAACAGTAGGTAAATAATCTTTAAAATGAGTATATTGGCATGAGATGAGATTATTGTTACCAGATATAATTGGTCGACCAATGGGATGAGAAGTGCACTATAATATACAATATTCGCATGTGCTCTTTGGTTCGGGCAATGGGGGTAGTGCCATCCCGTTCCAAAGTGAGAGTGTGGTGATGATAGATACCACCATGAGAGTTCGGTGATGTGAGATTCCACCGAGGTAGGACTTGACGATTTGAGATTCTGTCATGCTATCCGTATATCCGAGTAATGATGCTAAATGTCAATATATGAGATTCACATGTACCTTGTCTATAAATGATTTAATGAAATGAGATTTGTATATGATATCATATTTTGAGAAATGTTATATGAGAAACAAGCATGTATGACTTTACTTTGATACTTTGCATTTTGGTTAATAGATGAGATAGATGGTACATGTGGTTTAAATGATGTGGTTTTTGCTTTGAAAATGGTTTCAAGCATGAGATAGAATGAGCATGATGAGATAGAGATTTCTAAATGAGAAATGGTTTTTAAAATGCATTGTTGTTGTTGGTTTGTTTGAGCTTCCCTCACTAGGCAATATTGCTTATGCTCCTTTTCCAACAATGCAGAGAAATAACATATTTGGGCAGTAAAAAAGCAAGAAGGATCCCAAGGAGTGAGACTTAGATCAAGTATGGTTTTATGTTTACCTATCCGTAATAATAATTGGCAATGGGAGGATGCCTTAATGTTTTGGGGGATTGTATTTTGAAACTCCCTGTTTTGTTGCAAGTTTGTGATGCCTTTGATGACATGTAAATGGACTTTACTTGATGATAATTTCCTTGGTTTGTGTTTTGGATTTTGAGTAGTTATTTTGTATCGGTAGCATGCCTATAGATTTCCTTAATGCTTATTGTCATGCTATAATGTTGGAATTGGCATGTATGATTGAGGTTTGATGCTTAAATATGTTGATGCATGTTGGAATGATTTTAATTGGATTAAAGTATGAAAAACCAGCAAAAAGTGTCATTACATGCCCAGTTGTTTTGGTACACCCATGGCTATACCGAAACAGTGAGCCTGAAATGGCCTAGGGGAGGAGTGTTTCGATACATGTTCACTTAATTTGGTTACTAGAAGTTTGTGTTGTGAAACAAGTTGAGGTTGTATCGAAAAGGCCTTGTGTACCAAAACACATAGTCCTGTTCAGAAACTGGGGTTCCGGTACAGGGCAACCTCTACCGAAACACCCAACTGTTAAGTTGGTTATTGGAATCTTGTGAAGTTCTATTTCTTATATTTTAGTCCCTAATGTTGTGGATACAACTAAATGAGCTTCGATGATTGTTTTTAGATGAGATTTGATAGAGAGGCATGTAATATGACTAATTAAAGGCTGGTAACTTAAAAACTGAGGAAGTCTCTATAATTTGATGAAATTATAAAATGGTACATAAAATGTTTCTGTATGCAATTGAGCTCCTAAACGTTGTCTGGTCAAGTTGCAAATTGTTATGTTGCGATGTTTATCACATAGGATAATAAAGAGCATCTAGAAAAGATAAAATGAAAAGATAGGGTCGTTTATTGGGGTAAACTTCATGGTTTACCGTAATATTCCCCGCGTGATATGTTCGTGTAACCCCTTATGCCGGCCTAGAATGCTCGACCCAAACTAAGAAGATTACAAGGGGAAAACAAAAGTCAACCCGTTAAAGTCAACCTTGATTTACAACCCTTTTTTTCTTTTATCTTTTCTAAATGCACATTATTTGCTTATATGATTAACAAAACATTTCAGCGGAAGTGACACAGCAAACATAACTCAAATAGGGGTTCGATTACACACAAACGTCTTTTAGGGACTAAAATGTAAATTTCCCGATTTTTAAGGACTAAGCAAGTTTCCAAGTTACCAATTCGAGATTTAAAATATAATAAGCCAACATGAAAAATTTCATCTTAAACGGACCTCTCAAACTCATTTAATCAAGCATCCAAAACCCAGGGACCAAAATGTAAGAAAAAGAAACCTGAAAAAATTCAAATTCAAACTCAACGATTGGGTGTTTCGAAACACCTGACACTGTATCGGAACGGTCGTTTCGAAACCAGGTTGACCATTTCAATACTCGGGTGCTTTCCGAAACCCCTACCGAAACACCCCTTTCCAATAGCAAAATCGTTTCAGAACGTTCCTACCCATTCCGAAACCCCAAGGCCATTTCAGGCCTCTGTTCCGAAATAGGTAAGGGCGTTCTGATACACCTTGCCCTGCAACAGTAGATTTTGCTGGTTTTTCTCATCTTTCCACATTAAAAAACATTTCAATTCATGCCACAACGTACATACAACATGTTTAAGCATCAAAGATCATCATCATGAAGCATAAACTAAAACATGGCATCAATTATGCAAACATTGAAACTATATGCATGCTCCATGGTCCACCAAAGCCATACAAAGCTAAAATCAACATTCAAACCAAAAATCAATCCTAAAAGGCCATTTACAGCTCAAAGGTAAACAACCAAACTTGCTCAAGGTAAATAGCAACATCCTCAACGATCCAAAAGTGTAAATCCCACCCATTACCTCTTATTACACCAAAGTAAAGCCACATACTTTGCTAAACCGAAAGCTTGGATTCCCTTGCTCGTGTGCTGCCTCAAACACCTAATTCTCTGCATTGATGAAATGAATGAGCGTAAGCACAAAGCTTAATGAGGATTGCTAAACAACATTCAACAATGCATTTACCCCAATTTGCAAAACCACCACTTTTCAACACACGCCTTTAAACAAAACACGTCCTTTCAAGATATCAAAGCATTATCTAAAAACATGCTCATATGCATCATTCTAAAACAGCAAGTAAACCTTTGATAATGCTTTACCAAGCATCGCATGCATTCTAGCATCACTTACAAGCATCTCATGCTTAACACTAATCATTTACATTATATTGGCTCGCAAGTGATAATTCAAAAACCATACTAACAAAGGACACAATCGGATATGCGGATTAGAAGCGTTGTCCCACATGCTTCATAAATACTACCGAACTACACAAGGTGGAGGTCAATGGCACAATCACAACCCCTCAACATCACCCATCGGTAGTTTTATAATTCCACTAACGAGAGTACGGGACACATATACAAGACTCACACACGGGATTGAACCATTCACTGTTGTGATCGTAGCCTCAATCGTTAGGGTACTTGGATGGAGACTATGGCACAATCACAACCCCTCGACATCCAAGGCGACTTTATTCACAGTGCACCCAATCCTATAGCCGGCTAACTATATCCGACTAACGTAACCAAAAACCATTTCTATCACTTGCCAATATAATCATTTAACCTCATTAATCTACTATTTTAAAAGCATAAACACAATTCCATTTCCACAAGCATAACATGCTTAACATCACATGCATTTAACACATGAAAACCAAGGATCACTTACCTTGTGCGTCCTTAACATAATGGCATTAAAATCCAGCAACATTCATGATTAAAACATGGTTTAAAATAGTAATCAAACCCACATTTAACTCAAGTGCATTTCCATCAAAACATAGCACATTTCTGAGAGACTTTCGAATCACTTACTCTTGAGCTTATCTAAGTGTTTCAAACTTACACTAAGCTCCCAAGACCACGCTCAAAGCGTTCAAAGCTGGAAAATCCATTTCCACTCACCGATACGCGAAGCCTTGCTCATCAACACGAAAATTACCCCTCCGGAGCCTCCAACAACGCCTCGTTTGCTCCTAGATCAAGATCCCCTGTTTACACAACATTGAAACAGAGATCTAAATGCATTAAAATGCATTTCAACACCAGTAACAATTCACAAACTCGTTGCTCACCCAAACTACACCAGTTTACCCATCCAAAACAACCGAAAACTCAATTGATTGCTTCCTAAACAAAGCCCAGCCAAGATACACCACTTCCAAATCATTATAAACATCAAAATACCTCTAACAAACAACCTAACCCAACCTTATACCTCCAGCAAGAAAGATTCCACCATTTCACCTCAAAAACTCACTTAAAACTAACAAGAAACTCTAGGATCTCAAGGATTTCGGGATCTATGTTATCAATACTTCATTTCAACAAAATAATCAACTTAGAACTCAATTAAAATCAATCCAAAACAAAGCTTAACACAACAAGTCCGAAAATTAAGATTTCAACCACATTTTTACAAGATTTTGATCTCCAATCAAAACTATAATGAAAACTCAACCAAAAACATATATTAGAAGTCAAATATCTTGGGAATTTCAATAAAGAACTTTGATTAGAGGTTGAGAACGAGATTTACCTCCAATCCTTGCTTTCTTCAATGGATGACAAGTTTTCCCTTGCAAAATCTTAAAGAACTATATAGGTTTTCTTGAAAATTGTTTAGGAAATATTGGGAGTGTTTTGGGAGAAAAGAATTCTAGAGAAAATGGATGAAAATAGTGTTTGGCTGAAAATGAAGAGAAGTTGGTAGTTACGTAATTAGAAATCTCAAGTTAACCACCTAAATTAATTAAATCAAAACCATTTAAAGCTATTTATTTAAATATTATTTTAAACACATGTCATATTAAGGAAAGGCTAAATTTCCATAAAGCCCCCTAGAGATTCTAAGAATTTGGATTCTTCCTTAAAATCACATTTTCCATAGTTTTGAAACTTTACAATTTGGTCACTACTCAAAATGTCTCGTTTCCGAAACTCTTTTTGTAAAATTGACTTGGCCAACCTCTTAAACATATTTTTAGAGGATTTTAGCAATTTTTAATACATTTTTATCCTATCCCGATCCGTGATTTCCTTAAATTACCTTACGCGATTCGAATCGTTCTCGACCGGTCCGGTCCGATATCTAAAACATCTAGGCCCAAAACTAGGGCGTTACAGTTCGGTTTGGTATTTCCCCTAGATCGGGTCGAGGGGGTTACAGCGCTGACCCTATGGTCCTCGCCCAACATTGCCTCCATTTCGCCTCTACTCAGGTGATACCTTTTAGCACGACTATTCTTACACTGACTACCGTTAAACCAGAGTCCGCAACTCTCTTTCCAGATCTAGAACCTCTCACACGAATTGATAATCCCAGGTTCTGCTAAGTGCACTTTGCCCATGTAACCAACACATCGAAAACAGTGTAGCCAAAAACAAACATATATAGCCTAACAGAAAGTACCAACCCATAACAGAATTAATCACATCGACGTTTCACATCCAATTCCAATTCAGGAGCATACTTGCTCAACAAAACAATATGTGCCTTAAACTCGCCCACAAACATATTGTCTTGAACCCAAGCCATGAATTCACATTTCTTGTCAACCAAGTATCTAACCCTCATATAATTCTTATTAAAGACAGTTCGAAAGAACTCCCAAGTCACAACATTGGGTTCCACACCCACAACTGCAGTTGTCCACCAAATGTACACATCTCCTGACAATTGAGATACAACACATCTTCAACCTATGGTCATCATTACACCTCATTTGTTCCATAATCCCAATAGTACAGTCCATCCAGTCCACAGATACCTCGGGTATCAACCCTCAATACTCAACTTCTCCTAAACTAAGGAGGCATTTTAACAGCAACACACAATTGTCCAATAGCTAGTGCACTCACATGCACTCCAACAATAACAACTTCAGATGCCCTGAAGATCGCCTATGTCCCAGGCGCCATGTCACCCAACACTGGCCCAACTGACAAAGGTTTTACTTACTTCGGGGCGTCAAGCCCCCAAGAGACATTACACACTCATGTACTTCTTTCCCAACGGCAACAACAACCATACCAGATCACAACTCTCTCCTCGGTTTATTGTGCTAAAAGAAATATCTAATGCATGATAATAAACTAACAAAACAAAACATTCAGGCCAGCTTCAAGCAAGGATCCAAGACTTCCATTATAAATAAAAATATTTCAGACTATATTAATATGGCAATGGGTATCCCAATTTTCCTCAATCATAGCATGAAACAATTAACACACATATCACAAACAACAGATTTCGTTTCACAACATCACCATACCAACTTATCAACATTCCAATTGTAACGACCCTTTCCCGGCCTGGTAGACAAGCAGTGAACGATGCTATAAATTTTTAAACTTTTGAATCAATATTTTTATGTCATCGATCTTATCAAAAAATATTAAAATTATAACAAATCTAATTATTCCAATATGAAGCAATGTTTACTCAATTAGTAATTGTAACACCGCCTTCCCGGCCTAGTCGAGAATCAGGTCGGACAGTGTTACCGGAAACAAAACGGAGATCGTAGACATAAATCTAAAATTTTTAATCAATATTTTAGTGCAGTTTTTACTACTTTTAAGTCAAACTAACATACCATTTTAAGCCCTTAAGCTTTATAAAACATAGTCTTTATAAACATAACAAAAACATCATAATTAACTAGTTTAATTAATTTGTCACCATTCTAGGAGTTTATAAAGACAAAACACATTACTCTAAGCTTGTGGTGACCTGCCTATCCTTCAACTTCATCGATCTCAAACCGAACACTTTGTTATCTTGAAATGTTATGAAAATGAATACATTAAACTTACATAGTCTAAGTGAGTTAGCCATATACGAGGAACAAACATGGTATGTAATTTATCGTGCTTAATGAGAATCATGCTATCGAATGAGTGATTAACGTATCAAGTTCATATTTCATATTAAAGCATAGTCTCACTTTAGCATATAATCAAATGGATAATGTCACAATATCAGAACAAAAGTAATGTCACAACCAACAATTCCTTGGATCAATTTAACCGGATTTGGATACACGAATTCCACCACTACACCAACAATGAACAAATATAGTCCAATATCATCCACTACACCATCTTTGACCTGCACATATCACATCCCTCCACTACACCACAAAAACTCTGTACCACCGAGCTCATGAATTCTATGGCATGCCAACGGTATCCAATACATTGATCCCAAGGTTCAAATATCAATAGCTCAATAAGCATATATCATATCCTATCAAATGTCATATCATATTCATATAATAACATAGCCTGTTCATAGGTCATTCATACCAAATCACATATTTTAATTGTTTCATAAATACTTATAACCATATCAAAGCATTGCAATGCACTTACCAGATTTACCATTCGAAAATAGTTGCTCTACGTGAGCCCTTAAACAAATGCAAAATTTAAGTAATAATAAATAAATGTAATGGAGTGGCACCAAGCCCACCCTTTGACACAACTATACTCACCTCGACAACCCGATGATATTTAAGAATCTCGAACAACAACGTCTTTATTCTTAGCCTTCGAAAATGATAGTTGTCTTTTATCAACCTTTTAAAACCCAACGGTAGCGTAATTCGAGTTATCGAACCTAAAAACTCGAACCTTCCAACCTAACACCGAACTAATTTATTTTTCTGCTATATTTCCTTGTTTTCTTTGTGCAAATTCACCCCTTTATATAAGCATGGACGCCCCCCTTAATCTTTCTCCATATTCCACGTAGGTGGAATTTTAATTTCATCATCTTCCCACGTGGTGGAAAACAAGCAAAGTTTGCTGCCACCTTTAATTTGGCTTTTGCTAAATACCCTTTCAATGTGAGTTTCCCACGATAAATTCGTTCAATTGAAGGAATTGGTCGTAGGTCCCACGACCTTTAATTATTCTTTTTAATTAATATTAATAAACTTTTAACCAATATAGTTTTTATATTTTTTTCAAACTAGGTACAAGATCGAGCAATTACATCGTTGGAATACGAATGATACAAAATATTTGATCACCGGAACCTAATTCCGACTACACCGGTTTTTGGGATGTGACACCAATCTTTCAAATACCTACCCCATATAACATATCTCAACCAACATGCATATAACAATCACCGTGAGTAACAACCAACAAGATCCAACCCACATCAACATGTATATAAAAGTTAACACATATATCACAACCATCGTGCATACCATCAAAAGAATTCAATCTACATCAAAATGTAGGTAACAATCATCGTGCAAAGCAAACAACAACGTACAAATTGTAGTTACGTCATATCAACTTAACGTCAACAACGAATATCCCACTCTTTCTAAACCTGGCTTCGATACCACCAAATGTAACCCCCTCGACCCGGCCTAGACTCCTGAACGAGTCACATGGGGAATATCGAAGTAAATTAGAAAGTTTACCGAAATAAACAACCCTATTTTTTATTTTATCTTGTCTAGATGCACATTGTTACCCTAAGTGTTTAGACTCGCAGCGAAAGAAACGTCAACTCAAACGAACATCGATTAGACACTCAATTGATTTCAAACACGCATTAGGGACCAATATGTAATTTTAGCAAATTACAGGGTCTTTCTCAAATTTTAAGTTACCATTCTTTAATTAGTCATGTTACATGATACAGTGTCAAAACTCAGCTCAGTCCGATCATTCAAACTCATTAAATGACATCCACAACATTCAAAGACTGAAACATAAAGAAACAAAACTTCAAAAGAATATGATTAACCAACTTAACAGCTTTGTGTACTGATACACATAGCCCTGTATCAATACACTCTATTTTAGAACAGGTTTGGGTGTTTCGGAACACGAGCCCGTTTAGATACGGTCTCCAAGGCATTTCAATACACAAACTTACAGTAGACAACTTAACTGAGCCTGGTTTGATAAACTCTTCCCTATTTCGAAACCCCATGCCCATTTCAATGTAACGCCTTAGTTTTGGGCCTAGATGTTTTAGGCATCGGTTTGGGGTAGTAGAACCTAGAGTTAGAGATTCGAGTCTTTAAGGACAGTTCAAGGAATTCATGTTTTGGGATAAGGTAAAAATATGGTAAAAATTCTAAAATAATCTAAAATGATATAGATGGGTTAGGTAAAATCAACTTTATAAAATGGATTTGGAACGAGTACATTTCGGGCAGTGACCTAAATGTAAAGATTTAAAACTGTAGAAAAATGTGATTTTTCAAATGAGAGACAAATTCTTAGAATCTTTAGGAAGCTTAATGGCAATTAAGCCTTTTCTTTAATTAGCATGTGATTTTATTGTTTTAATTAAATTGGAAGAGGGTGATTTTATTAAAACACGATATTTGATTTGTTAAATCATTTTTGACGTGACTTTTCTATTTCTCCTTTTCTCTTCAGCCAAACATTCCCTCTTTTCTCTCAATTTCCAAAATTCTTTTCATCCTTTATCTCTTTTTATTCATAACTCTTTTCCAAAGATTCCCCTCAAAGATTTGCAAATATTTCTTAAAGCTTATTGAGTTGAAAACTTGCCAATTGAAAGAAAAGCAAGGATTGAAGGTAATTACGTGGTACTCCTCTAATAAAAGTTCTTTAATGAAATTCCAAAGTATTTGACTCTTGATTTATGTTTTTGATTAAGGTTTTAATGGTTTATTTGGTAAAAATGCATACATCTTGTAAAATGATGAGATAAAATGTGATTTTTGTTTGGGGACTATTTTGATTACTTTAAGAATGATTTTTAGGTTGATTTGGATGTTAAACAATTTTAATAATGAGCTTTGATCATAAAAATCCCGAAATCATTGAGATCTCTAAATGTCTAGGTTGATAGTTTTGGGTTTTTTGCTTAGAAATGTGAAATCTGAGTTGCTGGAGGTATAAGAGTGATATTAGGGTGTTTCTGGATGTTGATTTATAGTTAAAATGTGTTGGAAGGGTTTTTTGATACCTAGGTTGAGTTTAGTGATCAATCGAAGGTGATTTTGGTTGTTTCATATGGGTATTTTTGTGCCTTTGGGCAGAGCTGCGGGATTTTAGTGTTTGCTGGTGGTTTTAATGCATTGAGATGCATTATTACTTTTTCATTGTGTGGTGTAAACAAGGGAGGATCTTTTAGAAGCAAACGGTGAAGATCCGGGGGCTTCGGACGCTTGATTTTTGCGTCGGCATTTGAGGTTTCGCAAGCTGGTGAGTGGAAATGGGGTTTCCAGCTTTGAGACATCTTAAAAGTGATTTTGGGAACTTAGTGTAAGCTTGAAACGCTTTACTAAGTTCAGAAGTAAGTAAAGCGATTTTCTCCCTCGGATTGTGCAATTATGAGCTTGTGGATGCACTTGTTTTTTAATGTATTTACCTATTGTTTTTAAGCATGTTTTGAGCATATGATTTGTTGTTTATGATGCCATGTTGTTGAAGGATGCTCTAGGTAAGTGATCCTTGTAAGTATGTGTTTATACTTGTTTTATGAAGCATGGTTTAATGCTTGGAATATGGCTTATTGTGAATGCTTTGAAAAACAGTGAGGTTTGCATTAAAAGTGAATTATATTGGCAAGTGATGTTGTCAAAAGTGTTTTGGAAATGAAATCGGATATAGTTAGCCGGCTATAGGATTGAGTGACCTATAAACAAGTTGCCTTGGATGTTGAGGGGTTGTGATTGTACCGAAAACTACATCCAAGTACCCTAACCATCGAGGAATGTTTAAGGTGTTGCAATGATGGAGTATAGCTCCCGTGTGCGAACCTTGTATGGTGTCCCGTCTCTCGTTAGTGGGCTATACATCTATAGATGAGTGGTGTTGAGGAGATGTGATTGTACCGAATACTCCACCAAGAGTGTATGAAGTGTTTGGGACTACACTTGGTAATCCGTATATCTGATATGCTTTTTGAGAAATGAGAATGCTATTGATCACTTGTAAGCCAATATAATAGATTAATTGCTATGGGAATGTTTATGGATGCATAACATGAAAAGTGAATGTTTTACTTTGAAAGCTATGTATATTGGTAGGTATGCATGAAAGGCTTGCTATATATGTTAGCAAAGTTTTTTGATGTCGATGTATTTTACACTTGTTGCATGGTGTATAACATGCTTATTTTAGTGACGAAGTGCACAGATTTCAAAAAGGGCATGATGGTTTTATAAAAATGTGAAAACGGCTTCAAGCATCAATGGTGTTTTTGGTTCTTGAGCATTCCTCACTAAGCTTGTATGATTATGCTCTCTTTTGTCCATCAATGCAGATAATTAGGTGTTTGGAGGCATCATCTTGCAAGAGAATCCTAAGAGACTTCATTACGAAAGTATGTGACAATTTTGGACTAGAGTAATAAGTGCAATGGGAGATTTCAAGTTTTGTTTGGGTGTCGTGTATAAACACCATTTGAGCATGTTTGCTATATGCTTTTGTACTTGTAAAAGGACTTTAATTGGTGTTTGAAGTATTGGTTTGAGTTTTGACTCTTCAGTGGTTTATTTGTTAGGTTGCATGCCTATAGATTTACATTGATGCAATTGGCCATGCTTTGATGCTACGAATGTTGCATATGTTTGATGAATAATGTTTATGTATGATGTATGCATGTTAGAAACATGTTCGATTGGTTTAAGTTGAATTTTTGGGAGAAAAACGAGTAAAATTTTTCATTACAGGCACAAGTGTTTCGGAACACTCGAGTCTGTATCGAAACGGGGTGCCTGAAATGGCCTTGGTGTATCGAAACGAGTAAGGTCTGTTCTTGTACAATTTGCTTTTGGAAACCATGGTTTTGAAACACTTCAAAGGCATTTCGATACGAGCCCGTGTTTCGAAACAAAGATTTAGTGTTTCGAAACAAGTGACAGTTGTTTTAGTTAATGGAATGTTCTATGCTTAAGAACATGGCTTTAGTTTTCCGAAACAAGTGGTAGTTAAGTTAGTTAATGGCATGTTCTGAAGTTCTGATTCTTTGCGTTTTAGTTCCTGGATGTTGTGGACGCAATTTCGACTTGACCATATATCACAACCATCGTACATAGCATCAAAAGAATTCAATCTACATCAACATGTAGGTAACAATCACCGTGCAAAGCAAACAACAACATACAAATTGCAATTACGTCATATCAACTTACCGTCAACAACGAATATCCCACTCTTTCTAAACCTGACTCTGATACCACCAAATGTAACCCCCTCAACCCGGCCTAGACTCTAGACCGAAACGAACGGCTCCCACGGAGAATATTGAAGTACACTGGAAAGTTTAACTCAATAAGCAACCCTATTTTTTCTTTTTATCTTGTCTAGATGCAAATTGTTACCCTAAGTGTTTAGACTCGCAGCGAAAGAAACGTCAGCTCGAACGATGATCGATTAGTCACTCAATTGATTTCAAACACGCATTATGGACCAATATGTAATTTTAGAAAATTATAGGGTCTTCCCCAAATTTTAAGTTGTCATTCTTTAATTAGTCATGTTACATGCCACTGTGTCAAAACTCAGCTCAGGCTGATCATTCAAACTCATTTAATTGCATCCACAACATTCAAGGACTGAAACATAGAGAAACATAACTTCAAAAGAATCCGTTTAACCAACTTAACGGCTTCGTGTATCGACACACATAGCCCTGTATCGATACACTCTATTTTAGAAAATGTTTGGGTGTTTTGGAACACAAGCCCGTTTAGATACGGTTTCCAAGGCGCTTTGATACACAAAATTCCAGTAGACAACTAAACTGAGCCTATTTTGATACACACTTCCCTGTTTCGAAACTCCATTCCCATTTCAATGTAACGCCCCGGTTTTGGGCCTAGATGTTTTGGGCATCGATTTGGGGTAGTTGAACATGGTATTGGAGATTCGAGTCTTTAAGGAATGGTTCAGGGAAATCATGGTTTGGGATAAGGTAAAAATATGGTAAAAATTTCTAAAATCGTCTAAAATGATATATATGGGTTTGGTAAAATCAATTTTATAAAATTGATTTTGGAACGAGTACATTTTGGATAGTGACCAAAATGTAAAGATTTAAAATTGTAGAAAAATGTGATTTTTTAAAGGAGAGTCAAATTCTTAGAATCTTTAGGGAGCTTAATGGCAATTAAGCCTTTTCTTTAATTGGCATGTGATTTTATTGTATTAATTAAAGTGGGAGAAGGTGATTTTATTAAAACAAGGTAGTTAATTTGTTAAATCATTTTTGATGTAACTTTTCTATTTCTCATTTTCTCTTCAGCCAAACATTCCCTCTTTTCCCTCAATTTTCAAAATTATTTTCATCCTTTATCTCTTTTGATTCATAACTCTTTTCCAAAGATTACACTCACAAATTTGCAAAGATTTCTTAAAGCTTCTTGAGTTGAAAACTTGCCAATTGAAAGAAAAGCAAAGATTGAAGGTAATTATGTGCTACTCCCCTAGTTAAAGTTCTTTAATAAAATTCCAAAGTATTTGACTCTTGATTTGTATTTTTGATTAAGGTTTTAATGGTTGAGTTGGTAAAAATGTGTAAATCTTGTTAAATGAATAGATTAAATGTGATTTTCGTCTGGGCACTATTTTGATTGATTAAGAATGATTTTAAGGTTGATTTTGATGTTAAATGATGTTAATAAATAGCTTTGACCATAAAAATCCCGAAATCATTGAGATCTCTAATTTCCTAGGTTGATAGTTTGGGGTTTTTGGCTTGGAAATGTGAAATCCGAGTTGCTGGATGTATAAGGAAGATATTAGGGTATTTCTAGATGTTGATTTATAGTTAAAATGTGTTGGAAGGGTTTTTTGATAGCTGGGTTGAGTTGAGTGATCAATCGAATGCGATTTTAGTTGTTTCGGATGGGTATTTTGGTGCCTTTGGGCAGAGCTGCGAGATTTTAGTGTGTGCTAGTGGTTTTAATGCATTGAAATGCATTAGTCCTCTGTCTTTGTGTGGTGTAGACAATGGAAGATCTTTTGGAAGCAAGCGGTGAAGATCAGGGGCCCTCGGATGGTTGATTTATCTCGTTGGCATTTGAGGTTTCGCAAGTTGGTGAGTGGAAATGGGGTTGCCAGCTTTGAAACATCTTAAAAGTGGTTTTGGGAACTTAGTGTAAGCTTGAAACACTTTACTATGTTCGGAAGTAAGTAAAGAGATTTTCTCCCTCGGATTGTGCTATTATGAGCTTGTGGATGCACTTGTTTTTAAATGTATTTACATACTATTTTAAAGCAAGTTCTAAGCATATCATTTATTGTTTATGATGCCATAATGTTGAAGGACGCACTAGGTAAGTGATCCTTGTAAGTATGTGTTTATACTTGTTTTATGAAGCATGGTTTAATGCTTGGAATATGGCTTATTGTGAATGCTTTGAAAAACAGTGAGGTTTGCATTAAAAGTGAATTATATGGCAAGTGATGTTGTGTAAAGTGTTTTGTAAATGAAATATGATGTAGTTAGCCGGCTATAGGATTGAGTGCACTG
Organism: Hibiscus tridactylites; assembly: GCA_958450335.1. Lineage (NCBI taxonomy): Eukaryota > Viridiplantae > Streptophyta > Magnoliopsida > Malvales > Malvaceae > Hibiscus > Hibiscus tridactylites. The sequence goes on from OY288273.1 coordinate 67,934,629, forward strand.
TAAACAAGTTGCCTTGGATGTTGAGGGGTTGTGATTGTACCGAAAACTCCATCCAAGTACCCTAACCACCGAGGAATGTTTAAGGTGTTGCAACGGTTGAGGATAGCTCCCGTGTGCGAACCTTGTATGGTGTCTTGTCTCTCGTTAGTGGGCTATACATATACCGGTGAGTGGTGTTGAGGAGTTGTGATTGTACCGAATACTCCACCACAAGTGTCACAACGGTAGAGGGTAACTCCCGTTTGTGAGCCTTGAGGTGTTTGTAGAGTGTATGAAGTGTTTGGGACAACACTATATAATTCGTGTATCTGATATGCTTTTTGAGAAATGAAAATGTTATTGATCACTTGTGAGCCAGTATAATTGATTAATTGCTATGGGGATGTTTATGGATGCATAACATGAAAAGTAAATGTTTTACTTTGAAAGCTTTGCATATTGGTAGATATGCATGAAAGGCTTGATATATATGTTAACAATGGTTTTTGTTGTTGAAGTATTTGACATTTGTTGCATGGTGTATAACATGCTGATTTTAATAATGAAGTGGATGGATTTTAAAGAGGGCATGATGGTTTTCAAAAGTGTGAAAACGAATTCAAGCATTGATGGTGTTTTTTGTTCTTGAGCATTCCTCACTAAGCTTGTATGCTTATGCTCTCTTTTGTCCATCAATGCAGATAATTAGGTGTTTGGAGGCAACATCTTGCAAGGGAATCTTAAGAGACTTCATAACGAAAGTATGTAATGATTTTGGACTAGAGTAATAAGTGCAACGGAAGATTTCAAGTTTTGTTTGGGTGTAGTGTATAAACACCCTTTGAGAGCATGTTTGACATATGCTTTTATACTTGTAAAAGGCTTTTAATTGGTGTTTGAAGTATTGGTTTGAGTTTTGACTCTTGAGTGGTTTATTAGCTAGGTTGCATGCCTCTACATTTATATTGATGCAATTGGCCATACTTTGATGTTAAGAATGTTGCATATGTTTGAGGAATAATGTTTGTGTATGATGTATTCATGTTAGAAACATGTTCGATTGGTTTAAGTTGATTTTTTGGGTGAAAAACCAGTAAAATCTATCATTATAGGCACAAGAGTTTCGGAACACTCGAGCCTATATCGAAACGGTGTGCCTAAAATGGCCTTGGTGTATCGAAACGTGTATGGTCTGTTTCGGTACGATTTGCTACTAGAAACCATGGTTTTGAAACACTTCAAAGGCGTTTCGATACGAGCCCGTGTTTCGAAATAGAGCTTTAGTGTTTCGAAACAAGTGACAATTATTTTAGTTAATGGAATGTTCTTTGTTTCAGAACAGGGCTTTTGTGTTCCGAAACATGTGATAGTTAAGTTAGTTAATGGCATGTTCTAAAGTTCTGATTCTTTGCGTTTTAGTCCATGTATGTTGTGGATGCAATTCAATGAGCATGAATGATTATTTTGAGCTGAGATTTGACATAGATGCCTGTAATTAGACTAATTAAAGGTTGGTAACACGAAAATGGTTTAAGTCGTTGTGAATCAGGAAAATTAAAAAATGGCCACTAAATACCGAAATTGGATAAAATTGATTAGCGTTTGAGTTGTGTTCGATCCGCTACTTTGTATAGAAAAGCATAAACCAATAACCAAAGGCCATTTACAAGTCTAAAACAACAACATAAACTTGCTCGAATATGGGGTTTACACAAATCTCCCAAAAACACAACGGATCCCCCATTACCCTTATTACTTATAGTCTAAACTGAAACATACATTCTCAAATGAAGTCTCTTGTGACCCCTCGCTCCACGTTGCCTCCAAAACCTCAATTCTAGTCATTAATGGACAAATTAGAGCGTAAGCACACAAGACATAGTGAGGAGTGCTAAAAAAACACCATCAATGCATTAAAACCATTTTCCAAGTCCACGTTGAAATATCATTTCAATTAACTTAAATCGTCATTTGAAAGCCATCATGACTTTAAAATCATGCACTTTCCTTAATCGGAAATCAACATAATAAACCTTATGCAACATGTATCATGAATCAACAACAAGTCTCATTGCTAACACTCAATTTAAGACTTCTCATGCATAACTACCATATAAAAAGCTGAAAGAGTAAAACATGTATAAAAGACAATATACATCATAAACCATCTCATGATACATCATCAATTATATTGGCTTACAAGTGATCATTAGACAAGTTCATTTCTCAAAACAACATATTGGATACACGAATTAAACAAGTGTTCTCACAACACTTCAAGCCATCTCAACCGGAATTTGGTATACTAACAACAAAGTGGTACAATTGTTGCGTGCAAAAGTGATGCACAAATTAGCGTACAAGTGTAAACGATGCCAAGTAATAGTATTTAAGATATCGTCTCCACAGGGATTGTGACAGTTTTTTTGAGTTCATTTTTCTGCACAAGTAAAGTAAAAACAAGTGTGAGAAGTTGGTTTGATTGAAGCTAAAACTAAAGCGAGTAAAGTAAATTGAGATATCAGAGTGAGAGAATGGGCAAATATTGGATTCTTTGTAGTGTGGAGAATTGATGTATTGTCTCGGCCTAGTTTTGCTGATCAACATGACAACTTCAGCAGGCGCCCGCCTCGGTAGAGTTGTGTGAGACTGCCTGGCCAGCTAAGTGAGGATTCAAGGTTCGGCAAGGCTCCATTCTATGACTCCATCTTCTCCCGAAGCTTGAAGTACTATTGGCGAACACGTCTTGGATGATACCTGCCGGCGTGAATCTAAGGGCGAACACCAACCGATTGTGGATCCTCTTTTAGCCACTAAACTTCTTAACTTATCCCTACGCCGAAGTAGCTTTACCGCATGGTTGGATAAAATCATGTTTACTCATTTGGTGAGTTCAACTCTCCCGATATTGAACAAATGGATTGAACCCCTCTTCTCTCCCGATAAAGATTGCAACAATGAAGAACCTAGAGTAAACAAACCTTGAATTTTATTGCAAAACTGAAAACCTAAACGAATACAACAAGACTCTCACAACTACTACACAACCAACCCTTAGCCCTAGGAAAGGTTTAGAACATGGTGAGTTTGGACGGCAAGGATTTCGACAAGAATAAGTTTCTCTCAAATCTCAATTGTGTTCTCTCCTTTATGTTGATTACATATATATAGGGGAGGAGCCTCGGTCTAAGTCGGTTTAGGGTAGGAATACTAGTTAGAGTATGATTAAACTCATTAAAAGATCATTAAATACTCATAGATTCCCGTTTGACTTTTTTCAACTTGACTTTAACCTGACTTTTCTTTGTCTGTTGGGCTCCAATGCACGTGCAAGTGGTCTCTAAAAATTGGGCTTGATGAGCTCTTTCTACCGCATACCACTTTGCATTTTCCATTCTTCCTTGAAGTGCTACCTCAGCGGCAAGTAGTTGATTGACTTCATGGGGATATGGACTGGTGTGCAGGTGTTGGCACAGCTTTGAATTCTTGTTCTTTCCTCCTCGGTCACTATCTTGATGATCCAACAACTTCGTCCTTCATCTCCCCGCTTTCTTGTTATCTACCCTCGTTGCTGCTTCGGCGGCATCTGCCTGGGCGGGTATCTACGCACATGGAGAAAACGAACTTGAGGAGTATCTTATGTATAAAATCAACTCAATTCATCAAATAAAGAAGATTATCTAATCTATGCTATTTTGTGTATGTTACCTAATAAGTGCAACCTAAACTACACTTAAGAACAACAATAATTCAGCTAAACTAGGGTATAAATATAGGACTTTTGCGCACTTAACATAGCCCTAAACTCGAACTATTGCTTGTCCTCAAGCATTGCAATCTAATGATAACATGCCAAAACTTAAAATCATATGCAAACTAAGTCGAGAAAGCATCTTGAGCAACCTTTACATATCGTGTAGATTTTTGTCTAATTAGCAACCCTTTGAATAACAAAAGATTTACCCAGAACTGAACTACTTATCTCGTGAGTGTGTGTGTTCCTTATGATAGGCATGATTCTTCGCCTTCTAAGTAAACCTTCGTCAGACACCTTAATTTCCTTGAGTTTCCCTCTAGTTTTTTATTTTTCAATTTAACCACTAGTTGCCGGTAATAGGCTTTTCTAATGATTACACATTTTTTCTATAGAGCCAATTTCGGGCACCTCTAGCTTATCCAAGAGCCAGCTTCGTGAACCTCTAGGACGTCTTTTTTCTTTTTTCAAACTTCAAATTCTACCCAAGTTTACTAGGTGAAATCCTAAGTTTCCTAGAAGTCCTAAAATCAAAGCTAGTCACAAAGAGTGTTTTATTTTAAGTTCACACCATAGTAGGATTCTAAGTTAACCACAAGTCATACTAAGGTTGCCGCCTAGGTGGGCCATCTGCCGCGGCGGGTAAAGGGTACTCAAGAATTTTTTTTTTCAAACTTAAGAGTTCATTAGACTTTAAATAAAAAGCTTGTAACAATTAAAACCTAATTCCCCACCCCCAAACTCGAGAGGAAAAAAGAAAAGACAAAATTAGAGGACTAATTCCCCCCAAACCCTTTTTCGTGTTGTCTTCTTGAAGCACTTGGCCGCCCTCAGTGGTTGTTGGTGGGAAGGCGGACTGGGTTGTGCCTGCTGTGTCACTTCTCGATCGACGATGTCTTCACTACAAGAGCAGACTTCGGTGGCAGACTCTGTTCTCTTTACATGTGGGGAGAAGGACGGTTCGAGCTTCCTTGTAATGGTTTTCTCCGAGTCCTGCAATACAGAGTCTTCAAAGAGGAAACCCTTGAGGTAGCCGGAGTCGGAGGGTCCTGGTGCGTCGGTGACTGGTCTGGACAGTAGCCCTTGTTCTCTGACGAGAGCCGCTGCCGTTTCTTGTTGGTTGTCGGAGCTGGGATGACCTCGGTGGTCGTGGCAGCTGGGGTGGCGAGTGGCTTGGTGGATGCTGCCCGGTGTGTTGTTGAGGCAGATGGTTCGACGGTCATTGCCGAGGCCGCCAGGGCAAATAACTCAGTGGGGAACTCTGGGAAGACGACCGCTGGGAACTTTTCTTTGATGGCGGAGGTGGTGGCGTTATGGTATACCCGGATGTACGCCATGAAGGTTAGCTGATGAAGTTCCATTCAATCGAGATGTGCTGCTAAGCCGTTGATGGTGGTTGACGGGGCGGGTTGCTGAAAGTGTTGTTGACTACGAATCTCCGATGTCGGGGCAAAGCTTTATGGGGCTGCGGCGGTGATCTTTATTGTTTGTAGTATTATTTCCTTCGTCCACCCGGTTCGATCTGGGGTCATGGTGTTGGTTGGGGCAGTTTTCATATGTTCCTTCTCGCACATCGCCGTGATAAGGCTGGGGAAGTTGGTTGTCCCTTGGTTTTCTACCTACATTCATAAATTTTGTTAGCAATAATCTAACCCATATTTACGCACCTTTTATTGATGATGGAGTGGATGAGCGCCAATCTTGGTTTGTCGATGGTGGAGTTCTGAGAAGCAACCACTTATTCACAAATGTGTTCCATAGCTTTTCCTCGGGCAGCAAACTTTGCCGGTTGGTGGTGCCTCTATTTTTCCCTCGTACAAAACTGTCCCCGATTCGCACAATTCTTCCTTTATTGCCTCGTGTCCGTCCGGTGTGAGGGAGGCAAGGAACTCCATGCGTTGTTCTTCGCGGATGTGGAAGCCGTAGTAAAGATAGATCTTGAATTCGTCTATTAAAATAGGCCTCTCACGAACATTAACTGTTGGCACGTTCTAGAGCGTTGGGATGTTCTCTAAATAGGAGCGCAAGTCCACACTCTTCTCAAGTTATAGTATAAAAGATATCATCTCCCACGAGGATTGGACATCTTATTCGAATTGTAATTCCTACACAAGGGAAATTAAATGCACAAGTAAAATTTGGTTTATAAAAGAATAAAAAGTAAATAAACATAAGTAATTTGATAAAAGAGATCAGGGTGATAGAATCGGTCAAGTTATGCTGCTCAGTAGTGTGAAACTGCGATGAATAGGTTAAGTTGTCTTGTGCTGGAAGACTTTGGTGCCTTGGCAGAAGATGACAGATAGGTGCTTTGACGCTCTTGCTACCTCGGTAGTGGAACGGACGTTTGGCTCGGCGGCAAACTCGGCAGTCCTTCATGGCTCGGCAAAACGCTTCGATAATGATCCCGCTTATGTCTAAGTCAGCATGCTCTTGTTACCCACAGCAGTTGATATCCGTCTACGTGAATCATATAATGAACAACAACCTTTGGTTCGTCTTCTTTTAGTCACCTTAAACCCTAACCTATGTCTAGGCTGGATTGATCAACACATGGTATTGATGAGATCGTGTTTACTTCTTTCATGAGTTTAACTCTCTCGATACCAAACAAATAGATTGCTTCCAATGGATCTTTCGAACACAATTGAAAACAGTGAAGAACATGAAATAAGCAAACCTTGAATTTATTGCCAAAAAAAACTTAAAACTTAAACAACCGTTCTCACAACTACTTTACAAATAACCCAAACCCTAGAGAATTTAGAACATAGCGGAGGCAAGAAACACAAGATAAACCTAGGCTATGTGGACTACGTGTTGTCTCAAATACAAGGTATGGTCGGGTATATATAGGGCTTGGCCTAGGTTAAGTCCTCCTTGGAGTAGAAGTCTTCCTCGTCATAAAGTAGCTTTAGCATTAAATGCATCCTTTAAATTTTGACTTCTTTGACTTTAAGATGGACTCGTTGTGGCAAAAGTAACCTTAAGCCGCCCAGGATAATCTCCCCTTGGGGGCTCAGTCTGCTATTTTCGGCATTGATAAATTGCGTGGATGGGCTCATTGGACTCAGGAAATTATGCTCTCCCAATCGCACTCCACATCACCAAATCTTTCGGTTGCTGCCCTGGGTGGCAGGTATGGCGGCGACAGTTACTCGGCATCACTTCTCTCTGTGTTGAGCTGCTTCAGTACAACTCCTTGGCTTGCTGCCTTAGCATCAGCTCCTCAACTCCTATCTCCTCCTGACAGCTTCTAGTACCTGAAACTAAAACTAAACTAAAACAGTACCTTTTCTTACCAAATTAAAGATATTCAATAAAAACATGGTAAAGTAAAGAATATTGTAAATAATGCATGGATGCACCTAAATATGCCTAAAATGTTCTTAAGAACAACAATAATATGAGATGAATGTATATAAAATATAGGACTAATGAGCACTATACATACGTCCTCTGTTGGCCCATGGACGTAGTACTCGCACACAATGGTCTGATTTGCTGGTTTGGGTTCTTGGGAAAAGATTTGCCACCGTTGATGCTCGATCTTGGAGAAGATGAATTTTTCGAGCCCTAATATTTCTTTCCCGGCTCGTAAAAGAATCCATGCTCCTCCCATACCACTCTTTCTTTGAATCTTTCATTGTGGAAGGCGTTGATTTCTTGTGTGGTGAAGCGATGGAGGGACTCTTCTGATTCTGCATGGGCATCACGTCGGCGTGGAGGTTCTTGCTATTCTTTAGTTCGGCTTTTTGGTGTGTGAGAAAGTTGAGATAGCTTGAATAAAAGAACTGTGGAAAAAGAAAAGAAATAGACTAAGAGTAAAGGAAATCTAATGAGAAAATGAGCAAGAGAGAGTAAAGAAGAGTGAATAGTAAAAAAATGAGGGGGTTTAAATGAGCAAGAGAGAGTAAAGAAGAGTGAATAGTAAAAAAATCTTTCTACGAACGACTATTCTACAACAGCTAGTTCTGGCGGGAAGCAACATCAGCTGCCGCAATATTCTTGGCGGGCAGGCTTGAGATGGTTAATGGATTGGGCTTTATTCTTCTCCCTTCTCTTGGGTTATTATCTCTCCTGAAAAAACTGCAATAAATTTTTTTAGCAAATAAACAAATATGAAAATTAAATCTAATTCCTAACATTCAAGAAATTAAAAATCTAAATCCTGAAACATAAAAATAAAATAAAAGAGAGAAAATTTAAGTTTTGTTGGGAATGCATCTGGATGCATTTCCCAACACAACCACTTCCTGGGCTGCTGCAGTATCTACTTCATCCTCTTCCAGGGCAGATCCTTGTGTTTCTATTGATCCTTGGTGGTGTCAGGTTGCCCGCCCGGGCAGTTGTGGCTGTCGTGCTTTGACGTACTGTTGGAATCGGTGTCTACTAAATCATGGATGTCATGGTATTCTTTTTTGTCTTCAACTTCCTTCAGGTGTTGCAGAACATTCAGGCTAATTTCTCGGTCGTCCACCTTCATAGTAAGTTTGCCTTTCTCTACATCAATTAGGGTTTTGCTTGTGGCTAGGAATGGTCTTCCCAGAATGACAGGTGCTTTGTCGTCTCCTTCACAGTCCATAATTACAAAGTCTGTTGGGAAGATAAGATTGTCTACTCTTACTAAGATGTCCTCAATCATTCCTTTTGGTTGCACATAAGAGTGGTAAGCTAGCTGGAGTATGACGATGGTGGGTTTAGCTCTTCCAATTCCCAGTTTTTCAAACACCTCTTTGGGCACCACGTTGATGCTTTCCCCAAGGTCGCATAAGGCCTTCCCTTCATATTGTCTCCCAATAGCGCAAGGTATGAGGAAACTGTCTAGATCTCTTAGTTTGGGCGGTGTTTTGTTGTGCAGCATGGCCATGCATTCTTCCGTTCTGGCTATCGTTTCAAACTCCCTGGTTATTTTCCGTTTGGAAACCACATCATTTAGAAACTTTGCATAGTTGAGCATTTGTTGTGTGGCTTCCATCAGAGTATGTTGATATGCACATGCTTGTGAATGTCCATAATTTTTTTGAACTGGTGATCCTGCGTCTGATGTTTCAGCTTTTTTGTAGGATCTACATGTTTCTTGGTGGCACTGCTAGAGTCTTTCGGGGCGGATAGTTTTGGGTCTATCGTGGCAGGCTTGCTTGCTTCCATCTGTGTGACTGAATTGATGGCCTTACAATGCTCGTAAGTGAGTTTTGTTGCGACTTCAGTATCGTTGGGAAATCCTCCTATAGGTCTGGTGTTCAAAACTTGAGCAAATTATCCCACTTGAGTCTCCAATGACTTTAAAGTTGCCTCATGATTTTGCATCTTCATCTCGGTCCTGTCCATGAAAGCTTCAGCCTTTTTAACAAATAAATCCATGTTGGACATATATGTACCTGTCTGAGTTATGAAGGCACTTAGAGTCTGCTCCAAGGCTCTGCTGAAATTCTTGTGATTGGTTTGACTGAGCAGCTGGATTCAGAGCATTGATTGGGTTACTCCATGACATGTTCAGCTGCCTTTTCCAACCAGGGTTGTAGGTGTTCGCAGTGGGGTTGTTGTTTCTATTGAAGTTTCCTACAAAGTAGTTGGTCTCTGTCCCTTGTTGGCACTCAGATGATTCGTGGTCTCCCCCGCATTGGTCACAAAAGGCTTCAATTGCTTTGACTTGTTGTGTATTATTCTGCCCCTTGCAATGCTTCTACCATCTTTGTCAACTGAGCGACTTGTGCAACGAGTGAATCTAATGTCCCTAGCACGTTTGTTATGGCATGCCTTCTATTGCTGCCTTGGTGGGCATTAGGAAACTGTCAGTCGTTTTTTGCCATAGTATTCAGAATTTGAATTGCTTCGACGGGCTCCTTGTCGACCAACGTACCATTGGCAGAGAAATCCAACATCATCATTGTTTGCGTGTTTAGACCATTGTAGAATCTAGATAGTAATGTCCATTCTGGAAATCTGTGGGAGGGGCATTTGTTCAAAAGTTCGCAGTATCTCTCTCATGCCTCGTACATTGGTTCATCACTTGCCTGTCGAAACGTAGTGATCTCAGTCCGCATATTATTAGTCAAATTGACAGGATTAAAACGGGCTAAGAAATCTATGCATAATTCTGTCCAAGATTCAATGGACTCCGATGGTAGGCTGTTAAACCAAGTCTTTGCCCTATCCCTCAGTGAATAGGGAAATAATCCGAGACGCAACACGTCCATATGAACTCCATGGATTTTGAAGGACTTGTAGATGTCCAGGAAAGGCTTCATGTGCTGGCGGGCATCTTCAGTGGCAGAACCTCCAAACTGTCCAAGCGTATTCAACATGTTGAACATGACGGGTTTTAGCTCAAACTTGTCCGCTTCTATTTCAGGATCGATCATGCCAGAATTCAGCCTTCTAAGATCTTCCTCCAGGTGGTCTCTAACTAACCGCTGAGCGGCAGGAAGTTGCATGTCATTGCCCGCCGCGACATTGTTGCATGGGGCGGTGGTAGTTGCTGGTCCAAGACGTTTACTGGATTAGCCATGGGTTCTTTGTTTGTATGTCTTAATATGAGTGAAGTACGTTCAGGTTCTGGATCGTATTCTCGCAGGGGTGATTTCTTGTTGGCTCTTGTCATAAACCAATGGAAACTAGGGGGTTAAACGGAAAAAATTAAAGTACAGAAAAACAAAAACAAAAAGTTGTACATCAATCCCTGGAGACGGCGCCAAAAACTTGTTGCGTGCAAAAGTGATGCACAAATTAGCGTGCAAGTGGACACGATGCCAAGTTATAGTATTTAAGATATCGTCTCCATAAGGATTGTGACAGCTTTTTTGAGTTCACTTTTATGCACCAGTAAAGTAAAAACACATGTGTGAGAAGTTGGTTTGATTGAAGCTAAAACTAAAGTGAGTAAAGTAAATTGAGATATTAGAGTGAGAGAATGGGATGGTATTGGATGTTTTGTAGTGTGGAAAATTGATGTACTGTCTCGGCACATTTTTGCTGATCAACTTGACAACTTCAGCTACCGCCCAAAAGAATGCTTTGGCAGGCGCCCGCCTCGGCAGAGTTGTGTGAGACTTCCTGGGCAGTTAAGTGGTGATTCAAGGTTCGGCAAGGCTCCCTTCTATGACTCCCTCTTCTCCCGAAGCTTGAAGTCCTATTGGCAAACATCTCTTGGATGATACCTCCCGACATGAATCTAAGGGCGAACACCAACCGATTGTGAATCCTCTTTTAGCCAATGAACTTCTTAACTTATCCCTAAGCCGATGTAGCTTTAACCTATGGTTGGATAAAACCGTGTTTACTCGTTTTGTGAGTTCGACTCTCCCGATATTGAACAAATGGATTGAAGCCCTCTTCTTTCCCAATAAAGATTGCAACAATGCAAAATCAAGAGTAAACAAACCTTGAATTTTATTGCAAAACTGAAAACCTAAACGAATACAACAAGACTCTCACAACAATTACACAACCAACCCTTAGAACATGGTGAGTTTGGACGACAAGGGTTTCGACAAGAAGAAGTTTCTCTCAAATCTCAATTGTGTTCTCTCCTTCAAGTCGATTACATATATATAGGGGAGGAGCCTAGGTCTAAGTCGGTTTAGGGTTGGGATACATGTTAGAGTACGATTAAACCTCATTAAAAGATCATTAAATCTCAATTGAGTTTGACCTGGCTTTTCTATGCCTACTAGGCTTCAATGCACGTGCAAGTGGTCTCTAAAAATTGGGCTTGATGAGCACTTTCTATCGCATACAACTTTGCATTTTTCCATTCTTCCTTGAAGTGCTTCCTCGGTGGCATGTAGTTGACTTCCTGCGCGGGGATATGAACTGGTGTGCACGTGTTGGCACAGCTTTACATTCTGGTTCTTTCCTTATCAGTCAGCTCTCGTGATGATCCAACAGCTTCCTCCTTCAGTTCCCAGCTTTCTTGTTATCTACCCTCTTTGCTGCCTCGGCGTCATCTGCTTAGGCGGGTACCTACGCACAGGGAGAAAATGCACTTAAGCAGTATCTTATGTATAAAATCAACTAAATTCATCAAATGAAAGCAAATAATCTAACCAATGCTATTTTGTGTATTTTACCTAATAAATACAACCTAAACTACACTTAAGAACAACAATAATTGAGCTAAAACTAGGGTATAAATATAGGACTTTTGCGCACTTAACAACAATAACAACCCTTGGGGACACCAGCCTCATTCATAGGTTAGACACTCAACCCACTAACGAGAGACGAGACACAAACTTCCTCGATTGTTAGGGTACTTGGACGGAGACACGAGACACCACCCCTTAACATCCAATGCGACTTTTTATAGTGCACGCAATCCTATAGCCGGCTAACTATATCCGATATCATTTATAATCCATTTTCACATCATCACTTGCCAATATAATTCACATTTAACCACATACCTAACTATTTTCAAAGCATCATCATGAAATCATTTTCCAAGCATTAAACCATTCTTTAAATCACAAGTATAAAACGTATACTTGCAATGATCACTTACCATGTGCATCATTCATCAACACATCATCAAAAACAGTAAAACACATGCTTTAACAGTAGGAAGCATGCATGTTACCCCCTTCACCCGGCCTGGCCGATAGACCAAACTGAACGGGTCACACGGGGAATATTGAAGTAAACCAGGAAGGTTTACCTTAAGACCATCTTTTTTTATCTTGTCTAAATGCAATTAACTTCCTAAGCGTACACACATGAGCAGCGGATTGACCCACAACGCGATCGTCCTTTGGTTTCAACTAAATTAATGTTTAGGGACCATTTCATAAATTTGATAAAATATAAGGGTTATTAACAAATTCAAATTACCAACCTTTAATTAGGTTCATTACAAACTTCTCGGTGAAATCTCAGCTCAAAATGACATCTAGAACCCATCCAATTGCATACGAGGTAAACAAGGACCAAAATGTAAGAAACTGAAACTCAGAACAATTCAAAAACTACATTAACGTTCGAATGTTTCGAAACAGGGAGCACCGTATCGAAACAATTGTTTTAAAACAGAGCTGACAATTTCGATACGCTGGTTTGCTTCAAAACCCCTCAGGATCGTTTCGGAACTCTGGTGTACAAAGGCAAAATGTTTCGAAACAGGCCTCACCATTTCGAAACACCAATGCCATTTCAGGCCACCTTTTTGAAACATGTAAGGGTGTTTCGAAACACCTGGGCTTTTAATGTTTCAAAATGTTGTTTAAACTCGATTTAAACCGTCCGAAACCATCCCGACACATGCCCAACCAAGATGGCAACTCAAATACTCATCAAAGACGACTTACATGAAGCATAGACAACAACATAACATCATTCTCAAAAGCAATGAGACTAGAGGCATGCATCCTAAGAGTTAAAAACACCAAAAGGCTAAAATCCAAATCCAAGCATAAACCAAAACTCGAAGGCCATTTACAAGTCCAAATATGCATTAAACTTCCACAAAACCAGAAATTACAAACTAATAACATTCATTGCATTGGAGACCCCAATTGCCTTTATTATACTAGTTCAAGAACACAACGTACTTTTAGAAAATGTCTTGGTAAGATTCCCTTGATGATGTTGCCTCCAAAAGCTTAATTGTCTGCATTATTGAACAAAGAGAGCATAAGCATTCAAGCTTAGTGAGGATGGCTCAAAACCACAAACATCATCAATGCACAAAACTATATTTTGTTCTTTCAAAACCATTATGCCTTTCTTGACAAAACATGCACTTTAACATCAATATCATCAAATTAAACATCAGGCAACATGATTCATATGAATTCAGCAATTAAACCATTGCTACATGTATTCAAAGCCTTTCAAGCATAAACACCATTATGCCAAGCTTTAATCAGAACATGCATCTTTCAAAATATGCATTAACATCTTTTTCCACAATAACACATTTCTTTATATTGGCTCACAAGTGTTAAGTAACAATTCAAAGCATATATCGGATACACACACTACCAAGGGTTGTTCCGCACCCTTCATACACTCTACCGACATTACAAGACTCATACACGAGAGTGACCCTCCATCGTGGGGACACCCGTGCTGGAGTATTCGGTAAAATAACAACCCATCAACACCACTCATCGGTAGATGTATAACCCACTAACAAGAGACGGGACGCACACAAGGTTCGCACTCGGGAGCTACCCTCAACCGTTGCAACCTTAAACAATCCTCAATCGTTAGGGTACTTTGATGGAGTCTTCAGTACAATCAAAACCCCTCAACATCCAAGGCAACTTGTTTATAGTGCACTTAATCTTATAGCCCACTAACTATATCCGATTTCATTTATAAAACAATTTATTCATCATCACTTGCCAATATAACTCATACCTCATGCATAACTCACTATTTTTACAAAGCATACATGATAAGCATAAATCAAGCATTAAACCATGTTTCGAATCTCATGCATCAACACATGCATACAAGGATCAATACAAACTTCTCGGTGAAATCTCAGCTCAAAACGACATCTAGAACCCATCCAATTGCTTACAAGGTAAATAGGGACCAAAATGTAAGAAACTAAAACTCAGAACAATTCAATAACTGCACTAACGATCGAATGTTTCAAAACATGGAGCCCCGTATCGAAACAACCGTTTCGAAACAGAGCTGACCATTTTGATACGTTGGTTCGCTTCGAAACCCCTTAGGATCGTTCCAGAACTCTGGTTTACAGAAGGAAAATGTTTCGAAAATGGCCTCACCGTTTCGAAACACCAGGGCATTTCAGGCCACCTTTTTGAAACAAGCAAGGGTGATTCGAAACACCTGGGCCTTTAACGTTTCAAAATACTATTTAAGCTCGATTTAAACCGTCCGAAACAATCCCGACACATGCCCAACTAAGATGGCAACTCAAATACTCATCAAAGACGACTTACACGAAGCATAAGCAACAATATAACATCATTCTCAAAAGCAATGAGACTAGTAAGAGTTAAAAACACCAAAAGGCTAAAATGCAAATGCAAGCACAAACCAAAACTCAAAGGTCATTTACAAGTCAAAATATGAATCTCAAACTTACACAAAACCAGAAAATAACAAACCCCCATTGCCACAATAACTCATTTAATTATATTGGCTTACAAGTGATAAGAAAAAATTCAAAGCATATATCAGATACACGCATTACCAAGGGTTGTCCCACACCCTTCATACACTCTATCGGCATTACAAGGCTAACACACGAGAGCGACCCTCCATCGTGGTGACACCCATGGTAGAGTATTCGGTAAAATCACAACCCCTTAACACCACTCATCGGTAGATGTATAACTCACTAACGAGAGACGGGACACAGACAAGGTTCACACCCAAGAGCTACCCTCAACCGTCGCAACCTTAAACAATCCTCAATCGTTAGGGTACTTGGTTGGAGTATTCGGTACAATCACAACCCCTCAACATCCAAGGCGACTTGTTTGTAGTGCACTCAATCCTATAGTCGGCTAACTATATCCGATTTCATTTATAAAACACTTTATTCAACATCACTTGGAAATATAACTCATACCTCATGCATAACTCAATGTTTTTACAAAGCATTCATGATAAGTGTAGCGCCCCGATTTTGGGCGTAGATGTTTTAGAGTTCGAATCGGACCGGTCGAGAACGGTACGAATCTTAAAGGGAGATTTAGGGAACACCTAGTTCGGGATGCTTTAATAGTATGGAAAAATATCTAAAAATCCTCATTTATTGTATGAATGATTATGATGAAAGCAATTTTACAAAATAAGGTTTGGAAATACTACATTTCGGTGTAGTGACCAAATCGCAATTTTTGCAAAAGTTAAATTGTGACTGTTTTGTAAAGGATTTAAACTTTGAATCGTTAAGGAGATAATTTTACAAAAATGTTTTTAATCAGATTTCTCCTTATTTTGGGTGATTTTAATAATGTTTTAATTAAAAGAAATAAAGATTGATTAAAGGAAAAATATCTTTGACTTTTCATAACTACCTTACGTCAATTTCTTTTCATAACTACCTCCATCAATTGGATTTGATTTTCATTCATTTTGATGAGATTTCAATCTCCTTTTGATTCCTAATCTTTTCCTCGTCAAAACCTCTTGTTTTCACATTGGATTTTCAAGAAAACTTGCCCAAATCAAGGAGAAATCAGCCATTAGAGGTAAGCTTCGTCCTTCTTCTCTAAAGATCAGTTCTTTACTAAAATTCCCAAGTTATCAATCATTTGTTAATGATTTTTGAGTTGCTTTAATGTTAGAAACAAGAAATTGTATTAAAACTCAAGGTTTTTGGAGAGATCTTGATGATTTTCGTGGTTGATGGTTAGGCTCTATTTTCAGGTTGTTTTCTAATGTATTTTGGATGGTAATTGATGTTATAAATGAGGTTTTATCAAACAAATCCCGAATAGGTTTGGATACTTAAGTTGTGCTTGCTAGAATGGTGGTTTTTTGGGGTGGTTTTGGTGTTATATTATAGTTGGAGGTATAAGGACGAGTTTGTGGTGATTTTTGATGTTGATTGATGTTTAGAAATGATTAGAAGTGGTAGATCTTGGCTGGGCTTTGTTTTGGAAGAGTTTGGAAATGATTTCGGTTGTTTTTGGTAGCCGGAATGAGGTTCTTGAGTAGAGCAGGGAGTTTAGGTATGTGGCTGATGATTTCAATGCATGATGATGCATTAATCCTCTGCTCTAACGTGTTATAAACAGGGGAGGCATCTTCGGACACCTTTGGTGTTGATCCGGGAGCCTAGATAGCGTTTTGGCGAGCAAGCGAAATGTAATCGGTGAGTGCGAATAGTTTTAGAAGTTCTTGAGGGACAAGGAAACAAGGTTTGGGGATTTAGGAAAGGTTTGAAACACCTTCCTAAGTCCGGAAGTAAGTATTGGCTAGATTGCTCTCTTATATGTGGTGGTTGCCCCTAAAATGCTTTTACATGCTCATGGTTTGAGATAGATTAATTCCTATTGTTTTTATGCATGATTTGTAGCATGAGATGCTGCTTGAAATGATTTCATGAAATAACATGTTGCATTGTTGAGTTTTGAGCTTTTGTTTTAGAGCATGGCAAATCTTATGATTTTGAAATGAGGTGAGAAATATTTGAGAAATGTTGTATGAAAAATAGTAGGTGAGATGATGTTTTGACATAATATATTGGCATAAAAGACGAGATACTTACCGGATATAATTGATCAATCAATAGGATGAAAGTGCACTATAAACTAAAAATTTGTACGTGCTCTTTGGATTCAATCTTAAGGGAGAGACCGATGATGGGCATTCCATCGGGTAGGATTTGGTGAAATCCCCAAGCTTTGTGGCGATGAGAGATTCCGCCATGTGAGTACGGTGATGTGAGATTCCACCAGAAATTATGTTACTAGACAAGTGAGTACGGTGATGTGAGATTCCACCGGAAGAGTCTAGTGGTTTGAGAATAATGTCCGCATATCCGAGTAATAATGAGATGTGAAATGACAATTTAATATATGAAAATGCTTTTAATTCACATGTACCTATTGATGAGATGATTTATGCTATAAGAAATGCATATGATATTTGTATATGAAATGCTTTGATTTTCACAAGCATGTGTATGGCCCTGCCATGAGATTTGCATTGGTTTAAATGCATGAGATAGAATTAAGGTACATGTGTTTTCATTGGAGATTTTCTTTGAAATGGTTTTCAAGCATGAGATAGAATGATCATGTTGTAGAAAAGGCTTTTGAGAAAGTGTTTTGAATAATGCATTGTTGTGCTAGTTTTCTTTAGAGCTTGCCTCACTAAGCTTATGTGCTTACGTTCTCTTTTACCAACAATGCAGATAATTGAGGTGTTTTCGGGCAGCAAGAAGGTTAAGAACATCCAAGGAAGTGCAAAGCTCATGTATGGTGACGTTTTTATACACTTTAGTTTTAATATTTGGCAATGGGACACCAAGGTTGTATTTGGGAGATGTGTTTTGAAGTCCCTAAATTTGTGGCATGTGTGTGATGGCTTTTATGGGTTGTAAATGGTACTAATGGTTTGGTTGGAGGTTTGAGCTCTATAATTGGTTTGGTGGATAGGAAGCATGCATATAGTTTCAGTGTTCTTGTGATTCATGCCATGTTTGAGCTTATGCTTCTTATACATGTTCCTTGATGTTTAATCATGTTGATGGTGTGTTATGGTACATTTTGAAGCAGGTTTGAGTGGGCTAAAAGGTGAAACACCCGCAATTTCTGCTGTCATAGGGCAGTGTATATCGAAACACCCTTAACTGTTTCAAAACGGGGGTCTGCAATGGCCAAGCGTTTCAGAACGGCTGAAGGTGTTTCGGAACATTTTGGCTACTAGAGAGGCCTGTTTCGATACCGGTCTCGAAACTCACCCGAGTACCGAAACGGTCAACTCCATTTCGATACGGGCGTTTCGGTACGAAGGTTGGTGTTCCGAAACAAATGACCGTTGAATGATGATTTGAATTGTTTTAAGTTTCCATGTTTTACATTTTAGTCCTAAGTGTTGTGGATGCAATTGCTTGAGCTTGGGATGTCCTTTTAAACTTAAATTTGACAGAGGAGCATATAACATGACTAATTACATATTGGTAAGCTTAAAATCTATTAAGTCCTTATAATTTCAAAAAATTACATTTTGGTCCCTAAAAGTGTAATTCATGCAATTATGTCCCTAAATGATTTCTGATCGTTGTGCCTTTCTCCCTTATAATTATTGAGTGTTCACATAGGCTTAATGCGCATCTAGAAAAGATCAAAAAGAAAAAAAGGGTTGTTAATCGAGGTTGACTTTCGGGTTGACTTTGGTTTTCCCCGTGTAATCTTCGTAGATCGGGTCAAGCGTCTAGGTCGGGCTAAGGGGTTACATTTGTTGAAATCAGAGCCAAGTTAACGAATAATTGGGGCCTGGTAAGTGGTTAAGATGTGCTGTTATGTATGCTTGTGACTTTTCGGTGAATTTGTGATATATGAACATTGATGTATGATTCAGTTGAGATGAATTTGTGATGTTATGCTATGTTTGGAGTGTAGTTGGGGATCCCATTGCCATATCATTTACTAATGAGATGAATTGTTTTCAAAAATGAGCTTGAGTACTTGGGTTACTTACCTTACTATGCCTAATTGAGTTTGTTGTATTTTGTCAGTGCATTGTTTTATTGCGGGGCTACATAGAGAGCTTAGAATCAATACTCGATCTATGGCTGAGAATGAGAATGTTGAGGATCTACCTCCTCCTCCTCCCCTGGTGGACCACCTGGTTGTGGTGGAGCTGGGGTTGGTGCTGCTGGGGTTGCTGGAACCGAGGGAGGTCAGGGGCAAGCCGCACCTAATATGACCGTGTTGATACAAGCTATTGCTGGAGCTTTCCAGGAAGCAGTAGCTGGAGCTCATAGAGCTGCACCACAGGATGGTACTAATGTAGGATTGTCGTTGGAGCGTCTTCGCAGTCTGGGAGGGACTGAGTTTAGGGGGCTGACCCCGGAAGGTTCCGAGTCTTGGTTAGAGAGTACCAAGAGAATACTTGGACAGCTGAACTGCAACAATGTTCAGAAGCTGGGATGCATTGTGTCACTACTGCATTGTGATGCATATACGTGGTGGATGACCACTATCTATGGAACGGATGATGATGAAGTGACTTGGACATTCTTTATGAATACGTTCAAGCGGAAATATTTGGGAGTTCGCTATCTCGACGAGAAGAAGAGGGAGTTTATGGCCCTAGTGCAGGGGAGCATGTATGTGGCTGAATTTGAGATTCAGTTTGTTTGCCTTAGCCAATATGCGCCTGAGCCGATCCCTAGTGAGAGAGAAAGATGTGAACGATTCCGTTATGGGCTGATGGCAGACGTGAAAACCTGTATGCTCGCAGCCGATTATACTGATTTCAATGTCTTGGTCACTAGATCCAAGGATATTGAATTGAATCTTGGATTGGCAAGCTGAGCAGGAGGATCTAGCTCGGGAAAGCAAGCTGCAGAACGTGATTATGGTAGGGATCGCAACAAGAGGCATAAGGATTGAAAGCCGCATTTTGATGCTAGACGCGAGGGTGGTAACCCTGGAAGAGGTTAACAAGGGCCAAATGCTTTCTTGAGGACTCCTGAGTGTAACCGGTGTGGTAGGAGACACGCTGGTGAGTGTTGGGGTAATCTTGGGCCATGCTGGAACTGTGGTAACCGTGGGCATATGAAGAAAGATTGTCCTCATCCGTTGTGAGAGGGACAAGCTCCGGTTAGAGCATTTGAACCACAGAGAGGTCATGGGTGCGGTCGTGGTAATTTCTAGCGTAGAGATGAGGGTGGAAGGAATGTGGCGCATGTGGTGGCTGTCCAACCTGAGGGTGGCGGTCAGGCTCGAGTGTATGCCCATCACGAGGGAAGTAATGACACGGACGTGATCGCAGGCACCTTTACTTTGCAATCCTTTTCATTACTTTCTTTGATTGATTATGGATCTACACACTCGTACATATTGCGTGAACATGGTCAAATGCTTAGTTTGCCTGTTGAGTCTTTGGATGTTGGTATGCGTGTGACTAGTTCTTTTGGTTAGATGGTTGTAACAAGAAAGTTGTATAGGAGATGCCCCTTAACGGTGCAAGATCATGTGTTTCTTGTTGATCTTATGGAATTGCCATTCTATTGTTTTGATTTAATTCTTGGCATGGATTGGCTTGTTGAGCATAGAGCCGTGGGGGATTTCGAAAGCAAGCGAGTTTCATTGAAACTTGCGGATGATTATGAGGTTGTGGTGGTGGGAGATATTGTGAAGTTTCTAACTAATGTGGTGTCGACGCTTGAAGCACGCCGGATGATGCGTCAAGGATGTTAGACTTACCTAGCCTTTGTTATGAATCCCAGTTCAAAGGAGGTGCGCGTTCAAGATATAAGAACCATGTGTGAGTTCCCTGGAGTGTTTCCGGAGGAATTACCTGGTTTGCCGCCTAGTCGAGAGGTTGAATTTGGAATTGAGTTATATGAGAACACAACTCCGGTTTCCATTGCTCCTTCTCGAATGGCACCCAAAGAGTTGAAAGAGTTGAAGACGCAACTTCAGGAGTTGCTTAACCATGGCTTCATTCGGCCTAGTGTGTCACCTTGGGATGCACCGATCTTGTTTGTGAAAAGAAATTTGGCACGATGAGGATGTGCATTGATTATCGTCAGCTGAACAAGTTGACCGTCAAGAACAAGTATCCTTTGCCGAGGATTGATGATCTTTTTGATCAGTTTAGGGGAGCGGCTGTGTTTTCAAAGATTGACTTAAGGTCAGGGTACTATCAGTTAGAGGTGAAGGATGTGGATGTGCCGAAAACAGCCTTTTGAACGAGGTATGTGCATTATGAGTTTCTTGTGAAGTCGTTTGGATTGACGAATGCTTCTGCTGCTTGCATGGATATGATGAATAGAGTGTTTCATGAATTCTTGGACAAGTTCGTTGTGGTGTTCATCGATGATATCCTTGTGTACTCCCGTACTGAGGAGGAGCATGAAGGTCATTTGAGGATTGTTTTGCAAGCATTGTTGGAAAATCAGCTTTATGCTAGGCTGAGAAAATGTGAGTTTTGGCTAAAGGAAGTTGTTTTCCTTGGTCATGTGGTTTTGGTAGAAGGGATTCGAGTTGATCCCCAGAAGGTTGATGCGGTGATGAATTGGAAGCCTCTTAAGTCCGTTCATGAAGTCTGTAGTTTCCTTGGGTTGGCAAGATACTACCGGAGGTTTGTGGATGGATTTTCTAAGATTGCTGCCCCTTTGAAGAAGTTGATGCAAAAGGATGTTAAGTATGAGTGGATGGAAGCGAGACAGCAAGCTTTTGAGAAGCTTAAAACAGCTTTGACGCAAGCTCCTATCTTGGTTCAACCTGAATCGGGGAAAGAGTTTGTGGTGTATAGTGACGCATGCTATGTTGGTTTGGGGTGTGTGTTAATGCAAGAGGGTAAGGTGGTGGCTTATGGATCGCGACAATTGAAAGTGCATGAGCGCAATTATCCTACGCATGACATTGAGTTGGCTGCAGTGGTTTTTGCTCCAAAAATTAGGAGACATTATCTCTATGGTGAGAAGTGTACTGTGTACACGGATCACAAAAGTTTGAAGTATTTGATGTCTCAGAAGGGGTTAAATCTTAGTGTAACCCTCTTAGTCCGGCCTAGACGCTTGACCCTAACTACGAAGATTACACGGGGAAAACCAAAGTCAACCCGAAAGTCAACCTTGATTAACGACATTTAGGGACTTTTCTGATTTTAAGATTACCAATATGAAACTAATCATGTTACAGGCTTCTCTGTCAAGTTTCAGCTTAAAAAGATATTCCAAGCTCAAGAAATTGCATCCACAACATTTAGGACTAAAATGTAAAGCATGGAAACTTAGAACAATTCAAATCAGCATCCAACGGTCAACTGTATCGAAACGCCTACCTACCATACCAAAACGCCCATACCGAAATGTTGTTGACTGTTTCGGTACACGAGTATGTTCCGAGACCAGTATGGAAAAAGGCTTCACCAGTAGCCAAACTGTTTCGGAACACCTTCAGCCGTTTCGAAACACTATGGCTATTACAGGGCCCCGTTTCGAAACAGTGGAGGGTGTTTCGATACACCTTGCCCAATGAAAGCAGAAATTGCTGGTTTTTGCCCTTTTAAACCATTCAAACCTATCTCAAAGATCATCAAACTATACATGCAACCCATTTAGCCACTAAGGAACATATTTAAGACCCCTAGACTTGAGCATGACATCAAACACAAAAGCACACAATCTATAGGCATGCTCCCTAGTCTCAAAGCCATTCGAAGCAACCAAACATGTAAGACCATTTACAACCCATAATTGCCAACATAAACCTACCACAAACTTAGGGAGTTCAAACATATCTCCCAAAACAACCTTGGTTTCCCATTGCCACATATCAAAACTAAAGTGTATAAAAACATCACCATACATGAGCTTTGCACTTCCTTGGATGTTCTTATCCTTCTTGATTCCCGAAAACACCTCAATTATCTGCATTATTGGTGAAAGAGAGCGTAAGCACAATTGCTTAGTGAGGCATGCTCTAAAGAAAAACCAACACAATAATGCATTTCTTGAAAACACTTTCTCAAAAGCTTTTAAACAACATGCTCATTCTATCTCATGCTTGAAAACCATTCAAAGCAACTTCTCATTGAAAACACATATACCTCAATTCTATCTCATGCATTTAAACCAATGCAAAACTCATGGCAAGGCCATACTCATGCTTGTAACACCAAAGCATTTCATATACAAATCTCATATGCATTTCTCATAGCATAAATCATTTCATCAAAGGTACATGTGTATCAAAAGCATTTTCATATATTATATTGGCATTTCACATCTCATTATTACTCGGATGTGCGGACAACTCACTAGATACTTCCGGTGGCATCTACCATCACCGTACTCACTCGTCTAGTAACATAATTTTCGGTGGAATCTCACATCATCGTACTCATATAGCGGAATCTCTCATTGCCACAAAGCTTGGGTATTTCAACAAGTCCTACCCGATGGAATGCCCATCATCGGTTCTCTCCCTTTGGACTAAACCAAAGACCACCTACGAATTTTTAGTTTATAGTGCACTCTCATCCTATTGGTCGATCTATTATATCCGGTAAGTATCTCAACATCTATGCCAATATATTATGTCAAATCACCATCTCACCTACTGTTTTTCATGCAACATTTCTCAAATCACCCTCATCTCATTTCAAAACCATAGCATTTGCCACGCTTTAAAACAAAAGCTCAAATCTCAACTATGCAACATGTTATCTCATGAAATCATTTCAAGCATCACCTCATGCTACAATTATGCATCAAAACAATAGGAATTTATCTATCTCAAACCATGAGCATGTAAAAGCATTTTAGGGGCAACCACCACATTTAAGAGAGCAATCTAGCCAATACTTACTTCCGGGCTTAGGAAGGTGTTTCAAACCTTTCTTAAATCCCCAAACCTTAATTCTTTGCTCCTCAAGGACTTCTAAAACCATACACACTCACCGATTACGTTTTGTGTGCTTGCCGAAACGCTATCTAGGCTCCCAGATCAACACCAAGGGCGTCCGAAGATGTCTCCCCTGTTTATAACACATAAGAGCATAGGATTAATGCATCATCATGCATTGAAATCATCAGCCACACACCTAAACTCGCTGCTCTACTCAAAAACCACATTTCGGCTACCAAACACAACCGAAATCACCTCCAAACTCATCCAAAACAAAGTCCAGCCAAGATCTACCACTTCTAATCATATCTAACCATCAATCACCATAAAAAATCACCACAAACTCCTCCTTATACCTCAAACTGTAACAGAACCCAAAAACCACAATTCTAGCAAGCAAAACTTTGGAATCCAAGCCCATTCGGAATTTGTTTGATAAAACCTCATTTATAACTTCAATTAACATCCAAAATACATTAGAAAAAAACCTCAAAAAAGAGCCTAACCATCAAGCACGAAAATCATCAAGATCTCTCAAAGAATCTTGAGTTTTAAGACAATATCTTGTTTCTAACATTAAAGCAACTCAAAAATCATTAACAAAGGATTGATAACTTGGGGATTTCAGTAAATAACTGATCATTGGAGGAGAAGGACGAAGCTTACCTCTAATGGCTGATTTCTCCTTGATTTGGGCAAGTTTTCTTGAAAATCCAATGTAAAATCAAGAGGTTTTGATAAGGAGAAGATTAGGAATCAAAAAGGAATTGAAATCCAATCAAAAAAGATGAAATTCAGCAGCCAATTGAAGGAGAAAGAGTGTTTGGCTTAAAAGAATTTGAGAGAAAATTGAAGGAGGGAAAATTGACGTAAAGTAGTTATGAAAAGTCAAAGGTAGTTTCCTTTTAATTAAACCTTGTTTTTCTTTAATTAAAACATTAATAAAATCACCCAAATTAAGAAGAAATCTGATTAAAAAAATTTTGGTAAAATTAGCTCTTTAAAGATTCAAAGTTTCAATCCTTTACGAAACAACCACTATTTAACTTTGTAAAAACTGTGATTTGGTCACTACACCAAAATGTAGTATTTCCAAACCTTATTTTGTAAAATTGATTTCACCATAATCTTTCATATATTAAATGAGGATTTTTAGATATTTTTCCATATTTTTAAAGCATCCCGAACTAGGTGTTTCCTAAAGCCCCCTTTAAGATTCGAATTGTTTCTGACCGGTCCGATTCAGACTCTAAAACATATAGGCTGAAATTTGGGGTGTTACACTTAGGCAACGACGCTGGGTGGAGTTGCTTAAGTATTACGATCTAACGATCGAGTATCATCCAGGGAAGGCCAATGTAGTGGCCGATGGTTTGAGTAGGAAAGTGGCAGTGGATTTAAGAGCGATGTTTGCTAGCTTGAGCATATCGCGAGATGGTGGTCTTGTTGCTGAATTGCAAGTGAAACCATCTCTAATCCAGTTGATAAAGGATAAACAACTGTTGGATGATTCCTTGGTGCCACATGTTCATGATATTGCTGAAGATAGACCATCAGATTTTTGTTTCAATGATGATGGTGTTTTATGTTTTGGGAGTCGGATAGTGGTGCTGAATGATGTTGAGTTGAGGCACACCATTCTGACCAAAGCTCATAGCAGTTCTTTTGCTATGCACCCTGGTAGTACAAAGATGTATCGTGATCTGAAGGATGTGTACTATTGGGTGGGGCTAAAGAAAGATGTCGTTGATTATGTTAGCAAATGTATGGTTTGTCAGCGAGTTAAGGCTAAACATCAGTTTCCTTCATGGTTGTTGCAGCCATTAAGGATCCCTGAATGGAAGTGAGAGAGGACCACCATGGACTTTGTGTCTGGTTTGCCTCTATTTCCATCAAAGAAGAATTTTGTTTGGGTGATTGTGGATCGCCTTACGAAGTGTGCGCATTTCTTGCCAGTGCATACTACGTACACCTTGGATAATCTTGCGGATTTGTACATTGTTGAAATTGTACGTTTGCATGGCGTACCAAAATCTATAGTGTCGGATAGAGATCCGAAGTTCACCGCAAGGTTTTGGGAGTGTTTGCATCAAGCATTGGGTACGCGGCTGAATTTCAGTACTTTTTATCATCCGCAAACGGATGGACAGTCGGAGCGTGTTATCAGAGTGGTTGAGGATATGTTGAGGTGTTGTGTTATTGAGTTTCAAGGCTCTTGCGAGAAGCACTTGCCTTTGATGGAGTTTGATTATAATAATACTTACCATGCGAGTATTCAAATGGCACCTTATGAAGCTTTGTACGGGAGGAAGTGCATAACTCCTCTTTGTTGGGCTGAAATGGGACAAAAGTTGGTTACGATTCCGGCTTTGTTAAAAGGAACCACCGAGAAGGTGAAGCTCATTTGTGAGCTGTTGAAGGTGGCATCGGATCAACAAAAGTCTTACTCGGATTTGAAACGTAAGGAGATAGAATTTGCGGTGGGTCACTGTGTGTTTTTGAAAGTTTCAACCTTGGAAAAAGGTGATGAGGTTTGGCCGGAAGGGCAAGTCGAGCCTAAGGTACATTGGACCATACGAGGTGATAGAACACGTAGGTCCTGTTGCTTATAAGCTGAGACTACCTCAAGAGTTAGAAAAGGTACAAAATGTGTTTCATGTATCCATGCTTCGGAGGTATAGATCGGATCCCTCGCATGTCATGCCTGTGGAGGAAGTTGAGTTGAATCCAGATTTGACATATGATGAGGAACTTGTTGAGATTCTCGATTCAGACAATAAGGTTCTCTGTGGTAAGACCATTGAGCTGGTCAAAGTGTTGTGAAGACATCGTGGTGTTGAGGAAGCCACATGGGAAAGGAAGGAAGATATGAAGAAGCGGTTTCCTTACCTTTTTCCTCCAGGTAAATTTCGATGACGAAATTTCTTAAGGGGGAGAGTTGTAACACCCGAAATTTGGGCCTAGATGGTGAAAACAATTTTACAAAATATGGTTTGGAAATACTACATTTCGGTGTAGTGATCAAATCGGAGTTTTTGCAAAAGTTAAATAGTGAATGTTTTGTAATGGATTGAAACTTTGATTCTTTAAGGAGCTAATTTTACCAAAATGTTTTTAATCAGATTTCTCTTTATTTTGGGTGATTTTAATAATGTTTTAATTAAAGGAAATAAAGATTGATTAAAGGAAAAATTATCTTTGACTTTTCATAGCTACCTTACGTCAATTTTCTCTCATTTCATTTTCTCTCAATTTCTTTTCAGCCAAACACATTTTCTCCATCAATTAGCCTTTTATTTTTATTACTTTTGATGAGTTTTCAATCTCCTTTTGATTCCTAATCTTTTCCTCAACAAATCCTCTTGTTTTCACATTGGATTTTCAAGAAAACTTGCCCAAATCAAGGAGAAATCAGCCATTAGAGGTAAGCTTCGTCCTTCTCCTCTAATGATCAGTTTTTTACTGAAATTCCCAAGTTATCAATCCTTTGCTAATGATTTTTGAGTTGCTTTAATGTTAGAAACAAGAAATTGTATTAAAACTCAAGGTTTTTGGAGAGATCTTGATAATTTTCGTGGTTGATGGTTAGGCTCTGTTTTGAGGTTGTTTTCTAATGTATTTTGGATGGTAATTGATGTTATAAATGAGGTTTTATCAAACAAATCCCGAATAGGTTTGGATTCCTAAGTTGTGCTTGCTAGAATGGTGGTTTTTTGGGGTGGTTTTGGTGTTCTGTTATAGCTGGAGGTATAAGGACGAGTTTGTGGTGGTTTTTGATGTTGATTGATGTTTAGAAATGATTAGAAGTGGAAGATCTTGGCTGGGCTTTGTTTTGGAAGAGTTTGGAGATGATTTTGGTTGTTTTTTGTAGCCGAAATGAGGTTCTTGAGTAGAGCAGCGAATTTAGGTGTGTGGCTAATGATTTCAATGCATGATGATGCATTAATCCTCTACTCTTATGTGTTATAAATAGGGGAGACATCTTCGGACACCTTTGGTGTTGATCCGGGAGCCTATATAGCGTTTCAGCGAGCAAGCGAAACGTAATCGGTGAGTGCGAATGGTTTTAGAAGTCCTTGAGGGACAAGGAAACTAGGTTTGGTGATTTAGGAAAGGTTTGAAACACCTTTCTAAGTCCAGAAGTAAGTATTGGCTAGATTGCTCTCTTATATGTGGTGGTTACCCCTAAAATGCTTTTACATGCTCATGGTTTGAGATAGGTAAATTCCTACTGTTTTTATGCATGATTTGTAACATGAGATGACGCTTGAAATGATTTCATGAAATAACATGTTGCATTGTTGAGTTTTGAGCTTTTGTTTTAAAGCATGGAAAATGTTATGATTTTGAAATGAGATGATAAAGATTTGAGAAATGTTGCATGAAAAAATAGTAGGTTAGATGATGTTTTGACATAATATATTGGCATATAAGATGAGATACTTACCAGATATAATTGATCGATCAATAGGATGTGAGTGCACTATAAACTAAAAATTCGTATGTGCTCTTTGGATTCAATCCAAAGGGAGAGACCCATGATGGGAATTCCATCAGGTAGGACTTGGTGAAATACCCAAGCTTTGTGGCGATGAGAGATTCCGCCATGTGAGTACGGTGATGTGAGATTCTACCGAAAGAGTCTAGTGGTTTGAGAATGATATCTACATATCCGAGTAATAATGAGATGTGAAATGCCAATATAATATAGGAAAATGCTTTTGATTCACATGTACCAATTGATGAGATGATATATTCTATGAGAAATGCATATGAGATTTGTATATGAAATGCTTTGATTATCACAAGCATGTGTATGACCTTGCCATGAGATTTATATTGGTTTAAATGCATGAGATAGAATTGAGGTGCATGTGTTTTCATTGAAGATTTTCTTTGAAATGGTTTTCAAGCATGAGATAGAATGATCATGTTGTAGAAAAGGCTTTTGAGAAAGTGTTTTGAATAATGTATTGTTGTGTTGGTTTTCTTTAGAGCTTGCCTCACTAAGCATATGTGTTTACGCTCTCTTTTACCAACAATGCAGATAATTGAGGTGTTTTCGGGCAGCAAGAAGGTTAAGAACATCAAAGGAAGTAAAAAGCTCATGTATGGTGATGTTTTTATACACTTTAGTTTTGATATTTGGCAATAGGACATCAATGTTGTATTTGGGAGATGTGTTTTGAACTCCCTAAGTTTGTGGCATGTGTGTGATGGCTTTTATGGGTTGTAAATTGTCCTAATGGTTTGGTTGGAGGTTTGAGCTCTATAATTGGTTTAGTGGATAGGAAGCATGCATATAGTTTGAGTGTTCTTGTGATTGATGCCATGTTTGAGCTTATGCTTCTTATACATGTTCCTTGATGTTTAATCATGTTGTTGGTGTGTTATAGTACATTTTGAAGCATGTTTGAGTGGGCTAAAAGGTGAAAAACCAGCAATTTCTGTTGTCATAAGGCAGGGTGTATCGAAACACCCTTAACTGTTTCGAAACGGGGGCCTGTATGGCCATAGCTTTTCGGAACGACTGAAGGTGTTTCGGAACATTTTGCTACTGGAGAGGCATGTTTTGATATCAGTCTCGGAACGCACCCGAGAACCAAAACGGTCAACTCCGTTTCGATATGGTCGTTTCGTTACGAAGGTTGGTGTTCCGAAACAGATGACTGTTGGATGATGATTTGAATTGTTTTAAGTTTCCATGTTTTATATTTTAGTCCTAAAATGTTGTGGATGCAATTGCTTGAGCTTGGGATGTCCTTTGAAATTGATATTTGATAGAGGAGCATGTAATATGATTAATTACATATTGGTAAGCTTAAAATCTATTAAGTCCTTATAATTTCCAAAAATAACATTTTGGTCCCTAAAAGTGTAATTCATGCAGTCAAGTCCCTAAATGATTTCCGATCGCTGTGCCTTTCTCCCTTATAATTCTTGAGTGTTCACATAAGCTTAATGTGTATCTAGAAAAGATTAAAAAGAAAAAAAGGGTTGTTAATCAAGGTTGACTTTCGGCTTAACTTTGGTTTTCCCCGTGTAATCTTCGTAGTTCGGGTCAAGCGTCTAGGCCGGGTTAAGGGGGTTACAATAAGCCATAAATCAAGCATTAAACCATGTTTCGAATCTCATGCATCAACACATGCATACAAGGATCACCTACCTAGTGCATACTTAAACCACATGGAATCATCACACACATTTTGTACATTCAAAACATGCGTTAAAACAGTAGGTAAATGCAATTAAAATCAAGTGCAATCATTGGCTCAAAACTAGCACAATCCGAGAGTAAAATTCACTTTACTTACTTCCGAACTTAGTAAAACATTTCAAGCTCTTAGAAAGCTCCCAAAACCTTTTCTAAAATGTTTCCACGCTGGAAAACTGAGTTCCCCTCACCAACTTGCGAAACCACGCTTGCCGATGCAACTACCGACCGTCTGAAACCTCCAAAACCACTTCGTTTGATTCCAGATTATTATCCCCTGTTTTGAACACATTAAAACAGAGGCTCAACGCATTAAAATGCATCCAAAACACAAGCACTCAAAAGAAATCCTGCAGCCCTGCTCTAAAGCACCAAAACACCCATCCGAAATAACTGAAACCTCAATCTATTGACCTCAAACCTCAGCCTAGATATTACCCAACTCATCAACACATTTTAGGCATTAATTAACATCCAAAACAACCTAAAACCATCCTAATACCTCCAGGAACTCGAATTCCTAAAGAACACCCCAAAAACTCAACCAATAACACCTAAAATATCAAGGAACACAAGGATTTCGGGATCTCTATGATTAAGACTCCACTTCAACACCAAAAACTTTTTAAAACTCATTTAGAAACAACTTCAAACCGGCCAAATCAAACAAGATCCGATAATCTCATTAAAATCCATTTTTCTAACAAGACTTTAATAATTTATCAAACTAACAACAAAACTTCAATCAAAATCACTAATAAAGACTCAAATATCTTTGGAGTTTCATTCTTTCAAAATAATACAAGCACTTTAACATCAATCTTATCGTATTAAACATCATGCAACATGAATCATATAAATTAAACAATTAAACCATTGCTACATGTATTCAAAGCCTTCCAAGCATAAACACCATTATGCCAAGCTTTAATCAGAACATGCACTTTCAAAATATGCATTAACTTATTTTTCCACAATAACTCATTTCATTATATTGGCTCACAAGTGATAAACAACAATTCAAAGTATATATCAGATACACGCATTACCAAGGGTTGTCCCACACCCTTTCATACACTCTACCGGCATTACAAGGCTCACACACGAGAGTAACCCTCCATCGTGGTGACACCCGTGGTGGAGTATTCGGGACAATCACAACCCCTCAACACCACTCGTCGGTAGATGTATAGCCCACTAACGAGAGATGGGACACACACATGGTTCGCAACCGGGAGCTACCATCAACCGTTGAAACCTTAAACAATCCTCAATCGTTATGGTACTTGGATGGAGTATTCGGTACAATCAAAACCCCTCAACATCCAAGGCGACTTGTTTATAGTGCACTCAGTCCTATAGCCAGCTAACTATATCTGATTTCATTTATAAAACACTTTATTCAACAACACTTTCCAATATAACTCATACCTCATGCATAACTCACTGTTTTTACAAAGCATTAATGATAAGCTATAAATCAAGCATTAAACCATGTTTCAAATCTCATTCATCAACACATTCATACAAGGATCACCTACCAAGTGCATCCTTAAACCACATGGCATCATCATACACATTTTGTACATTCATAACATGCTTTAAAATAGAAGGTAAATGCTATTAAAATCAAGTGCAACCATTGGCTCAAAACTAGCACAATCTGAGAGTAAATTTCACTTTACTTACTTCTGAACTTAGTAAAGCATTTCAAGATGTTACTAAGTTCCCAAAACCTTTTCTAAAACATTTCCACGTTGGAAAACTGAGTTCCACTCACCAACTTGCGAAACCACGCTTGTCGACGCAACTATCGACCGTCTAAAGCCTCCAAAACCACTTCGTTTGATTCCAGATTATTATCCCCTATTTTGAACACATTAAAACAGAGGCTCAATGCATTAAAATGCATCAAAAACACAAGTAGTCAAAAGAAATCCCGCATCCCTGCTCTAAAGCACCAAAACACCCATCCGAAATAACCGAAAACTCAATCGATTGACCTCAATCCTCAGCCCAGCCATTACCCAACTCATCCAACACATTTTAGGCATTACTCAACATCCAAAACAACCTAAAACAATCCTTATACCTCCAGCAACTCGAATTCCTAACGAACACCCCAAAAACACAACTAAAAACACCTAAAATGTCAAGAAACTCAAGGATTTCGGGATCTCTATGATTAAGACTCCACTTCAACACCAAAAACCTTTTAAAACTCATTTAGAAAAAACTTCAAACTGGCCAAATCAAACAAGATCCGATAACAACATTAAAATCCATTTTTCTAACAAGACTTTAATAATTTATCAAACTAACAACAAAACCGCAATCAAAATCACTAATAAAGACTTAAATATCTTTGGAATTTCATTAAAGAACCTAGATTAGAGGGTTAGCACGAATTTTACCTGCAATCCTTGCTTCTCCTCTAATTTGGCAAGATTAGCTTGACGAAACTTGAAGGAAAATGGAAGAAATCAACAAGGAAAAGATGAAAATCAAAAGAGGATTTGAGAGAAAATAATTTCTGGAAAATTGAGAGAAAATGAAAAGTGTGTGGATAAAGTGAAAGTGAGAACTGAAAAGCTCGTCAAAAAATTTGTTAACCGATTAACTACCTTTTTAATTAAATCAATTAAAAAGCCTTTTTAATTATTTCATAAACATTTAAAACACAAGCCAAATTAGAGAAAAGGCATAATTGCCAAGTAGCTCCCAAAAGATTCTAAGATTTTGACTCTTCTTGAAAAACACATTTTTCCCAACTTTTAAATCTTTACATTTTGGTCACTGCCCAAAATATATACTTTCGAAAACCCATTTCGTAAAATTGATTTGAACAACCTCTTAAATATAAATTTAGAGAATTTTAGGAATTTTTACCATATTTTATCCCATCTCGAACCTTGATTTCCATAAACCACCTTTTAACAAATCAAACAACCGACACCGGTTCCACTGGCCCAACCTGACTCCCCGAAACATCTAAGACCCAAATTGGGGCGTTACAACTCTCCCCCAGTTAAGAAATTTCTTCCTCGAAATTTTACCTGAAGGAAAAAGATGTGGGAATTGCCTCAACATGTCCGCCTTGCTTTCCCACGTGGCTTCCTCAACACCTCGGTGTTGCCATAACACCTTCACAACACCTGAAGGAAAAAGAACTCTACTGCTCGTATCCAAAATTCTCACCGGTTCCTCATCATAGGATAAATCCGGATTCAACTCAACTTCCTCAACTAGCATCACATGCGAAGGATCCGATCTATACCTCCGTAACATAGATACATGAAACACATCATGAATCTTTTCCATCTCGGGAAGGCAACCTCAACCGATAAGCCACATGATCAACCCGCTCGACAACCTCATAAGGTCTAATAAACCTCGGACTAAGCTTTCCCTTACGTCCGTACAGGCGATCTCCAACCACAAACTTAATATCTTTACACTTTAGATCTGCGCAAGACTTCTACGATCCGATGCAGCCTTCAACCGCTCACATATAAGCTTCACCTTTTCAATTGTTCCCTTTAACATATCCGGCAAGGAAAGCAAATTCTGCCCCGCCTCGGCCCAAGAAAGAGGTGTTCTACAGTTTCTCCCATACAGGGCCTCATACGGTGCCATTTGTATACTTGCCTGAAAGATGTTATTATTAGCAAACTCAACTAACGACAAATGTTTTTCCCAAAAACCTTGGAAATCAATCACACAACATCACAACATATCCTCCAACACCTGGATAACTTGTTCCGACATCCCATCCGATTACGGATGAAATGACGTGCTGAAATTCAACCGCGTACCCAACGCCTGATGTAAACATTCCCAAAACCTCGGATCCCTATCCGACACTATGGACTTGGGCACACCGTGCAAATGCACAATTTCAGCAATATACAACTCTGCCAACTTATCCAATGTATACGTAGTATGCACAGCTAAGAAATATGCACACTTCGTAAGACGATCCACACTCACCCACACGGAGTTCTTCTTTGATGGTGTCAAAGGCAATCCAGATACGAAATCCATTGTAATCCTTTCCCATTTCCACTTCGGTATCCTCAAAGGCTGTATCAAACTGGAAGGAAACAGATGCTCAGCCTTCACTCGTTGGCAAACCATTTACTTGCTTATAAAATAAGTCGCATCCTTTTTGAACCCCACCCAATAGTACTCATCCTTCAAGCCATGATACATCTTTGTACTACCAGGGTGCATAGCAAAAGGACTGCTATGGGCCTCAGTCAAAATAGTGCGCCTCAACTCAACATCTTTCCGCACCACTATCCGACTTTTGAAACATAGAACTTCATCATCATTAAAGCATAAGTTCGTAGTCTTACCATCAGCTATATCCTGAACATGAGGCACCAACGAATCATCCAACAACTGCTTCTTCATAATCAACTAAATCAAGGAAGGTTCTATCAAGCCACCATCACACGATATACTCAAACGAGCAAACATAGCTCTCAGCTCAATAGCTACCTTCCTACTCAAAGCATCGGCCACCACATTGGCCTTTCATGGATGATACTCAATGGTTAGATCGTAATCCTTTAGCAACTCTAACCACCTTCGTTGCCTAAGATTCAACTCCCTCTGCGACATAAGATACTTTAAACTCTTATGGTCGGTATAAACCACACACCTTTCACCATAAAGGTAGTGTCTCCAAAAAATCAAAGCAAACACCACCGATGCGAGCTCTAGATCATGCGTATGGTAGTTGCGTTCATGCACCTTCAACTGTCTAGACGTATAAGCCACAACCTTCCCACCTTGCATCGATACACAACCCAAACCAACATATGATGCATCATTATAGACCACAAACTACTTACCCGATTTTGGTTGAATCAAGACATGAGCTTGCGTCAAAGCATCCTTCAACATCTCGAAAGCTTGTTGCCTAACCTCAGTCCACTCAAAGCGAACATTATTTTGCAACAACTTGGTCAAAGGGGCAGCAATCTTAGAGAAACCTTTGACAAACCTTCGGTAATATACAACCAACCCAAGGAAACTATGCACTTCCAT
Organism: Hibiscus tridactylites; assembly: GCA_958450335.1. NCBI lineage: Eukaryota > Viridiplantae > Streptophyta > Magnoliopsida > Malvales > Malvaceae > Hibiscus > Hibiscus tridactylites. The sequence goes on from OY288273.1 coordinate 67,969,655, forward strand.
CACTGACTTAGGCGTCTTCCAACTCATCACCGCCTCAACTGTATGTGGATCAACCCGAATACCTTTGACTGACACCACATGTCCAAGAAAAACCATTTCTTTGAGTCAAAACTCACACTTTCTCATCTTAGCATAAAGCTGATTTTCCAACAACACTTGCAACAAAATTCTCAAGTGTCTATCATGACTCTTCTCGGTACGCGAGCACACGAGAAAATTATCGATAAACACCACCACAAACTGATCTAGAAACTCATGGAACATCCTATTCATCATATCTATGAATTCAACTGGTGCGTTTGTCAAACCAAACGGCATCACCAAGAACTCATAATAGTCGTACCTAGTTCAAAAAGCCGTCTTAGGTACATCCACATCCTTAACCTTAAGCTGGTAGTACTTAGACCTTAAATCTATCTTCGAAAACATTGCAGCACCACAAAACTGGTCAAACAAATCATCGATCCTTGGCAAAGGGCACTTGTTCTTAATCGTCAACTTGTTTAGTTGCCAATAATCTATGCACATACGCATTGTACCATCCTTCTTCTTCACAAACAAGACCAGCGCACCCCAAGGTGAAATACTCGGCCTTATGAATCATCGGTAAAGCAACTCCTGAAGTTGCGTCTTCAACTCCTTAGGCGCCATGCGATAAAGAGCAATGGACACCGGAGTCGTATTCTCAGACAACTCGATACCAAACTCAATCTCTCGACTGGGTGGCAATCCAGGCAACTCTTCTAGAAAGGCACCCGAAAACTCATACACGGTTCGTATGTCTTCCACACGCACTTCCTTCGTCCCAAGATTCATCACATACGATAACAAAGCTTCCCATCCCAACTCCAACATCTGACTCGCTTCAAGAGCCGAAATTGCGTTAGACAAGAACTACACGTTCTCGCCTACGATTACCACCTCGTAATCATATGCAAGCTTTAGGGTAACCTGCTTAACATCAAAATCCACTAGAGCTTGATGCTCAACCAACTAGTCCATTCCAAGAATCACGTCAAAACCATAAAAAGGTAGTTCCATCAAATCAATAGAGAACACATGTCCTTGAATAGACAACGAGCACCTCTTATACAATTTCCTTGTAACAACAGTCTCATCAAAAGAACTTGTAACTTGCATTCCTACATCTAGCATGTCAACAGGAATATCAAGCAAATGTGCATGCTCACTCAAGATGTATGAATACATGGATCCAGAATAAACCAATGCTAACAAAGATAAGGATTGCAAGGTGAAGGTACCTGCAATCACATCAGTGTCGTTACGTCCCTCGCGGGACCACCACCTTCCGGCTGAACAACAACTACATGTGCCACACCCCTCTCACCATTCTCTCTCCTCTGAAAATATCCACGCCCGCGCCCACGGCCTCTCTGCTGTGCAACAGCTGGTGCACGACCCTTACCACCTCCCGCTAATAGGGGACACTCACACCTCATAAGATCAACGGATCCACAGTTCCAACATGAATTAGCTCCAACCATAGGAGCTTGCACCTCACGAGTCCTCAAGTGCTCCCGTGAACCACACGTCCAACATTTACCCTGCTCAAACCTCTGCTTGTTACCCTAAGCTGGTGCACCTCGCCCAAAGTTACCACGCCTAGCTGGAAGATGATATCTACGGTCTCGGTTCAACTTGTTCTGCCCACCACTAGGTCCAGTATCAGCGAGTCTCTTGCCCAAACAAGAACCACCCACACGCGAGGTCAAACCCTAGCTTTGCTCTATGTCTTTGGCTAGAGTCACGAGCACATCGAAATACGTATAATCGGTCGCGAGCATATACGTCTTCACGTCTTGCACCAGGCCATACCGAAAATGATCGCATCGATGTCTATCACTCGGCACCAACTCCGGAGCATATTGGCTCAGCCGTACAAACTGGACCTCGTACTCAGCTACGGTCATATTCCTTTCAACCAAATACATAAATTCTCTCTTCTTGTCGTCCAAGTATCTTACTCTAAGAGACTTTCTCCTAAAAGCGGACCGAAAGAACGTCCAATCTACCTCCTTCGGTTCCAATGTTACGGTCGCAGTCGTCCACCATGTATATGGATCACCATGCACCAACGATATTGCATAGCCCATCTTTCGTGCATCATTGCACCCCATCTTATCCAATATTTGGATCGTACTGTACATCCAAGCCTCGGACACATCAAGAGATAATCTGTGAAACTCTACTCCTCACAAGCTCCTCAATCGCTCCAGTGGCAATCCCACTTGCCCAGCAGCAAGAGCCTGTACATGCACTCCAGCAACAACAGCCTAGAATGCTCTCGTCATCGCCTGCACTAAATCCAATCTCCAATCCCCAAACCAGCATGTCCTTGATGTTCCTGCACTAAATCCAATCTTCAATCTCATCGTATTAAACATCATGAAACATGAATCATATAAATTCAACAATTAAACATTTTCTACATGTATTCAAAGCCATCCAAGCTTAAACACCATTATGCCAAGCTTTAATCAAAACATGCATCTTTCAAAATATGCATTAACATCTTTTTCCACAATAACTCATTTCATTGTATTGGCTCACAAGTGATAAGCAACAATTCAAAGTATATATCGGATACACGCATTAACAAGGGTTGTCCGACACCCTTTCATACACTCTACCGGCATTACAAGGCATAACTAACTGTTTTTACAAAGCATTAATGATAAGCTATAGATCAAGCATTAAACCATGTTTCAAATCTCATGCATCAACACATTCATACAAGGATCACCTACCTAGTGCATCCTTAAACCACATGGCATCATCATACACATTTTGTACATTCATAACATGCTTTAAAATAGAAGGTAAATGCAATTAAAATCAAGTGCAACCATTGGCTCAAAACTAGCACAATCTGAGAGTAAATTTCACTTTACTTACTTCCGAACTTAGTAAAGCATTTCAAGATCTTACTAAGTTCCCAAAACCTTCTCTAAAACGTTTCCACACTGGAAAACTGAGTTCCAATAACCAACTTGTGAAACCACGCTTGCCGACGCAACTATCGATCGTCTGAAGCCTCCAAAACCACTTCGTTTGATTATGGATTATTATCCCCTGTTTTGAACACATTAAATCAGAGGCTCAATGCATTAAAATGCATCCAAAACACAAGCACTGAAAAGAAATCTCGCAGCCCTGCTCTAAAGCACCAAAACACCCATTCGAAATAACCGAAAAATCAATCGATTGACCTCAAACCTCAGCCCAGCCATTACCCAACTCATCCAACACATTTTAGGCATTACTCAACATCCAAAGCAACCTAAAACCATCCTTATACCTCCAGCAACTAGAATTCCTAAAGAAAACCCCCAAAACACCTAAAATATCAAGAAACTCAAGGAGTTCGGGATCTCTATGATTGATACTCCACTTCAACACCAAAAACCTTTTAAACTCATTAAGAAACAACTTCAAACCAGCCAAATTAAACAAGATCCGATAATCACATTAAAATCCATTTTTCTAACAAGACTTTAATAATTTATCAAACTAACAACAAAACCTCAATCAAAATCACTAATAAAGACTCAAATATCTTTGGAATTTCATTAAAGAACCTAGATTAGAGGGTTAGCAAGAAATTTACCTCCAATCCTTGCTTCTCCTCTAATTTGGCAAGATTAGCTTGACGAAACTTGAAGGAAAATGGAAGAAATCAACAAGGAAAAGATGAAAATCAAAATAGCATTTGTGAGAAAAGAATTTCTGGAAAATTGAGAGAAATTGGATAGTGTATGGATGAAGTGAAAGTGAGAAATGAAAAGCTCATCAAAAATTTTGTTAATCGATTAACTACCTTTTTAATTAAATCAATTAAAAAGCCTTTTTAATTATTTCATAAACATTTAAAACACATGCCAAATTAGAGAAAAGGCATAATTGCCATGTAGCTCCCAAAAGATTCTAAGATTTTGACTCTTCTTGAAAAATATATTTTTCCCAACTTTTAAATCTTTACTTTTTGGTAACTGCCAAAAATGTATACTTTCGAAAACTCGTTTTGTAAAATTGATTTAAACAACCTCTTAAGTATAATTTTTGAGGATTTTAGTAATTTTTACCATATTTTATCCCATCTAAAACCTTGATTTCCCTAAACCACCTTTTAACATATTGAACAACCAACACTGGTTCCACCGGCCCAACTCCACTCGCCAAAACATCTAAGCCCAAAACCGGGGCGTTATAATGCATCCAAAACCAAGTGCATAAAAGCATTTCATAATAGCACAACCGAGAGAGAAATTCCTTATACTTACTTCCAAACTTAGAAAAACATTTCAAGCTTACATCTAAGTTCCCAAAACCAACTTTAAAACATTTCGAAGCTGAATTCTACGTTCTCACTCACTGACACACGAAACCATGATTAGCCGACCCGAAACTAAGCATCTGAAGCTCCCGAAACCTCACTGGTTGCTTCTGAAACATTCTCCCCTATTTGAACCACATAAGAATAGATGATTAATGCATTTCAATGCATTAAAAACTCCAACAAGCAATTTTACCACGTTGCTCTGCCCCAAACCACCAAAATGCCTATCCGAAACAACTGAAAACATCATCGATTACTCTACAAACTCAACCCAGCCAAAATCTAAAGCTTCCAACCATTTATAATCATCGATTAACATCCAAAACCTAACGCTTCTAACAACCTAATTAAATAGAGATCCAAATAGTTTCGGGATTATCATGCTTAAACCTCAATCTCAACATTAATAAACTTCCAAAACATGATTAAAATCAATCATAAATCAGCCAAAACAGGTCCATTACGAAAATTACACAAAATCATCATTTAAAGCTTGATTTAGACATTTTCTTTAAATCAATCATAAAACCTTGTTAGGAAACATAATTAAAGAGCCAAATACTTGAAAATTTCATTAAAGAACCTTGATTAGAGGAGAAGCACGAAAATTACCTATAATCTCTTGCTATTCCTTCAATTGACAAGATTTGATTGAAAATCCTCAAGAATCCATTGAATCAAGTTGAGTAAACTTCATTGAAACCATTAGGAAATCAAAGTAAAATGAAAAGGAAAAGATCTCTTGATGTTTTGAAAGAAAATGGGTGATTGGATGATGAAAAAAGAGAGAAATGGAAGTTACACCAAAATATGTTTGTAAAGCTTAATTCCATATTTAATCAAAACCCTTTTAATATTTTTAATTAAAGACATTTAAAACATGTCAAATTAAAGGAATAACTTATTACAACTACTTTAGCTCCCCGAGTTTTGGCTCTTTTACAAAATAGCCATTCAAAACTATTATTCCATTTTTATGATTTAGTCACCAAACCAAAATGTCCACCTTCCAAATGTCATTTTCCAAAATTTACTTCACCAAATCCTTATATACATTTAAAAAGGATTTCAGAAAATTTTCTCATATTTTTATCACTTCCCGAACTAGGTATTCCCTGAACCAATCCCGAACTAACCCAGAACTCTAGTCTCAGTCCAACGGACCCTAAACCCAACCTTCAAACTCCTAGGCCCAAACTAGGGCATTACATAAAGCATGGTTTAATGCTTTGGAAAATGATTTATTGTTGATGCTTTGAAAACAGTGATGTATGTGGTTAAATGCGAATTATATTGGCAAGTGTTGTTATGAAAATGGTTTATAAATGTTATCGGATATAATTAGCCGGCTATAGGATTTAGTGCTCTAACCCCTCGACCCGGCCTAGCCGATAGCTCGAACCGAACGGGTCACATGTGGAATATTGAAGTAAACTGAGAAAGTTTACGTCAATAAACGACCTTTTTTTCTTTTTTCTTGTCTATATGCAATTTTGTAATTTTGATTAAGACCGAACTAGGTTTAGGGCCCATTTTGTAATTTTGATAAACTTTTAGGGCTTTAAACAAATTAAAAAAATTATCAATCTTCAATTAGACTCAACACATATCTACTGGTGAAATTTTAGCTCAAAAAGACAATTACAACTCACTCGATTGCATGTGAGAAAATAGGGACCAAAATGCAATAAACCAAAATCGTCTTCCCATTAAGGCCGAACTAGGTTTAGGCAAAATTTTATAATTTTGATAAACTTTTAGGGCTTTAACCAAATTTTAAAAAATTACCAATCATCAATTAGATTCAACACATATCCACTGGTGAAATTCAGCTCAAAAAAGACATTTACAACTCACTCAATTGCATGTGAGAAAACATGGACCAAAAAGCAAGAAATCAAAACTCGTGACAATTCAAAAATAGGCCCAATGGTCAAGTGTTTCCGAACAGAGGACTCTTTATCGAAACGACCGTTTCGAAACGAGGTTGGTCGTTTCGATACGCGAGTGCGTTTCGAAACCCCAAGAGACACATTCCAGTACGTTGGTTCATAGAGGCAAATTGTTCTGAAACGAACCTCATTGTTCAGAAACACCATGGCAATTACAGGCCACCGTTCCGAAATAGGTAAGGGCGTTTCGAAATGCCTAGGCCTGCAACTTTCCAAAATGATTGTTTAAATCTAGTTTGATCCTTTGGAACCATCCCGACACATGCCTCAACACACATACAACATAAATACACATCAATGGCCACTAACATGAAGCATAAGCTATAACATAGCATAATTCTTGCAAGTTATGGGACTAAAGGCATGCTTCCTTGATGTCAAAAACACCAAAAGGCTAAAAACCAATTACAAGCACAAACCAATACTCAATGGCCATTTACAAAACCAAATATGCATCGTAAACTTGCTCAAAACCAGAAATCAACAAATCATTAACATTCAATTCATCGGACACCCCCATTGCCCTTATTACACTAGTTCAAGTATGCAATATACATTTAGCAAAATTTCTTGGGGTGATTCCTCAAAGATGTTGTCTCCAATAGTCTAATTATCTGCATTGATGAAACAATGAGAGCATAAGCATGCAAGCTTAGTGAGGGTTTCTCAAAACCACTAACATCATCAATGCGCAAAAACGTTTTTCACTCTTTTCAAAACCAACATGCCTCTTTTGATAAACCATGCACTTTTTCATCAAACTCACTGATTTTAAACATCATGCAACATGATCCAAATAAAAAACCAGTAATTAAACAATTGCTACTATTTTACCAAGCCTTCCAAGCATAAACACCATTATGCTAAGCTTAAATCAAACCATGCATCTTACAAAGCATGTATTGGCAACATTCTCCACAATATACATTTCCATTATATTGGCTCACAAGTGATAACAATAATCTCAAAAACAAAGTATCAGATACACTGATTACCAAGGGTTGTCCCACACCCTTCATACACTTTACCGGCATATCAAGGCTCACACAAGATAGCGACCCTCCATCGTTGTGAAACACGTGGTGGGGCATTCGGTACAATCACAACCCCTCAACACCACTCATTGTTAAATGTATAACCCACTAACGAGAGACGAGACACACACAAGGTTCACATCTGGGAGCTACCCTCAACCGTTGCAACCTTAAAGAATCCTAAATCGTTAGGGTACTTGGATGGAGTACTCGATACAATCACAACCCCTCAACATCAAGGCGACTTGTTTATAGTGCACTAAATCCTATAGTCGGCTAAATATATCCGATTTCATTTATAAAACACTTTAAATCACATCACTTGTCAATATAGTTCATAACACATGCATAACTAATTATTTTTACAAAGCATTCATGATAAGCCATCAACAAGCATTAAACCATGCTTAAAACCTCATGCATTAACATATGTATACAAGGACCACTTACCTAGTGCATCCTTAAACCACATGGCATCATCATACACACTTTATAATCTCGAAACATGCTTTAAAATAGTAAGTGAATGCATTTAAAATCAAGTGCAACCAAAGGCTCATAACTAGCACAACCGAGTGAGAAATTTCGATTTACTTACTTCTGAACTTAATAAAGCGTTTCAAGCTCTTATTAAGTTCCCAAAACCTTTTCTAAAACGTTTCCACGCTAGAAAACCAAATTCCACTCACCGACTTGCGAAACCACGCTTGCTGATGCAACTAACGGCCTTCCAAAGCTTCCAAAAACACCCCATTTGTTTCTGGATTATTATCCCCTATTTTCAACACATCAAAACAGAGGTTCAATGCATTTTTATGCATCCACAACTCCAGCACACACAAGATATCCCACAGCCCTGCTCTAAGGCATCAAAACAACCATCCGAAACAACCGAAACCTCAATCGATTGACCTTAAACCTCACCCCATCCATTACCCAACTCATCCAACACAATCTAAGCATTAATAAACATCCAAAAACAACCTAAAACCATCCTTATACCTCCAGCAACTCGAAACCCTCAAAACACCCCAAAAACTCATCTGAAAACTAAAGATATCAAGGATTTCGGGATCTATATGATTTAGACTCCACTTCAACATACAAAACCTTTCAAAACTCATTTAGAAACAATCTGAAATCGTCCAAATCAATAAAAGTCGAAAATCACATGTTAAAACCATTTTTATTCAAGATTCCAAGAGTTTAACAATCTAACAAAAAAATCTGAATTAAATTCAGTATAAAAGAGTGAAATATCACTGGAATTTGATTAAAGAACTTAGATTAGAGAGATAACACGAACATTACCTCCAATCCTTGCTTCTCCTTTAATTTGGCAAGTTTTACTTGAAAAAACTTGAAGGAAAATGGAAGAAATCAATGGAGAAATATAGAAATCAAAAAGTGAATTTGAGAGCAAAAGATTTCTAGAAAATTGAGAGAAAATGGAAAGTGTTTGGCTGAAGCAAAAGTGAGAAATAAAAGCTAGTCAAATTTTTCCATTAACCGTTTAACCAACTTCTTTAATTAATTAAATTAAAAAGCCTTTTAAAATTTTAATAACATTTAAAACACATGCCAAATTTGGAAAATGGCATAATTTTCAAGTAGCTCTCTAAAGATTCTATGATTTTGACTCTTCTTGAAAAACCATTTTCCCAACTTTTAAATCTTTACATTTTGGGCACTACCCAAAATGTATAATTTCGAAAACTCGATTTGTAAAATTGATTTGACCAACCTCTTAAACATCATTTTAGAGGATTTTAGAAATTTTTATCACATTTTTATACTATCCCGAACTCCGATCTCCCTAATCCACCTTTTTAGCGGTTTTGGGGTTGTTGTCCCTATTGAGTTGGTGTCCCCGTTGGTTGTGATTGTACCATTTGGTTGTGATTGTACCAGTATTCTGGTTAAGATGGCTTGAAGTGTTATGAAAACACTTGTTGAATCTGTGTATCTGATATGTTATTTTGAGAATGAAATATGGTTAAGGACCACTTGTAAGCTAATATAATTGGTGATGTATCATAAGATGGTTTGTGTTGCGAAATGTTATTTATACATGTTTACTCTTTAAGCTTAGCATATCGTAGTTATGCATGGGAAGGCTTAAATTGAGTGTTACTAATGGAACTTGATGTTGCTTCATGATACATGCTGTATATGGTTGAATATGATTGTTTTTTATTGTTAAAGTGCATGGTTTTAAAGGCATGAAGGTTTTCAAATGATGATTGAAGTAATTGAAATTAGATTTCAATGTGGAGTTGGAAAATGGCTTAACATGAATTGATGGTGTTTTGTTTTTTAACACTCCTCACTAAGCCTTGTGTGCTTACGCTTTTTGTCCATCAATGCGGAGAATTGAGGTTTGGAAGGCATTGAGGAGCAAGGGATCAAGAGAGACTCATTCTTGAAAGTATGTTTTCAGTTTAGACTATAAGTAATAAGGGTAATTGGGCATCCGTTGTGTTTTAGGGAGCTTTGTGTAAACTCCGTATTTGAGCAAGTTTATATTGCTTTTTAGACTTGTAAATAGCCATTGGTATTTTGATTATGCATTGTTGTTGTTTTTGGTACCTTGCTTGGTTTGGTTTCTAGGTTGCATGTCTATAGTTTCTCTTTGATGCATATTTCCATGGGATGATGTTGAACATGCCATGTTTGATTGTGGTTTGATCTTTAGAAATGTTATGTATATGCTAGAAGCAAATTTAGGTGGTTTGATCTTTAGAAATGTTATGTATATGCTACAAGCAAATTGTGATATTTCAGTCCCAGGTGTATCGATACGCTTACAGCCGTATCGATACGGTGAGACTAAAATGGGCATGGCGTTTCAGTATACTGAAGAGTGTATCGAAACAAGCTTGGATAACTTGGTTATTAGAATTTTGTGTTTCGATACGCTTACGAGACTGTATCGGTACAGATTCTGGTATCGAAACACCTAGAGTTGTTTCGATACAGAGTGTATCGATACAAGGTTGAGTGTACCGATATGCTATGTTGTTAATTAGTTAATTGGAGTCTTTTGGAGTTCTGTTTCTTTACGTTTTTGTCCTTGAATATTGTGGATGCAATTAAACATGTTTGGATGATCGGTTTGAGACGAGACTTGATACAATGGCTTAAAATATGACTAATTTAAGGACGGTAACTTAAAATTGGATGAAGACCCTATATTTTTTAAAATTGCAATTTGGTCCCTAGAACATGTTTGTTGTTAATTGAATATCAAATTGATCTATGATTGAGTTGAAGTTTCTTCCGTTGTGAGTCTTATCAATTAGGTTTTTGATGTGAATATAGAAAATATAAAAAGAAAAAATAGGATTGTTTATTGAGATAAACCTTCTCGTTTTACTTCAATATTCCTCGTGTGACCCGTTTGGTTCGGTCTCGCGTCTAGTCCGGGTCGAGGGGTTACATAAACAACTAGAGATTCACATAGTTTCAGGATTACCATGCTTAAACCTTCATCTTAACATTATTAAACTTTCAAATCATTATTAAAATCAACCTCAAACCCAGTAAAACAGATCCATTACGAAAAATAAACAAAATCAATTAAAGCTTGATCTAACCTTTTTCTTCAAATCAATCATGAAACCTCATTAAGAAACATAATTAAAGAGTCAAATACTTGGGAATTTCAATAAAGAATCTTTATTAGAGGAGAAGAACGAAGATTACCTCTAATCCCTTACTTTTCCCTTAATTGATAAGATTTGATTGAAAATTTTTAAGAAACCTTTGAAGCTAGTTGAGGAAATCATTTGGAAATAAAAGTAAAAATAAAAAGAATAAATCTCTAGAAGTTTTGGAAGGAAATAGGTAATTTGGCTGATGAGAAATAGAGAGTAGTCTTGAGTAATGAGAGTTATGTCAAATTGTGATTTGGGGAATAATCACCTTTTAATAAAATCCTTTTTAATCCTTTTATTTAAAACACATTTAAAACTAGTAAAATTAAGGGAATAGATGATTAAAATTACAATAAGCTCCCTAAAGATTCTAAGCTTTGACTCTTTGCAAAATAGTCATTAAATTGAATTGTCCACATTCCATTTACCATTTTCCAAAATTGATTTCACCAAACCATTATACATATTTAAAAGGATTTTAGATAATTTTAACTATATTTATCACCTTCCGAACTAGGTTTCCCTAAACTCATCCCGAAACTAACCTGAACCTCTAGTCCCGGTCGAACAGACCCTGAATCGTATCGAAAAACCTTTAGGCCCAAAATCGGGGAGTTAAACTCACAACTTATCTAAATGAGCAATTCACGTCCTTAGGGAATAATATTGCTTCTTTAGATACAACCATGAATGCAGGATTTGCAGCCATTGATACAAGTTTTACCTCGTTGGAAGAACGAGTCAAGGCCATTGAGCAACAAAAAGCCTCCATGGATGTCTCTCTCACCACTTTCCATGGTGCTTGGCTTAATGCTCATAACTCTCAAGTGATTCTCAATGATGATAATGAAGAGGACGAGGACGAAGATGACAGGGACGAGGATTTCCATTTTATTATGCACCTATGTTCTATGTTTAAGAACCCAATGCTTTGATTTATGTTTTTTTAGGATTTAAGTTTTGATTTTAAGTTTAAAGTTATTTGAACTTATATTGCTTTGGATACTAATTTAAAATTTAATGAAATTATGTTGTTTTGATTATGCTTTACTATGTGTTTTATTGCTCTATATCTGGTCTATCTCCTTGTTATATGCATTGATTTTGATCTAACCAAAAGGGGGGAGAAGTGTAAAAACATAAATTCTACAAACTTTTGAAAACCAATATTAAAGTAAGGGGAAGTAAACTTTTCAACATTTTCCAAATACTTAAAAATTTACTTTGGTTTTGTTATATCAAAAAGGGGAAGATTGTAAAACCTAATTTGATTTTAAGTCTCACAAAATTAAATAGTTATATAAATAAATTTTTAAGTCTCACAAAATTGACAAGCATTTGAACCAAAACTAGTTTTAAGTCAAAACATGTAAACCAAACAAATTTTTCTAAGTGTTTTCAAGCTAAGATTAAATAGTTATGCTAAGGTGTATTGATACACTCTAGTCGTATCGATACTATTTTATGTTACTGGAATTTTTATCGACAAAAGTGTACTGATATAGTTATACCTGTATCGATACGGTATTCATTCTAGGCTTACTTTTATAATTTAGCGCATCGATACGGTTCTCCCCGTATCAATACAGTATTGTTTGTTTCGATAAATCTTTACATTTAATAATATAGTCGTTGCTTGTCAGTTATGAAATCAGCAATTTTCAAACGGTCGTTGGACTGTATCGATACGCCCAAATAGCGTATTGATACACATTTTGCTTAAGTTTTTCTTAGGATTCTACTGAGCAGAATCCGTATCAATATTGTCATTGCGTATCGATACACCCCTTATTTTACACTATAACCGTACTGAAACATCTATACGTGTATCGATACGGCCCTCTTAAATGTACACAATGGCTCTTTCTGTTTTTAGACAGGTATCGATATGGTTGTTCGTGTACAAATACGGTAGGTTGCAAAAGTGGATTTATTGAAAAAAATAGAGCCCAATGACTCTATTGATGATCTCAACCACCATAACGAATAGAAATCAATGCAAGGGTATAAAAGCAAGCCTCCAAAGACTTAGCAACAACTATTGAAACTATTTGCAACATCCAAGTATATATGCAAACACTTGAGCTAAAAGAGTCAAATTTTTGTAACCCCACTTGTGTAATTTTCATTGCATCATTTTCTTTCAAGTTTGAGGAGTGATTACTTGTAATTGGGCAATATATCAACCTTGTGAGAGGTATTTTTCAGATTGTATTTACTTCTTTGTATTGAGAGAGTTTTAGTTAATCTTTTGGTAGTGGAAGAATATCTAGTGGATATTGTTCAAAATCCTTAGTGGGAGCTAAGGTAGTGGATGTAGAGCTTGTTTGAAGCTTGAACCACTATAAATTGCCTTGTCTTTAATCTTTATATTTTCAATTTGCACCCTTCCAATTTAAAAAGCCAATTCACCCTCCTCTTGGCTAATTTCGATTCGATTGACCCACTCAACATATTGGTTGTTGTTGGTACAGATGGGAATAACCAGTTATTCACTATAGTATGGGCAATTGTAGAGGTGGAGAACATAGAGACTTGGAGTTGGTTTTTGAGAAACGTCTAACTTGATTTGTAATTAGGAAAAGGTGACAAAGTCACTATTATAAGTGACATGCAAAAGGTATGTGTACTTCAATTTTTATGACTCTTCTAACTTGTTTAATTTTTTATATGTTTATACCACTAAATGTATGAAAATTTATATTTCAGGGGTTGTTGGAAGAGATGCCATTGATATTATCCCATGTTGAGCATAGATTTTGTGCAAGACACATGTATGCACATTGGAGGAAGGATCACAAAGGTTTGGGCATGCAACAACTTTTCTGGGCAAGATGTAAGGCAAAAAATGAGGCAACAATTCGAAAGCATACATCAAGTTTTCATGCTTTGAAGGAAGATGCACATGTAGATTTGATGATGAAAGATCCAAAATATTGGTCAAGGGCTTTTTTTTTGCAACACATTTTAAGTGTGACTCTGTGGACAACAATTTTTGTGAGACATTCATTTAAGCAATACTATCAGCAATGTATAAATCAGTAAGTTCATTGTTTGAGGACAAAAGTCACAATGTCATGTGATGCGATCTCGTCTTGCAATTTATCGAGATGCTTGATTGCCCAATCGTAAATGAAGTAACTTTGTGTTGTAAGACTTGCAACGACTTTCGATGGCTTAAAGGGTGTTGGTGTGCAACGATATAATAGATAATGAGAATAAAGTTTCTCGGATTTCAGACGATTTAAGTGAACGATGGTGGTGGTAGAAATGGATGATGAAAAATGGGTAGTAGTTTAGGACTTGAAAATTGAACCAACACTAAAAGGTGTGACTCGAACTCTGTAACGGTCTCTAAATGAAATAAGGATATTGACCCTCTAGTTATGTATAACTAGGAACCGAAGATACCAATGTTTGATTTAACAAGCAGAACTTGAAGGATCGATAAAGTTCTTAAGAGAACAAAAGAAATAAAGACTCAAATTTCATTAATCAAAGTTGTGTCTTACAATTGAAAAACCAGCCTATATTTATGGGCTTTATAAAATGAAGTGATCAGCTAACATTCCAAGAGAGGTGTGAAGGAATAATGAATAAAAAAAGAAACCTTGAAATGTGTGCTTTTGCCACCCAATGTAATCATAAGCTAGCATGTCAATTTGCAAGTGAATGTAGGCAAGCACCTCCCTAAAATTTTCGTCCATTGTGAATGTAAGCAAGCATGTCAACTTCCATGTGAATGTAAGCAAGCACCTCTCTAGAATTGCCGCCCATTGTGAATGTAAGTAGGCATGTCAATTTCCTTGTAAAGGTAAGAAAACACCTCAAGCAAGCACCTCCAAAGCCCAGCAAGCACCTCTCCAATTGTCATATTTCTCTGAATCACCCTAATGACGTTTCTATTCATTTTCCTTGCATAACACATGTAAATACGAGAAATATTATCAGAAATAAAGCAAGGTAATATGATGCATGCTAAATATAATAAATATATGTTATATGATTCACTGAACTCTAGTGTTGTAAAATAAACAATAAACATCATAATAGAAAACATGTGCATACTAAAACTATAATAATGAAATGGAACATGTTGATTAGAAATAAACATGCAACACGTTGCATGGACTCCCTTTCATGTTGCATGAATCTTCCACGTTGCAAGGCATTGATTCAACTTCGGTAGCATCAATAATCTTCCATGCATGATTGCACTTGTTGCTAACCGCATCTCTAAATTTCCTTGCTCTCACACGAATAATGGGACCTAAGGGAAATTCCTTCAGGTCTAATGGTGGTGGTGACACTATGATCTCAACATCCTCCCCTTCTTGAGACTGATTTTTCCTCAAATCGTTACCTTACTCAAAAAGAGATAAGTCTGAAACGTTAAAAGTAGCACTGGCACCAAACACTCTCGGAAGATATATTTTGTAGGCATTATCATTGATCTCCTCCAATACATGAAATGGCCCATCCCTTTTTGGTGAGAGTTGAGATTTCCTTTGTGCTGGAAATCGTTCCTTCTTGAAGTGCACCCAAACCCAAACACCGAGTTCAAAGTTGAATCACTTTTGCCATTTATTTGCTTATTGTTCATATTGCTTTGTTCTTTTCTCATTGTTCTCTTGAACCATTTGATGAATCTTTTTCACAAATTCAGCCTTGTTTTTCCCTTCCTTGTTTAATGCTTGATCAATGGGGAAAGGTAACAAATCCATAGGAGTCAATGGGTTAAACCCGTATACAACCTCAAATGGTGTGACTTTGGTGGTTAAATGGACTGATCTGTTGTAAGAGAATTCCATATGCGACAAGCTCTCTTCCCACGATTTCGGATTCTTGCTTATCAAAGACCGTAACAAAGTTGAAGTACTCGATTTACCACTTTGGTTTGGCCATCAGTTTGAGGATGACAAGTTGTATAGAACAATAACTTTGTCCCAATCCTGCCCCATAAAGACATCCAAAAATGACTGAAAAACTTCATATCTCGATCTGAAACGATTGTCCTCAGAAGTACATGTAAACGCACAATCTCCATGAAAAACAGATTAGCAATTTTGGAAGCATCATGAGTTTTCTGACATGGAATAAAGTGTGCCATTTTTTTAAAACCTATCGACAACCTCAAAAATGGAGTCTCTTCAATTCGTATTTCTAGGAAGTCCTAAAACAAAGTCCATGGAAATGTCAACCCACGACTCTTTACAGATTGGTAATGCCTCATAAACAATTGCCTTTTTGCAAGTGATACATCGCTCATAAATTCGTTCCACATCCCTTTTCATATTTGACCAAAACAAATGCTCTTGTAGGATGTTTAAAGTCTTGTTGATTCCGAAATGTCCCATAAGCCCCCCGCTATGAAAAGCATCACACTCGATCTCAAATGTCTTATCAAAGTTTGGTAAGGAAAGCAAAGGTGCCTTCGTTAAACACACCTTAATCTGATTAAAAGCCTATTATTGCTCAACATTCCAAAAGAAACTTGCATTCCTTTTAATCACATTAGTTAAAGGAGCAGCAATGATACTAAAATTAGGAATAAACCCTTGATAGAAACTGGTAATTCCATGAAAACTCCTTACCTCGCTAATGCTTGTTGGAGACAACCACTCTTCAATTGCTTTTAGCTTCTCGTGATCAACCTCCAAGCCTTCAGAACTTACTACAAATCCTAGAAACACAAATTTGTTTGTACATAAAACATATTTTTTTAAGTTAGCATACAATTTCTCCTTTCGAAGTGTATTCAAAACAAACCTGAGATGTATTTAATGGTCCTCCAAAGAACAAATGTGTATGAGAATGTCGTCAAAATAAACAACGCAAAAATTACCAATATAATGTCGTAAGACGTGATTCGTCAATCTCAAAAATGTGCTAGGTGCATTTGCTAAACCGAAAGGAATCAGGATCCATTCATACAAACCTTGTTTTGTTTTGAAAGTTGTCTTCCATTCATCACCTTCTCTCATCCTAACTTGGTGATATTCGATTTTAAGATCGATCATTGAAAACACACTAGAACCACTCAATTCATCCAACACATCGTCTAGGCGTGGTATAGGATGTCAGTATTTGACTGTGATCTAATTGATTGCACGACAATCCACACACATGCGCCATGACCTATCTTTCTTGGGTACCAACAGTACATGAATGGCACATGGGCTTAAGCTATTTCGAATATAGCCTTTCTCCGTCAATTCTTGTACTTGTCTTTGTAACTCTCTTTTTTCCTCGGGGTTACTCCTATATGCTGGTCGATTGGGTTGTAGCACCAGGCACAAAATCGATTTGATGCTCTATGCCACATGTAACCCCTTCCACCTAGCCTAGCCGGTAGACCGAACCGAATGGGTCACACGGGGAATATTGAAGTAAACCGAGAATGTTTATCTCAATAAACAACCCTCTTTTTTTTCTTTTTATCTTGTCTAGATGCAAATTAGGTTCCTTTGTGTTTTACAAATCAGCGGATCAAACACAACTCAAACGCTCATCCATTTTGTCCAATTTCAGTTTTTAGGGACCATTTTGTAAACTTAACAAATTCCAAGAGTTCCCTCCCCTTTCGGTTTACCAACCTATAATAGTCTCATTACATGTATCTTTGACAAAACTCAGCTCAAAATAATCATTCGAACTCATTTAATTGCATCCACAACATTTAGGGGCAAAAACGTAAAGATTCAGAACATTTGAAGATGCCATCTAACCATATTAACTACCACCGTATCGATACCCTTCGAGAGTGTATTGACACGCCCTCGACAAAAAGACTTCCAAGCTCAGAAATACAAAGGGTCGTATCGGTACACTCAAGGCCCGTATCGATAAACCAAAACCCAGTAGCCAAAATATGTATCGATACACCCAAAACCAGTAGCCAAAGTGTGTATCGATACGCCCACATGTATCGGTACACCCCTCCAATTTACAAAAGTTGTATCGATACACTTGATAGTGTATCGATGTTCTGCAGCCTGCAAATACCTAAATTGCTGGTTATACACACTTTAAACCATCCTAAAGCAGTCTAACATGCATTTAAACATACATATAACTCAAATACACTTCAACCATCAAATATGCAAGGCAACTACAACATCATATCATGGCAATCACCAACAATGTATTCTATATGCATGCTTACTATGATAATCAAGCATCAAAAGTCAAATCACAAATAAAAGCTTAATCCAACAATTAGAGGCCATTCACAAGACAATATAGGCATACCAAAGTTATACTAAAACAGAAAATACCAAAACAAACAAACTCCAAGACATTGGACACCCCTATTTCCCTTATTACTCTAGTCTATAACCAACTAGGACCAGAATCTGCAGCTCTCTTACTCGAGCTAGAACCACCAATGCGTGAGGTCAAACCAAAAACTCTGCTCTATATCCTTGCCTCGCGTCACCAACACATCAAAATCTATGTAACCAGAAGCGACTATGAAAGTCTTCACTTCATGCACCAAGCCATAACGGAAGCGATCACATCGATGCATATCACTCGAGACCAACTCTGGAGCATACGGACTCAAACGTACAAACTGGACCTCGTACTCAGCTATCATTATGTTTCCTTGCACCAAGGACTTGAACTTACGCTTTTTATCATCCAAGTATCTAACTCCCAGATATTTCTTTTTAAAGGCAGCCTGGAAGAAATCCCAATCTACCTCATTAGGTTCCATGGATGCGGTCATAGTTGTCCACCAAGGATATGTATCACCATGCAACAACGAAACAACTCATCCTAGCTTTCGTGCATCGTTACACCCCATATGATCCAAAATTTGGATCGTACTGGCCATCCAATCCTCGGATGCCCTAGGAGACAAACCACGATAATTAATGCCTCCCAAACTTCGCAAGCGCTCCAACGGCAAACCCAATTGCCCAACAGCATATGCTGGAACTTGCACTCCAGCAACAACATCCTAGAATGCTGTAGTCATCGCCTGTACCCAAGGCGTCAAATCACCCAACACCAGACTAGCATGTTCGTGTTGTGCTTGCTCCTCACCCTCAGGTGGTGGTGGCGGTGGAGGAGGTAAATTCACACCAAGAAGAACCTTGTTCTCCTGATTCCTTTGCTCACCAACAAGAACAACTGACCATGAACGTAGCTCTCTCCTCGGTCCCATTATGCTATTATCATTAATATAACCCCCTCAATCTGGCTTAGCGGATGGACCGAACCGAACGAGTCACCCGGGGAATATTGAAGTAAACCGGGAAGGTTTACCTCAATAAACTACCTTATTTTTTTCTTTTTATCTTGTCTAGATACCATTTAGATTCCTAAGTGTTCAATCAAAGCAGTGGATATAACGACATCTTGATCGCATCTCGATTATTACCAATTTCGATTTTAATGACCATTTCAAAAAACAACATTTTGTACGGACCATTACCAAATTTGAATTACCAATCCTTAATTAAGTTCATTACATGCTTCTATGTAAAAACTCGGCCCATAATACCCATTGTAACTCATTTAATTTCATACATTACAAACAGGGACCACAATGCAAAGGAACAGAAACTCAGAATATTCCAAAAACAGTATTAATAGCCAATCGTTTCAAAATAGTAGGCCCTGTATTAGAACGGTCGTATCGAAACATTGTTGACCTTTTTGAAATGTGGGTTCATTTCAAAACCTTCTAAGACCCGTTTCGGAACAGGGTTTTACAGAGAAAAAATGTATCGAAACAGGCCTCACCATTTCGAAACCACAAGGCACTTACATGCCACCGTTTCGAAACAGGCAAGGGTGTTTTGAAACACCTGGGCCTTCAATGTTTAAATTTGCTATTTTAACCCGATTTTAATCATCCGAAACTAATCCGACATATACCCAACCATGCATGCAACTTCAATACACATCAACAAACAAGAGAACATGGCAAATACTTCATCAAAGCATCATTCACAATACCATGAGAACTAAAGGCATGCTTCCTAGGAAAAATAAGCACCAAAAGGTCAAATCTCAATTCCAAGCATAAACTAACATGTAAAGGTCATTTACATAACCAAAAATGCATAGCAAACTTGAAACAATCCAGAAAATACCAAACAATCATCATCTATAACATTGGACACCCTCATTGCCTTTATTACACTAATTCAAAACCTCAACATACTTTTGAGAAGTCTCTTGGAAGAATCCCTTGTTGTTGCTTCCTTAAACCTCCTAATTATTTGCATTGATGAACAAAGAGAGCATAAGCATATAAGCTTAGTGAGGATTGCTCAAAACCAAAAACATCACCAATGCATAAAACCATTTGTCTCTCTTTTCAAAACCATCATGCCTACTTTGGAAAACCATGCACTTTATCATTAAAATCAGCATACTAAACATCATGCAACATGATTCATACATTTTCCTACAATTAAACCATTGCTACACATCCTCAAGCCTTCCAAGCATAAACACCATTATGCTAAGCTTAAAGTTAAACATGCATTTTTCATAATATGGATCAACAACATTTTCCATAACATCTCATTCCATTATATTGGCTCACAAGTGATAAGAAACATTCCCAAAAACATATCAAATACATGGATTTCCAAGGGTTGTCCCAAATCCTTCATACACTCTACCGGCATCTCAAGTCTCACACACGAGAGAAACCCTCTATCGTTGTGACACCCTTTGTGGAGTATTCGGTAAATTACAACCCCTGAACGCCACTCATCGATAGATGTATAACCCACTAACGAGAGACGGGACACACACAAGGTTCGCACCCAGGAGCTACCCTCAATCGTTGCAACCTTAAACAATCCTCAATCTTTAGGGTACTTGGATGGAGTCTTCTCTCAATCACAACCCCTCAACATCCAAAGAGACTTGTTTATAGTGCACTAAATCCTATAGCCGACTAACTATATCCGATTTCATTTACAAAACACTTTATTCAACATCACTTGCCAATATAATCCACATTTCATGCATACCTCACTGTCTTTACAAAGCATTCATGATAAGCCATAACTCAAGCATTAAACCATGCTTCAAAACACATGCATCAACACATGCATACGAGGATAACTTACGTAGTGCATCCTTAAACAACATGGAATCATCAAACACATTTATATACTCAAGAACATGCTTTAAAACACTAGGTAAATGCAATTAAAATCATGTGCAACCAAATGCTCAAATTAGCACATTCAGGGAGAGAAATCTACTTTACTTACTTCCGAACTTAGTAATGCATTTCAAGCTCTTACTAAGTTCCCAAAACCTTTTCTAAAATGTTTCCATGCTGGAAAACCAAGTTCCACTCACCGACTTGCGAAACCACACTAGCCGATGCACAAATCGAACGTTCGAAGCCTCCAAAAACACTTTGTTTGCTTCCGGAACACTATCCCCTATTTTTGAAAAACAAGCTTAATTGTCAGTTAGCCCCGTAAAGATTCTAAGTTCTTGACTCTTTTTGAAAAAACACATTTTTTCCTCAACTTTAAAACATTTCATTTTGGTCACTACCCAAAATGTATGCCTTCAAAAACCCATTTTGCAAAATTTATTTATCCAATCTCTTAAATATAATTTTATAGGATTTTAGAAATTTTTATCATATTTTTCTCCCATCTTGAACCTTGATTCCCCTAAATCACCCCTTAACAATTTGAACAACCGACTACTGGTTCAACCGGCCCAACCTGACTCGAAAAACACCTAGGCCTAAAACCGGGTGTTACAACTCTGCCCCACTTGAGAAATTTCATCCTGAATTTTTACCTAAAGGAAAAACATGCGGAAACTACCTCAACATGTCCACCTTGCTTTCCCACGTGGCCTCCACAACTCCTCTGTGTCGCCACAACATCTTCACAAGTTCAATGGTCTTCCCAAGAAGAACTTTACCACTCGAATCATGAATTCTCACCGGCTCCTCATCGTAGGATAAATCCGGGTTCAACTCAATCTCCTCAATGGGCATCACATTATGTAACCCCCTTAACCCGGCCTAGACGGTTGACCCGAATTAAGAAAGTCACACGGGGAAAACCAAAGTCAACCCGAAAGTCAACCTTGATTAACGACCCCTTTTTTTTCTTTTTAAACTTGTCTAGATGCACATTAACCCTAATTATGATCATTCAGCCTTGTACCCAAAGCTTGATGCAAACACTGCCAGAAACGCGATGTGAACCTCGGATCCCTATCCGACACAATCGACTTAGGCACACCATGCAGCCGCACAATCTCAGCAATGTACAGCTCCGCAAGCTTATCCAAAGAAAACGTAGTATGCACAGGCAAGAAATGCGCACACTTCGTCAGGCGATCCACAATCACCCAAACCGAATTCTTCTTCGATGGTGACAAAGGTAAACCAGATACAAAATCCATGGTAACCCTCTCTCACTTCCATTCAGGGATTCTCAACGGTTGCAACAACCGTGAAGGAACCTGATGCTCAGCCTTAACTCGCTGACACACCATACACTTGCTCACAAACTCCGCAACATCCTTCTTCAAACCCACCCAATAGTACTCATCACGAAGATCACGATACATCTTAGTACTACCAGGGTGCATAGCAAAAGGACTACTATGACCTTCAGTCAGAATAGCACGCCTCAACTCAGCATCATTGGGCACTACTATCCGACTCCCAAAACACAACACACCATCATCATTAAAGCAGAAATCCGAAGGTCTACCCTCCGCGATATCCTGAACATGAGACACCAAAGAATCATCCAGCAACTGCTTTTCCTTGATCAACTGAACCATAGATGGTTTCACTTGCAACTCAGCTACAAGACCACCATCTCGCGATATACTCAAACTGGCAAACATAGCCCTCAGCTCAACAGCTACCTTCCTACTCAAGGCATCCGCAACCACATTAGCTTTTCCAGGATGGTACTCAATCGTCAGATCATAATCCTTGAGCAACTCCAACCAACGCCGCTGCCTAAGATTCAACTCCTTCTGAGACATCAAATACCTCAAACTCTTGTCATCCGTGTACACAATACACTTCTCACCATACAGATAATGTCTCCAGATCTTCAGAGCAAAAACCACTGCAGCCAACTCAATATCATGCGTAGGATAATTGCGCTCATGCACCTTCAGCTGCCGCGATGCATAAGCAACTACCTTACCCTCCTGCATCAGCACACATCCTAAACCAACATAGGACGCATCACTGTAGACCACAAACTCTTTCCCCGATTCAGGCTGAACCAAGATAGGAGCTTGCGTCAAAGTCGCCTTAAGCTTCTCAAAAGCCTGCTGTCTCGCTTCTGTCCACTCATACTTAACATCCTTTTGCAACAACTTCGTCAAAGGTGCAGCAATCTTAGAAAAACCATCCACAAACCTCCGATAGTATCCCGCCAAACCAAGGAAACTACGAACCTCATGAACAGACTTAGGAACCTTCCAATTCATCACCGCCTCAATCTTCTGAGGATCAACACGAATTCCCTCAGCAGAAACTACATGCCCAAGAAACACCACCTCCTTAAGCCAAAACTCACACTTGCTCAGCTTAGCATAAAGCTGATTCTCCAACAAAGCTTGCAACACAATCCTCAAATGCTCTTCATGCTCCTCCTCAGTACGCGAGTACACGAGGATATCATCAATGAACACCACAACGAACTTGTCCAGGTATTCATGAAACACACGGTTCATCATGTCCATGAAAGCAGCAGGAGCATTTGTCAAACCAAACGGCATCACAAGGAACTCATAATGCCCATACCTTGTCCTGAAAGTTGTCTTAGGCACATCCACATCCTTCACCTTCAACTGATAATACCCTGACCTCAAGTCAATCTTAGAGAACACAGAAGCTCCCCGAAATTGATCAAAGAGATCATCAATCCTCGGCAAAGGATACCGATTCTTGATAGTCAACTTGTTCAGCTGACGGTAATCAATGCACATCCTCATAGTGCCATCCTTCTTCTTCACAAACAAGACCGGTGCACCCCAAGGTGACACACTCGGCCTAATGAAACCACGATCAAGCAGCTCTTGCAACTGCGTCTTCAGCTCTTTCAGCTCCTTAGGTGCCATTCTATAAGGGGTAATGGACACAGGAGTTGTATTCTCATACAGCTCAATTCCAAACTCCACCTCGCGATTAGGAGGTAAACCAGGCAACTCCTCAGGAAACACTCCAGGAAACTCCTTCACAACTCTGATATCTTGCACCCGCAACTCCTTAGAACTAGGATTCATCACAAAAGCTAGATAAGCTTCACAACCTTGCCTCAGCATCCTGCTCGCCTCCAAGGTAGACACCACATTGGCAAGAAACTTCATATTCTCACCAACCACAACAACTTCATAATCATCTGCAAGCTTCAGCGAAACTCGCTTGTTTTCACAATCCACAACAGCACGATGCTCAGCAAGCCAATCCATACCAAGGATTACATCAAAACCATAGAAAGGCAGCTCCATAAGATCAACATGAAAAACATGTTCTTGAGCAACCAAAGGACACCTTCTATACAGCTTCCGAGTCACAACAGTCTCACCAAAAGAACTAGAGACACGAACACCAACATCCAAAGACTCAACAGGCAGACCAAGCAATTCAGCATGCTCACGCAAAATGTATGAATGCGTAGATCCAGAATCTATCAAAGAAAGCAATGACAAGGATTGCAAAGTAAAGGTACCTACAATCACATCCGCGTCATTCCTCCCCTCCCGCTGAGCATACACCCTAGCTTGACCTCCACCTTCAGGCTGAATAGCCACAACATGGGCCACTCCTCGACCACCCTCCTTTCTCCGCTGGAAATTACCACGGCCGCGCCCACGACCTCTCTGCGGTGCAGCAACAACAGGAGCACGCACTTGGCCACCATCCAACATAGGACAATCTCGCCTCAAGTGGTCCGCAGATCCACAACTCCAGCACCCATTTCCAGCTGCCACAACAGGGGCTTGCACCTCCCTAAAGCACGAGGACAGTCACGCTTCATGTGACCACGTGAACCACAAATCCAACAAGCACTCGGATCAGCTCTAGCATTGCCTCCCCGAGCAGGTGCTCCACCACCTCTCTTGGTTGAGGACTGATACTTCTGATCACGTCCCCTCTTGTTCCGTCCACCACCGGAACTATACTCAGCTGCCCGCTTACCAGCACTTGCTCCAGCACCTCTAGCAGATAAACCCAATTCATCTCAATGTCCTTAGCTCGGCCCACCAACACATCAAAATCATCATACTCGGTGGCCAGCACATACATCTTCACATCCGTCACTAAATCATAACGGAATCTTTCGCACCTTGCCCGCTCATCAGGTACCAGCTCAGGTGCATACTGACTGAGTCTAACGAACTGAACCTCATACTCAGCCACCGTCATGCTCCCTTGGGTAAGAGACATGAACTCACGCTTCTTTTCATCCAGGTACCTCACACCAAGATACCTCCTCTTGAACACATTCTGAAAGAATGTCCAAGTCACATCAGCTTCAGCCATCCCAGCAATAGTGGTCGTCCACCACGTATATGCATCATCCTGTAGCAAGGATACAGCACACCCCAGCTTCTGCACATCAGTGCAACTCATCTGACCCATGATCCTCTTGGTACTCTCTAACCAAGCTTCAGAACCCTCAGCAGACATACCCCTGAACTCAGTCCCACCAAGACTGCGCAAACGCTCCAAAGGTAGTCTAACACCAGCATCTCTCTGATGCCCAGCTCCTTGAGCTCCAGCTACTGCCGCTCGAAAAGCACCAGCAATAGCTTGTACCAACATCGTCATGTCAGGCATAGCTTGCCCCTGACCAACCTCAGGTCCAGCAGCTCCAGCACCAGCTTCAGCTTCAGCTCTTTCTCCCTCAGCACCACCACCACCAGGTGGAAGAGGAGGTAACACTGCACTACCCGCGTTTTCCTCATTCTCATTCTCATTAGGACCTGTAGCTCGCACATTACTTCTCAACTCTCTACGTGGTGCCATACTTTAACCATGCAATCACAATGCAAATAAACAAAGTCAGATCCAGCAAGGTAAGCAATCCAAGTACTCAAGCTCAATTTCATTTAAAATCAACAACATCTCATTAGCTTTGATTTGGCAATGGGTACCTACAACATGCTTCACCACAGCATACAACTCAATTGCATCAAAATCACAACCACTCATCATGCTTTCACTCAACAAGCATACATAACATACATACTTCAATCAAGCACACATTTATTCCCAATTACTCGAGAACTCAGCTCAGATACAACCAAATGTAACCCCCTTAACCCGGCCTAGACGGTTGACCCGAATTAAGAAAGTCACACGGGGAAAACCAAAGTCAACCCGAAAGTCAACCTTGATTAACGACCCCTTTTTTCTTTTTAAACTTGTCTAGATGCACATTAACCCTACTTATGATCATTCAAACATCATACTCAAAGATCATAAACATCAGAGATCAAACAAGGACCCAATTGAACAATTTACAACTTTAGGGACCAAATTGTGAATTCTGTAAATTATGAGGTCTTAACCCAAATTAAAGTTACCATCTTGAAATTAATCAGGTTTCATACATCACTGCCAAATTTCAGCTCAAACGGACATTCCAAACTCATACAAATGCACAAACAAGATTCAGGACCAAAATGCAAACATTTCAAAACATTTAACTACCATTGTCAGCCCCCAACGGTCACGTGTTCCGAAACAGGGAGGGCCCGTTTCGAAACGCGGGGCCGTTCCGCAACGCGTACCGAAACGAGGGCTGGCAGTGGCCATTCCGTTTCGGAACGGTGTCTCCCGTTTCGGACGCCTGGGCTGATTCAAGGCACCCGTTCCGAAACGGTAGCCAATGTTCCGAAACACCCTGCACAGAATGCAGCAAAAGGCTTCCTTAAACATGCAATTGATCATCCAAACATGTTCCAAATGCTACCAAACTTTACCAGCAACTCATACAACATATAAGAGACATGTTTGCATCAACCAATCAACATTTTATCATCATATATGAAAAGCTCCAAATTTTAAGCATGCTTCCTACACAAGCAACCCTTCAAGCATAAAGCCTTCAAAACCAAGCACATAAAGACCAAATACAATTCCAGCATTTCCAACAACATTAAATATACTTAGGGAGTTCAAAACATCTCCCAAAACATACACATAGGTCCCCCATTGCCAAATTGCCAAAAGCTAAAATGTGTTTAAGAAAACCTTCCCATACTTGAGCTTAATTCCACTTGTATGCTTGCCTTCCTTGCTGCCCTCAAAGTACTTTAATGATCTGCATTATTGGTTTAAGAAAACGAAAGAGAGCGTAAGAAAAAGCTTAGTGAGGAATGCTCATTAAAACCATTCAATAATGCATTTATAAAAACACTTATAAATCATACTTCAACATCATTTGCTCATGCTCAAAGCAATTTAAACAAGCATTACATGCTTCCATATCATTACATGTCATATTGGCCACAAGTGATAAGTTCCATCTTTTTAAAAACAAGATCAACATAAGACTCACACATGGACTTTTAAACACCATTGTGATCTTATAATTCACAAGAACCACACAAGGACTTTTAACCACCTTTGTGTTCTTCCCAAGGACTTTTAAACACCTTGGCCCCAAGGACTTTTAAACACCTTGGCCCATGGACTTTTAAACACCATGGCAAGGACCACACAAGGACTTTTAACCACCTTTGTGTCCTTAACAAGAACAATCCAAGGACTTTTAACCACCTTTATGTTCTTAAGTAACAAGGCTCACTCAAGGACTTTTAACCACCTTAGTGACCTTAACCTTTTTCAAAACACCACTTGCCAATATACATCATTCTCATCAAATAATCCACTGTTTTAAAGCATTAAACCAAGCCATATTCATCATGCATTTTAAAGCATCAAACCACATTAAATCAATGTTCAAAAACAAGGAACTCTTACCTTGAGCTTCCTTCAACATATGGCTTACAAAATCAGCAATAACCATGCTAAATCATGCTTTCAAAACAGAATTTAAAACATGCAATAAACCACATTGCATCACAACCAAACCATGGCCACCACTTAGAGAGTTTTTCCGAAAACTTACACTTGAGCTTAGTAAAGTTGTTTAGACTTAAACTAAGCTCCCAAGACATTGGTTTCAAAGCTGAAAACCCATTTTCACTCACCGATTCCACTTCGCCTCTTGCCGAAGCACAAATCAAACTTCCGAATCACCACCACTTGGATCCAAAGATGACTCCCCTGTTTTAAACATATCAAAGCAGAGGATTAATGCATCATCATGCATTAATAGCTTCAATGAAAGCATCTAAACTCGCTGCTCTCATCCACACTCCATTTTCGGCCACCAAGCACAACCGAAAATGCATCCAAACCACTTCTCAACAAAGCCCAGCCATAAACCATCAAAACTAAACATCCTTTAGCATCATTTAACATCTAAAAAGAACCTAATAACATCCTTATACCTCCAGCAACATCAGATCCACAAGATCACACCAAAAACAACCTAGAATCACAAGCTAAACTTAGGAAATTCAACCTATCCGGGATTGCATTAATCAAAACTCAATTTCTTATCAAATTAACATTCATTAATCATCAAAAACACATCTCAAATCACAGCTTTAACAGATCAAACGAAAATCCATCAAAAATCACCAAATCTTGCATTTTAAGCCAAGATCCATTTCACAACTTTAAAAACCATTTATAAAACATCAATTAAGGATTGAGAACTTAGGAATTTCAGTAAAGAACTGATAGTTTAGAGGAGAAGGACGTTCTTACCTCCAAACTTGAGTTTCTCCTCTTTTAGTGCCAAAAACCTTGATGAATCAACTAGCAAATGGTGAGGTTTTGTTGATGTGATGATTAGGAATCAAAAGAGAATTGAAAAGAGAGATTTGAGTGACAAAATCTGAAGGAAATCTCTGGAGAGAAAGTGTTTGGGTTGAGAGAAAATGAGAGAAAAGGAAAATTGGAAAATATGGAAAGTTAGTTACAAAATAGCCAAAATGATTTCCCTCCACTTTTCTTTAGCTTTAAAATCAGAATTAAACATTAAAATATCTTAGAAAAATCTGGAGAAACTCCCTTTGGGTAAATAGCTCCTTAAAGATTCAAAGTTTCAATCCTTTCTAAAACAGTCACGCAACTTTCAAAAATTACATTTTGGTCACTAGCCAAAATGTCACCCTTCCAAACCTCATTTTGTAAAATTGATTTCACAGTTCACTTTTATATATTAAAAGATGATTTTAGAATATTTTTCCATATTTTTAATGCAACCCGAACTAGGCTTTCCTAATTTCACCTTTTTAGATTCGAACAGCACTTTGACCGAGCCGGTCAACGCCCAAAACAACTAAGCCCAAAACCGGGGCGTTACACATTAGATGGATTTGATATATACCTCCACAACATATAAACATGAAACACACCATGGATCTTTTCCTACTCGGGAGGCAACCTCAACCGATAAGCCACATGACCAACTCGCTCCACAACCTCATAAGGTCCAATAAACCTCGGACTAAGCTTTCCTTTACGTCCGAACCTCATCACTTTTTTCCAAGGAGATACCTTGAGGAATATGCGGCCTCCAACCACAAACTCAATTTCCCTACGCTTTAAATCTGCGTAAGATTTTTACCGATCCGACGCAGCCTTCAACCTCTCACATATGAGCTTCACTTTCTCAGTTGTTCCCTTAAGCATATCCGGTATGGAAACCAACTTTTTCCCCGTCTCAGCCCAACAAAGAGTTGTTCTACACTTTCTCCCATACAAGGCCTCATACGGAGCCGTTTGTATACTTGCCTGAAAACTGTTATTATTGGCAAACTCAACCAAAGGCAGATGCTTTTCCCAAGAACCTTGGAAATCAATCACACAACATCACAACATGTCGTCCGGCACCTGGATAACTCGTTCCAAATGTCCATCCGATTGAGAATGATATGAAGTGCTGAAATTCGAACCTGTACCCAACGCCTGATGTAAACATTCCCAGAACCTTATCGTAAACCTCAAATCCCTATCTGACACTATGGACTAGGAACACCATGCAAACGCACAATCTCAACAATATACAACTCTACAATTTTTTCCAACCTATACGTAGTATGCACAACCAAGAAATGTGCACACTTCGTAAGATGATCCACAATCACCCATACGAAGTTCTTCTTAGATGGTGACAAAGGCAGACCAGATACAAAATCCATCGTAATCCTTTCCCATTTCCACTTCAGTATCCTCAAAGGCTGTAACGGACCAGAAGGAATCTTATGCTCCGCTTTCACACGCTGGCAAACCATACACTTGCTTACAAAATTAGCAACATCATTTTCAACCCCACCCAATAGCATTCATCCTTCAAACCACGATACATTTTAGTACCACCAGGGTACATAGCAAAAGGACTGTTATGAGCCTCAGCCAGAATAGTGCGCCTCAACTCAATATCTTCTCGTACAACTATTCAACTTTTGAAACATAGAACACCATCATTATTGAAATAGAAGTCTGTTGTGTTACATCCACTATAATGAACATGAGGCAGCAACAAATCATCAAGAAATTGTTTCTCCATGATCAGCTGAATCAAGGAAGGTCTCACCTGCAACCTGGCTATCAATCCACCATCACGTGATAAACTCAACCGAGCAAACATCACTCTCAGCTCAACAACTACCTTTCTACTCAAAGCATCAACCACAACATTGGCCTTTCCAGGATGATACTCCATTGTCAGATCATAATCCTTAAGCAACTCCAACCATCTTCGTTTCTTAAGATTCAACTCCTTCTGCGACATAAGATACTTCAAACTCTTATGGTCAGTGTAAACTACACACCTCTCACCATAAAGATAGTGTCTCCAAATCTTCAATGCAAACACCACCGCAGCTAGCCTTAGATTGTGAGTAGGATAGTTGCACTCATGCACCTTCAACTGTCTAGATGAATAAGCTACAACCTTCCCACCTTGAATAAACACGCAACCCAACCCAACATATGATGCATCACTATAAACTACAAACTCTTTACCTGATTCTGGTTGGTTCAAGACAGGAGCATGCGTCAAAGCTTCCTTCAACTTCTCGAAAGCTTGTTGCCTAACATCCGTCCACTCAAAGTGAACATTTTTTTGCAACAACTTGGTCAAAGGAGCAGCAATCTTAGAAAAAACCCTCAACAAACCTCCGGTAATATCAAGCCAACCCATGGAAACTTTGCACCTGCGTCACAGAATCAGGCGTTTTCCAACTCATCACCACCTCGACCTTGTGTTGATCAACCCGAATACCTTCGGCTGACACCACATGTCCAAGAAAAACCACCTCCCTGAGCCAAAACTCAGACTTGCTCAGCTTAGCATAAAGCTGATTTTCCAACAACACTTGTAACACAATTCTTAAGTGATTATCATGATCTTTCTCGGTAAGCGAGTACACGAGAATATCTTCGATAAACACTACCACAAACTAATCTAGAAACTTGTGGAACACCCTATTCATCATATCCATGAATGCAGCCGGTGCATTTGTTAACCCAACAACATTGTAGAGCGTTTGGGTGTTCTTTATTTAGGAGTGCAAGTGTACACTCTTGTCAACTGATAGTATAAATGGGATCGTCTTCTACATGGATTGGAGCAACTTCTATGAATGGTTTCCTGCACAAGGATTTAGTAACTTACACAATCAAATCTCTAAATGTGTGAATATAAAATCACAAATAAAATAAAGATAGTGATGAAATGGATGATAGGGAGAGATAAGGTATATAGATTGGGTAAGGTAATTGTAGTTAAATAGTGTGCAAACTGCATTGTACAACCTAAGTGTGTTGTGCTGCCATGATCTGTTGCCACGGTGCGTATTTTCGGACGGCAGCTACGACCCTGTCACACGGCCGCAGCGGGTCTCTGCCCCTGTAACTTTCGTTGTCTCGCTAAGTGGAATGGAAATAAGTCCTGGCGGCATGTCTGGAAGATACTCCAAGTTCGGCAGAGCAATTCTTAAGTGATTATTTCTATGTCTAGGTAAGGATTATGTCACCACGTGATGTAGGCAATACCTAGCAATCTTAGCGTAAACCCAACACAGGTAGTCGACGTTTGGTTGCTCCTTTTACCCGCTTAAACTCGAACTTTTGTCTAAGACGAATTAGTTAACACCTTGACATGATGAGACCGTGCTTATTCCTTTCGTGAGCCTTACACTTTTGTGCCCGACAAAAGGATTTCTTCAACTGAACTTTTTGAACTAATTGAAGAAGTGAGAACATGAATTAAGCAAACTTGGAATATTTTATTGGAAACACAATTATACTATTACAATCGTTTCTCAAAACTACTTTATATACAAAAACCTAAACCCTAAGAGAGTTGGGCCACGACCTCCAACACCTCCAATCTATCTATCTACCTCTATGATATGCATCTATGCATCAGTACATCCCTCCATGCCCTATACCCTCACATACATGGGTATATATATGGCTTATATCCTAAGTTTGAGTCCTCCTTGGAGTAGAATTCCTTAAAGTAACTTTACATTAAATAATGACTCCTTTTTTACTTGAATGTGGACTCTTTAGACGCTGCCTTCTTCCGCAAGTAAGGATAAGTACTTTTACTTATCAATCTTAGACCACCTCTATCGGCCGCTACATGCTTCAAAAAATTGCAAGACCGACTTATTGGGCTCGGGGAATTGCCCTCCTTCTATCGCAACAAATCTTGACTAAGTTGGTGTAACTCATGCATGGGCAGCACTTGGCGGCATTGCTTCTATGGGGACGTCCTTGGCGGCACTTGTAACTACTTCAGTACAGCTCCTTTTGTTCCCAGATTTCGTATCCTCTTTTGTCCTCTGCTCTTCTACTCAGCTACAACACCTGAAAATAAAAAACTAAACTAAAACAATATCTTTTCTTAACCAAACATAAAATATTCAACAAAAACATGGTAAAAGAGAAAATATTGTTATTATGCATGCAATGCATGTAAATATGCCTAAATGATCTTAAGAATAACAATAATAAGGGCATAAATGTGTACAAAATATAGAACTCGTGGACACTGTACACACCCCCAAACTCAAACTATTGTTTGTCCTCAAGCAATGCAACCTAACCAGTAAACCTGCCCCTTAGATTTTAATATTCTAAGTGCCAGTGCAGTGTGTATCGGTCTGTGTCCATGCTAAAACATGTTAAGTATACTAAGTTAACAAAGAATGCTAAAATAATTAAATTCTTAAAAAGGATACGAGTTGTTGTCTTGGCAGCACAGTTAGGCATTTCTTTCCTCTTTTTCTAATCATGGCTTTAAGGGATTCAACTCATCGCAACTATTCTCTGTGTTTGAAGCTAAATTAAGTGCACTCTACGAAACTCTGAACCCTTTGAATAGAGTCATCCTGTGAAGGCTTTCATTCACTCTTGTTAATTTATCCGTCACATGGTTTCTATACTTGGACTTTGATAGCAGCGAAGTGTCCTTGCTCATGATCCTTTCTAGAGCCTGCTACAGGCACCTTTAGGGTTTTTATTATTTTTGTGCTGCTGCTGTGGCGACAAACATGTATTCAATTAAGAAATTTTTATTAAGTAACGCAGGTAGAGTTAAATATAGAACTCGAGAAAAATTCAGCATTTAACACACAGTGTAATAATAATTGGGAAAAAGAAAAAAATTCCAAGTGTTTTTCATGCTTCTTCCCGTAGTTAAGTCATAAAAATTTAGTATGGTGCGAATATAAGTAGTCGGCTAACTATCATAGACACAAGTTTTTTTTGAACTAAGAGTTTCTAATTCATTGAGTGTTTAGGGAAAAATTTACACATGCTCCTATATGCTGCTAAATGAACCTAAACCAAAGAGGATTGTTCCCCCCCCCCCAAACTCAAGGTTGGTATTGTCCTCAATGCCTTACAAAAAACAAATGAAATAAAACATAAAAAGAAAAATAGATAAAATAAAAGAAATCATAAAAATAAAAGGAAAAACATGTAAAAGAAAAAGAAAAGGTGTTATAGACTAGGGGATTTCCCCTCTGTTGTTGCTGCATCGGAGGATGATTCTAAAGAGGCGGGCAGGACTAGGCGGCGAGTGGCAGAAGGTCTGGCGGCAAGGCTATTCTTCCTGCCACGCGGCGGCTGGATTCGGCTGGGTGTGGGTCATTTTGTTGGTGCTTCTGGCTCAGGTTTAGACCCTCCACCCCGAGGCTCGGTTGATGCGGCTGACCGCTTTCTCTTCCTTACTGCCTCGGCCGGTTCATCATCAAAGGAGTTAGATATCTCCGTGTCTGAGTCCTCGTGGTCTTTGGCAGTTGCCTCCTTTGCTCCTGGGAAGGCGGTGGTCTTCTACTCTTCTTTCTCCGACTCTGATGAGGAGGTTAGTTCGTACGACTGGATGGGAGTGGGTGAGGTCCTTCACTTAGGGCGGATGTGCGGCCCATCGTTGTTAGCGACGGCTGGAGTAGCAGCTGGTCTGGGTGTAATCTGGGTCGGTTTGGACGCTACTAACTTCGATGGGAATGCGGGCAACCGTGAGCCACCGTCATGTTATTTGTCAAGCAAGTAGGCCACAAAGGCCTCTTGCACCTCCGCAATATATTTGGTGAAGATCACATGTTTGTGCTAGATCTTTTGGCAGCTTTCAATGAGGCTGCGCAGCAAGGGGCTCACGGCGGAGGGGAGGGCAGCTTCAGTACTGCCCGCTACGGCATGGGTGGCGGCAGGTTAGGATGAAAGCTGGGCGGTTGACGGTGTTTCCGACTCCGACTCCTGCATTATCTGGAGGCGCGCCTTTCTTGTCCACCCTTCCTTGGCAGGAATGATTGTATCCTTGGGATGCGGCATCATGCGGATGTTGGCGCATAGGCTTGTGATGAGTGCAAGGAAGATGAGAGGTCCCTTAGCGTTGGGTTCGTCTGTGTGGGCATAGATCTCCTCTAGAATTACTTCGCCAACGTTGATTGGCAGCCCTTTCGTAATGCTATGGGTAAGGGCCAGCCGTGGCCTGTTGACTGTTGATTCGTGCGAGGTGGGCATCAGGTGGCGTTGGACGAAGTTGCTCTAGAGAACGGCCTTCGGCAGCAGATCGTGTTGGTTGACTGAACCATTATTCTTACCGGTTAGCCACTTGGTGTTGGGCCGACATGTGTCTTTCTTCATCTTTTCGTAGTCAGTCGCCGTTAAGTAGGACATCCATTCTTCATGTGGATTCCTTCTGATTTCTATGCTGTAGAAGTTGTTGATGGTTTCCGCTGTGAGCTTGACTCCTTCGCCGCAGACATAGACAAATCGGTTTCCTGGCGTAGGCTTGGGGGATAGAATTCTCGCACCTCATTGTTGTTTATCCCATCTAGCTGTCGTGTGAAAATGTCCCAAACCAAGTTGTGTACCCTTTCGAATATGGTGGGTTCGAGGCCAAAATCCCTATCTGGCCTTGTGTATTGGAACACTATTTCCTCCCAAAGTTGCCACTCGGTGAAGTGTTGCTTGTAAGTTGCCGCGACAGCAGGGTTTAAGAAACTTTGAAAGGTTGGATTGGAGCTGGAGGCGGTTTGTTTTGATGTGGCAATAATTGTGAGATCGGTTGTGTTTTCCTAAAGAAAGAAAAAGAAATTGCAAGAAAGTAAAGCAAGTTAAATCTTGAAAGAAAAGATTGAAAATAAGAATTGAGAGTAAAAGATAGAGCAAAGTGAAGAACAAGAGAAGAAAAGTTGGCTTTATATAGCCACTTCTCGCTGTTGCCTTGGCGGGCACGCTGCCAATGGAAGGCAATTATTGCAGTGCGATTTCCACGCTTCTAGTCTTTACGCAGATATTCGTTTCGCTAGCTGTTGCAAATATAGTCGTTGCGACTAGCCCTTATGAAGTCGCTAACCGTTATGCTCATCTGCCTTGGGCTTCTTTGGCCGCTGGATTGGGCTTATCATGTATTCTTTCATCCTTCTTGGTTTTGCCTTCATTCCTAACCTAAAATAAATTAAATGCAAAAAAAATTAAATAACTAAAAATTAAATCTAATTCTAATAAATAAAAATAAAAATCAGATTATGTTGCCTTGCACTTTTCCCCAAACATAACCACTTCCTTAGGGCTCTGCTTTTAGCTTTTCGTTCGGGCATGTCCTTCCCCTCCTCAGGTGGTTGTTGGCTGCCATCTTTGCTGCCCTGGCGAGACATACACAGAAGAAAACAAAGAGGCATATATATAAGCAATAAAATAAACATAAATTTAATGTGCAAAAACTAAAATAGAGGTGCAAAAATTCTAATGCATTGATTGTTGCCGATCCCGGGAAACGATGCTAAAAACTTGTAGAGAGTTTAGGTGTTCTCTATTTATTAGCGCAAGTGCAAACTCTTGTCAAGTTATAGTATAAAAGATATTGTCTCCCATAGGGATTAGAACAGCTTCTATGAATGGTTTCCTGCACAAGGATTTAGTAAATTGCACAATCAAATCTCTAAATGTGGAAATATAAAAACACAAATAAAATAAAGATAGTGATGAAAGGGATGATAGGGAGAGATAAGGTCGATAGATTGGGTAAAGTAATTGTAGTTAAATAGTGTTCAAACTGCATTGTAAAGCCTAAGTGTGTTGTGCTGCCATGATCTGCTGCCTCGGTGGGTATTGGCGGACGACTGCTACGACCCTGTCACGCGGCCGCAGCAGGTCTCTACCCTGCAACTTTCGCTGTCTCGGCAAGTGGAATGGAAATAAGTCATGGCGGCAAGTCTGGCAGATACTCCAAGTTCGGCAGAGCAATTCTTAAGTGATCCTTCTTATGTCAAGGTAAGGATTCTGTCACCACGTGATGTAGGCAATACCTAGCAATCTCAGCGTAAACCTAACACATGCAGTTGATGTTTGGTTGCTCCTTTTAGATGTTTAAACACGAACTTATTTCTAAGCCGAATTAGTCAACACCTTGACCCGATGAGACAGTGCTTAGTCCTTTCGTGAGCCTTACACTATCGAGCCCGACAAATGGATTTCTTCAACTGGACTTTTCAAACTAATAGAAGAAGTGAAGAACAAGAATTAAGCAAACTTGGAATATTTTATTGAAAACACATTTAAACTATTAAAACGGTTTCTCACAACTACTTTACATACAAAAACCTAAACCCTAGGAGAGTTGGGTCGCGACCTCCAACACCTTCAATCTATCTATCTATCTACCTCTTTGTTATGCATCTATGCATCCGTGCATCCCTCCATGCCCATATACCCTCACATACATGGGTATATATAGGGCTCATGGCCTAAGTTTGAGTCCTTCTTGGAGTAGAAGTCCTTCAAGTAACTCCTTTTTGACTTGAATGTGGACTCTTTGGACGTTGCCTTCTTTCACAAGGATAAGTACTCTTACTTATCAAACTTAGATCAACTCTACCGGCCGCTACAAGCTTTAGAAATTTCCAAGACTTGGCTTATTGGGCTCGGGGAATTGCCCTCTTTCAACCGCATCCTATCTTGACTAAGTCAGTGTAACTCCTGCCTGGGTGGCACTTGGCGGCATTGCTGCTATGGCTGCGTCCTTGGTGGCACCTGGAACTACTTCAGTACAGCTCCTTTTGTTCCCAGCTTTTCCTATCCTCTCATGTCCTCTACTCCTCTACAAAGCTACAACACCTGAAAATAAAAAACTAAACTAAAACATTATCTTTCTTAACCAAACATAAAATATTCAATAAAAACATTGTAAAAGAGAAAATATTGTTCTTATGCATGCAATGCAACTAAATATGCATAAATGGGCTTAAGAATTGCAATAATAAGGGCAAGAATGTGTACAAAATAAAGAACTCGTGGACACTCTACAAACATCACCAAAAACTCATAATGGCCATACCTAGTCCGAAAAGTTGTCTTAGGTATATCCACATCTTTAACCTTTAGTTGGTAATAACCCGACCTCAAATCAATCATCAAAAACACCGAAGCACCACGAAACTGGTCAAACAAATCATCAATCCTTGGCAGAGGGTATTTGTTCTTAATTGTAAACTTGTTCAATTACCGATAATCTATGCAAATACGCATTGTAACATCCTTCTTCTTTACAAACAAGATTAGTGCACCCCAAGGTGAAATACTCGGCCTTAAGAATCCTTGGTCAAGCAACTCTTGGAGTTGCATCTTCAACTCCTTCAACTCCTTAGGTGCCATGCGATAAGGAGCAATGGACACATGAGTTGTATTCTCATACAATTTTATGCCAAACTCAACCTCTCGATTTGGTGGCAACCCAAGCAACTCCTCCGGAAAAACACCCGGAAACTCATATACTATTCGTATGTCTTGCACCCGCACTTCCTTCGTACTAGGATTCATCACAAACGCCAAGAAAGCTTCGCAACCCAACTCCGTCATCTGACTTGCTTCAAGAGCCGAAATTGCATTAGACAAGAACTTCACGTTCTCGCCTACGATTACTACCTCGTAATCATCTACAAGCTTCAAGATGACTCGTTTAACATCAAAATCCACCACAGCTCGATGCTCAACTAACCAGTCCATTCCAAGAATCACATCAAAACCATAAAAAGATAAATCAATCAAATCAACTAAAAACACATGACATTGAACAGATAATGGACATCTCCTATACAATTTTCTTGTAACAACAGTCTCACCAAAAGAACTTGTCACTTGCATCCCTATGTCTAGCATCTCTATAGGAATGTCAAGCAAATGTGCATGCTCAATCAAGATGTATGAATGTGTAGATCCAGAATCAATCAATGCTAACAAAGATAAGGATTGCAAGGTGAAGGTACCTGTAATCACATTAGTGTCGCCCCGACCCTCGCGATGTGCATACACCCTCGCAGGACCACCTCCTTCTGGTTAAACCGCAACGACATGAGCCACACCTCTCTGCCCATCCTATCTCCTCTAAAAGTTGCCACGGCTACGCCCTTGGCCTCTCTGCGGTGCTGTAACAGGTACACGACCCTCACCACCTCCCGCCAATAAGGGACACTTACGCCTCATGTGGTCAGCCGATCCACAATTCCAACAAGAATTTACCCCAGCCACCGGAGCTTGCACCTCACGAGCCGCACGAGGACAATCTCGCCTCAAGTGCTCATGCGAACCACATGACCAACATGTGTTCTACTCAAACCTCGCCCTGCCGCCCTGAGCTGGCGCTCCTCGCCCAAAGTTACCTAGCATATCTACAAGCTGATATCTTTGGAAACGGTTTCTCTAGTTCTACCCACCATTAGGGCCAGCAACAGCAGCTCTCTTGCCCGAGCTAGATCCTCCCATACGAGATGACAAACCCAAACTCTATTGTATGTCCTTAGCCCGTGTCACAAACACATCGAAATCTATATAAAATCAGATGCAAGCATGAACGTCTTCACGTCCTGCACCAGGCCGTACCGAAAAGAGTCACAATGATGTCTATCACTCGGCACCAACTCTGGAGCGTACTGGCTCAATCGTACGAACTGGACCTCATACTCAGGCATTGTCATATTCCCTTGCACCAGGGACATGAACTTCCGCTTCTAATCATCCAGGTATCTAACTCCAAGATACTTTCTTTTAAAAGCAGACTGAAAGAAAGTCCAATCCACCTGTTCCGGCTCCAAGGCCGCAGTCACAGTCACCCACCATGTGTATGCATCACCATGCAACAACGACACTGCACACCCTAGCTTCCGTGCATCGTTGCACCCCATCTAATCCAAGATCTGGATCGTGTTTCCGTCCAAGCCTCGGATGCCTCAGGATATAAACCACGAAACTCCACTATCCTAAACTTCTCAAGCGCTCCAATGGCAAACCCGTTTGACCAGTAGTAGGCGCTTGTACATGCACTCCATCAACAGTAGCCTGGAAAGCTCTCATCATCGCCTGTACTAGAGGCGTCAAGTCTCCCAACACCGGACCAGCCTGTCCTTGTTGTTCTTGCTCCTCACCCCCAGGTGGTGGTGGCGGTGGAGGAGGTAAATTTGCACCAGGCAGAACCTCGTTCTCCAGATTACGTTGCTCCTCAAAAGGAGCAACTGCCCTAGATCATAACTCTTTCTGCGGGCCCATTGTGCTATTAGCATTAAGGAATGAATATAAAACAAAAGAAAAGATCAGGCCATCTTCTATCAAGGATCTAAGACTTCAAATCTAATTCAAAAACATTTCACTAGGTAATAAGGCAATGGGCATTCCAATTCCCCCCCCCCCCAACATAGCATAAAGCATACAAAATGCATGTCTCAATCATCATGCATCACAAGCATTAAAATTCAGCCCATTCCAACATCATTTATATCAGCGCACATTCATAATCAATCACCATATATAACATCACTATCACATACTCAACATTAACATGCTTAAGACATTCAACAAACAAAGCAAACATGACCAAAAACACACATTCACATCAAACTCACTTACCAACAGCTTACCATCATCCCAACCTTTTGGAACATGGCTCAGATACCACAAAATGTAACCCCCTTGACCCTGCCTAGCCGATGGACCGAACCGAACTAGTCACATGGGGAATATTAAAGTAAACCGAGAAGGTTTACCTCAATAAACAACCCTATTTTTTTCATTTTATCTAGTCTAGATACAATTTAGATTCTTATGTGTTCAATCAAAGCCGCGGATATAACGACATCTCGGTTATTACCAATTTCCACTTTAGGGACCATTTCGAAAAAACAAAATTGTGTAAGGACCATTACAAAATTCAAATTACCAATCCTTAATTAAGTTCATTACATGCTTCTCTGTAAAAACTCAGTCCAAAATACCCATTGGAACTAATTTAATTGCATACATGACAAACTGGAACCAAAATGCAAAAGAACAGAAACTCAGAATATTCCAAAAACTGTATTAACAACCAATCATTTCGAAACAGTAGGCCTTGTATCGAAATGGTCATATCGAAACATTGTTGACCGTTTCGAAACGCGGGTTCGTTTCGAAACCTTCTAAGACCCGTTTCGGAACAAGATTTCAACGAGGCAAAATGTATCGAAACATGCCTCACCGTTTCGAAACCACAAGGCACTTCAAGGCCACCGTTTTGAAACAGGCAAGGGTGTTTCGAAACATTAGGGCTTGCATTGTCTAAATTTTCTGGTTAAACCTAATTTCAATCATCCGAAACTAACCCGACATATACCCAATCATGCTTGCAACTTAAATACACATCAACAAACAAGAGAACATGGCAAATACTTCACCAAAGAATCATTCACAATACCAAGAGAACTAAAGGCATGCTTCCTAGGAGAAATAAGCACCAAAAGGTCAAATCTCAATTCCAAGCATAAACCAACACTTACAGGCGATTTATATAACCAAATATAACATTGGACACCCCCATTGCCTTTATTACACTAGTTAAAAACCTCAACATACTTTTGAGAAGTCTTTTGGAAGAATCCCTTGTTGTGTTGCCTTAAACCTCCTAATTATGTGAATTGATGAACAAAGAGAGCATAAGCATACAAGCATAGTGAGGATTGCTCAAAACCAAAAACATCACCAATGCACAAAACCATTTGTCTCTCTTTTCAAAACCATCATGCCTCCTTTGGAAAACCATGCACTTTATCATTAAAATCAGTATGCAAAACATCATGCAACATGATTCATACATTTTCCAGCAATTAAATCATTGCTACACATCATCAAGCCTTCCAATCATAAACACAATTATGCTAAGCTTAAAGTTAAACATGCATTTTTCATAATATGCATCAACAACATTTTCCATAACATCTCATTCCATTATATTGGCTCACAAGTGATAAGAAACATTCCCAAAAACATATTGGATACACTGGTTTCCAAGGGTTGTCCCAAACCTTCATACACTCTATCGGCATCTCAAGGCTCACACACGAGAGCAACCCCCATTGTTATGACACTCGTGGTGGAGTATTCAGTACAATTACAACCCTCCAACACCACTCATCAGTAGATGTATAACCCACTAACGAGAGACAGAACACATACAAGGTTTGCACCTGGGAGCTACCCTCAACCGTTACAACCTTAAACAATTCTCAATCGTTAGGGTACTTGAATGGAGTCTTCGGTACAATCACAACCCCTCAACATCCAAGGCGACTTGTTTATAGTGCACTCAATCCTATAGCCGACTAACGATATCCGATTGCATTTACAAAACACTTTATTCAACATCACTTGCCAATATAATCGACATTTCATGCATACCTCATTGTCTTTACAATGTATTCATGATAATCCGTAACTCAAGCATTAAACTATGCTTCAAAACTCATGCATCAACACATGCATACAAGGATCAGTTACCTAGTGCATCCTTAAACCACATGGCATTATCAAACACATTTATATACTCAAGAACATGCTTTAAAACAGTAGGTAAATGCAATTAAAATCAAGTGCAACCAAAGGCTCAAACTAGAATATTCTGGGAGAGAAATCCACTTTACTTACTTCCGAACTTAGTAAAGCTTTTCAAGCTCTTATTAAGTTCCCAAAAACCTTTTCTAAAATGTTTCCACGCTGGAAAACCAAGTTCCACTAACCGGCTTGCGAAACCACACTAGCTGACGCACAAATCAAACGTCTAAAGCCTCAAAAACACTTTGTTTGCTTCCGGAACACTATCCTATGTTTTCAACGCATTAAAAACAGAGATTCAATGCATCATAATGCATTCAAACACCAGCACACAAAAGAAAACCCGCAGCCCTGCTCTAAAGCACAAATTTACCCAATCGAAACAACCAAAAACTCAATCGATTGATCTCTAAACTCAACCCAGCCAGCTACCAACACATCCAATACATTTTAAGCATCAATCAACATCCAAAAGCAACCTAAAACCATCCTTATACATTTTAAGCATCAATCAACACTTTGTTTGCTTCCGGAACACTATCCTTTAACGATTTGAACAACCGACTATTGGTTCCACCGGCCCAAACTGACTCGCAAAACACCTAGGCCCAAAACCGGGGTGTTACAATTAAGGCATCAATATAAAACAAAACAAGAGATAAGGCCAGCTTCTAGCAAGGATCCAAGACTTCGAATTCAATTTAAAACATTTCACTATAGTAATAAGGTAATGAGCATTCCAATTTCCCCCAATCAAAGCATAAAGCAAACAACATACATGTCACAACCATTATGCATCACAAGCATTAAGATTTAGCCCAATCTATCATCACATATAACAGCTCACATTCACATTACAATCACCATGCATAGCATCACCATCACTTGATCAACATTAACATGCTTATAACATTCACCGTACAAAACAAACATCACCAAGTACACACATTCACATCTCAATTACTTACCATCATCCCATTCTTTTGTAACCTGGCTCTAATACCACCAAATGTAACTCCCTCGATCCGGCCTAGCCGGTAGACTGGACAAAACGGGTCACGCGAGGAATACTGAAGTGAATCGGTAAGGTTTACATTAATAAACAACCCTA
Organism: Hibiscus tridactylites; assembly: GCA_958450335.1. Classification (NCBI taxonomy): domain Eukaryota; kingdom Viridiplantae; phylum Streptophyta; class Magnoliopsida; order Malvales; family Malvaceae; genus Hibiscus; species Hibiscus tridactylites. The sequence continues at coordinate 68,013,203 of OY288273.1, forward strand.
TTTTTTTCTTTTTATCTTGTCTAGATGCAAATTAGGTTCCTATGTGTTTTACAAATTAGCGGATCAAACACAACTCAAACGCTCATCCATTTTATCCAATTTTGATTTTTAGGGATCATTTTGTAAACTTAACAAATTCAAAGATATTTTCCCCATTTCTGTTTACCAACCTTTAATTAGTCTCATTACATGCATCTCTATCAATACTTAGCTCAAAATAATCATTCGAACTCATTTAATTGCATCCACAAGATTTAGGGGCTAAAACGTAAAGATTCAGAACATTCGAAGATGCCATTTAACCATATTAACTAATACTGTATGGATACCCTTCAAGAGGGTATCGATACGCCCTCGATGAAAAGACTTCGAGGCTCAAAAATACAAAGGGACGTATCGGTACACTCAAGGTTCGTATTGATATACCCAAAACCAATAGGTAAAATGTGTATCGATACGCCCCCGTGTATCGGTACACCCCTCAAATTTACGAAGGCCGTATCGATACACTATCAAGTGTATTGATACCCTGCAACCTGCAAATACCCAAATTACATGTTTACACAGTTTAAACCATCCTAAAGAAGTTTAACATGCATTGAAACATACATATAACTCAAATGCACTTCAACCATCAAATATGCAAGGCAACTACAACATCATACCATGGCAATCACAAACATTGTATTCTATAGGCATGATTCCTATGAAAATCAAGCATCCAAAAGTCAAATATCAAAACAAAGCTTAATCCAACAATTAGAGGCCATTTACAAGACAATATAGGCATACCAAACATATACCAAAAATGAAAATACCAAAAAAACAAACTCAAAGACATTGGACACCCCATTGCCTTTATTACTCTAGTCCATAACCAACATACATTCAAGTGAAGTCTCATGGGATTCCTTTGCGAGTTGCTTCCTTTAAATACTTACTTATCTGCATTGATGAGCAAAACAGAGCATCATCATAAAAGCTTAGCGAGGAATGCTCAAAAACCAAAAACACCATCAATGCGCAAAACCATTTTCAAACTTTTGAAAACCATCGTGCCCTCTTTGAAATTCATGCACTTCATCATTAAAATCAGCATGTTATACACGATGCAACAAGTATCAAATACTTCAAAGCCAAAATCCATTGCTAACATATAAATAAAGCCTTCCATGCACAACCACCAATATGTAAAGCTTTAAGGTAAAACATGCATTTTCTATATTATGCATCATATACATTTCCATAACAATTAATCAATTATATTGCCTTACAAGTGATCAACAACATTCTCATTTCTCAAAAAGCATCTCGGGAGCTACCCTCTACTGTTGTGACAATCGTGGTGGAGTATTCGGTAAAATCACAACCCCTCAACACAACTCATCGGTAGATGCATAGCCCACTAACGAGAGTCGGGACACCATACAAGGTTCGCACACGAGAGCTAACCTCCATTGTTGCAACACCTTAAACATTCCTCGATCGTTAGGGTACTTGGATGGATTTTTCGGTACAATCACAACACCTCAACATCCAAGACGACTTGTTTATAGTGCACTCAATCCTATAGTCGGCTAACTATATCCGATTTCTTTTGCAAAACACTTTACACAACATCACTTGCCAATATAATTCACTTTTAACTCATACCTCACTATTTTTCAAAGCATTTACAATAAACCATATTCCAAGCATTCAACCATGCTTTAAAGACCATGTATAAACACATGCAAACAAGGATCACTTACGTAGTGCATCCTTAAACCATAAGGCATCATCAACAACATATCATACACTCAAATCATGCTTTAAAATAATAGGTAAACACAATTAAAAACAAGTGCATCCATATGCTCATAATAGCACAATCTGAGGGAGAAAATCACTTTACTTACTTCCGAACTTAGTAAAGCGTTTCAAGCTTACATTAAGTTCCCAAAACCACTTTTCAAAGGTTTCAAAGCTAGAAATCCCATTTCCACTCACCGACTCGCGAAACCTCAATTGTTGATCCGATATTCAAACGTCCAAAGCCCTGGAACTTCGCCCAAAGCTTCTGTAGAATCCTCCCCTATTTATACCACACAAGAACAAAGGATTAATGCATCTCAATGGATTAAAACAACCAGCAAACACTAAAATCCCACAGCTCTGCCCAAAGGCACCAAAATACCCATCCGAAACAACCGGAATCACATTCGATTGATCACTAAACTTAACCCAACCATTAACTAACACTTCCAACACATTTTAATCAGAAATCAACATCCAAAAACAACCTAATATCATCCTTTTACCTCCAGCAACCCAGATTTCACATTTACAAGCATAAAACCCAAAACTAACAACCTAATAATTAAGAATCTCATTGATCTCGGGATTCTTATGATCAAAGTTCATTATCCACATCATAAATCTTTCAAACATGATTAGAACCCATCTTAAATAACTCAAAACAAAACAAATACGAATAATCACATTTTAAACTCTTCTTTTAGCAGGATTTCAACATTTTAACAAATCAACAATAAAACATCAATCAAAAACACAAATCAAGAGTCAAACATCTTTGGAATATCATTAAAGAACCTTGATTAGAGGGTTAGCACGAAATTACCTCCAATTCTTGCTTTTCTTCTAATTTAGCAAGTTTTCACTTCAAGAAACTTGAGGAAAATCAAGAGAAATCCTAAGGAAAGAGTTTGAAATCAAGTGAGAAAGAGAAAGAGGAGGAAATATGTAAATTGAGAGAAAAGAGAGAGTGATTGACTGAAGAAAAAATGAGAAATGAAAGAGTTACGCCAAATTTTGTTTAACAAATTAACCACCTCTCTTTTAATTAATAAATCCACACTATTTAATATTTAATTAAACATTTAAATCACATGATAAATTAGAGAAAATGCTTAATTGTCATAAACCTCCCTAAAGATTCTAAGAATTTGACTCTCTTTTGAAAATCACACTTTTTCTACAGTTTTAAAACTTTTCATTTTGGTCACTTCCCAAAATATACACTTTACAAAACCCATTTTACAAAATTCACACTTTTTCTAAGAATTAACCACATCTCTTTTAATTAATAAATCCACAGTCTTTAGTATTTAATTAAGCATTTAAAACACATGCCAAATTAGAGAAAATGCTTAATTGCCATAAAGCTCCCTAAATATTCTAAGAATTTGACTCTCTTTTGAAAATCACACTTTTTCTACAGTTTTAAAACTTTTCATTTTGGTCACTCCCCAAAATATACATTTTACAAAACCCATTTTGCAAAATTGATTTACCCATTCTCATCTATATGGTTTTAGATGAATTTAGAAAAATTCCCATATTTTTACCTTATCCTGAACCATGATTTCCCTGAACCGTCCTTAAAGACTCGAACCACTAACTCTAGGTTCGACTAACCCAAACCGATAGCTAAAACACCTAGGCCCAAAACCGAGGTGTTACAATTCTCCCCCACTTAGGAAATTTCGTCCTCGAAATTTTACCTGATGGAAAATGATGTGGAAATTGCTTCAACATGTCTGCCTTGCTCTCCCGTGTAGCCTCCTCAACTCCTCGATGTCGCCACAAGACCTTTACAAGTTCAATCGTATTACCAGGAAGAACTTTGCTACTATAATCAAGGATCCCTATTGGTTCCTCATCATAGGATAAATCCGGATTCAGCTCAATCTCCTCAACATGCATCACATGAGATGGATCCGATCTATACTTTCACAATATCGAAACATGGAACACATCATGAATCTTCTCCAACTCAGGAGGCAACCTCAACGATATGCAACAGGACCAACTAGCTCCACAACCTCATAAGGTCCAATAAAACTTGGACTAAGCTTACCCTTACGTCCGAACCTCATCACCTTCTTCCAAGGCGATACCTTCAACCTCATAAGGTCCAATAAAACTCAATCTCCTTGCGCTTTAAATCCACGTAAGACTTTAGACAATCCGAATAAACCTTCAACCTCTGACATATGAGTTTCACTTTCTCAGTTGTTCCTTTAAGCATATTCGGTAAGGAAACCTACTTTTACCTCCCTTCTGTCCAACAACGAGGTGTTCTACACTTTCTCCCATTTAAAGCATCATAAGGAGCCCTTTGTATACTTGCCTAGAAATGTAACCCCCTTAACCCGGCCTAGACGGTTGACCCAAATTAAGAAAGTCACACGGGGAAAACCAAAGTCAACCCGAAAGTCAACCTTGATTAACGACCTTTTTTTTTCTTTTTACTCTTGTCTAGATGCGTATTAAACCTAGATATGATCTTACAAACAACATACTCAAAGATCATAAACATCAGAGATCAAACAGGGACCCAATTGCACAAATTACAACTTTAAGGTCCAAATTGTAATTTCTGCAAATTACAGGGACTTAGCTCAAATTATAGTTACCAACTTGTAATTAGTCAGGTTTTATGCTTCTCTGTCAAATTTCAGCTCAAACGGACATTCCAAACTCATACAATTCCATAAACAAGATTCAGGACCAAAATGCAAACATTCTAAAACATATAACTGCCAATGTCAGCCCCCAACGGTCAGGTGTTCCGAAACAGGAAGAACCTGTTTCGAAACGCGGGGCCATTCCGCAACGCGTACCGAAACGGGAGCTGGCAGAGGGCTTCCCGTTTCGGAACGGTGTCTTCCGTTTCAGACGCCTAGGCTGCTATAAGGCACCCGTTCCGAAACGGTAGCTACTGTTCCGAAACGACCTGCACAGAATGCAGCAAAATGCTTGCTTAAACTCACAATTGACCAACCAATCATGCTCCAAATGCTACCAAACTTTAACAGCAAGAAAATTCAGCATACAAGAGACATAATTGCATCAACCAATCAACATTTAAGCATCAAATATGAAAAGCCCCAATTCTAATGTCATGCTTCCTACGCAAGCAACCATTCAAGCATAAAATCTCCAAACCAAGTACTTAATGGCAAATTACAAAATCCAACATTAACAACAACATTTAACATACTTAGGGAGTTCAACATCTCCTAAAACATTCACCTAGGTCCCCCATTGCCAAATGCCAAAAGCTAAAAATGTTTAAGAAAACCTTCCCATACTTGAGCTTAATTTCCACTTGATTGCTTGCCTTCCTTGTTGCCCTCAAAGCACCTTAATGTTCTGCATTATTGGTTTAAGAAAACGAAGAGAGCATAAGCAAAATCTTAGTGAGGAATGCTCATTAAAAACCATTCAATAATGCATTTATAAAACTCATTTATAAAACATGCTTCAAAACATCATTTATACATGCTTACAAGCATTCTTAAACAAGCAAAACATGCTTCCATATCAATTCATGTCATATTGGCCACAAGTGATAAATTCAATCTTTTAAAAACAAGATCAACATAAGACTCACACATGGACTTTTAAACACCATTGTGATCTTATAATTCACAAGGACCACACAAGGACTTTTAAACACCTTTGTGTCCTTTACAAGTTTCACCCCAAGGACTTTTAAACACCTTGGCCCCAAGGACTTTTAAACACCTTGGCCCATGGACTTTTAAACACCATGGCAAGGACCACACAAGGACTTTTAACCACCTTTGTGTCCTTAACAAGAACCATCCAAGGACTTTTAACCACCTTGATGTTCTTAAGTAACAAGGCTCACTCAAGGACTTTTAACCACCTTAGTGACCTTAACAAGAATCACTCATGGACTTTTAACCACCATGAAGTTCTTAGAATCCACAAGGCTCACTCAAGGACTTTTAACCACCTTAGTGACCTTAACCTTTTCAAAACATCACTTGCCAATATACATCATTATCAAAAGATAATCCACTGTTTTAAAGCATTTAACCAAGCCATAAACATCATGCATTTTTAAGCATCAAACCACATCTAAACATTGTTCAAAAACAAGGAACTCTTACCTTGAGCTTCCTTCAACATATGGCTTACAAAATCAGCAATAACCATGCTAAATCATGCTTTCAAAACAGAATTTAAAACATGCAACAAACCACATTGCACAACAACCAAACCATGGCCACCACTAGAGAGTTTTTCCGAAAACTTACTCTTGAGCTTAGCAAAGTTGTTTAGACTTAAACTAAGCTCCCAAACCTTCAAAACATTGGTTTCAAAGCTGAAAACCAAAATCCACTCACCGATTCCACTTCACCTCTTGCCGAAGCACAAATCAAGCTTTCGGATCACCACCACTTGGATCCAAAGATGACTCCCCTGTTTTAAACGTATCAAAGCAGAGGATTAATGCATCATCATGCATTAATAGCTTCAATGAAAGTACCTAAACTCGCTGCTCTCATCCACACAACATTTTCGGCCACCAAACCCAACCGAAAATGCATCCAAACAACTCCTCAACAAAGCCCAGCCATAAACCATCAAAACTAACCATCCTTTAACATCATTTAACATCTAAAAAGAACCTATTAACATCCTTATACCTCCAGCAACAACAGATCCACAAGATCACACCAAAAACAACCAAGAATCACAAGCTAAACTTAGGAAACTCAACCTATCCGGGATTGCATTAATTAAAACTCAATTCCTTATCAAATCAACATTCATTTAACATCAAAAACACATCTCAAATCACTGCTTTAAAAGATCAAACGAAGATTCATCAAAAATCACCAAATCTTGCATTTAAAGCCAAGATCCACCACACAACTTTAAAACCACTTATAAATCATCAATTTAGGATTGAGAACTTAGGAATTTCAGTAAAGAACTGAGAGTTTAGAGGAGAAGGACGTTCTTACATCCAAACTTGAGTTTCTCCCTTTTTAGAACCAAAAAGCTTGAAGAATCAACTAGCAAATGGTGAGGTTTTGTTGATGAGATGATTAACAATCAAAAGAGAGTTGAAAAGAGAGATTTAGGTGACAAAATCAGAAGAAAAACTCTGGAGAGAAGGTGTTTGGGTTGAGAGAAAATGAGAGAAAGGAAAATGAGATTTTAGGAAAATTAGTTAGAAATAACTTCCCTCCACTTTTTCTTTTGTTTAAAATCAGAATTAAATCACTAAATATCTTAGAAAAATCTGGAGAAACTCCCTTTGGGTAAATAGCTCCTTAAAGATTCAAAGTTTCAATCCTTTTTAAAACCGTCACGCAGTTTTCAAAAATTACATTTTGGTCACCAGCCAAAATGTCACCCTTCCAAAGCTCATTTTGTAAAATTGATTTCACAGTTCACTTATATATATTAAAAGAGGATTTTAGAACATTTTTCCATATTTTTAATGCAACCCGAACTAGGCTTTCCTAATTTCACCTTTTATATTCGAACAGCACTTTGACCGAACCGGTCAACACCCAAAACTTCTAAGCCCAAAACCGGGGCGTTACAACTTTCCCCCCCATAAGAAATTTCGTCCTCGAAATTTACCTGAAGGAAAGAGATAAGGAAACTGCTTCAGCATGTCATCCTTCTGTTCCCATGTGGCGTCCTTAACACCACGGTGCTTCCACAACACCTTCACCAACTCAATAGTCTTGCCACGAAGAACTTTGCTATCCGAATCCAGAACTTTCACCGGTTCCTCATCATAGGTCAAATCCGGATTCAAATCCACTTCCTCCACAGGCATCACATGCGAAGGATCAGATCTATACTTCCGAAGCATAGAAACATGAAACACATCATGAATCTTCTCCAACTCCTGAGGTAGCCTCAACTTGTACGCAACAGGACCCACACGCTCAACCACCTCATATGGTCCAATGTACCTAGGGCTCAACTTACCCTTCCGGCCAAACCTCATCACCTTCTTCCAAGGCGAAACCTTCAAGAACACACGGTCACCCACCGCATACTCAATCTCCTTACGCTTCAAATCCGCGTAAGACTTTTGCCGATCAGAAGCTGCCTTCAAACGCTCACAAATGAGCTTCACCTTCTCGGTGGTTCCTTTCAACAAAGCCGGCATCGAAACCAACTTCTGACCCGTTTCAGCCCAACAAAGAGGAGTCCTACACTTCCTCCCGTACAAAGCCTCATAAGGTGCCATTTGAATACTTGCCTGATAACTATTGTTATAAGCAAACTCCACCAAAGGCAAATGCTTCTCCCAAGAGCCCTGAAACCCAATCACGCAACACCTCAACATATCCTCCAAAATCTGAATAACACGCTCTGACTGACCATCCGACTGAGGATGATATGATGTACTGAAATTCAACCTTGTACCCAAAGCTTGATGCAAACACTGCAAGAAACGCGATGTGAACCTCGGATCCCTATCCGACACAATCGACTTAGGCACACCATGCAGCCGCACAATCTCAGCAATGTACAGCTCCGCAAGCTTATCCAAAGAAAACGTAGTATGCACAGGCAAGAAATGCGCACACTTCGTCAGGCGATCCACAATCACCCAAACCGAATTCTTCTTCGATGGTGACAAAGGTAAACCAGATACAAAATCCACGGTTGCAACAACCCTGAAGGAACCTGATGCTCAGCCTTAACTCGCTGACACACCAAACACTTGCTCACAAACTCTGCAACATCCTTTTTCAAACCCACCCAATAGTACTCATCACGAAGATCACGATACATCTTAGTACTACCAGGGTGCATAGCAAAAGGACTACTATGACCTTCAGTCAGAATATCACGCCTCAACTCAGCATCATTGGGCACAACTATTCGACTCCCAAAACACAACACACCATCATCATTAAAACAGAAATCCGAAGGCCTGCCCTCCGCGATATCCTGAACATGCGGTACCAAAGAATCATCCAGCAACTGCTTTTCCTTGATCAACTGAACCAAAGATGGCTTCACTTGCAACTCAGCCACAAGACCACCATCACGCGAAATACTCAAACTGGCAAACATAGCCCTCAGCTCAACAGCTACCTTCCTACTCAAGGCATCCGCAACAACATTAGCCTTTCCAGGATGGTACTCAATCGTCAGATCATAATCCTTGAGCAACTCCAGCCAACGTCGCTGCCTAAGATTCAACTCCTTCTGAGACATCAGATACCTCAAACTCTTGCGATCCGTGTACACAGTACACTTCTCACCATACAGATAATGTCTCCAGATCTTCAGAGCAAAAACCACTGCAGCCAACTCAATATCATGCGTAGGATAATTGCGCTCATGCACCTTCAACTGCCGCGATGCATAAGCCACAACCTTACCCTCTTGCATCAGCACACATCCCAAACCAACATAGGACGCATCACTGTAGACCACAAACTCTTTCCCTGATTCAGGCTGAACCAAAATAGGAGCTTGCGTCAAAGCCGCCTTAAGCTTCTCAAAAGCCTGCTGTCTCGCTTCTGTCTAGTCATACTTAACATCCTTCTGCAACAACTTCGTCAATGGTGCAGCAATCTTAGAAAACCCATCCACAAACCTCCGGTAGTATCCCGCCAAACCAAGGAAACTACGGACCTCATGAACAAACTTAGGAACCTTCCAATTCATCACCTCCTCAATCTTCTGAGGATCAACACGAATCCCCTCAGCAGAAACTACATGCCCAAGAAACACCACCTCCTTAAGCCAGAACTCACACTTGCTCAGCTTAGCATAAAGCTGATTCTCCAACAAAGCTTGCAGCACAATCCTCAAATGCTCTTCATGCTCCTCCTCAGTACACGAGTACACGAGGTTATCATCAATGAATACCACCACAAAATTGTCCAAGTATTCATGAAACACACGGTTCATCATGTCCATGAAAGCAGCAGGAGCATTTGTCAAACCAAACGGCATCACAAGGAACTCATAATGCCCATACCTTGTCCTGAAAGCTGTCTTAGGCACATCCACATCCTTCACCTTCAACTGATAATACCCTAACCTCATGTCAATCTTAGAGAACACAGCTGCTCCCCGAAATTGATCAAAGAGATCATCAATCCTCGGCAAAGGATACCGATTCTTGATAGTCAACTTGTTCAGCTGACGGTAATCAATGCACATTCTCATAGTGCCATCCTTCTTCTTCACAAACAAGACTGGTGCACCCCAAGGTGACACACTCGGCCGTATGAAACCACGATCAAGCAGCTCTTGCAACTGCGTCTTCAGCTCTTTCAGCTCCTTAGGTGCCATTCTATAAGGGGTAATGGACACAGGAGTTGTATTCTCATACAGCTCAATTCCAAACTCCACCTCGCGATTAGGAGGTAAACCAGGCAACTCCTCAGGAAACACACCAGGAAACTCCTTCACAACCCTGATATCCTGCACCGGCAACTCCTTAGAGCTAGGATTCATCACAAAAGCTAGATAAGCTTCACAACCTTGCCTCAGCATCCTGCTCGCCTCCAAGGTAGACACCACATTGGCAAGAAACTTCACATTCTCACCAACCACAACAACTTCGTAATCATCCGCAAGTTTCAACGAAACTTGCTTATTCTCACAATCCACAACAGCACGATGCTCAGCAAGCCAATCCATACCAAGGATCACATCAAAACCATAGAAAGACAACTCCATAAGGTCAACATGAAACACATGTTCTTGAACAACCAAAGGACACCTTCTATACAACTTTCGAGTCACCACAGTCTCACCAAAAGAACTAGTGACACGAACACCAACATCCAAAGACTCAACAGGCAAACCAAGCAATTCAGCATGCTCACGCAAAATGTATGAATGCGTAGATCCAGAATCTATCAAGGAAAGTAATGACAAGGATTGCAAAGTAAAGGTACCTGCAATCACATCTGCGTCATTCCTTCCCTCCCGCTGAGCATACACCCTAGATTGACCACCACCCTCAGGCTGAATAGCCACAACATGGGCCACTCCTCGACCACCTTCCTCTCTCCGCTGGAAATTACCACGGCCGCGCCCACGACCTCTCTGCGGTGCAGCAACAACAGGAGCACGCACTTGGCCACCAGCCAACATAGGACACTCTCGCCTCAAGCGATCCGCAGATCCACAATTCCAGCACCCGTTACCAGCTGCCGCAACAGGAGCTTGCACCTTCCTCACAGCCTGAGGACAGTCACGCTTCATGTGACCACGTGAACCACAGATCCAACAAGCACTCGGATCAGCTCTGATATTACCACCCCGAGCAGGTGCACCACCACCTCTCTTAGCTGAGGACTGATACTTCTGATCAAGTCCCCTCTTGTTCCGTCCACCACCGGAACTATACTCAGCAGCTCGCTTACCAGCACTTGCTCCAGCACTTTTAGCAGATAAACCCAAGTTCATCTCAATATCCTTGGCTCGGCCCACCAGCACATCAAAATCATCATACTCGGTGGCCAGCACGTACATCTTCACTTCCGTCACTAAACCATAACGGAATCTTTCGCACCTCGCCCGCTCATCAGGTACCAGCTCGGGTGCATACTGACTGAGTCTAACGAACTGAACTTCATACTCAGCCACCGTCATGCTCCCCTGGGTAAGAGACATGAACTCACGCTTCTTTTCATCCAGGTATCTCATACCAAGATACCTTCTCTTGAACACATTCTGAAAGAATGTCCAAGTTACATCAGCACCAGCCATCCCAGCATTTGTGGTCGTCCACCACGTATAAGCATCATCCTGTAGCAAAGATACTACACAACCCAGCTTTTGCACATCAGTGCAACTCATCTGACCCAAGATCCTCTTGGTACTCTCTAACCAAGCTTCAGAACCTTCAGCAGACATACCCCTGAACTCAGTCCCACCAAGACTGCGTAAGCGTTCCAAAGGTAGTCTAACTCCAGCATCTCCCTGATGCCCAGCTCCTTGAGCTCCAGCTACTGCCGCTCAAAAAGTACCAGCAATAGCTTGCACCAACATCGACATGTCATGCATAGCTTGCCCTGACCAACCTCAGGACCAGCAGTACCAGCACCAGCTGCAGCTTCAGCTCTTTCTCCCTCAGCACCACCACCACCAGGTGGAGGAGGAGGTAACACTGCACTTCCCGCGTTTTCCTCATTTTCATTCTCATTCGGAGCCGTAGCTCGCACATTACTTCTCAACTCCCTACGTGGTGCCATACTTTAACCATGCAATCACAATGCAAATAAACAAAGTTAGGTCCAGCAAGGTAAGCAATCCAAGTACTCAAGCTCATTTCACTTAAAAACAACGTTATTACATTAGCTTTGATTTGGCAATGGGCACCCACAACATGCTTCATCACGGCATACTACTCAATTGCATCACATATACCATTCACTCAACATGCTTTCACTCAACAAGCATACATAGCATACATACTTCAATCATGCACACATTCATTCCCAATTACTCGAGAACTCAGCTCTGATACCACCAAATGTAACCCCCTTAACCCGGCCTAGACGGTTGACCTGAATTAAGAAAGTCACACGGGGAAAACCAAAGTCAACCCGAAAGTCAACCTTGATTAACGACCCTTTTTTTTCTTTTTACTCTTGTCTAGATGCGTATTAAACCTAGATATGATCTTACAAACAACATACTCAAAGATCATAAACATCAGAGATCAAACAGGGACCCAATTGCACAAATTACAACTTTAAGGACCAAATTGTAATTTCTGCAAATTACAGGGACTTAGCTCAAATTATAGTTACCAACTTGTAATTAGTCAGGTTTCATGCTTCTCTGTCAAATTTCAGCTCAAACGGACATTCCAAACTCATACAATTGCATAAACAAGATTCAGGACCAAAATGCAAACATTCCAAAACATATAGCTGCCAATGTCAGCCCCCAACGGTCAGGTGTTCCGAAACAGGAAGAACCTATTTCGAAACGCGGGGCCGTTCCGCAACGTGTACCGAAACGGGAGCTGGCAGAGGGCTTCCCGTTTCGGAATGGTGTCTTCCATTTCGGACGCCTGGGCTGCTATAAGGTACACGTTCCGAAACGGTAGCTACTGTTCCGAAACGACCTGCACAGAATGCAACAAAATGCTTGCTTAAACTCACAATTGACCAACCAATCATGCTCCAAATGCTACCAAACTTTAACAGCAAGAAAATTCAGCATACAAGAGACATAATTGCATCAACCAATCAACATTTAAGCATCAAATATGAAAAGCCCCAATTCTAATGTCATGCTTCCTACGCAAGCAACCATTCAAGCATAAAATCTCCAAACCAAGTACTTAATGGCCAATTACACAATCCAACATTAACAACAACATTTAACATACTTAGGGAGTTCAACATCTCCCAAAACATTCACCTAGGTCCCCCATTGCCAAATGCCAAAAGCTAAAAATGTTTAAGAAACCCTTCCCACACTTGAGCTTAATTTCCACTTGATTGCTTGCCTTCCTTGCTGCCCTCAAAGCACCTTAATGTTCTGCATTATTGGTTTAAGAAAACGAAGAGAGCGTAAGCAAAAGCTTAGTGAGGAATGCTCATTAAAAACCATTCAATAATGCATTTATAAAACTCATTTATAAATCATGCTTCAAAACATCATTTATACATGCTTACAAGCATTCTTAAACAAGCAAAACATGCTTCCATATCAATTCATGTCATATTGGCCACAAGTGATAAATTCCATCTTTTAAAAACAAGATTAACATAAGACTCACACATGGACTTTTAAACACCATTGTGATCTTATAATTCACAAGGACCACACAAGGACTTTTAAACACCTTTATGTCCTTTACAAGTTTCACCCCAAGGACTTTTAAACACCATGGCCCCAAGGACTTTTAAACACCTTGGCCCATGGACTTTTAAACACCATGGCAAGGACCACACAAGGACTTTTAACCACCTTTGCGTCCTTAACAAGAACTATCCAAGGACTTTTAACCACCTTGATGTTCTTAAGTAACAAGGCACACTCAAGGACTTTTAACCACCTTAGTGACCTTAACAAGAATCACTCATGGACTTTTAACCACCATGAAGTTCTTAGAATCCACATGGCTTACTCAAGGACTTTTAACCACCTTAGTGACCTTAACCTTTTCAAAACATCACTTGCCAATATACATCATTATCAAAAGATAATCCACTGTTTTAAAGCATTTAACCAAGCCATAAACATCATGCATTTTTAAGCATCAAACCACATCTAAACATTGTTCAAAAACAAGGAACTCTTACCTTGAGCTTCCTTCAACATATGGCTTACAAAATCAGCAATAACCATGCTAAATCATGCTTTCAAAACAGAATTTAAAACATGCAACAAACCACATTGCACAACAACCAAACCATGGCCACCACTAGAGAGTTTTTCCGAAAACTTACTCTTGAGCTTAGCAAAGTTGTTTAGACTTAAACTAAGCTCCCAAACCTTCAAAACATTTGTTTCAAAGCTGAAAACCAAAATCCACTCACCGATTCCACTTCACCTCTTGCCGAAGCACAAATCAAGCTTCCGGATCACCACCACTTGGATCCAAAGATGACTCCCCTGTTTTAAACACATCAAAGCAGAGGATTAATGCATAATCATGCATTAATAGCTTCAATGAAAGCACCTAAACTCGCTGCTCTCATCCACACACCATTTTCGGCCACCAAACCCAACCGAAAATGCATCCAAACAACTCCTCAACAAAGCCCAGCCATAAACCATCAAAACTAACCATCCTTTAACATCATTTAACATCTAAAAAAAAACTATTAACATCCTTATACCTCCCGCAACAACATGTCCACAAGATCACACCAAAAACAACCAAGAATCACAAGCTAAACTTAGGAAACTCAACCTATCCGGGATTGCATTAATTAAAACTCAATTCCTTATCAAATCAACATTCATTTAACATCAAAAACACAACTCAAATCACTGCTTTAAAAGATCAAACGAAGATTCATAAAAAATCACCAAATCTTGCATTTAAAGCCAAGATCCACCACACAACTTTAAAACCACTTATAAATCATCAATTTAGGATTGAGAACTTAGGAATTTCAGTAAAGAACTGAGAGTTTAGAGGAGAAGGACGTTCTTACCTCCAAACTTGAGTTTCTCCTTTTTTAGAACCAAAAAGCTTGAAGAATCAACTAGCAAATGGCGAGGTTTTGTTGATGAGATGATTAACAATCAAAAGAGAGTTGAAAAGAGAGATTTAGGTGACAAAATCAGAAGAAAAACTCTAGAGAGAAGGTGTTTGGGTTGAGAGAAAATGAGAGAAAGGAAAATGAGATTTTAGGAAAAATAGTTAGAAATAACTTCCCTCCACTTTTTCTTTTGTTTAAAATCAGAATTAAATCACTAAATATCTTAGAAAAAATCTGGAGAAACTCCCTTTGGGTAAATAGCTCCTTAAAGATTCAAAGTTTCAATCCTTTTTAAAACCGTCACGCAGTTTTCAAAAATTACATTTTGGTCACCAGCCAAAATGTCACCCTTCCAAAGCTCATTTTGTAAAATTGATTTCACAGTTCACTTATATATATTAAAAGAGGATTTTAAAACATTTTTCCATATTTTTAATGCAACCCGAACTAGGCTTTCCTAATTTCACCTTTTATATTCGAACAACACTTTGACCGAACCGGTCAACGCCCAAAACTTCTAAGCCCAAAACCGGGGCGTTACAAGAAACTATTATTATAGGAAAATTCCACCCAATGCATCTTCTTTTACCAAGAACCTTGGAAATCTATCACACAACATTTCAACATATCCTCCAACACCTAGATAACTCGCTCTGATTGTCCATCCGTTTGAGGATGATATGAAATGCTGAAATTCAAGCGTGTACCGAACGCTTGGTGTAGACACTCCCAAAATCTCGCTGTAAATCTCGGATCTCTATCCGACACTATGGACTTGGGCACACCATGCAAACGCACAATCTCAGCAATATACAACTCCGCTAGCTTATCCAACGTATACGTAGTATGCACAACCAAGAAATATGCACACTTCGTAAGACGATCCACGATCACCCAAATGGAGTTCTTCTTTGTTACCCCCTTAGCCCGGCCTAGACGCCCGACCCGAACTAAGAAGATTACACGAGGAAAATTGAAGTCAACTCATTAAAGTTAACCTCGATTAAAGACCCTCTTTTTTTCCTTTTATCTTCTCTAGATGCACATTGTTACCCTATATGTTCAGCAAAGTTATTATGCGAAAACGACAAAGCGATCGGAGTTCAATTAGGGGTTCAATTGCATACATTTGACTTTTAGGGACTAAACTGTAATTTCCATAAAATACAATAACTTGCAAGATTTTAAAGTTACCAATCTTCAATTAGTCATGTAACATGCCAAATTTCAGCTCAAACCGATCATCCAAACTCATCCAATTGATCAAATAACATTCAATGACCAAAACGTAACATTTCAGAACTTAGGAAGATACTTTTAATTGAATTTTAACTACCCGTATCGATACACCTGAGCTTGTATCGATACACGGGAAGATAGTAGCAAAATATGGGAAGAGCGTATCGATACGCTTCCCCGCGTATCGGTACGGCCTTCAAACTTGGCTTGGGTGTATCGATATGCGGGCAATCTGTACCGATACCCATGTACCGAAAAACCTGGAATTGGCCTTAGTGTATCGATACACTTCCCCGTGTATCGATACGCATACCGGAAAAACTCATTCCAAAGGCATTTAAACATACTTATCCATATCCAAACACGCTTAAATCATGCATACAAGTTATAATTAACCTACTAGACATGCAGACATCAACAAACATTAAATCATACTCATCAAACACATCAAGCCATGATGATACATTAGCTATTCAAGCATGCTTAAGAAAACAAGCTAAGGCATAGGCAAAACGCTATAAGCAAACAATGAAATCAATATTAGGCTGATTACAAGTCCAAAATCAGAAACCAAACATGCTTAAGATAGTAAACATCACCAACAAATCCAGAAAGTAAGAATTTTCACCCATTGCCTCTTATTACGCTAAGGGTGAACCACATACATTGCTTAACCAAAACTCTTGGAATCTCCATACTATTGGGCTGCCTTGAATACTCAATTCTCTGCATTGGTGAAACAAATAAGTGTAAGAATATAGCTTAGTGAGGATCGCTAAAACAACATTCACCAATGCATTTCATAAAACCATTGCATCATCATTTGCAAACTCATGCCTTTCTTTAAAACATGCCCATTTGAGCATCAATGCACTTTTAAATCCACATGCATATAGCATCATTTTAAATAACAACAAAATTCCTTTATTCATGCTTAAACCAAGCATCACATGCATTCTTGCATCATTCACAAGCATCTCATGCTTAATCATTAATCATCAACATTATATTGGCACGCAAGTGATAATTCTCAAACCATACCAAAACAAATGACACAATCGGATACACTGATCACAAGCATTGTCCCACACGCTTCATACATACTACCGGACTTCACAAGGTGGAGATTAATGGCACGATCACAACCCCTCAACACCTGTAACTCCCTTAACCCGGCCTAGACGGTTGACCCGAATTAAGAAAGTCACACGGGGAAAACCAAAGTCAACCCGAAAGTCAACCTTGATTAACGACCCTTTTTTTCTTTTAAAATCTTGTCTAGATGCACATTAATCCTAGTTGTGATCATACAAACAACATACTCAAAGATCATAAACATCAGAGATCAAACAGGGACCCAATTGACAATTTACAATTTTAGGGACCAAATTGTAAATTCTTATAATTATGAGGACATAACCCAAAATAAAGTTACCATCTTGAAATTAATCAGGTTTCATGCTTCTCTATAAATTTTCAGCTCAAACGGACATTCCAAACTCATACAATTGCACAAACAAGATTCAGGACCAAAATGCAAACTTTCCAAAACATTTAACTGCCATTGTCAGCCCCCAACGGTCGGCTGTTCCGAAACAGGGTGAGCCTATTTCGAAACACGGGACCATTCCGCAACGCGTACCGATACGCGGGCTGGCAGTGACCATTCCGTTTCGGAACGGTGTCACCCGTTTCGGACGCCTGGGCTGGTTCAGGGCACCCGTTCCGAAACGAGGGCTACTGTTCTGAAACAGCCTGCACAAAAAGCTGCATTTTGCTTACTCAAACACACAATTGATCATCCAAACATGCTCCAAATGCTACCAAACTTTACCAGCATGAAATTCAACATATAAGAGACAAGTAAGCATCAACCAATCATCATAATAGCATCACATATAAAAAGCCCCAATTCTATGGCATGCTTCCTACACAAGCAACCCATTCAAGCATAAAAACCTCCAATTCCAAACATGTAATGGCCAATACAAAACCAGCAATATAAACATCATTAAACATACTTAGGGAGTACAACACATCTCCCAAAACATCCACATGAGTTTCCCCCATTGCCAAATACCAAAAGCTAAACGTGTTCATAAAACCTTTCCATACTTGAGCTTAGTTTTCCCTTGGTTGCTTGCCTTCCTTGCTGGCCTTGAATCACCTTAATGTTCTGCATTATTGATTTAAGAAAACAAAGGAGAGTGTAAGCAAAAGCTTAGTGAGGAATGCTCATAAAAACCATTCAATAATGCATTTATAAAACACTTTGTGCTCTTCCCAAGGACTTTTAAACACCTTGGCCCCAAGGACTTTTAAACACCTTGGCCCATGGACTTTTAAACACCATGGCAAGGACCACACAAGGAATTTTAACCACCTTTGTGTCCTTAACAAGAACCATCCAAGGACTTTTAACCACCTTGATGTTCTTAAGTAACAAGGCTCACTCAAGGACTTTTAACCACCTTAGTGACCCTAACAAGAATCATCATGGACTTTTAACCACCATGAAGTTCTTAGAAACCACAAGGCTCACTCAAGGACTTTTAACCACCTTAGTGACCTTAACCTTTTTCAAAACATCACTTGCCAATATACATCATTATCATCAAGTAATCCATTGTTTTAAAGCATTAAACCAAGCCATATTCATCATGCAATTATAAGCATCAAACCACATTTTAACCATGCTCAAAAACAAGGAACTCTTACCTTGAGCTTCCTTCAACACATGGCTTACAAAATCAGCAATAACCATGCTAAATCATGCTTTCAAAACAGAATTTTAAACATGCAATAAACCACATTGCACAATAATCAAACCATGGCCACCACTAGAGAGTATTTCCGAAAACTTACACTTGAGCTTAGCAAAGTTGTTTAGACTTAAACTAAGCTCCCAAGACATTGGTTTCAAAGCCGAAAACCCAATTTCACTCACCGATTCCACTTCGCCTCTTGCCGAAGCACAAATTCAAGCTACCGGATCACCTCAACTTGGATCCAAAGATGCCTCCCCTCGAAACTTGAGTTTCTCCTCTTTAGAGCGAAAAAGCTTGAAAATCCAAATAGCAAATTCGAAGGTTTTGTTGTAGAGATGATTAGGAATCCAAAGAGAATTGAAGAGATAGATTTGAGTGACAAAACCAGAAAGAAATCTCTGGAGAGAAAGTGTTTGGGTTGAGAGAAAATGAGAGAAAAGGAAAATTGGAAGAAAATGGAAAGTTGGTTACAAAATAGTAAAATGATTTCCCTCCACTTTTCTTAAGCTTTAAAATCAGAATTATACATTAAAATATCTTAGAAAAATCTGGAGAAACTCCCTTTGGGTAAATAGCTCCTTAAAGATTCAAAGTTTCAATCCTTTCTAAAACAGTCACGCAACTTTCAAAAATTACATTTTGGTCACTAGCCAAAATGTCACTCTTCCAAACCTCATTTTTCAAAATTGATTTCACAGTTCACTTATATATATTAAAAGATGATTTTAGAACATTTTTCAATATTTTTAATGCAACCCGAACTAGGCTTCCCTAATTTCACCTTTTTAGATTCGAACAGCACTTTGACCAAACCGGTCAACGCCCAAGACTACTAAGCCCAAAACCGGGGCGTTACAACTCTCCCCCCCTTAAGAAATTTCGTCCTCGAAATTTACCTGAAGGAAAGAGATAAGGAAACTGCTTCAGCATGTCTTCCTTCCGCTCCCACGTGGCTTCCTCAACACCTCGATGCTTCCACAGCACCTTCACCAACTCAATGGTCTTGCCACGAAGAACCTTACTATCCGAATCCAGAACCTTCACCGGTTCTTCATCATAGGTCAAATCCGGATTCAATTCCACTTCATCCACAGGCATCACATGCGAAGGATCAGATCTATACTTCCGGAGCATAGAAACATGGAACACATCATGAATCTTCTCCAACTCTTGAGGTAGCCTCAACTTGTACGCAACAGGACCCACACGCTCAACCACCTCATATGGTCCAATGTACCTAGGGCTCAACTTACCCTTCCGGCCAAACCTCATCACCTTTTTCCAAGGCGAAACCTTCAAGAACAAACAGTCACCCACCGCATACTCTATCTCCTTACGCTTCAAATCCGCGTAAGACTTTTGCCGATCAGAGGCAGCCTTCAAACGCTAACAAATGAGCTTCACCTTCTCGGTGGTTCCTTTCAACAAAGCCGGCATCGAAACCAACTTTTGACCAGTTTCAGCCCAACAAAGAGGAGTCCTACACTTCCTCCCGTAAAAAGCCTCATAAGGTGCCATCTGTATACTCGCCTGATAACTATTGTTATAAGCAAACTCCACCAAAGGCAGATGCTTCTCCCAAGAACCTTGGAACTCAATCACGCAGCATCTCAACATATCCTCCAAAATCTGGATAACTCGCTCAGACTGTCCATCCGACTGAGGAAGATAGGATGTACTGAAATTCAACCTGGTACCCAAGGTTTGATGCAAACACTGCCAGAAACGCGATGTGAACCTCGGATCCCTATCCGACACAATCGACTTAGGCACACCATGCAGCCGCACAATCTCAACAATGTACAGCTCTGCCAGCTTATCCAAAGAGAACGTAGTATGCACAGGCAAGAAATGCGCACACTTCGTCAGGCGATCCACAATCACCCAAACCGAATTCTTCTTCGACGGAGACAAAGGTAAACCAGATACAAAATCCATGGTAACCCTTTCCCACTTCCATTCAGGGATTCTCAACGGTTGCAACAACCCTGAAGGAACCTGATGCTCAGGCTTAACCCGCTGACACACCAAACACTTGCTCACAAACTCCGCAACATCTTTCTTCAAACCCACCCAATAGTACTCATCACGAAGATCACGATACATCTTGGTACTACCAGGGTGCATAGCAAAAGGACTACTATGACCTTCAGTCAGAATAGCACGCCTCAACTCAACATCATTGGGCACTACTATTCGACTCCCAAAACACAACACACCATCATCATTAAAGCTGAAATCCGAAGGCCTACCCTCCGCGATATCCTGAACATGAGACACCAAGGAATCATCCAGCAATTGCTTTTCCTTGATCAACTGAACCATAGATTCTTTCACTTGTAACTCAGCAACAAGACCACCATCACGCGAAATGCTCAAGCTGGAAAACATAGCCCTCAGCTCAACAGCTACTTTCCTACTCAAGGCATCCGCAACAACATTAGCTTTTCCAGGATGGTACTCAATCGTCAAATCATAATCCTTGAGCAACTCCAACCAACGCCGATGCCTTAGATTCAACTCCTTCTGAGACATCAAATACTTCAAACTCTTGTGATCCGTGTACACCGTACACTTCTCACCATACAGATAATGCCTCCAGATCTTCAAAGCAAAAACCACTGCAGCCAGCTCAATATCATGCGTAGGGTAATTGCGCTCATGCACCTTCAACTGCCGCGATGCATAAGCAACCACCATACCCTCTTGCATCAGCACACATCCTAAACCAACATAGGACGCATCACTGTAGACCACAAACTCTTTCCCTGATTCAGGTTGAACCAAAATAGGAGCTTGCGTCAAAGCCGCCTTCAGCTTCTCAAAAGCCTGCTGTCTCGCTTCAGTCCACACATACTTAACATCTTTCTGCAACAACTTCGTCAGAGGTACAGCAACCTTAGAGAAACCATCCACAAACCTCCGATAGTATCCCGCCAAACCAAGGAAACTACGGACCTCATGAACAGACTTAGGAACCTTCCAATTCATCACCGCCTCAATCTTCTGAGGATCAACACGAATCCCCTCAGCTGAGACCACATGCCCAAGAAACACCACCTCCTTAAGCCAGAACTCACACTTGCTCAGCTTAGCATAAAGCTGATTCTCCAACAAAGCTTGCAGCACAATCCTCAAATGCTCTTCATGCTCCTCCTCAATACGCGAGTACACGAGGATATCATCAATGAACACCACAACGAACTTGTCCAGGTATTCATGAAAAACACGATTCATCATGTCCATGAAAGCAGCAGGAGCATTTGTCAAACCAAACGACATCACAAGGAACTCATAATGCCCATACCTTGTCCTGAAAGCTGTCTTAGGCACATCCACATCCTTCACCTTCAACTGATAATACCCTGACCTCAAGTCAATCTTAGAGAACACAGAAGCTCCCCGAAATTGATCAAAGAGATCATCAATCCTCGGCAAAGGATACCGATTCTTGATAGTCAACTTATTCAGCTGACGGTAATCAATGCACATTCTCATAGTGCCATCCTTCTTCTTCACAAACAAGACCGGTGCTCCCCACGGTGACACACTCGGCCGGATGAAACCACGATCAAGCAGCTCTTGCAACTGCGTCTTCAGCTCCTTCAGCTCCTTAGGTGCCATTCTATAGGGAGTAATGGACATAGGAGTTGTATTCTCATACAGCTCAATTCCAAACTCCACCTCGCGATTAGGAGGTAAACCAGGCAACTCCTCAAGAAACACTCCAGGAAACTCCTTCACAACTCTGATATCTTGCACCCTCAACTCCTTAGAGCTAGGATTCATCACAAAAGCTAGATAAGCTTCACACCCTTGCCTCAGCATCCTGCTCGCCTCCAAGGTAGACACCACATTGGCAAGAAATTTCACATTCTCACCAACCACAACAACTTCATAATCATCCGCAAGCTTAAGCGAAACTCGCTTATTCTCACAATCCACAACAGCACGATGCTCAGCAAGCCAATCCATACCAAGGATTACATCAAAACCATAAAAGGGCAACTCCATGAGATCAACATGAAAAACATGGTCCTGAACAACCAAAGGACACCTTCTATACAGGTTTCGAGTCACAACAGTCTCACCAAAAGAACTAGTGACACGAACACCAACATCCAAAGACTCAACAGGCAAACCAAGCAATTCAGCATGCTCACGCAAAATATATGAATGCGTAGATCCAGAATCTATCAAGGAAAGCAATGACAAGGATTGCAAAGTAAAGGTACCTGCAATCACATCAGCATCATTCCTCCCTTCCCTCTGAGCATACACCCTCGCTTGACCTCCACCTTCCGGCTGAATAGCCACAACATGAGCTACTCCACGACCACCTTCCTCTCTCCGCTTGAAATTACCACGGTCGCGCCCACGACCTCTCTGCGGAGCAGCAACAACAGGTGCTCGCACTTGGCCACCAGCCAACATAGGACAATCTCGTCTCAGATGATCCGCAGATCCACAATTCCAGCATCCATTACCAGCTGCTGCAACAGAAGCTTGCACCTCCCTCACAGCACGAGGACAGTCACGCTTCATGTGACCACGTGAACCACAAATCCAACAAGCACTCGGATCGGCTCTAGCATTGCCTCCCCTAGCAGGTGCACCACCACCTCTCCTGGCTGAGGACTGATACTTCTGATCACGTCCCCTCTTGTTCCGTCCACCACCGGAACTAAACTCAGCAGCTCTCTTACCAGAACTCGCTCCAGCACCTCTAGCAGATAAACCCAGATTCATCTCTATATCCTTGGCTCGGCCCACTAACACATCAAAATCATCATACTCAGTTGCCAGCACATACATCTTCACATCCGTTACTAAGCCATAACGAAACCTTTCGCACCTTTCCCGCTCATCAGGTACCAGCTCCGGTGCATACTGACTGAGTCTAACAAACTGCACCTCATACTCAGCCACCGTCATGCTCCCTTGGGTAAGAGACATGAACTCACGCTTCTTTTCATCAAGATATCTCACGCCAAGATATCTCCTCTTAAACACATTCTGAAAGAATGTCCAGGTTACATCAACCTCAGCCATCCCAGCTATGGTGGTCGTCCACCACGTGTAAGCATCATCCTGTAGCAAAGATACAACGCAACCCAACTTTTGCACATCCGTGCAGCTCATCTGTCCCAAAATTCTCTTGGTACTTTCTAACCAAGCCTCAGAACTTTCAGCTGACATACCCCTGAACTCAGTCCCACCAAGACTGCGCAAACGCTCCAGAGGTAGTTTAACACCAGCATCTCCCTGATGCCCAGCTCCTTGAGCTCCAGCTACTGCCGCTCTAAAAGCACCCGCAATAGCTTGTACCAACATAGACATATCAGGCATAGCTTGCCCCTGACCAACCTCAGGTCCAGCAGCTCCAGCACCAGCTGCAGCTCTAGCTCTTTCCCTCTCAGCACCACCACCACCAGGTGGCGGAGGAGGTAACACTGCACTACCCGCATTCTCTTCGTTCTCATTCTCATTCGGAGTCGTAGCTCTCACGTTACTTCTTAACTTTCTACGTGGTGCCATACTTTTACCATGCAATCACAATGCAAATAAACAAAATTAGGCCCAGCAAGGTAAGCAATCCAAGTACTCAAGCTCAATTTCATTTAAAATCAACATCATTTCATCAGCTTTGATTTGGCAATGGGTACTCACATCATGCTTCATCACAGCATACAACTCAATTGCATCAAAATCACAAACCACTCAACATGCTTTCACTCAACAAGCATACAAGGCATACATACTTCAATCATGCACACGTTCATTCCCAATTACTCGAGAATTCAGCTCTGATACCACCAAATGTAACCCCCTTAACCCGGCCTAGACGGTTGACCTGAATTAAGAAAGTCACACGGGGAAAACCAAAGTCAACCCGAAAGTCAACCTTGATTAATGATCCTTTTTTTTCTTTTAAACTCTTGTCTAGATGCACATTAGTCCTAGTTGTGATCATACAAACAACATACTCAAAGATAATAAACATCAGAGATCAAACAGGGACCCAATTGACAATTTACAATTTTAGGGACCAAATTGTAAATTCTTATAATTTTGAGGACTTAACCCAAAATAAAGTTACCATCTTAAAATTAATCAGGTTTCATGCTTCTCTATAAATTTTCAGCTCAAACGGACATTCCAAACTCATACAATTGCACAAAGAAGATTCAGGACAAAAATGCAAACTTTCCAAAACATTTGACTGCCATTATCAGCCCCCAACGGTCGGCTGTTCCGAAACAGGGTGAGCCTGTTTCGAAACACGGGGCCGTTCCGCAACGCGTACCGATACGCGGGCTGGCAGTGACCATTCCGTTTCGGAACGGTGTCACCCGTTTCGGACGCCTGGGCTGGTTCAGGGCACCCGTTCCGAAACGAGGGCTACTGTTCCGAAACAGCCTGCACAAAAAGCTGCATTTTGCTTACTCAAACACACAATTGATCATCCAAACATGCTCCAAATGCTACCAAACTTTACCAGCATGAAATTCAACATATAAGAGACAAGTAAGCATCAACCAATCATCATAATAGCATCACATATAAAAAGCCCCAATTCTATGGCATGCTTCCTACACAAGCAACCCATTCAAGCATAAAAACCTCCAATTCCAAACATGTAATGGCCAATACAAAACCAGCAATATCAACATCATTAAACATACTTAGGGAGTACAACACATCTCCCAAAACAACCACATGAGTTTCCCCCATTGCCAAATACCAAAAGCTAAACGTGTTCATAAAACCTTTCCATACTTGAGCTTAGTTTTCCCTTGGTTGCTTGCCTTCCTTGCTGCCCTTGAATCACCTTAATGTTCTGCATTATTGATTTAAGAAAACAAAGGAGAGCGTAAGCAAAAGCTTAGTGAGGAATGCTCATAAAAACCATTCAATAATGCATTTATAAAACACTTTATAAATCATGCTTCAAACCATCATTTGCACATGCTCAAAAGCATACTTAAACAAACAATTCATGCTTCATATCATAACATGTCATATTGGCCACAAGTGATAAGTTTCATCATTTAAATACAAGTTCAACATAAGACTCACACATGGACTTTTAAACACCATTGTGATCTTATACTTTCCAAGAGCCACAAAAGGACTTTTAACCACCTTTGTGCTCTTCCCAAGGACTTTTAAACACCTTGGCCCCAAGGACTTTTAAACACCTTGGCCCCAAGGACTTTTAAACACCTTGGCCCCAAGGACTTTTAAACACCTTGGCCCATGGACTTTTAAACACCATGGCAAGGACCACACAAGGAATTTTAACCACCTTTGTGTCCTTAACAAGAACCATCCAAGGACTTTTAACCACCTTGATGTTCTTAAGTAACAAGGCTCACTCAAGGACTTTTAACCACCTTAGTGACCTTAACAAGAATCATCATGGACTTTTAACCACCATGAAGTTCTTAGAAACCACAAGGCTCACTCAAGGACTTTTAACCACCTTAGTGACCTTAACCTTTTTCAAAACATCACTTGCCAATATACATCATTATCATCAAGTAATCCACTGTTTTAAAGCATTAAACCAAGCCATATTCATCATGCAATTATAAGCATCAAACCACATTTTAACCATGCTCAAAAACAAGGAACTCTTACCTTGAGCTTCCTTCAACATATGGCTTACAAAATCAGCAATAACCATGCTAAATCATGCTTTCAAAACAGAATTTTAAACATGCAATAAACCACATTGCACAACAATCAAACCATGGCCACCACTAGAGAGTATTTCCGAAAACTTACACTTGAGCTTAGCAAAGTTGTTTAGACTTAAACTAAGCTCCCAAGACATTGGTTTCAAAGCCGAAAACCCAATTTCACTCACCGATTCCACTTCGCCTCTTGCCGAAGCACAAATTCAAGCTACCGGATCACCTCAACTTGGATCCAAAGATGCCTCCCCTCCAAACTTGAGTTTCTCCTCTTTAGAGCCAAAAAGCTTGAAAATCCAAATAGCAAATTGCAAGGTTTTGTTGTAGAGATGATTAGGAATCCAAAGAGAATTGAAAAGATAGATTTGAGTGACAAAACCAGAAAGAAATCTCTGGAGAGAAAGTGTTTGGGTTGAGAGAAAATGAGAGAAAAGGAAAATTGGAAGAAAATGGAAAGTTGGTTACAAAATAGTAAAATGATTTCCCTCCACTTTTCTTAAGCTTTAAAATCAGAATTATACATTAAAATATCTTAGAAAAATCTGGAGAAACTCCCTTTGGGTAAATAGCTCCTTAAAGATTCAAAGTTTCAATCCTTTCTAAAACAGTCACGCAACTTTCAAAAATTACATTTTGGTCACTAGCCAAAATGTCACTCTTCCAAACCTCATTTTTCAAAATTGATTTCACAGTTCACTTATATATATTAAAAGATGATTTTAGAACATTTTTCAATATTTTTAATGCAACCCGAACTAGGCTTCCCTAATTTCACCTTTTTAGATTCGAACAGCACTTTGACCAAACCGGTCAACGCCCAAGACTACTAAGCCCAAAACCGGGGCGTTACAACACCCGTGATGGAGTTAAATGGCACAATCACAACCCCTCAACACCCGTGGTGGAGTTAATGGCAAAATCACAAACCCTCAACACCCGTGGTGGAGTTAATGGCACAATCACAACCCCTCAACATCACTCATCGGTAGTTGTATAGCCCACTAGCGAGAGTCGGGACACAAAACAAGGCTTACACATGGGAGCTACCTCAACCATTGTAATCACCTTAACCAAGCTCACACACGGGAGCATTCCTCCACCGTTGTGACGCTTAACTAAGTCTACACACGGGAGTCATCCTCCATTGTGGGGACGTTCATTCCTCAATTGATAGGGTACTTGGATGGATATTACGGAACAATCACAACCCCTCGACATCCAAGGCGACTTTATTCACGGTGCACCCAATCTTATAGCCAGCTAACTATATCCGATTAAAATAACCAAGACCATTTACCACCACTTGCCAATATAATCTTCAATCATCATTAATTCACTGTTTTACAAGCATAAACCATAATGCTACTTTCACAAGCATTAACATGCTTAAGACCAACTGCATAAATCATATAAATCCAAGGATCACTTACCATGTGCATCCTTAACAAAATGGCATCTAAAACCAGCAACAACATTACTCAAAACATGCTTTAAAATAGTAATCAAAACACATTTAAATCAAGTGCATTTTAAACAAAAACATAGAACAATCCGAGAGATACTTTCAATTTACCTACTCTTGAGCTTAGCTAAGTGTTTCAAACTTAAACTAAGCTCCCAAAACCACGTTCAAAATGTTTCAAAGCTGGAAAACTCTTTTCCACTCACCGATACGCGAAGCCTTGCTCGCCGACCCGAAAATTACTCTCCTGGAGCCTCCAAAAACGTCTCGTTTGCTCCCAGATCAAGATCCCCTTCAATCCTTGCTTTCCTCAATGAATGACAAGTTTTCCTTAGCAAAAATCTTGAAGAACTTGTAAGAACTCTTGTAATTTGTTTAGAAAATGTTGAGAGAGTGTTTGGGAGAAACAAATTCTAGAGAAAATGAATTAAAATGGTGTTTGGCTGAAAATGACAAGAGAAAATTAGTTACGTCAAATGAAAGGCTAAATTTCCATAAAGCTCCCTAACGATTCTAAGATTTTGATTTAATAAAAATCCTTTTATTAAATCACTTTAAAATCCCCTTTAAAGCACATGTCATATTAAGGAAAGGCTAAATTGCCATAAAGCTCCCTAAAGATTCTAACATTTTGGCTCCTATTTTAAAAATTGCATTTTCCACAGTTTTGAAACTTTACATTTTGGTCACTACCCAAAATATACTACTTCCGAAACTCTTTTTGTAAAATTGATTTGACCAACCTCTTAAAAATGATTTTATTGGATTTTAGCAATTTTTACCATACTTTTATCTTATCCTGATCCTTGATTTCCCTAAATCACAAAACGCGACTCAAACTGTTTCCGATCGGTCCGGTCTGATGTCCAAAAGATCTAGGCCCAAAACCAGGGCGTTACATTCTTGGATGGTGTCAAAGGCAAACCGGACACAAAATCTGCAACCCCCTTAGCCCGGCCTAGACGGTTGACCAGAACTACGAAGATTACACGGGGAAAACCAAAGTCAACCCGAAAGTCAACCTTGATTAACGACCCTTTTTTTCTTTTTAATCTTGTCTAGATGCACGTTAACCCTAAGTGAGTAATCATGAAACATATATGAGAAAGACACAGTGATCGAACAACAAAGAGGGACTCAATTGCACTTATTACAAGTTTAGGGACCAAAATGTAATTTCTATAAATTAGAAGGTCATAACTGTTTTTAAAGTTACCAATATGAAATTAGTCACATTACATGCTTCTCTGCCAAAATTCAACCTAATTGGACTTCTCAAACGCAAGCATTTGCATCATCAATATTTGGGACTAAAATGTAAAGCTTGCAAACTTCAGCACCATTCAAATCAGTGCCCAACGGTCACATGTTTCGGAACACCCACCTGCTGTATCGAAACGAGGACCGAAACGGCGTTGACCATTCCGAAACGCGGGTTGGTTCCGAGACTGGTTCCGAAACAAGGCCTTCTAGTAGCCAAATCGTTTCGGAACGCCCCTTAGCGTTTCGAAACACGAAGGCCATTTCAGGCCCCCGTTTCGAAACACTAGAGGGTGTTTCGATACGGTTTGCCCAGATTCAGCAGCAAAGTCTGGTTTTTCAAGCGTAAATCCATTCAAACACAACCTAATGACTCCCTAATCAATCAACAAATCATCATACATATAAGGTGCATGTTTAGGACTCCTAAACACAATCATAGCATCAAACATGGAATTTCACATGTCTAGAGGCATGCTTCCTAATATAAAAAACCAAGTAGGCAAGGAAACTTCAAATCAAGCAATAGAGGCCATTTACAATTCAAATCTACCAAGGCACACATGCCACAACCTTAGGGAGTTTAACTCATCTCCCAAAACAAAGTTTAGGTTCCCATTGCCAAATTATCAAAACTAATAGTGTAAGAAATTTCACCATACATGAGCTTGGATTCCCTTTGACACACTTAGCTTCCTTGTTGCCCTTAAACACCTCAATTATCTGCATTATTGATAAAAGAGAGCGTAAGCACAAATGCTTAGTGAAGTATGCTCTAGTAAAACCAACACAATAATGCATTTTTAGAAAACACTTTCAACAAAGCTTTTAAACCACACACTCATCTCTTTCTCATGCAACCATGCATCATTTTCAAGCATCTCAAGCTTCATTACATTTAAATACATTATATTGGCTTTCAAGTGATAGTTCATAACCATTTCATAACAAAACACAATCGGATACGCGGATTAGAAGCGTTGTCCCACACGCTTCATACACACTACCGGACTACACAAGGTTCAAACTCAAGAGCAATCCCTCCATTGACGTGACACCCGTGGTGGAGTATAACGGTACAATCTCAACCCCTCAACACCACTCATCGGTAGTTGTATAATTCCACTAACGAGAGTATGAGACACATAACACAAGATCCACACACGGACTTTCAACCACCGTTGTGATCTTACCTCAATCGTTAG
The DNA here is from genome assembly GCA_958450335.1 of Hibiscus tridactylites. Taxonomy (NCBI): domain Eukaryota; kingdom Viridiplantae; phylum Streptophyta; class Magnoliopsida; order Malvales; family Malvaceae; genus Hibiscus; species Hibiscus tridactylites. Next base: position 68,043,830 of record OY288273.1, read on the forward strand.
GGTACTTGGATGGAGTTTACGGAACAATCACAACCCCTCAACATCCAAGGTGACTTTACTTACGATGCACCCAATCCTATAGCCGGCTAACTATATCCGATTCAAGTACTTTAAAACCATTTCATCACTTGCCAATATACATCAAATACCATCATTAATTCACTATTTTAAAGCATTAATCAAAGCCACTTATCATCATGCATCTCCATGCATCATAACCATATTAATAACATGTCAAACCAAGGATCTCTTACCTTGAGCATCCTTCAACACATGACTTTCAATACCAGCATTAAACATGCTAAAACATGCTTTCAAAACAGTAATTAAACATGCATTTCATAACCAATGCATCAAACCACAACATAGCACATCTGAGGGAGTTTTTCTGAAAACATACTCTTGAGCTTAGCTAAGTTGTTTAGACTTAAACTAAGCTCCCAAAACCTTCAAATAATCGTTTCAAAGCTGGAAACCCAACTCCACTCACCAATTACATTTTGCTTGCTTGCCGAAACGCCAATTAAGCTTCCAAATCAACTCCAAAGGTGTATGAAGATGTCTCCCATGTTTTAGACACATCAAAGCAGAGGATTAATGCATCATCATGCATTGAAATCTTCAGCCAACACACCTAAATTCGCTGCACCTCCTAAAACCAATATTTCGGCTACCAAACACAACCGAAATCACCTTCAAACTCTCCCAAAACTTTACCCAGCCAAGATCCATCACTCCTAAACATTTCTAAACATTAATCACCATCAAAAACAATCCTAAACTCGGCCTTATACCTCCAGCTATAACAGAACACCAAAAACACCTCAAAAACCACTATTTTCTTGAGCAAAAACTTAGGAAACACAACCTATTCGGGATTTCATTGATAAAACCTCATTTCTAACATCATTTAATATCCAAAATACATTAAAGAACCACCTCAAAATAGAGCCCAACCAATCTCAACGAAAGTCTTCAAGATCTCTTCCAAAATCTTGAGTTTTAAGCCAAAATCAAGTCTCTAACATTAAAACCATTTATAAAACTTAAATTAAGGATTGACTACTTGGGAATTTCATAAAGAACTAAGTATTTAGAGGAGAAGAACAATCTTACCTCTAAATGATGATTTCTCCTTGATTTGGGCCAAATTCCTTGAAAATTCAATATGGAAATCAAAAGGATTTGATGCAAGATTGATTAGGAATCAATAGATGATGGAAATGTCATCAATTGAAGTGAAAATCTATGTGAAAGTTTCTGGAGAAAAAGTGTTTGGATGATGGGATTTTGAGAGGAAAAGGAATGAGAGAAAAATTAGGAAAAGGTAGTTATGAAAATTCAAAAAGTAGTTTCCCTTTTCTTTTATTTAATTAAAACATTAATTAAATCACCCAAATTAAGGAAAAATCTGGAGAAAACATTTTTGGATAAATTAGCTCCTTAACGATTCAAAGTTTCAATCCTTTACAAAACAGTCACTACTAAACTTTTCAAAAATCGCATTTTGGTCACTACACCGAAATGTAGTATTTCCAAACCTTATTTTGTAAAATTGATTTCACGACTCTCTTATATATATTAAAAGAGGATTTTTAGATATTTTTCTATATTTTTAAAGCATCCCGAACTAGGCTTTCCCTAAAACCTCCTTTTATATTCGAATTGTTTCTCAGACCAGTCCGACCAAACCCTAAACTTCTAAGCCCAAAATTGGGGTGTTACAACTCTCCCCCTCTTAAGAAATTTCGTCCTCGAAATTTACCTGGAGGAAAAAGGTAAGGAAACTGCTTCTTCATGTCATCCTTTCTTTCTCACGTGGCTTCCTCAACACCACGATGCCTCCACAACACCACGATGCCTCCACAACACCTTAACCAATTCAATGGTCTTGCCTCGAAGAACTTTACTGTCCAAATCCAAAATTTCAACCGCTCTTCATCATAGGTCAAGTCTGGATACAACTCTACTTCCTCCACAGGCATAACATGCGAAGGATCCGATCTATACCTTCGAAGCATAGAGACATGAAACACATCATGTATCTTTTCCAACTCTTGCGGCAACCTCAGCTTGTACGCAATAGGACGCACACGTTCAATCACCTCGTATGGTCCAATATACCTAGGGCTCAACATACCCTTTCGGCAAAATCTCATCACCTTCTTCCATGGTGAAACCTTCAAAAACACACGATCACCCACCGCAAACTCAATCTCCTTACGCTTCAAATCCGCGTAAGACTTCTGCCGATCAGAAGCTGCCTTCAACCGCTCACAAATGAGCTTCAGCTTATCGGTGGTTCCTTTCAACAAAGCCGGCATCGAGACCAACTTTTGACTTGTTTCAGCCCAGCAAAGAGGAGTTCTGCACTTCCTCCCATACAAGGCTTCATAAGGTGCCATTTGAATACTTGCCTGGTAACTATTGTTATAAGCAAACTCCACCAAAGGCAAATGCTTCTCCCAAGAACCTTGAAACTCAATCACACAACACCTCAACATATCTTCAAGCACTTGGATAACAAGCTCAGATTGTCCATCCGACTGTGGATGATAAGAAGTACTGAAATTCAACCGCGTACCCAAAGCTTGGTGCAAACACTCCCAAAAACGCGATGTAAACCTTGGATCTCTATCCGATACTATAGATTTTGGTACACCATGCAAACACACAATTTCGGTAATGTACAACTCTGCAAGCTTATCCAAGGTATACGTAGAATGCGCAGGCAAGAAATGCGCACACTACGTAAGGCGATCCACAATCACCCACACCGAATTCTTCTTCGATGGCGACAAAGGCAAACCAGTCACGAAGTCCATGGTAATCATTTCCCATTTCCACTCAGGAATCCTCAACGGTTGCAACAACCCTGAAGGAAACCGATGCTCAGCCATAACCCGCTGGCAAACCATGCACTTACTCACGTACTCCGCAACATCTTTCTTCAATCCCACCCAATAGTACTCATCCTTTAGATCACGATACATCTTTGTACTACCAGGGTGCATAGCAAAAGGACTACTATGATCTTTAGTGAGAATAGTACGCCTCAACTCCGCATCATTCGACACTACTATCTGACTTCCAAAACATAGAACTCCATCATCATTAAAACAGAAATCCGATGGTCTATCCTCAGCAATATCCTGAACATGTGGCACCAAAGAATCATCCAACAACTACTTATCCTTTATCAACTGAACCAAACATGGTTTCACTTGCAATTCAGCCCCTAGACCTCCATCCTGCAAAATACTCAAGCTGGCATACATAGCCCTTAACTCCACTGCCACATTCCTACTCAAGGCATCCGCTACAACATTAGCTTTCCCGGATGGTACTCGATCATCAAATCGTAATCCTTAAGCAACTCTATCCAACGTCGTTGCCTAAGATTCAACTCTTTCTGAGATATCAGATACTTCAAGCTCTTGCGATCCGTGTACATCGTACACTTCTCACCATACATATAATGTCTCTAAATTTTCAAAGCAAAAACCACCGTGGCTAACTCAATATCATGCGTAGGATAATTGCGCCCATGTACCTTCAACTGGCGCGATGCATAAGCCACCACTTTACCCTCTTGCATTAACACACACCCCAGACCAACATAGGATACGTTACTGTACACCACAAACTATTTTCCCGATTCAGGCTGAACCAAGATAGGAGCTTGCATCAAAGCTGTCTTAAGCTTCTCAAAAGCTTGTTGCCTTGCTTATGTCCACTCATACTTGACATCCTTTTGCAACAACTTTGTCAAAGGTACAGCAATCTTTGAAAATCCATCCACAAACCTCCGGTAATATCCTGCTAACCCCAGGAAACTACGGACTTCATGGACAGACTTAGGAGGCTTCCAATTCATCACCGCCTCAATCTTCTGAGGATCAACACTAATCCCCTCAACAGAAACCACATGACCAAGGAACACAACCTCCTTCAGCCAAAACTCACACTTGCTCAGCTTAGCATAAAGTTGATTTTCCAGAAGCGCTTGCAAGACAACCCTCAAATGACCTTCATGCTCCTCCTCGGTACGAGAGTACACTAGGATATCATCAATGAACACCATAACAAACTTGTCCAAGTATTCATGGAACACGCTATTAATCATGTCCATAAAAGTCGCAGGAGCATTCGTCAAGCCAAACGACATTACAAGGAACTCATAATGCCCATACCTCATTCTAAAGGCTGTTTTTGGCACATCCACATCTTTCACCTTAAGCTGGTAGTAACCTGGCCTTAAGTCAATCTTAGAGAACACAGCCGCTCCACGAAACTGATCAAAAAGATCATCAATCCTCGGCAAAGGATACCGATTCTTGACAGTCAAATTGTTCAGCTGACGATAATCAATGCACATTCTCATAGTGCCATCCTTCTTCTTCACAAACAAGACCGGTGCACCCCAAGGTGACACACTCAGCCGAATGAAACCACGGTCGAGCAACTCCTGAAGTTGCGTCTTCAACTCCTTTAACTCCTTAGGTGCTATGCGATAGGGAGCAATGGGCACTAGAGTTGTGTTTTCATACAACTCAATTCCAAACTCCACCTCTCGACTAGGCGGCAATCCAGGTAACTCCTCCGGAAACACTCCAGAGAACTCTCGCACAGTTCTGATATCTTGAACACGCAACTCCTTAGAACTAGGATTCATCACAAAGGCTAGGTAAGCCTCACAAACTTGCCTCAACATTCGGCTCGCTTCCAACATAGACACCACGTTGGCAAGAAACTTCACATTCTCACCAACCACCACTACTTCGTAACCATCCGCAAGTTTCAACGAAACTCGCTTACTCTCAAAATCCACCACAGCTTGATGCTCAACAAGCCAATCCATACCAAGGATTACATCAAAACCATAGAAAGGCAATTCCATGAGATCAACAAGAAAAACATGGTTTTGCACTTGTAAGGGACATCTTCTATACAACTTTCGCATTACAGTTGTCTCACCAAAGGAACTAGTCACACGCATACCAACATCCAAAGACTCAACAGATAAACCAAGCATTTGAGCATGTTCACGCAATATGTATGAGTGTGTAGATCCAGAATCAATCAAGGAAAGTAATGACAAGGATTGCAAAGTAAAGGTACCTGCGATCACATCCGTATCATTCCTCCCCTCACGCTGAGCATACATTCGAGCCTGGCCACCACGCTCAGGTTGAACAGCCACAACATGCGCCACATTCCTCCCACCATCATCTCTGCGCTGAAAGTTACCACGGCCGCGCCCACGACCTCTCTGTGGTACAACTACCCCAGGAACACGTCCCTGACCACCACCGGCTAACAAAGGACACTCCCTCCTCATGTGGTCTATCGAACCACAATTCCAACATGAGTTACATCTCACTGCAACAGGAGCCTGAACCTCCCTCGCTGCTCAAGGACAATCTCGTCTCAAATGGCCACGAGATCCACACGTCCAGCATGTGTTCTGATCAGCCCTCATTCTATCTCCCTGAACAGGCGTACCATGTCCTCCATTACCACGCCTAGCAGTAGACTGATACCTCTTATCTCGTCCTCTCTTGTTCCATCCACCACTAGAACTACGATCAGCAACCCTTTTCTCGAGCTAGAACTAACGCCTCTGGAAAACAAACCCAAGTTCTGCTCGATGTCCTTCGCTCTACTCACAAGCACATCAAAATCTGTATACTCAGCCGCAAGCATAAAAGTCTTCACATCTGTTACCAATCCATAACAGAAACGTTCACACCTTTCCCGCTCACCAAGGATTAGCTCAGGTGCATACTGACTAAGACAGACAAACTGGATCTCATACTCAGTTACCGTCATGCTTCCTTGCACAAGAGACATAAATTCTCTTTTCTTCTCAACTAGGTATCACACACCCAGATACTTCCACTTGAACGCATTCAAGAAGAATGTCCAAGTCACATCATTGTCCTCCATTCCAGAGACAGTGGTCGTCCACCACGTATAAGCATCATCATGCAGCAATGACACCACACAACCCAACTTCTGCACATTATTGCAGTTCATTTGCCCCAAAATCCTCTTGGTTCTTTCCAACCAAGACTCAATCCTTCCGGAGATAAACCTCTGAACTCAGCCCCTCCCAGACTGCGAAGACGTTCCAAAGGCAATCTCACATTAGCATCACCTTTATGCGCAGCTCCCTGAGCTCCAGCTACTGCTGCCTGTAAGGCTCCAACAATAGTCTGAATCAACACAGTCATGTCAGGAGCAGCTTGCCCCTGCACACCTTCAGGTCCAGCGACCCCAACACCAGCACCAGCATTATCACCTCCATATCCAAATATCCATTCGAATGCTCCACATCCAGGTCTGGGTGCTACCGAATTAAATCAAGTGGGTCGGGCATTTTGTAAAATCCGACGGGTCATAGGAGGTTAACAAATCATAGGTGGCTGTCGGGTATATCGGAAAAAGAAGGGCAATCGATTAAGTGGGTTTCGACAAGGAAATTTGAACGGGGAAGGGGAGATAGAAGACGATTTGAATACATCCCAAAATATAGAAAGCGAGGCAGTCGCAACATTAAAATTGGGTTCATTGATTGGGGTAAATTCCAACGGACGTGAAGAGGAGATAATTCGAGACATTTCACGGGTGATCAACGGGGATAGTCGGGGCTTGTGACTAATGAAATTGCTATCGTGGAATGTGCGGGGTTTGGGAGGGAGTGCAAAGCGACGAAATGTACGTGAGGTGTTACGGAAAAATAATGTGGACATGGCGATGTTGCAGAAAACGAAGATGGAGGAGTGGCCGATGTTATGGGTAGCGAACTTATGGGGAACGAACAATTTTGAATCAGTTTTCGCGCCATCAATCGGAGCTTCAGGAGGTATATTGGTGGTGTGGGATGCAAGCAGATTTAGCACTGAAAAGGTTGAGGTAGAACGACATTTTATTGTGTTACGGGGAAGGTGGACTCAAGAAGACATGGCTTGCGGGATAGTAGGGGTATATGCCCTATCGGAGGTCGAGGATCAGCGAGCAGTATGAGCAGCGATACTAGATAAAATTAGCGATCAAGAGGGGCCGTGGTGTATTGCAGGGGATTTCAACGCAATCTTACATGAATCTGATAGAGTTGGGGTATCGGATAGGAATGTCGAAATGGAATTATTTGGTGAATTTGTACTTCACGCGGGGCTAATGGATTTGCCGCTACAGGGAAAACGATACACATGGTTTGGTCCAAGGAATAGGTGTAGTAGAATTGATCGTTTCTTGATCTCGGGCAGGTTGGGTGGATGTTTTCAGCTCAATCCAACAAGAAGCTTTGGCGAGGGGTGTATCGGATCACACGCCCTTGTTGTTGAAATGTGATGAGAGTGATTGGGGACCTCGGCCTTTTAGGTTCTTCAATTGCTGGATGGAGGGTCGATATCATGCTCGCCACATTCTTGAAGAATGGGTCCGATTGACAGGTTTGGGCTTTGGTAACGAGAACATTATGGTAAAATTGCGACAACTGAAATTATTCTTGAAACAGTGGAACTGTGACAGTTTTGGGGATGTGAATGAGATTATTGCTGAGATGCAAGGCAAGATTGATCATGCAGATGAAGCGGTAACTACAATTAGTGACGATGATGGAATTGAGGTGGAGCGAAGACAGTGGATGCAGGCATTATGGAGATGTTGAGTGTGTAAAAGTTCTATTATTTACACCCTTTTTAACCCATATTTCTGCCGCATTCAAGCATCATTTCATTACATTTAGGTTAGTTTACAGCAAAACATCACAAATATATAAAAGGCACAGATTCTACTAAAAAGTGTTGTTTTTGGCAGGTTGTCGCCGTCGTAGACGGTGAAGGCGGGCGCAGGGCAGAGAAGCAGAAGAGCTGAACTGGACAAGCAGACAAAGAGGACGATGCTGCCATGGTGCCGCCGTGACATCAGAGGACTACAGCAAATTAGTGGAGAAAGAGCAAAGTGGACCTCGACAGATAGAGAAAATTATGCTCGTCTGTCGTGTGAAAACCTTATATTTTTCCAAGCCCCGGATCAAAAGATATGTCAAGCCCAAAGTTCAAGGAGAGAAAATCCCAAGAAACAAGGAGGACGGCAGGAAAGTAGATTCCTTGAAGATTTAGTCTTTATTAGAATCATACTTTTAATTAAAGTTGTAATCCTTGTTAACTTAGATAACTTGAGCCCAAAGCTTATATAAGGGCATATATTTTAACCTAGGGGGACATCTCATATCTCATAGCCGATTACCCCATAACCGACAACCACAAAACCCCCCGCCGTTTACCCGCCGTCGACATGTTCTAAATTCCCCCTAGGGCCACGGGTTGTTTTGTAAAGTAGTTGCAAGGGTTGTTTTGTTTTAGGAATTTTCATTTCAATAAAATAAACTTCAAGTTCTCTTATTTTGGTTATTAATATCTTGCAAGAGCATCGGGAGAGCATTGTGAGGTTATCCATTCACTTAGCATCGGGAGAGTTAAGTATACGAAAGAAATAAGAGCGAGTTCTCTAGTTTATAGTTGAACTATCTCGTGCCTAGGGATAGGGCGAGGTTAAGTGGCTAAAGAAGAATTCATACACATCGGTGTTCATCCTTCGATTCACGCCGGGAGGTATCATCAAGACGTGATCATCGACAGACTTGGACCTAGGGATAGGCCAAGGCAGATCTGGGATTCTTGCCAAACTTGAAAGTACTGAGTTGGTGTGTTTGCTGCCGCGACGACCAACGGACTGCTGTCGCGACAGGCGCGACGACAGAACTGGATTTCCTAAACTCTGCAATACCTGCACTACTGAGCAATTCAATACTAGCCCATTATCTCTATCTTGATTCTTCTACTCTTTTATTTGCGTTTTCCTTATTATTTTCGTGACAACAATCTTAATCTATTCTTTTCCCCTTGTGCAGATAGCGAAGGAAAGGGTTAGCCCAGTCCCTGTGGAAACGATATCTGATACTCTAGTATCACTTTATTACTTGCGACGTGTACACTTGCACTCAATTGCGATAGACACTTTTACACGCAACAAGTTTTTGGCGCTGCTGCCAGGGACTGGCAATACACTCTTACCCTAGCCTCTGCACTTTTTTTTTAATTTTTTTTAACAAAAAAAACTCAGGTGAAAATATCGGTTCAAGGGCATCAACATGACAGGAAAAACTATTCGAGTGTTGATGTGGGAAAGTTCTTGCAATTACCGTAATGATATGCTGCCACGACAGCAACAGGGGCAGCAAATGCCGCAGCAGCAAAATTTTTTATGGTACGATCAAAACCCGCAAAATTTTTTATACCATAACAGTTTTGCTGCAGAACCCGACCTGCCCTAGCAATGTCATCATCCTCAAGAGCAATCAAAATCCTTAGAAGACACACTGCAAGCCTTCATTGCACTCACTCAAGAAGTGTCGATTTCTATGGACGCAAGTATCGCCAAGATGGATGAACTCTTGAGCAGACCAGTCCTCATTCATGCCACAGATGATCCTGAAATACTAAGGCAAGATGACGAGGATGGCCATGTGAAGGAATACCCAACATATGATCAGTCTGAGCAACAACTTGCCATGGCAATGATCAAGGAGCCGGAATGGAGCAACACCGCGACAACGCTGAGTGAAATTCAAGAGAATGTCACGGCAGCAACCACTTCTGAGGTAGAAACCCCAGTCAAAGCGGAAACTGCCGCCTCGACAGCAACTGATGCTGAAGCAGCAACCACATCAGAGGCAAATTCTCAACCCACTACCTCGGTTAAACCCGACAAAGATTGCACACATCCATCCTCGTCATGGCACTCGCACGACCACCTAGAAGAGCTACCCAATGACAGTTATTCACAAATGGAATACGAGGAGGTAATAAACGAACTTTTTGAATTCTTTGAAAACTCACCGATTCCATTGCAGATATTAGAGGAACCAACACCGGTGAACTCAGAATTATCAAAGTCTCTACTGATGGAGATCTACGAGTGGTCAACAGAATTTGATATAAAGAGTGATGGCACTTACCAATGTCCCATTGACCTGCAAAGTAACCTCATAAAGAACTGTCAAAATAACTGTCTGCCGCAGCAGCGGGCACGACAGCAAGGGATACATTCAACCACAACAACATTCAACGAAAACAAGGTAAGTTTATGGTCGAATGTCAATTTGATTTTTTCTAATCATATATTCATGCCCTCAGAAACATTACCAAGAAGGGAGGACTTTATGGACTACAAAGGGAAGAGAAAGAAAGAAGCCCCCACCATGAGAATAATCACTAGATGGAGGGTACAGATAGACTTCAAGAAGTACCAGAAACGACGCCTCAAGCATTATCAGGGGACTGAAGCCCCCGGAATACAAGAAGTGGTTACCTTAGGAGATGCCCCACATGGCATCCCTAACTTAACCTAACTTTTATTTTTATTTGTTTTATTATTATTATTTATTAGGAAATAAGGTTTATTCTATTTTAATAATGTTTTTATATTTATTGTTTTTAGGAAATAAAGGAGTCAAGAAGGACAGGAGAAGTGAACTCAGCCCACCATCCATCCATCAGCCCAACAACGCCCAATATTGAAGCCTGTCGATCCACCTGCCGCGGCAGACACGGAGAAGACGGGCTGTCAACAGACTGTCACGGCAGACGCATGACAGACGCCTAACAGACGTAGAAACGAGTGTTAGACGCGTCAGACACGCTAAAGCTCAACAGCCGCCCCGTTATTCGCGCCTGCCTTTACAGTTTCAACGGGCAGCAATTTCTTTTCTATAAAACCCCGTTTCATTTTCATTTTCACTCACTTCTGCTTTTCTTACTTGCTCTCCATATTTAGTTTTCATTTGCTTTATTTTACTTTCAACAACCTTTGCAACTAACATGTCTTCCAGAAGAACCCGCCGCAGTGCTGCCTCAACTTCGTCACCGGCAGCACCTACCCCTCAATCCTTTGCTACTAGAGATTTATGGGAAGAAAGAGGCTCCATTTACACTCCACGAGCAGTCAATATGGGCCTCAAGCCTTTTATCGCAAGGACGATTAGAGCCCTCTTGTTGGAAACATTCGTGGAACAACCAACAGAGATGAATGAGACGCTGGTGAGGGAATTCTATGCTGCCATCGGCAGCAGGACGGCAACAGCAGTGACTGTCCGAGGGACAGAGGTGCAATTCACAGCCGAGTGCATTAACTCTTTGTATGGCCTCTACCTAGGCCCAAACGATGATGCTCACCAGCAGTTCCTTGATACTTTGGATGCTGCTGCCTATGACGTTGTCATGGCAGAAGTGACGGAAGAAGGGACTGAGTGGAACACAAGCCGAAAAAATCCTCACACCGTGAAGAGAGGGCAGCTGCGGCCGGAAGCAAAATTGTTGAATGCTTTTATCAAGAAGAGGATCCTGACGTCATCACATCACACCACCATTGATAAGCAGAGCGACCGTATAGTAAAAGGACGGGGTTGGACAGACAAAAATATCATCAGCCTCATGGAGCTCACAGTAGCAACCCCCCTCTCATCCTTCAACCCCGCTGCCGCCCCCGCTGAATCGTCAGAGCAGCCAAATCCTAAACCTGCCGCCGCAGCAACTGCTCCGACAGACCCATCCGCTCAAATCCTTGCTGCTATTCAGAGGATGGAGGACATACAGCTGTGTCTCATGACATTCATCAAGGATTTTGCCGCCTCCACGGTACATTTTATTCATAACACTTTAAATTTTCCTGATGTTGTCTTTCCCGCCTTTCCTGCCCACTACTTCACTGTCCCCACCCCTGCCCACACACCTACACCTGCTGCCACACCACATACACCATCTGTTGCCTTCATTCCATCACCTGCCCCGACGACAGCCGGCAGCCCTCATGCCAAAACATCTGCTCGAGGAACAAAGTGACCAGTGCCCTCGGATTACCTTGCTGCCTTTGTTGATGGGTTCTCTTCCTCCTTCATCTGGGCAGACAGTGACGATGAACCCTCTATTCAGAGGAACCTGTCGAAGGAATTTACACCGGTAAAGAGGCAGAAAAGAATGGCAGATAAGAAAACTCTGCCAAAGGCCAGTAGCAGCAGTGACAGCAGCGGCAACAACTCTGACATTCAGGTTGTACAGCAACCACCCCAGCCCGCCCTACGAACCAGAATCCGCCGCCAAATCCGCCTCAGCAGCAACAGTGAAGACAGTGCTTAAAAATTAAGTCCCTTACTTTCTTATTACTGCCTGCTATTTATATATTTTGTGATGTACTGCCTTCATTTTTCATTGTGTCATTTGCATTGAGGGCAATGCAACCCTCGAGTTTGGGGGTGGCAACCCTCCATTTTAATGGAGTCTAAGTACATCTTAGTTAATTGTTGTGTCTTTTACTTAGTTATTTTTAACTAAAAATTTTGACTTAAAACTGTGAATTGAACTTGCCTGTCGTGACAGCTCTGTCGTGGCAGCATCTTTAGGATAGTTTAAGGAGAAGTTTAGAGCCTTTCTATAGTTTTGAAAACTTAAAACACCATTGTGACTGTTATACTGCTTAGACTTCTTTTAGCCAAACTAGAATAGGAAGCTTAGCACTTGAGTAGCCCCTAGAGGTGCCTAACACTGGCTCTAGGAAAGAAGTTTAGCAAAAGAGACTCAACAATCCTAGAGGTGCCCGAAACCGGCTCTAGGAAGTTACCTAGAGGTGCCCGAAATTTGCTCTAGGAAGTTAACTAGAGGTGCCTAAAACTGGCTCTAGTAAAACTTTAGCTTAAAAAAATAGAGGAATCGAGTCAAAACAAAAGAAGCATGAAAATGTGCCTTCAAAAAGATAAACTTTGGCATAAAAACTCAAATTAAGAGTTGAATATTCTAGTGAAACTAAGAGAGTCTTAGCATATAACTGTTCACAAGCTTGCACACACTACACGAGGACTATAGTGAGATTCTGGACAGATCCTAAATTATCCGACAGGTTGCTGCCGCCACAGGGAATGAACGACGGGTAAAGGAAAGTTCACTGTTTGAAAGCCAAACAAAAATATTTCATTTTTCTTTTGAGCCTTAGTTGCTTGAGGACAAGCAAAAACTTGAGTTTGGGGGTGTGTTGAGTGTGTAAAAGTTCTATTATTTACACCCTTTTAACCCATATTTCTGCTGCATTCAAGCATCATTTCATTACATTTAGGTTAGTTTACAGCAAAACATCACAAATATATAAAAGGCACAGATTCTACTAAAAAGTGTTGTTTTTGGCAGGTTGCCGCCGTCGTAGACGGTGAAGGCGGGCGCAGGGCAGAGAAGCAGAAGAGCTGAACTGGACAAGCAGACAAAGAGGACGATGCTGCCATGGTGCCGCCGTGACAGCAGAGGACGACAGCAAATTAGTGGAGAAAAAGTAAAGTGGACCTCGACAGATAGAGAAAATTATGCTCGTCTGTCGTGTGAAAACCTTATATTTTTCCAAGCCCCGGATCAAAAGATATATCAAGCCCAAAGTTCAAGGAGAGAAAATCCCAAGAAACAAGGAGGACGGCTGGAAAGAAGATTCCTTGAAGATTTAGTCTTTATTAGAATCATACTTTTAATTAAAGTTGTAATCCTTGTTAACTTAGATAACTTGACCCCAAAGCTTATATAAGGGCATATATTTTAACCTAGGGGGATATCTCATGTCTCATAGCCGATTACCCCATAACCGACAACCACAAAACCCCCCGCCGTCGACATGTTCTAAATTCCCCCTAGGGCCACGGGTTGTTTTGTAAAGTAGTTGCAAGGGTTGTTTTGTTTTAGGAATTTTCAGTTCAATAAAATAAACTTCAAGTTCTCTTATTTTGGTTATTAATATCTTGCAAGAGCATCGGGAGAGCATTGTGAGGTTATCCATTTACTTAGCATCGGGAGAGTTAAGTATACGAAAGAAATAAGAGCTAGTTCTATAGTTTATAGTTGAACTATCTCGTGCCTAGGGATAGGGCGAGGTTAAGTGGCTAAAGAAGAATTCATACACATCGGTGTTCATCCTTCGATTCACGCCGGGAGGTATCATCAAGACGTGATCATCGACAACTTGGACCTAGGGATAGGCCAAGGCAGATCTGGGATTCTTGCCAAACTTGAAAGTACTGAGTTGGTGTGTTTGCTGCCGCGACGACCAACGGACTGCTACCGCGACAGGTGCTGGATTTCCTAAACTCTGCAATACCTGCACTACTGAGCAATTCAATACCAGCCCATTATCTCTATCTTGATTCTTCTACTCTTTTTTTTGCGTTTTCCTTATTATTTTCGTGACAACAATCTTAATCTATTCTTTCCCCCTTGTGCAGATAGCGAATGAAAGGGTTAGCCCAGTCCCTTTGGAAACGATATCCGATACTCTAGTATCACTTTATTACTTGCGACGTGTACACTTGCACTCAATTGCGATAGACACTTTTACACGCAACAGGAGAGCTATGCGAAATAAGGAAGCAATGTGGAGACAAAAATCGCGTGCGACATGGCTTCGATTGGGTGACCGAAATATGACTTTTTTTCACCGATCTGCTAAATTCCGTGCTGCTAGGAATTACATACCTGGTTTCTTGATAAATGACAGGTGGATAACATCACCGACCCAAATGCGTCGACATGTGGTGCAAGCGTTCACTAAACATTTTGCTAGTGATACGCGGGAGTGTGTATGGCACTTTGATGGAGAGTTCCGCCAATTATCTACGACTGCTAGAGAAAGGTTGGTTTCGGTTTTCTCATTGGAGGAAATTCAGAGTGTGGTGCGGGAATGCGATATTTCGAAGGTGCCGGGCCCAGACGGATTTACTTTGGACTTTTATAAGAAAGGATGGGAGGTGGTAAGTGGTGACGTCTTCCGTTTTTTCGAAAGTTTCCATGCTAGCGGTATTTTGCCCAAGGGCGCAAATTGCGTGTTTATCGTCTTACTGCCTAAAATATCATCCCCTAAAACAATTGGTGAATATAGACTTATATGTTTGGTTAATTCAGTGTACAAAATATTGGCGAAATGTTTAGCTAATCGCTTGCAGTTAGTTTTGGGTGAATTGATCAGTGACACGCAGTCAGCCTTTATTAAGGGACGTCAATTAGTGGATAGGATACTTCTAGCTATTGAGGTTGTTCATTCCCTTCGTCAGAGGGGAGCGGGTGGTTTTTTGTTAAAACTAGATTTCGCGAAGGTCTATGACTGTGTCAGTTGGCGGTTCTTGGATGAGGTACTGGCTAAAATGGGATTTTGTGACATATGGCGAAAGTGGGTTAGAGAATGTATCAGTTCTGCCCGACTATCGATGTTACTTAACGGTAATGCGACAAAGGAATTCAGAATGGGTAGGGGTTTGCGCCAAGGTTGTCCGTTATCGCCATTACTGTTTGTGGTGGTCGCGGAGGCGATGCACTTGATGTTGCGAAAGGCTGAGTCGGAGGGTTTAATTCGTGGGGTTGAGGTGGCGTCAGGGATATTCCTGACGCACTTACAGTTTGCTGACGATACACTGTTATTCTTTGAGGCATCATTAGAGGTAGCGCGAAATTTAAAACGGATTCTACACTGTTTTCAAGTTTATTTTGGGTTGAAGATAAACTTTGGTAAGAGTTCATTATATAATATTGGTATATGCGATGAGCTGAGTGATAGTGTGGCCGAAGTGATGGGTTGTAGACGGGCAGATTTGCCGTTTGTGTATCTTGGTTTTCTGATAGGAGCGAATCCGCGGTTGGTTGCTACATGGGAACCGATAATTGCAAACTTCAGGCGCAAGCTAGCGGGGTGGAAAGATCGTCCTTGTCTTTTGCTGCTCGCATCGTATTGTTGAACTCGGTACTTTCCTCTTTACCTATTTTTTATATGGGATTATTTGTGGCTCCGAAGAGGGTGATTGAAAGGCTAGATCGGATTCGGAAGGCATTCTTATGGGGAGGTGTTGGATTAGAAAGACGTATGAGTAGGGTAGGGTGCGAGGTTGTATGTCGGCCAAAATAGTTTGGGGGTTTGGGTGTCGCGGACTTACGGGTGAAGAATATGGCTTTGTTATCAAAATGGGTTTGGAGGTACGCTCGGGATAAAGATTCTTTATGGCAGAACTTGATTGCTGCTAAGTATGGCGAGCATACGCAGTGGTGGCGATTTAATACGGAAAAGCTCTCGTCGATGTTGATAGTATGGCGACAAATTGTAGCAAACTCGTGTGTAGCGCATGTGGAAAAGCATATGGGCATGTCGGGTTTTTTGTGGAAACTTGGTAGTGGGCGATCAGTCCTTTTTTGGTTCGATCCGTGGGTTGAACAGCTAGCATTAAAGGATGTGTTTCCGCGTCTCTTTTCGTTGGCTATTGACAAACTAGCTCGGGTGTGTGATTACGCAGAGGACGATGGCTTTTTTCATCAGCATTGGGAGGGATTTTTTAGAAGGCAATTGAGGGTGTTTGAGCACGGGCAGTTGCGAGAGTTGTATGCTTTGGTGTCCAAGTTTCGATTATGGGAAGGCAGGATGGATACATTAATTTGGAGGTCGGATGCCCATGGTCTTTTTTCGGTTCAGGATTTGTCGAAGCTGATCTTGTTAGATAAGGTTGGGGATGTGGGCTTAGGCGAATGCTTCGCTTGGAAAGTGCTGGTACCGCCTAAAGTTCAAGCCTTTTTGTGGTTTATATGGTTGAGACGGTTACCCACGGCTGATTTCTTGCACGCTGGAGGGCTCCCTTTGTCGGATGATCAGGGACGTTGCCCATGGTGTGTGACGGAGGAGGAGAGCATCACTCACATATTGTATGAGTGTTCGTTTGCGCGGACAGCATGAGATTGGATGAGACAATGGTGGGGCGTCGACACAATTTTCCCGATCAGTTTTGAAGCATTTTTTGTGATTGATTTTCATTGCGTTTTTACTGGATGTATGAGAATGTGGTGGGTGGCGAGCGTTAGTGCATTGTTGTGGTCGCTATGGTTAGCGAGAAATGAGTTCGTTTTCCGTGGGAAACGTTTGTCATTGTCTGAATTATGTTTCTTGGTTAAATTGAGATCGTTCTACTGGATAAAGGTTGATAGGAGGGGCGAAATGTTTTCGGAATCCATTTGGTGGTCATGTCCAGCTAATTTTGTTGTTAGCGCGCAACCGAGAAAGCTGAGGTTGGGAAGGAGCTGGCAGCCACCTTTAAAGGGTGTGTTAAAGTTTAATACGGATGGATCGGCGCGTAGTAAACCGGGTCCAGTGGGGTTTGGTGGAGTAATGCGGGATGGGGATAGTCGAATATTGGGACTGTTTTCGGGACCTTTAGGAGTGATGGAGTCGAACGAAGCTGAAGTGCGAGCGATAGCTTTTGCTTTGGGTTTGGTGCAGGAGAGGGAATGGCGGAAAGGTTGTGTCATTATCGAGTCGGACTCTCAGGTGGCATTGAGCTGGGCTACACATTCGGCAAAATGTCTGTGGCGGTTATGGGAGGTCTTCCTAGCGATTGATCAGGCTTGTCAGGTAGCGTTTGACATATAGTTTTGTTATGTGCCTAGGGAGGCGAATGGCTTTGCGGATGTTTTAGCGAAAGAAGGAGTGGATAAATGTTTGCTCTTTGTGGCATGTCTATGAGTTGGTTGCACGTTTATGTTGGTCTTTCGGTGGATCTTATCATACTCTTTTCCTCCATTAGGTTTAGGGAGGTTTTTAACGAGGCGTGAGATTCGTCAAGCTGTATGTTTTTCTTATTCTAATAAAATCATACAATTGCTGATAAAAAAAACACACAACCGAAATCACCTCCAAACTCTCCCAAAACTCTACCCAGCCAAGATCTATCACTCCTAAACATTTCTAAACATCAATCACCATCAAAAACAATCCTAAACTCGACCTTATACCTCCAGCTATAATAGAGCACCAAAAACACCTCAAAAACCACCATTTTCTTGAGCAAAAACTTAGCAAACACAACCTATTCGGGATTGCATTGATAAAAAGTCATTTCTAACATCATTTAATATCCAAAATACATTAAAGAACCACCTCAAAATAGAGCCCAACCAATCTCAACGAAATTCTTCAAGATCTCTTCCAAAATCTTGAGTTTTAAGCCAAAATCAAGTCTCTAACATTGAAACCATTTATAAAACTTAAATTAAGGATTGACAACTTGGGAATTTCATAAAGAACTGAGTATTTAGAGGAGAAGAACAATCTTACATCTAAATGATGATTTCTCCTTGATTTGGGCCAAATTCCTTGAAAATTCAATGTGGAAATCAAAAGGATTTGATGCAAGATTGATTAGGAATCAATAGATGATGGAAATCTCATCAATTGAAGTGAAAATCTATGTGAAAGTTGCTGGCAAAAAAGTGTTTGGATGATGAGATTTTGAGAGAAAAGGGAATGAGAGAAAATTAAGAAAAGGTCGTTATGAAAATCCAAAAAGTAGTTTCCCTTTTCTTTTATTTAATTAAAACATTAATTAAATCACCCAAATTAAGGGCAAATCTGGAGAAAACATTTTTGGGTAAATTAGCTCCTTAAAGATTCAAGGTTTCAATTTTTTACAAAACAATCACTACTAAACTTTTCAAAAATCGCATTTTGGTCACTACTCCGAAATGTAGTATTTCCAAACCTTATTTGTAAAATTGATTTCACCACTCTTATATATATATATATATATATATATATATATATATATATTAAAGGAGGATTTTTAGATATTTTCAATATTTTTAAAGCATCTCGAACTAGGCTTTCCCTAAAACCTCCTTTTATATTTGAATCGTTTCTCAGACCTGTCCGACCAAACCCTAAACTTCTAAGCCCAAAATTGGGGTGTTACAAAATCCATCGTAATCGTTTCCCACTTCCATTCTGGTATCCTCAAAGGTTGTAACAAACTAGAAGGAAACTGGTGCTCAGCTTCCACACGCTAAAAAACCATGCATTTGCTCACAAAATCAGCAAGATTCTTTTTCAACCCAACCCAATAGTACTCATCCTTCAAACCATGATACATCTTGGTACTACAAGGGTGCATAGCAAAAGAACTGTTATGAGCTTCATTAAAAATAGTGCGCCTCAACTCAATATCCTCCGACACAACTATCTGAATTTTAAAGCATAAAACATCATCCTCGTTGAAATAGAAGTCTGTTGCATTACCATCAGCTATATCATGAATATGAGGCACCACCGAATCATCAATCAACTGCTTATCCTTAATTAATTGAATCAAGAAGGGTTTCACCTTTAACTTGGCTATCAACCCCCCATCACACCATATACTCAACCGAGCATACATCGCTTTCAACTCAATAGCTACCTTCCTACTTAAAGCATCAGCCACAACATTAGCCTTTCCAGGATGGTACTCAATTGTCATATCATAATCCTTAAGCAACTCCAACCATCTTCGTTTCCTAAGATTCAACTCACTTTGAGACATAAGATACTTCAAACTTTTATGATCAGTGTAAACCACACACTTTTCGAAATGCATATGCCACAACCGTAAAGGTAATGTCTCCAAAACTTCAAAGAAAACACAACCGCAGCAAGCTCTAGATAGTGAGTAGGATAGTTGCGCTTATGCAACTTCAATTGTTGAGATGCAAATGCCACAACCTTCCCACCTTGCATCAACACACAACCTAGACCAACATACGATGCATCACTATAAACCACAAACTCCTTTCCCGATTCTAGTTAAATCAAGACAAGAGCTTGCATCAAAGCTTCCCTCAACTTTTCGAAATCTTGTTGCCTAACATCTGTCCATTCAAAGAGAACATTCTTTTGTAACAATCTGGTCAAAGGAGCAATAATCTTATAGAAACCCTCAACAAACCTTCGATAATATCCTGCCAAACCAAGGAAACTACGCACTTCCGTCACCGACTTAGGAGTTTTCCAATACATCACCCCCAACAAACCTTCAATAATATCCTGCCAAACCAAGGAAACTACGCACTTCACGTCCATTCAAAGCAAACACTCTTTTGTAACAACCCAAATGCCCTCGGCCGACACTACATATCTAAGAAAAACTACTTCCCTTGGCGAAAACTCACACTTGCTCAGTTTAGCATAAAGTTGATTCTCTAACAACACTTGCAACACAATCCTCAAATGCTTATCATGATCCTCCTTGGTACGCGAGTACACGAGAATATCATCGATAAACAGTACCACAAAATGATCTAGGAACACATGGAACACACGATTCATCATATCCATGAATGCAGTTGTTGCATTTGTCAACCCAAACGACATCACTAAGAACTCATAATGGCCATACAATGTCCAAAAAGCTATCCTGGGTACATCCACATCCTTAACCTTCAATTGATAATACCCTGACCTCAAATCAATCTTCGAAAACATTGAAGCACCTCAAAATTTATCAAACAAATCATCTATCCTTGGCAAAGGGTATTTGTTCTTAATCGTCAACTTGTTCAGTTGCCGATAATCTATACACATACACATTGTAGCATCCTTCTTCTTTACAAACAAGACCGGTGCACCCCAAGGTGAAACAATTGACCTTATGAATTCTCGATCAAGCAACTCTTGAAGTTGCGTTTTCAACTCCTTCAATTTTTTAAAGGCCATCCGATAAGGAGCAATAGACACTCGAGTCGTATTTTCATACAACTCAATGTCGAACTCAACTTCTTTGTTTCATGGCAAACCAGGCAATTCTTCCAGAAAAACACCTGGAAACTCACATATCGTTCGTATGTCATGTACTCGCACTTCCTTTGTACCAGGTACATCACATAAGTTAGGAAAGCTTCTCAACCCAACTCCATCATTCGTCTCGCTCCAAGAGCCAAAATTTCATTGAACAAGAATATCACATTCTCTCCTATGATTACTACTTCGTAGTCATCAGCAAGTTTCAAGGTAACTCGCTTAACATCAAAATCAACTTCAGCTCTATGCTCAGACAACCAATCCATTCTAAGAATCACATCAAAACCATAGAAAGGTAATTCCATCAAGTCAACTAAAAACACATGGCCTTGAACAGATAAATAACATCTCCTATACAGCTTTCTTGTAACAACAATTTCACCAAAAGAGCTTGTTACTTGCATTCCTACATCAATCATCTCAACAAGAATATCAAGCAAATGTGCATATTCACTCAAGATGTATGAATGCGTAGATCAAGAATCAATCAAAGCTAACAAAGACAAGGATTACAGGGTGAAGGTAGCTGCAATCACGTCAGTGTCGTTACGTCCCTCGCGATGATCATACACCCTCGCAGGACCACCGCCCTCACGCTGAACAGCAACAATATGAGCTATACCTCTCTGCCCATCCTCCATCCGTTGGAAATTACCACGGCCGCGCCCACGGCCTCTCTATAGTGCAACAATAGGTGCTCGTCCTTGACCACATCCAGCTAGAAAAGGACACTCACGTCTCATATGATCAGCGGATCTATAGTTCCAACAAGAATTAGCCCCAGCCACAAGAGCCTGCGCCTCACGAACCACGTGAGGACTATCTCACCTCAAATACTCTCACGATCCATATGACCAGCAAGTATTCTGCTCAAACCTCACCTTGTTACCCTGAGCTGGCGCACCTCCCCAAAATTACCTTGCCTCATTCAGATACCTAGGGTCAGGATTTCTCTTGTTCTGTCCACCACTAGGACCAGATTCTGCAGCTCTCTTACTTGAGCTAGAACCACCAACGCGAGAGGTCAAACCCAAACTCTGCTCTATATCCTTGGCTCGCGTCACCAGCACATCAAAATCACTGTAATCAGAAGCGAGCATGAAAGTCTTCACTTCCTGCACCAAGCCATAACGGAAGCGATCACATTGATTCCAATCACTTGGCACCAACTCTAGAGCATATTGACTCAAACGTACGAACTGGACTGTAACCCCATTAGCCCGGCCTAGACGCCCGACCCGAACTAAGAAGATTACATAGGGAAAACCGAAGCCAACTTGTTAAAACTAACTTCGATTAACGACCCTATTTTTTCCTTTATATCTTCTCTAGATGCACATTAAGATCCTATGCGTTAAACTAAACACTTTAAAAGAAAATAGCGCAACCAATGGAGTTCAATTAGGGGTTCAATTGCTTAAATTAAAATTTTAGGGACTAAATTGTAATATTATAGGACTTAGAAATATACTTTTAACTGAAAATAGTGAACACGTATCGGTACCCTTAAGCCCGTATCGATACGCGGAAAGATAGTAACCAAAACTGGGGAAAAAGGTATCGATACCCTTCCCTGCGTATCGGTATGCCCTTCATACTTTGCACAGGTGTATCGATACGCATCCAACTCGTTTTGATACCCTTGTGTGGTTTGGCCTGAAATATGCCTTCGAGTATCGATACCCAAGACTGAGTACCGATAATCGTATTAGAAATGCACAACCAACAACCACAATTATGTTTTTAACAACAACTATTCACATCCATATCTACCATACATGTTATATCAATCATTTCTAACACAAAAGCATTAACAACCATCCACAATATAAGCATTAGGCCTGACAATTCATGAAGATCATGGAACTATAAAAGCATGCTTTAAAGAACTTATAAAGACATATCCTAATTACCAAAAAGAAATCCACAAACCATATAGAGACCAAATACGTGTCTTAAAACACAAACTAAACGTGTTGAAGGTGTCACATAACACCAAGCAACTCATTAGTGGAAATCCCTCCCATTCCCTCTTATTACACTAAGATGAAAGCACATGTTTTGCTTAAAAAAACCACTTGGATATCCATTGCTTGCTTGCTGCCAAGGTGCTCAATTCTCTGCATTGATGAAACAAATTAGCGTAAGCGCAAAGCTTAGTGAGGACTGCTATAAAACCAAAACATTCATTAATGCATTTTCAAAACAAAAAAAAATCAATCTTTGTAAACACATGCCCTCCTTTAAATCATGCACTCTTAAACAACGTTTCCTCTTTCAAATTCACATGCTCATAGCATCATTAATTACAACAGCAAAACCTTTGCTTATGCTTAAACCGTGCATCACATGCATACTTGCATAAATCCATAAAACCAATTATACTTTCTCATACAAGAATCTTTCATCAATTCTTGATATCCATGTTCCACATTAAGCCCCATTTGCTTAAACAACATGCATAAATTTCCATTATGCAAACCTCAACATCAAACCATCTCGTACGCAATGATCCATTATGCATTCTTTAAAACATGACACATGTGCAACAATACTTCATATAATGGCTAACGAAAAACCTGGGTATAGGCTCACCTCTATCACTTATACAAAACAATACTGGATACACGGACTAGTCTAGGCTCACCCCTATACTCAATTATGGACTCACCTCCATCTCAATGGTCACAAATGAGAATAAGCTCACCCTATACTCAATGATGAACTCACCTCCATCTCAAATGCTACGAAAGGGAATAGGCTCACCCTTAACCCTTAGTGATAGGCTCACCCCTACCACCTGCAATAGGCTCACCCCTATTACGTCACATAGCTAGACACACCTACGATTTATAGATTATAGTGCAATCACATCCTATTGATCGACTTTCAACAACATTTCACTATTTTGTAAAGCACAATCCACAATGCCATTTTCACAAGCATAAAACATGCTTAAATCCAAGTATTAACCCACACAAACTCAAGGATCACATACCATGTGCATCCTTAACAAATGGCATTTCAAACCAGCAATATCATTTTCTCAATACATGCTTTAAAACAGTAATCAAACCACATTTAAACCAAGTGCATTTTTAACCAAAACATATCACAAGCCGAGGGAGATTGTAACCCCCTTAACCCGGCCTAGACGGTTGACCCGAATTAAGAAAGTCACACGGGGAAAACCAAAGTCAACCCGAAAGTCAACCTTGATTAACGACCCTTTTTTTACTTTTAAAACTTATCTAGATGCACATTAACCCTATTTATGGTCATACAAACATCATACTCAAAGATCATAAACATCAGAGATCAAACAGGGACCCAATTGAACAATTTTACAACTTTAGGGACCAAGTTGTAAATTCAGCAAATTACAGGGACTTAACTCAAATTAAAGTTACCAGCTTGTAATTAGTCATATTCCATGCTTCTCTGTCAAATTTCAGCTCAAACGGACATCCCAAACTCATTCAATTGCACAAACAAGATTCGAGACCAAAACGCAAACATTACAAAACATTTAACTACCAATGTCAGCCCCCAACGGTCACGTGTTCCGAAACAGGGAGAACCCGTTTCGAAACGCGGGGCCGTTCCGCAACGCGTACCAAAACGAGGGCTGGCAGAGGGCTTCCCGTTTCGAAACGGTGTCTCCCGTTTCGGACGCCTGGGCTACATACAAGGCATCTGTTCCGAAACGGTGACCACTGTTCCGAAACGGCCTGCACAGAATGCAGAAACTTGCTTGCTTAAACATACAATTGACCAACCAATCATGCTCCAAAAGCTATCAAACTTTACCAGCAACAAATTCAACATAGAAGAGACATATTTGCATCAACAATTCATCATAACAACTTCATATAAGAAAAGCCCCAAAACTTAAGCATACTTCCTACTCAAGCAAACCATTCAAGCATATAACCTTCATAAACCAAGCACATAAAGACCAATTACAAAATCCAACATTATTAACAACTTTAAGCAAACCTAGGGAGTTCAAAACATCTCCCAAAACATCCATAATGGTACCCCATTGCCAAATGCCGAAAGCTAAAAATGTATAAGAAAACCTTCCCATACTTTGAGCTTAACTTCCACTTGATTGCTTGCCTTCCTTGCTGCCCTCAAAGCACCTTAATGTTCTGCATTATTGGTTTAAGGAAAAGAAGAGAGAGCGTAAGCAAAAGCTTAGTGAGGAATGCTCATTAAAAACCATTCAATAATGTATTTATAAAACTCATTTATAAATCATACTTCAAGACGTAATTTAGACATGCTTACAAGCATTCTTAAACAAGCAAGACATGCTTCCATATCAATACATGTCATATTGGCCACAAGTTGTAAGTTCCATCTTTTTAAAACAAAATCAACATAAGACTCACACATGGACTTTTAAACACCATTGTGATCTTATAATTCACCCCAAGGACTTTTAAACACCTTGGCCCCAAGGACTTTTAAACACTTTGGCCCATGGACTTTTAAATACCATGGCAAGGACCACACAAGGACTTTTAACCACCTTTGTGTCCTTAACAAGAACCATCCAAGGACTTTTAACCACCTTGATGTTCTTAAGTAACAAGGCTCACTCAAGGACTTTTAACCACCTTAGTGACCTTAACAAGAATCTCTCATGGACTTTTAACCACCATGAAGTTCTTAGAATCCACAAGGCTCACTCAAGGACTTTTAACCACCTTAGTGACCTTAACCTTTTTCAAAACATCACTTGCCAATATACATCATTATCAATAGATAATCCACTGTTTTAAAGCATTTAACCAAGCCATAAACATCATGCATTTTTAAGCATCAAACCACATTTAAGCAATGTTCAAAAACAAGGAACTCTTACCTTGAGCTTCCTTCAACATATGGCTTACAAAATCAGCAATAACCATGCTAAATCATGCTTTCAAAACAGAATTTAAAACATGCAATAAACCACATTGCACAACAACCAAACCATGGCCACCACTAGAGAGTTTTTCCGAAAACTTACACTTGAGCTTAGTAAAGTTGTTTAGACTTAGACTAAGCTCCCAAGACATTGGTTTCAAATCCGGAAACCCAATTTCACTCACCGATTCCACTTCGCCTCTTGCCGAAGCACAAATCAAGCTTCCGGATCACCACCACTTGGATCCAAAGATGACTCCCCTGTTTTAAACACATCAAAGCAGAGGATTAATGCATCATCATGCATTAATAGCTTCAATGAAAGCACCTAAACTCGCTGCTCTCATCCAAACTCCATTTTCGGCCACCAAACACAACCGAAAATGCATCCAAACAACTCCTCAACAAAGCCCAGCCATAAACCATCAAAACTAAACATCCTTTAACATCATTTAACATCTAAAAAAACTTAATAACATCCTTATACCTCCAGCAACAACAAATCCACAAGATCACTACAAAACAACCAAGAATCACAAGCTAAACTTAGGAAATTCAACCTATCCGGGATTGCATTAATTAAAACTCAATTCCTTATCAAATCAACATTCATTTATCATCAAATTAACACCTTAAAACACAGCCCAATCAGATCCAACGAAAATCCATCAAAAATCATCAAATCTTGCATTTAAAGCCAAGATCCATCACACAACTTAAAAGTCATTTATAAAACATCAATTAAGGATTGATAACTTAGGAATTTCAGTAAAGAACTGATAGTTTAGAGGAGAAGGACGTTCTTACCTCCAAACTTGAGTTTTTCCCTTTTTAGAACCAAAAAGCTTGAAGAATCAACTAGCAAATGGTGAGGTTTTGTTGATGAGATGATTAACAATCAAAAGAGAGTTGAAAAGAGAGATTTAGGTGACAAAATCAGAAGAAATCTCTGGAGAAAAAGATGTTTGGGTTGAGAGAAAATGAGAGAAAGTAAAATTGGAAAATATGGAAAGTTAGTTGCAAAATAGAAAAATAACTTCCCTCCACTTTTCTTTTGTTTTAAAATCAGAATTAAACATTAAAATATCTTAGAAAAATCTGGAGAAACTCCCTTTGGGTAAATAGCTCCTTAAAGATTCAAAGTTTCAATCCTTTTTAAAACAGTCACGCAGTTTTCAAAAATTACATTTTGGTCACTAGCCAAAATGTCACCCTTCCAAAACTCATTTTGTAAAATTGATTTCACTGTTCACTTATATATATTAAAAGATGATTTTAGAACATTTTTCCATATTTTTAATGCAACCCGAACTAGGCTTTCCTAATTTCACCTTTTTAGATTCGAACAACACTTTGACCGAACCAGTCAACGCCCAAAACTTCTAAGCCCAAAACCGGGGCGTTACAACTCTCCCCCCCTTAAGAAATTTCGTCCTCGAAATTTACCTGAAGGAAAGAGATAAGGAAACTGCTCCAGCATGTCATCCTTCCGCTCCCACGTGGCTTCTTCAACACCACGATGCTTCCACAGCACCTTTACCAACTCAATGGTCTTACCACGAAGAACTATGCTATCCGAATCCAGAACCTTCACCGGTTCCTCATCGTAAGTCAAATCCGGATTCAATTCCACTTCCTCCACATGCATCACATGCGAAGGATCAGATCTGTACTTCCGGAGCATAGAAACATGAAACACATCATGAATCTTCTCCAACTCTTGAGGTAGCCTCAACTTGTACGCAACAGGACCCACACGCTCAACCACCTCATATGGTCCAATGTACCTAGCGCTGAACTTACCCTTCCGGCCAAACCTCATCACCTTCTTCCAAGGTGAAACCTTCAAGAACACACGGTCACCCACCGTATACTCAATCTCCTTACGCTTCAAATCCGCGTAAGACTTTTGCCGATCAGAAGCTGTCTTCAAACGCTCACAAATGAGCTTCACCTTCTCGGTGGTTCCTCTCAACAAAGCCGGCATCGAAACCAACTTCTGACCCGTTTCAGCCCAACAAAGAGGAGTCCTACACTTCCTCCCGTACAAAGCCTCATAAGGTGCCATTTGAATACTCGCCTGATAACTATTGTTATAAGCAAACTCCACCAAAGGCAAATGCTTCTCCCAAGAGCCCTGAAACTCAATCACGCAGCACCTCAACATATCCTCCAAAATCTGAATAACACGCTCAGACTGACCATCCGACTGAGGATGATAGGATGTATTGAAATTCAACCTTGTACCCAAAGCTTGATGCAAGCACTACCAGAAACGCGATGTGAACCTCGGATCCCTATCCGACACAATCGACTTAGGCACACCATGTAGCCGCACAATCTCAGCAATGTATAGCTCCGCAAGCCTATCCAAAGAAAACGTAGTATGCACAGGCAAGAAATGCGCACACTTCGTCAGGCGATCCACAATCACCCAAACCGAATTCTTCTTTGAAGGTGACAAAGGTAAACCAGATACAAAATCCATGGTAACCCTTTCCCAGTTCCACTCAGGGATTCTCAACGGTTGCAACAACCCTGAAGGAACCTGATGCTCAGCCTTAACTCGCTGACACACCAAACACTTGCTCACAAACTCCGCAACATCCTTTTTCAAACCCACCCAATAGTACTCATCACGAAGATCACGATACATCTTGGTACTACCAGGGTGCATAGCAAAAGGACTACTATGACCTTCAGTCAGAATAGCACGCCTCAACTCAGCATCATTGGGCACTACTATTCGACTCCCAAAACACAACACACCATCATCATTAAAACAGAAATCCGAAGGCCTACCCTCCGCGATATCCTGAACATGCGGTACCAAAGAATCATCCAGCAACTGCTTTTCTTTGATCAACTGAACCAAAGATGGCTTCACTTGCAACTCAGCCACAAGACCACCATCACGCGATATACTCAAGCTGGCAAACATATCCCTCAGCTCAACAGCTACCTTCCTACTCAAGGCATCCGCAACAACATTAGCCTTTCCAGGATGGTACTCAATCGTCAAATCATAATCCTTGAGCAACTCCAACCAACGCCGCTGCCTAAGATTCAACTCCTTCTGAGACATCAGATACCTCAAACTCTTGTGATCCGTGTACACAGTACACTTCTCACCATACAGATAATGCCTCCAAATCTTTAGAGCAAAAACCACTGCAGCCAACTCAATGTCATGCGTAGGATAATTGCGCTCATGCACCTTCAACTGCCGCGATGCATAAGCCACAACCTTACCCTCTTGCATCAGCACACATCCTAAACCAAAATAGGACGCATCACTGTAGACCACAAACTCTTTTCCTGATTCAGGCTGAACCAAGATAGGAGCTTGCGTCAAAGCCACCTTAAGCTTCTCAAAAGCCTGCTGTCTCACTTCTGTCCACTCATACTTAACATCCTTCTGCAACAGCTTCGTCAAAGGTGCAGCAATCTTAGAAAACCCATCCACGAACCTCCGGTAGTATCCCGCCAAACCAAGGAAACTACGGACCTCATGAACAGACTTAGGAACCTTCCAATTCATCATCGCCTCAACCTTCTGAGGATCAACACGAATCCCCTCAGCAGAAACTACACGCCCAAGAAACACCACCTCCTTAAGCCAGAACTCACACTTGCTCAGCTTAGCATAAAGCTGATTTTCCAACAAAGCTTTCAACACAATCCTCAAATGCTCTTCATGCTCCTCCTCAGTACGCGAGTACACGAGGATATCATCAATGAATACCAAAACGAACTTGTCCAGGTATTCATGAAACACACAGTTCATCATGTCCATGAAAGCAGCAGGAGCATTTGTCAAACCAAACGGCATCACAAGAAACTCATAATGCCCATACCTCGTCCTGAAAGCTGTCTTAGGCACATCCACATCCTTCACCTTCAACTGGTAATACCCTGACCTCAAATCAATCTTAGAGAACACAGCTGCTCCCCGAAATTGATCAAAGAGATCATCAATCCTCGGCAAAGGATACCGATTCTTGATAGTCAACTTGTTCAGCTGACGGTAATCAATGCACATCCTCATAGTGCCATCCTTCTTCTTCACAAACAAAACCGGTGCACCCCAAGGCGACACACTTGGCCGGATGAAACCACGATCAAGCAATTCTTGCAATTGCGTCTTTAGCTCTTTCAGCTCCTTAGGTGCCATTCTATAAGGGGTAATGGACATAGAGTTGTATTCTCATACAGCTCAATTCCAAACTCAACCTCGCGATTAGGAGGTAAACCAGGCAACTCCTCAGGAAACACACCAGGAAACTCCTTCACCACTCTGATATCTTGCACACGCAACTCCTTAGAACTAGGATTCATTACAAAAGCTAGGTAAGCTTCACAACATTGCCTCAGCATCCTGCTCGCCTCCAACGTAGACACCACATTGGCAAGAAACTTCACATTCTCACCAACCACAACAACTTCGTAATCATCCGCAAGCTTCAACGAAACTCGCTTATTCTCACAATCCACAACAGCACGATGCTCAGCAAGCCAATCCATACCAAGGATTAAATCAAAACCATAGAAAGGCAGCTCCATAAGGTCAACATAAAAAACATGGTCTTGAACAACCAAAGGACACCTCCTATACAACTTCCGGGTCACAACAGTTTCACCAAAAGAACTAGTGACACGAACACCAACATCCAAAGACTCAACAGGCAAACCAAGCAATTCAGCATGCTCACGCAAAATGTATGAATGCGTAGACCCAGAATCTATCAAGGAAAGTAATGACAAGGATTGCAAAGTAAAGGTACCTGCAATCACATCCGCGTCATTCCTCCCCTCCAGCTGAGCATACATCCTCGCTTGACCACCACCCTCAGGCTGAATAGCCACAACATGAGCTACTCCTCGACCACCTTCCTCTCTCCGCTGGAAGTTACCACGGCCGCGCCCACGACCTCTCTGCGGTGCAGCAACAACAGGAGCACGCACTTGGCCACCAGCCAACATAGGACACTCTCGCATCAAGTGATCCGCAGATCCACAATTCCAGCACCCATTACCAGCTTCCACAACAGGAGCTTGCACCTCCCTCACAGCACGAGGACAGTCACGCTTCATGTGACCACGTGAACCACATATCCAATAAGCACTCGGATCAGCTCTAGCATTGCCTCCCCGAGCAGATACACCACCACCTCTCTCAGCTGAGGACTGATACTTCTGATCACGTCCCCTCTTGTTCCGTCCCCCACAGGAACTATACTCAGCAACTCGCTTTCCAGCACTTGCTCCAGCACCTTTAGCAGATAAACCCAAATTCATCTTAATGTCCTTAGCCCGGCCCACCAGCACATCAAAATCATCATACTCAGTAGCCAGCACATATATCTTCACCTCCGTCACTAAACCATAACGGAACCTTTCACACCTCTCCCGCTCATCCGGAATAAGCTCAGGTGCATACTGACTGAGTCTAACGAACTGAACTTCATACTCACCCACCGTCATGCTCCCTTGGGTAAGAGACATGAACTCTCGCTTCTTTTCATCCAGGTACCTTACTCCAAGATACCTTCTCTTGAACACATTCTGAAAGAATGTCCAAGTTACATCAGCATCAGCCATCCCAGCTATAGTGGTCGTCCACCACGTATAAGCATCATCCTGTAGCAAGGATACAACACACCCCAGCTTTTGCACATCAGTGCAACTCATCTGACCCATGATCATCTTGGTACTCTCTAACCAAGCTTCAGAACCTTCAGCAGACATACCCCTGAACTGAGTCCCACCAAGACTGCGCAAACGCTCCAAAGGTAGTCTAACTCCAGCATCTCCCTGATGCCCAGCTCCTTGAGCTCCAGCTATTGCCGCTCGAAAAGCACCAGCAATAGCTTGCACCAACATCGACATGTCAGGCATAGCTTGACCCTGACCAACTTCAGGACCAGCAGCTCCAGCACCAGCTGCAGCTTCAGCTCTTTCTCCCTCAGCACCACCACCACCAGGTGGAGGAGGAGGTAACACCGCACTTCCTGCGTTTTCCTCATTCTCATTCTCATTCGGAGCCGTAGCTCGCACATTACTTCTCAACTCTCTACGTGGTGCCATACTCTAACCATGCAAACACAATGCAAATAAACAAAGTCAGGTCCAGCAAGGTAAGCAATCCAAGTACTCAAGCTCAATTTCATTTAAAATCAACAACATTTCATTAGCTTTGATTTGGCAATGGGTACCCACAACATGCTTCATCACAGCATACAACTCAATTGCATCACATATACCATTCACTCAACATGCTTTCACTCAACAAGCATACATAGCATACATACTTCAATTATGCACACACTCAATCCCAATTACTCGAGAACTCAGCTCTGATACCACCAAATGTAACCCCCTTAACCCGGCCTAGACGGTTGACCCGAATTAAGAAAGTCACACGGGGAAAACCAAAGTCAACCCGAAAGTCAACCTTGATTAACGACCCTTTTTTACTTTTAAAACTTATCTAGATGCACATTAACCCTAGTTATGGTCATTCAAACATCATACTCAAAGATCATAAACATCAGAGATCAAACAGGGACCCAATTGAACAATTTTACAACTTTAGGGACCAAGTTGTAAATTCAGAAAATTACAGGGACTTAACTCAAATTAAAGTTACCAGCTTGTAATTAGTCAGATTCCATGCTTCTCTGTCAAATTTCAGCTCAAACGGACATCCCAAACTCATTCAATTGCACAAACAAGATTCGGGACCAAAACGCAAACATTACAAAACATTTAACTACCAATGTCAGCCCCCAACGGTCACGTGTTCCGAAACAGGGAGAACCCGTTTCGAAACGCGGGGCCGTTCCGCAACGCGTACCGAAACGAGGGCTGGTAGAGGGCTTCCCGTTTCGAAACGGTGTCTCCCGTTTCAGACGCCTGGGCTACATACAAGGCATCTGTTCCGAAACGGTGACCACTGTTCCGAAACGGCCTGCACAGAATGCAGAAACTTGCTTGCTTAAACATACAATTGACCAACCAATCATGCTCCAAAAGCTATCAAACTTTACCAGCAACAAATTCAACATAGAAGAGACATATTTGCATCAACAATTCATCATAACAACTTCATATAAGAAAAGCCCCAAAACTTAAGCATACTTCCTACTCAAGCAAACCATTCAAGCATATAACCTTCATAAACCAAGCACATAAAGACCAATTACAAAATCCAACATTATTAACAACTTTAAGCAAACCTAGGGAGTTCAAAACATCTCCCAAAACATCCATAATGGTACCCCATTGCCAAATGCCGAAAGCTAAAAATGTATAAGAAAACCTTCCCATACTTTGAGCTTAACTTCCACTTGATTGCTTGCCTTCCTTGCTGCCCTCAAAGCACCTTAATGTTCTGCATTATTGGTTTAAGGAAAAGAAGAGAGAGCGTAAGCAAAAGCTTAGTGAGGAATGCTCATTAAAAACCATTCAATAATGCATTTATAAAACTCATTTATAAATCATACTTCAAGACGTAATTCAGACATGCTTACAAGCATTCTTAAACAAGCAAGACATGCTTCCATATCAATACATGTCATATTGGCCACAAGTGATAAGTTCCATCTTTTTAAAACAAAATCAACATAAGACTCACACATGGACTTTTAAACACCATTGTGATCTTATAATTCACCCCAAGGACTTTTAAACACCTTGGCCCCAAGGACTTTTAAACACCTTGGCCCATGGACTTTTAAACACCATGGCAAGGACCACACAAGGACTTTTAACCACCTTTTTGTCCTTAACAAGAACCATCCAAGGACTTTTAACCACCTTGATGTTCTTAAGTAACAAGGCTCACTCAAGGACTTTTAACCACCTTAGTGACCTTAACAAGAATCTCTCATGGACTTTTAACCACCATGAAGTTCTTAGAATCCACAAGGCTCACTCAAGGACTTTTAACCACCTTAGTGACCTTAACCTTTTTCAAAACATCACTTGCCAATATACATCATTATCAATAGATAATCCACTGTTTTAAAGCATTTAACCAAGCCATAAACATCATGCATTTTTAAGCATCAAACCACATTTAAGAAATGTTCAAAAACAAGGAACTCTTACCTTGAGCTTCCTTCAACATATGGCTTACAAAATCAGCAATAACCATGCTAAATCATGCTTTCAAAACAGAATTTAAAACATGCAATAAACCACATTGCACAACAACCAAACCATGGCCACCACTAGAGAGTTTTTACGAAAACTTACACTTGAGCTTAGTAAAATTGTTTAGACTTAGACTAAGCTCCCAAGACATTGGTTTCAAAGCCGAAAACCCAATTTCACTCACCGATTCCACTTCGCCTCTTGCCGAAGCACAAATCAAGCTTCCGGATCACCACCACTTGGATCCAAAGATGACTCCCCTATTTTAAACACATCAAAGCAGAGGATTAATGCATCATCATGCATTAATAGCTTCAATGAAAGCACCTAAACTCGCTGCTCTCATCCACACTCCATTTTCGGCCACCAAACACAACCGAAAATGCATCCAAACAACTCCTCAACAAAGCCCAGCCATAAACCATCAAAACTAAACATCCTTTAACATCATTTAATATCTAAAAAGAACTTAATAACATCCTTATACCTCCAGCAACAACAGATCCACAAGATCACTCCAAAACAACCAAGAATCACAAGCTAAACTTAGGAAATTCAACCTATCCGGGATTGCATTAATTAAAACTCAATTCCTTATCAAATCAACATTCATTTATCATCAAATTAACACCTTAAAACACAGCCCAATCAGATCCAACGAAAATCCATCAAAAATCATCAAATCTTGCATTTAAAGCCAAGATCCATCACACAACTTAAAAGTCATTTATAAAACATCAATTAAGGATTGAGAACTTAGGAATTTCAGTAAAGAACTGATAGTTTAGAGGAGAAGGACGTTCTTACCTCCAAACTTGAGTTTCTCCCTTTTTAGAACCAAAAAGCTTGAAGAATCAACTAGCAAATGGTGAGGGTTTGTTGATGAGATGATTAACAATCAAAAGAGAGTTGAAAAGAGAGATTTAGGTAACAAAATCAGAAGAAATCTCTGGAGAAAAAGGTGTTTGGGTTGAGAGAAAATGAGAGAAAGTAAATTTGGAAAATATGGAAAGTTAGTTGCAAAATAGAAAAATAACTTCCCTCCACTTTTCTTTTGTTTTAAAATCAGAATTAAACATTAAAATATCTTAGAAAAAATCTGGAGAAACTCCCTTTGGGTAAATAGCTCCTTAAAGATTCAAAGTTTCAATCCTTTTTAAAACAGTCACGCAGTTTTCAAAAATTACATTTTGGTCACTAGCCAAAATGTCACCCTTCCAAAACTCATTTTGTAAAATTGATTTCACAGTTCACTTATATATATTAAAAGATGATTTTAGAACATTTTTCCATATTTTTAATGCAACCCGAACTAGGCTTTCCTAATTTCACCTTTTTAGATTCGAACAACACTTTGACCGAACCAGTCAACGCCCAAAATTTCTAAGCCCAAAACCGGGGCTTTACAGAGATTTTCGCTTTACTTACTCTTGAGCTTAGCTAAGTGTATCAAACTTACACTAATCTCCCAAAACCATGTTCAAAATGTTTCAAATCGGGAAAACTCTTTTCCACTCACCAATACGCGAAACTTCATTTGCCGACGCGAAGATCACTCGTCTAAAGCTTCCAAAATTGCTTCGCTAGCTTCCAGATCACTATACCCTACTTTTAGAGCATAAAAACAGAGATTCATTGCATTAAAATGCATTCTAACTCCAGCAACTAAACACAAACTTGTTGCCCAGCAACACAATATTAATTTACCTATCCGAAACAACCGAAAACTCATTCGATTGCTTCCTAAACCAAGTCCAGCCAACAGTCAACACTTCCAATCATTAATATTCATCAAATCACATATAAAAACAACCTAAACCCTTCTTTATACCTCCAACAATCATATAACCATCAAAACACTTCAAAACCTCAACTAAAACCAACATAAAACTCAAGGATCTCAAGGATTTCGGGATCTATATCATTAAAACTCTTTTTCAACATCATAAACATGTCAAAACTCAATTATAATCAATCGAAAACAGAGCTCATCAACAACACTCCGAAAATCAAGAATTAAACCTTAGTTGTGCAAGATTTTGATCTTAAATCTAAACTTAGTTAAAAACAACAATTGAGAGTCAATAATCTTTGGAATTTCAATAAAGAACCTTGATTAGATGTTGAGAACGAGATTTACCTCCAATCCATGCTTTCCTTAACGTTTCACAAGTTTTTGCTTCACAAATCTTGAAGAAATTAAAGTGAATTCTTTGAAATGGATAAGAAATCAAAGGGAGGGTGTTTAGGAGAAAAGAAATCTGAAGAAAAGGTTTTAGAAATGTGTTTTGCTGAAAATGAGAAGAGAAAAGTTAGTTACGTAAATGAAACCTTCCAAATTAACAATTTTATTTAATAAATAATTAAAATCCATTTTAAATCAATTATCTAAAAATCATTTAAATCACATGTCAAATTAAGGAAAGGTTTAATTGCACAAAAGCTCCCTAAAGATTCTAAGATTTTGACTCTCCTTTTGAAAATTGCATTTTCCACAGTTTCAAAACTTTACATATTGGCCATTGCCCAAAATGTACCACTTCCAAAACTCATTTTGTAAAATTTATTTGACCAACCTATTAAAAATAATTTTAGAAGATTTTATAAATATTTGTCATATTTTTATCCTATCCCAAACCTTGATTTCCTTGAACCACCTAATATGATTCGAATTGTTT
The DNA here is from genome assembly GCA_958450335.1 of Hibiscus tridactylites. NCBI lineage: Eukaryota > Viridiplantae > Streptophyta > Magnoliopsida > Malvales > Malvaceae > Hibiscus > Hibiscus tridactylites. Next base: position 68,080,252 of record OY288273.1, read on the forward strand.
CCAATCGGTTCACTTAACCCGATCCGATGTATAAAACGACTAGGCCCAAAACCGGGGCATTACATGGACCTCGTACTCAGCTACCTTCATGTTTCCTTGCATCAAGGACATAAACTCACACTTTCTATCATCCAAGTATCAAACTCCCAAATAGTTCTTTTTAAAGGCAGCCTGAGAAGAAATCCCAATCTACCTCATTAGGTTCCATGGTCGCGGTCACAATCGTCCATCAAGAATATGCATCACCATGCAACAACGAAATAACACATCCTAGCTTTTGTGCATTGTTGCACCCCATCTGATCCAAAATTCGGATCCTACTGGCCATCCAAGCCTCAGATGCCTCAGAAGACAAAACCATTATATTCAACGCCTCCCAAGCTTTGCAAGCGCTCCAACGGCAAACCCAATTGCCCAGTAGCAGGTGCTTGCGCTTGCACTTGCACTCTAGCAACAACAGCTTAGAATGCTCAAGTCATCGCCTGTACCAAAGGCGTCAAATCACCCAACACTGGACCAGCCTGTACGTGTTGCGCTTGCTCCTCGACCCCAGGTGGTGGAGGCGGTGAAGGAGGTAAATTCGGACGATGCAGAACCTTGTTCTCCTGATTCCTTTGCTCACCAACAGAAGAAATAGACCCTGAACATAGCTCTCTCCTTGGACCCATTGTGCTATTATCATTAAGGCATGAATATAAAACCGAACAAGATATCAGGGAGCTTCTACCAACGATCCAGACTTCAAATTCAATTTAAAACATTTAAATATAGTAATAAGGCAATGGGCATTCCAATTTCCCCCAAAACATACCATAAAGCACACAACATACATGTCACAACCATCATGTATCACAAGCATTAGGATTCATCCCAATCTATCATCACATTTAACAGCTCACATTCCTATTACAATCACCGTACATATCATCACCATCACTTGATCAGCATTAACATGCTTATAACATTCATCGTACAAAACAAACATCACCAAATACACACATTCACATCTCAATTACTTACCATCAACTTACCATCATCCCATTCTTTCGTAACTTGGGTCTGATACCACCAAACATAACCCCCTCGACTCGGCCTAGCCGGTAGACCGAACCGAACGGGTCACACGGGATATATTGAAGTAAAATGGGAAGGTTCTCAATAAACGACCCTATTTTTTTCTTTTTATCTTGTCTAGATGCAAATTAAGTTCCTATATGTTTTACAAATAAGCGGATCAAACACAACTCAAACGCTCATTCATTTTATCCAATTTCGGTTTTTAGGGACCATTTTGTAAACTTAACAAATTCCAAGAGTTTCCCCTATTTCGGTTTACCAACCTTTAATTAGTCTCATTACATGCATCTCTGTCAAAACTCAGCTCAAAATAATCATTCGAACTCATTTAATTGCATCCACAACATTTAGGGCCTAAAAGGTAAAGATTCAGAACATTTGAAGCTGCAATTTAACCATATTAACTACCACCGTATCGATACCCTTCGAGAGGGTATTGATACGCCCTCAAAGAAAAGACTTCCAAGCTTAGCAATACAAAGGGTCGTATCGGTACACTCAAGGCCCATATCGACACACCCAAATCCAGTAGCCAAAATGTGTATCGATATGCCCCCATGTATCAGTACACCCCTTCAATTTACGAAGGTCGTATCAATAACATGCAGCCTACAAATTCCCGAATTGTTGGTTTTACACACTTTAAACCATCCTAAAGTAGCCTAACATGCACTTAAACATACTTATAACTCAAATACACTTCAACCATCAAATATGCAAGGCAACTACAACATCATATCATGGCAATCACCAACAATGTATTCTATAGGCATGCTTCCTATGGAAATCAAGCATCCAAAATTCAAAACTTAAAACAAAGCTTAATCCAACAATTAGAGGCCATTTACAAGACAATATAGGCTTAACAAACTTATGCCAAAATAGGAAATACCAAAACAACCAACTCCAAGACATTGGACACCCTCATTGCCTTTAGTACTTCCATTCCTACATCTAGCATCTCAATAGGAATATCAAGAAAATGTGCATGCTTACTCAAGATGTATGAATGCGTAGATCCACAACGAATAAAATCTAACAAAGACAAGGATTGCAAGGTGATGATACCTGTAACCATGTCAGTGTTGTTACATCCCTCGCGATGTGCATACTCTCTCGCAGGACCACCATCCTCAGGTTGAACAACAACAACATGAGCTATACCTCTCTGAAGATCCTCCTTCCGTTGGAAACTACCACGACCGCGCCCACGGTCTCTCTGTGGTGCAACAACAGGTGCTCGTCCTTGACCACATCCAGCTAGCAAAGGATACTCACGTCTCATTTGATTAGCAGATCCACAGTTCTAACAAGAATTTGCCCCAACCACACAAGCACGCACCTCATTATCCACGTGGGGACAATCTCGCCTCAAATGCACTCACGGTAAAAAAGACAAGCAAGTAGTCTGCTCAAATCTCACCTTGTTACCCTGAGTTGCCGCACCTCGCCCAAAATTACCTCGCCTCATCTCAGGCCAATACCTACGGTAACAATTTCTCTTGTTCTGTACACCACTAGGACCAGAATTTGCAGCTCTCTTACTCGAGCTAGAACCACCAACGCGAGAGGTCAAACCCAAACTCTACTCTATATCCTTGGCTCGCGTCACCAGCTCATCAAAATCAGTGTAATAAGAAGCGAGCATGAAAGTCTTCACTTCCTGGACCAAGCCATAACGGAAGCGATCACATTGATGCCTATCACTCGGCGCCAACTTTGGAGCATACTGTTTCAAACCTACGAACTAGACCTCGAACTCAGCTACCGTCATGTTTCTTTGCACCAAGGACATGAACTCACGCTTTTTATCATCCAAGTATCTAACTCCCAAATACTTATTTTTAAAGGCAGCCTAGAAAAAAATCCCAATCTACCTCATTAGGTTCCATGGCCACGGTTACAATCGTCCACCAAGCATATGCATCACCAGGCAACAACGAAACAACACATCCCAACTTTCGTGCATCGTTGCACCCCATCTGATCCAAAATTCAGATCGTATTGAACATTCAAGCCTCAGATGCCTCGAGAGACAAACCACGATATTTAATGCCACCAAAACTTCGCAAGTGCTCTAACGGTAAACCCAATTGCCCAGCAGCAGGCGCTTGCACTTGTACTCCAGCAACAGCAGCCTAGAATGCTCTAGTCATCGCCTGTACGAAAGGCGTCAAATCACCCAACACCAGACCAGCTTGTCCGTGTTGCGCTTGCTCCTCACCCCCAGGTGGTGGTAGCGGTAGAGGAGGTAAATTCGCACCAGGAAGAAACTCGTTCTTCTAATTCCTTTGCTCACCAACAGACGCAACTGACCCTGAACGTAGCTCTCTCCTCGGTCCAATTGTGTTATTATCATTAATACATGAATATAAAACAAAATAAGAGATCATGCCAGCTTCTAGCAAGGATCAAAGACTTCGAATTCAATTTAAAACATTTCACTATAGCAATAAGGCAATGGGCGTACTCTTGGTTTTCTCTTGGATGGGTTCCTTTCATTTTACACCTTATCCCTTTTTTATTGTCTGTCTCATTTCCTTTTCATTTCCCCTTTTCATCTCTACCGCCTCTCCCCCCTCTCCTTTCGCGCTCTGCTTTGAACCACACCAGTCCCCTATGTTTTTGCGGCGTTCACTAGCTGAGCCGGTGATTCCATCACTAGCCTCCTCGACTGCAACCTCCGACCCGCACGAGAACTCATTTGCGACCCCAGTAGGTTTCCCTTCCAATTAACGCCGAGAGAACATCCCCAGCCGACACTGATTCGCTATTATCGTCATGTTTGTCCACAGATTCGTCTATTAAGGGTTTTCCTTCCTTTTATTTTTAATCTCCTTCGCTCTAATCCATGTTTTTCTGATGAGTGTTTTGTGGTTTGTGGATTGCCTCCCTTCTACCGATCTGGTAGGCTCGCACCACCACTGGCTCCATTTGGCATCCCCCCTCACCTTCTCTGTTGGCGTCTAGGGTTTTCTTGAAACTGACGTTACCAGGTTCATTTTTCTCAATGATGATTGTCTTTTAGGGTTTCAAATTTATTTACTTTTATTTTCATTTTTCCCAATCGATTTCCTCTTTGCTTGCTCGAGAAATCTATCAACGCAAACGAACAACAGCCATCTTTGCAAGTGAAGAGCCACTGTGTCGGTCTGATTGATGCGATTTTTGAGTTTTAGAATGGTCGTGACCATCGCCGCTGACGGGCTTTAGGTTCGACTTATTGTCGTCTGGCCTTGGTGACATCGAACCCTCGATAGCCCCTTCAAGGTTTGGCCGCCTTTTCTGTGGTTCTTTTAGGGTTTATTATTCCTTCAAGGGCTTTTGATGACCATCTCTTTCTTTTTTTGCATTTTTGGTTACTCTTTCTTGCTTCCGATGAAGCGACACTGCAAGCCGGACGATATTCTAGAGTTCCCCTCTGGTTGATTTATTTTGGTAATAATTGTCCTCCTCTTCGGAGAATTTTCAGGTACCTTAAACATAATCACTCCCAAAATTTTGTGTTCACTATGCTTGTAACCCCCTTAGCCCGGCCTAGACGCCCGACCCGAACTGAGAAGATTACACGGGGAAAACCGAAGTCAACCCGTTAAAGTCAACCTCGATTAACAACACTTTTTTTCTTTTCTAGATGCACATTATTAACCTATATGATTAGCAAAACAACTTAGCAAAAGCGGCACAGCGAACGGAACTCAATTAGGGCTTCAATTGCATACAAACGTCTTTTAGGGACTAATTTGTAAATTTTAAGAATTATAAAGACTAAACAAGTTTTAAAGTTACCAATCCAAAATTAATCATATAATATGTTAACATGTCAAATTTCATCTTAAACAAGTCATCCAAACTCATTTAATTAAGCATTCAAGACTTAGGGACCAAAACGTAAGAAAATAGAAACATGAAACAATTCAAATTGAAATCCAATGGTCAGGTGTTTCAAAACACAAGACCTTGTATCGGAATGGTCGTTTCGAAACCAGGTTGACCGTTTCGATACGAGGGTGCGTTTCGAAACCCGTATCGAAACACTGTTTTCCAGTAGCAAAATGTTCCGGAACGTTCCTACCCGTTCCGAAACCTCATGACCATTCTAGGCCACCATTCTGAAACAGGTAAGTGAGTCCTGATACGCCTTGCCCTGCAACTTCACAATTTGCTGGTTTTTCTCACATAATAACCTCCGTAAACATTCCAATTCATGCCACAACATACGTGCAACATGTGTAAGCATCAATGACCAACATTACGAAGCATAAACTAAAACATAGCATCTTTCATGCAACCATTAGATCTGTAGGCATGCTTCCTAGTCTTCAAACCATACAAAAGCTAAAAGCCACATTCAAGCACAAATCAAACCTCAAAGGCCATTTACAAACCAAAGTAAAAAAACCAAACATGCTTAAGGTATCTAACATCACCAAATACTAACAAGAGTAGAAATCCCACCCATTGCCACTTATTACACTAAAGGTGAACCACATACATCGCTTAATCAAAACTCTTGGAATCCTCTAGCTTTTGGGTGGCCTTGAATGCTCAATCCTCTGCATTGATAGAACAAATGAGTGTAAGCATATAGCTTAGTGAGGACCGCTAAAACAACATTTGTCAACGCATTTCATTTAATCATTGCAACGTCATTTGTAAACGCATGCCTTTCTTTTAAACTTGCTCATTTAAACAAATGGGCGGCCTTCAATGCACTCTTGAGCTTATATAATTGTTTCAAACTTACACTAAGCTCCCAAAACCATGCTCAAAGCGTTACAAAACTGGAAAATCCATTTCCACTTACCGATACGCGAAGCCTTGCTTGTTGACATGAAAATTACTTTTCTGGAGCCTCCAACAACGACTACTTTGCTCCCGGATCAAGATCCCATGTTTTCGCATCATCAAAACAGAGATCTAAATGCATTAAAATGCATTTCAGCACCAGCAACCAATCACAAACTCATTGCTCACCCAAACTACACCAATTTACCCATCTGAAACAACCAGAAACTCAATCGATTGCTTCCTAAACCAAGCCCAACTATCATACATCACTTCCAAACAATTATAAACATTAAAACACATCTAAAATCAATCCAAACCCATCCTTATACCTCCGGCAAGCATTACTTCATTATTTCACCTCAAAAACCCAACTAGAACTATCAAGAAACTCAAGGATTTCAGGATTTATATCAACAAAACCTTTTTCAACATATTAACCAACACAAAACTCAATTAAAATCAATCTAAAATAGAGCCAAAGATCTTGGGAATTTCATTAAAGAACCTTGATTAGAGGTTGAGAATGGGATTTACCTCCAATCCTTGCTTTCCTCAATGAATGACAAGTTTTCCTTAGCTAAAATCTTGAAGATCTTAAAAGAACTCTTAAAGTTTATTTAGAAAATATTGAGAGAGTGTTTGGGAGAAAAGAATTCTGGAGAAAATGAGTTAGAATTGTGTTTGGCTGAAAATGAGAAGAGAATGGTAGTTACGTGATGGAATCTCACTAATTAACCACTTAATTAATTAAATAAAATAAAAGCCAATTAAAACTATTTAATTAAAACCATTTTAAACACATGCCATATTAAGGAAAAGCTAAATTGCCCTAACGCTTCCAAGACTTTGGCTTCTCCTTTAAAAATCACATTTCCACATTTTTGAAACTTTACAATTTGGTCACTACCTAAAATGTACCACTTTCGAAAGTCTTTTTGTAAAATTGATTTGACCAACCTCTTAAACATATTTTTATAGGATTTTAGTAATTTTTGCCACATTTTTATCCTATCCCGATCCTTGATTTCCTTAAATCACCTTACGCGATTTGAACCATTTCCAACTGGTTTGATCCGGTGTCTAAAACATCTAGGCCCAAAACTAGGGCGTTACAACTATCCCCTACTTAGGAAAATTCATCCTCAAAAATTTACTTGAAGGAAAAAGGTGCGGAAACTGCTTCAGCATGTCTGCCTTTCTTTCCCACGTGGTCTCCTCAACTACTCGGTGCCGCCACAACACCTTCACAAGCTCTATCGTCTTGCCACGAATAACTTTACTGCTCACATTCATAACCCTCACTGGTTCCTCAACATATGAGAGATCCGGATTCAACTCTATCTCTTCAATAGGCATCACATGCGAAGGACCCGATCTGTACCTCTGCAACATAAAGACATGAAACACATCATGTATCTTTTCTAGCTTCGCAAGCAATCTCAACCAATATGCCATAGGACCAATACGCTTCACGACCTCGTAAGGTCCAATGAACCTTGGGCTAAGCTTACCCTTACGCCTAAATCTCATCACCTTCTTCCAAGGTGATACTTTCAAAAACACAAGTTCGCCAACTGCGAACTCAATCTCTTTACGCTTCAGGTCCGTGTAAGACTTTTGCCTATCTGATGTTGCCTTGAAAACGCTCATAAATGAGCTTCACCTTCTCGGTGGTTCCCTTTAACATAGCTGGCATCGAAATCATCTTTTTCCCAGCTTCTCCCATACAATGCCTCGTATGGAGCCATTTGAATACTTTCCTAGTAACTATTGGTATAAGCAAACTCCACCAACAGCAAGTGCTTCTCCCAAAAACCCTGAAAATCTATCAGGCGGCATCTCAACATGTCCTCAAGCACCTGGATCACACGTTCCAACTGTCCATCCGTCTGAGGATGATAGGAAGTACTGAAATTCAACCGTATACCCAAGGCTTGATGCAAACATTCCCAAAATCGCGATGTACACCGTGCAACCGCACAATCTCAGCAATGTACAGCTCAGCCAGCTTATCCAAGGTATATGTAGTATGCACAGGCAGGAAATGTGCACACTTCGTGAGCCGATCAACAATCACCCAGACCGAAATTTTCTTTGACGGTGACAACGGCAACCCAGACACAAAATCCATGGTAATTCTCTCCAAATTCCATTCTGGGATTCTCAAAGGCTGCAACAACCCAGAAGGAACTTGCTGTTCAGCTTTCACTCGCTGATACACCATGCACTTACTAACGAACTCAACAACATCCTTTTTCAACCCCACCCAATAGTACTCATCTTTCAAATCATGATACATCTTCGTACTACCAGGATGCATAGCAAAAGGACTACTATGAGCTTCAGTCAGAATAGTGCGCCTCAACTCAACATCATCTGGCACCACTATTCTACTTCCAAAGCACAAAACAGTGTCATCATTAAAGCTGAAATCCGAAGGTCTACCCTCCGCAATTTCCTGAACATGTAAAACAAGGGAATCATCAAGCAACTACTTATCTTTGATCAACTGAATTAGATATGGGTTCACTTGAAACTCAGCAATAAGACCACCATCAGGCGATATGCTCAAACGAGCAAACATCGCCCTCAACTCCACGGCCACTTTTCGGCTCAAAGCATCGGCCACAACATTAGCCTTGCTCGGGTGATACTCGATCGTCAGATCATAATTTTTAAGCAACTCTACCCAGCGACGTTTCCTAAGATTCAAATCCTTCTAAGACATAAGATACTTTAAGCTCTTATGATCCGTGAACACAACACACTTCTCACCGTACAGGTAATGCCTCCATATCTTCAGGGCAAACACCATAGCCGCAAGCTCAAGATCATGAGTAGGGTAGTTACGCTCATGCACCTTCAATTGTCTAGATGCATAAGCTACCACCTTACCCTCCTACATCAACACACAACCCAAACCAGCAATGGACACATCACTATAGATCACAAACTCCTTACCAGACTCAGGTTGAATCAAGACAGGAGCTTGCGTCAAAGCTTTCTTCAGCTTCTTAAAAGCTTGCTTCCTCGCATCTGTCCACTCAAATCGAACATTCTTCTGCAACAACTTTGTCAAAGGTGCAGCAATCTTCGAGAAACCCTTGACAAACCTACGGTAATACCCAGCTAAACCAAGGAAACTCCGTACCTCTCTTACCGACTTAGGCACTTTCCAGCTCATCCCAGCATCTACTTTGTGCAGATCCACATGAATACCCTCAGCTGTTACAACATGTCTAAGGAAGACCACCTCCTTAAGCCAAAACTCACACTTACTTAGCTTGGCATACAACTGATTCTCCAACAACGCTTGCAAAATGATTCTCAAGTGTCTATCATGATCCTCCTCGGTACGCGAATACACAAGGATATCATCGATGAACACCACCACAAACTGATCCAAGAATTAATGGAATACACGATTCATCATGTCCATGAAAACAACAAGCGCGTTAGTCAAACCAAACGACATCACTAAGAACTCGTAATGCTCGTATTTTGTCTGAAAAGTTATCTTAGGTACGTCCACATCCTTCACCTTCAGTTGGTAATATCTTGACCTCAAGTCTATCTTGGAAAACACCGAGGCTCCCCGGAACTGAACAAAGAGATCATCAATCCTAGGCAAGTGATACTTGTTTTTTTATCGTCAACTTGTTCATTTCCCGATAATCTATGCACATCCGCATTGTCCCATCTTTCTTCTTTACAAACAAGACCGGTGCACCCCAAGGTGACACACTCGGCCGGATGAACCCCCGATCCAACAACTCTTGCAGTTGCATTTTCAACTCCTTCAACTCTTTAGGTGCCATGCGGTAAGGAGCAATAGACACCTGGAAAATCGCGAACGGTTCGGATGTCCTGCACACGTACATTCTTGGTGCTAGGATTCATCACATAGGCAAGGTAAGCCTCACAGCCCGTCCTCAACATACGCCCTGCTTCCAAATCTGAAATCACATTCGACAAGGATTTAATATTCTCGCCTACTATTACCACCTCATAATCATCGGCCAGCTTTAAGGTGACCCACTTGACATCAAAGTCAACCACCTCGCTATGCTTAGTCAACCAATCCATACCAAGGATCACATTGAAATCGTAGAAGGGTAACTCCATCAAATCCACAAGAAAAACATAACCTTGCACAGACAAAGGGCATCTCCTATACAACTTCCTAGTGACTACAGTCTCACCAAAAGAACTAGTCACTTGCATTCCTACTTCAAGCAACTCAACAGGTATAACAAGCAAATGCACATGCTCACTCAAGATATAAAAATGCGTAGATCCAGAATCAATCAAGGCAGCAATGATAAAGACTGAAGAACAAAGGTGCATGCGATAACATATGTATCGTTGTGCTCCTCGCGTTGAGCATAAACCCTCACATGACCACCTTCTTCAGACCGAACTGCAACCACATGTGCAATGCCTCTATGGCCCTCTTCTCTCCTCTAAAAATTCACTCGGCCGCGCCCACGGCCTCTATGAGGTGCAGCCATAACAGGTGCACGTCCCTGGCCTCCTCCTACCAACAAAGGACACTCCCACCTCATGTGATCCGCTGAACCGCAATTCCAACATGAATTCCATGTCACCACAACAGGAGCCTGAACCTCTCTAGCTGCTCGAGGACAATCTCGCCTCAGATGGTCCCTCGATCCACATGTCCAACACGTGTGCTGCTCAGACCTCACTCGGCCTCCCTGAATCTGACCGCCTCAACCCGGAGCACCTCGCCTCACCTCAGGCTGATGTCTCCTATCTCGACCTCTTTTGTTCCGTCCATCCCCAGAACTATACTCAGCTGCTCTCTTCCCAGAGCTAGATCCAACACCTCAAGATGACAAACTCGACTTCTATTTGATGTCTTTGGCTCGACATACAAGCACATCGAAGTTGGTGTAATCCGCAGCCAACATATATCTCTTGACTTCCTGTACCATCCCGTACCGGAAGGTATCACATCGGTGCCTCTCACTAGGTATTAGTTCAGGGGCATACTGGCTCAGGCGTACGAACTGGACCTCGTACTCAGCCACGAAAAGGTTGCCCTGAACTAGCGACATAAACTCGTGTTTCTTCTCGTCCAAGTATCTCACCCCCAGATACTTCCTCTTGAAGGAACCCTTGAAATACTCCTAATCTACTTCATTGGGTTCCATACCGGCAGTGCTAGTCGTCCACCAGCTATAGGCATCGCCTTGCAGCAAAGAAACTGCGCATCCCAGCTTGCGCACATCGTTGCATCCCATTTGATCCATAGTACGGATCGTGCTTGCTAACCAAGCTTCAGACGCATCGGGAGACATCCCATAGAACTCAATGGCTCCTAACCTCCTCAACCTCTCCAAAGGTAGACCCGCCTGGCCAGCTGTAGGGGCCTGTACATGCGCTCCGGCTACAGCAGCCTGAAACACCCCGGTGATTGCCTGAACCAACGACGTTAGATCACCTAAACCCGGACTTGCAGGTCCTTGTTGTTCCTGCTCCCCACCTCCAGGTGGTGGCGGAGGAGGTAAGTTTCCACCATGAGGGACATCAGCCCCTTGCTCACCCTTGTCGCCCTGCTCAACCGCAGACACTATTGTGTTCAACCTCAGCTCTCTCCTCGGACCCATAGTGCTATTTTAAACAAGGCATAACAACAAAAACAAATCAAACCATTTAGGTCAGCCTCAAGCAAGGATCCAAGTTTACAAAAAACATTTAACTAGTGTAATAAGGCAATAGGTACCCCGATTTCCCTCAAGCATAACATAACATACAAGAGCATATAAAACTCATCATGATTTCCATCATCCACAACCAGCATATTTCAATATCACATCATCATCATACAATCGTATTCATTTCACATGCGATTCACATCAATCAAGCATGACATAAGCTCCAAAATACAACCAAATTCATGCTTTTCAATCAACATACATCAATACATATCAATTTCACATACCAACATCCCCAATTCTTTTGTAACATGGCTCTGATACCAACAAATGTAACCCCCTTAGCCCGGTCTAGACGCCCGACCCGAACTAGATGATTACACAGGGAAAACTAAAGTCAACCCGTTAAAGTCAACCTCGATTAACGACCCCTTTTTTCCTTTTATCTTTTCTAGATGCACATTATTAACCTATATGATTAGAAAAACAACTTAGCAAAAGCGGCACAGCGAACAGAACTCATTTAGGGCTTCAATTGTATACAAACATCTTTTAGGGACTAATTTGTAAATTTTCAAAATTATAAGAACTAAACAAGTTTTAAAGTTACCAATCCAAAATTAATCATATAATATGCCAACATGTCAAATTTCATCTTAAACGGATCATCCAAACTCATTTAATTAATCATTCAAGACTTAGGGACCAAAACATAAGAAAACAAAAACCTGAAACAATTTAAATTCAAATCCAACGATCAGGTATTTCAAAACACAAGCCCCTGTATCGGAACGGTCGTTTCGAAACAAGGTTGATTGTTTCGATACAAGGGTGTGTTCCGAAACCCGTATCGAAACACTACTTTCCAGTAGCAAAATGTTCCGGGACGTTCCTACCCGTTCCCAAACCTCATGACCATTCCAGGCCACCGTTCCGAAACAGGTAAGGGCGTTTTGATACGCCTTGCCCTACAACTTCACAAAGTTTTTGGTTTTTCTCACATAATCACCTCCGAAAACATTCCAATTCATGCCACAACATACATACAACATGTGTAAGCATCAATGACCAACATTACGAAGCATAAACTAAAACATAGAATCATTCATGCAAGCATTAGATCTATAGGCATGCTTCCTAGTCTTCAAACCATACAAAAGCTAAAAGCCACATTCAAGCACAAATCAAACCTCAAAGGCCATTTACAAACCAAAATAAGCAAACCAAACATGCTTAAGGTGTGTAACATCACCAAATACCAACAAGGGTAGAAATCCCACCCATTGCCACTTATTACACTAAAGGTGAACCATATACATCGCTTAATCAAAACTCTTGGAATCCCCTTGCTTTTGGGCGGCCTTGAATGCTCAATTTTATGCATTGATGAAACAAATTAGAGTAAGCATATAGCTTAGTGAGGTTAAAACAACATTCGTCAATGCATTTCATTTAATCATTGCAACGTCATTTGTAAACTCATGCCTTTCTTTTAAACTTGCTCATTTAAGCATTCAATGCACTTTTAAAACCACATGCATATTGCATAATTAAAATAACAACAAATTCCTTTGATCATGCTTAAACCAAGCATCACATGCATTCTTGCATCATTCACAAGCATCTCATGCTTAATCATTAATCATTAACATTATATTAGCTCTAAGTGATAATCCTCAAACCATACCAAAACAAATGACACAATCGGATACGCACATTACAAGCGTTGTCCCACAGGTTTCATACATACTACCAGACTACACAAGGTGGAGATCAATGGCACAATCACAACCCCTCAACATCACTCATCGGAAGTTGTATAACTCCACTAACGAGAGTACGAGACACATACCACAAGACTCACACACAGGATTAAACCATTCACTATTGTGATCTTAGCCTCAATCGTTAGGGTACTTGGATGGATATTACGGCACAATCACAACCCCTCGACATCCAAGGCGACTTTATTCACGGTGCACGCAATCCTATAGTCGGCTAACTATATCCGATTAAAAGTAACAAAAAACCACTTTCATCACTTGCCAATATAATCATTTAACATCAATATTCCACTGTTTTACAAGCATAAACACAATGCCATTTCCATAATCATAAACATGCTTAACATCGTATGCATTTATCACATAAACTAAGGATTACATACCTAGTGCATCCTGAACATAATGACATTAATATCCAGCATTAACCATGCTTAAAACATGCTTTGAAATAGTAGTCAAAACCACATTTAACTCAAGTGCATTTCCATCAAAACATAGCACATTTTCGAGAGAGACTTCGAACCACTTACTCTTGAGCTTAGCAAAGTGTTTCAAACTTACACAAAGCTCCCAAGACCATGTTCAAAGCGTTACAAAACTGGAAAATCCATTTCCACTCACCGATACGCGAAGCCTTGCTCGTCGACACGAAAATTACTCTTCTGGAGCCTCCAACAATGTCTCGTTTGCTCCTGGATCAAGATCTCGTGTTTTCACATCATCAAAACAGAGATCTATATGCATTAAAATGCATTTCAACACCAGCAACCAATCACAAACTTGTTGCTCACCCAAACTACACCAATTTACCCCATCCGAAACAACCGAAAACTCAATCGATTGCTTCCTAAACCAAGCCCAGTTATCATACATCACTTCCAAACAATTATAAACATCAAAACACATCTAAAATCAATCCAAACCCATCTTTATACCTCCAACAAGCATTACTTCATTATTTCACCTCAAAAACCCAGCTAGAACTATCAAGAATCTCAAGGATTTCGATATCTATATCAACAAAACCTCTTTTCAACATATTAACCAACACAAAACTCAATAAAAATCAATCTAAAACAGAGCTTAACAAAACAAGTCCGAAAATTAAGAATTTCATCTTATTTTTGCAAGATTTAAATCTCAACTCAAAACTATAATGAAAACTCAACCAAAAACATTAATTAGAAGCCAAAGATCTTGGGAATTTCAATAAAGAACCTTGATTAGAGGTTGAGAATTGGATTTAGCTCCAATCCTTGCTTTCCTTAATGAATGACAAGTTTTCCTTAGCTAAAATCTTGAAGATTTTGAAAGAACTCTTAAAGTTTGTTTAGAAAATATTGAGATAGTGTTTGGGAGAAAAGAATTCTGATGAAAATGAGTTAGAATTGTGTTTGGCTGAAAATGAGAAGAGAATGGTAGTTACGTGATGAAATCTCACTAATTAACCACCTAATTAATTAAATAAAATAAAAGCCAATTAAAACTATTTAATTAAAACCATTTTAAATACATGTCATATTAAGGAAAGGCTAAATGTACCACTTCCGAAACTCTTTTTGTAAAATTGATTTGACCAACATCTTAAACATATTTTTAGAGGATTTTAGTAATTTTCACCACATTTTTATCCTATCTGGATCCTTGATTTCCTTAAATCACCTTATGCGATTCGAACCATTTCCAACCGGTCCGGTCCGGTGTCTAAAACATCTTGGCCCAAAACCAGGGCGTTACACTGCTCTATTGGATCTATTCCTATTTTCCTGCAATTGCTTGCTTACCTTTGGTATATCTATTTGTAATATTTGTTTGTTGCTTTGGCTTTTTTCCTTTCTGTTTTTTCCTATCTTTATCCTTTCAATGGTTTGTTCCCTATGTTTGCTTGAGCACGATTGGTCTCATTTATCTCTTCCCTATTTTGTTGTGCATGTTTTTTATGCCCTCTCTTACTATGTGTTACCATTTCTTTCGTTCTCTTCTAATGTCTTCCTTCTTTTTTGCCAATATCTAGTTTTCTGGATAAAGTATTATGTGTTTAGAGCTTTATTCAGATTATCTCTTGCCCCCTATGTTGAAGCCTATATAACCATTGACCTGATTGGCTATGTTCGACCCTTTCTTGGGGAGCTACCAACGATCCACCTTGTTGGAATTTTTTTATTTTCTATCGACTACCATCCATCTATGGAACATCTTATGATGTTAATTCTTTTCTCTTATTTCCATATTTTCCTTTATTGTGGCTCGTCTACCTTATTGTTATGGAAGTGTTTACCTATTATTACATTTCTCCTTTCTGATCCCTTAGTGTCCCTTATACCTTACGATGCCTCTACATCTCTCAAACTGTACAATCTTGTACTCCACCCTGGATGCATTCGCAGGACCACAAGTTTTTGGAAAGGTGTCTATCCTTTTTGGATTCAAGTTTGCTCTATGCTATCAATGGGTGTTTTAGGTTTGGCCCTGAAATATTTTTTTCTATCCTTTTTCGATCTTTTCACTAAGGATTTGGTTTCTATCCTTGCTTAAGGGCTTCATTCCTCATGGGACATATCTGACGCTATGGGCTTGGTTTGCTTGTAGGTCTACTTGCTTATGGAAAGGTAACCTACTTCTATCTCCTTCAACCATGGCTTTCCTTGATACTTTACTACTTTTTGTAGAATTTTTGTTTACAATACTCTTTTGTATTATAGTGCTGGTTATTTGGCCATGCTTGATTGTCTATAGCCCTCTTTTCTACTTTGTTTTCTGGAATCTCTTATTCTTTGCTATTGACCTAGTTGTCAAGAAAACAACCCGTCACGGAAACACTATCTCTATGTCGCTTACAGCAATTACTTCATCCATTTATCCTATAGAATTTTGCTATATCTACATCATGTTTACTACTTTCTTCTGGTGCTTATTGTGTCATCATACTTGTTTTATGGCTTTCTGCTATTGTTAGTACTCTTCTTTGTTTTCCTTTCTATTTTTTGCTAACTCTTTTTCCTCAACTGAGTCTAATAATATACTCTGCTCCCTACTTTAAGCCATGGCTACACGATGCTGCTGGATTTTCTGTGGTTCCAGCAATGCTCAACCTCTATTACTTCGACATGAAAACCGGTAAGGGCACCCACCCCTCTCAGCTCTCTTTCCAAAAGTTGAAATCTATGCATTTTTGATATTATCACTTATCTCTATCTCACTCCACTTACTGGAGAACCCAAATTCTATCCAAATATGGGAACATCCTCTCTATGTTGCTTTCGGTAATATTGCTATTATTGCTCAATGCACCTTCACACTAACCTTATGGCCTTCCACTACTCTTGATAGGGACAATGTAACCCCCAAAACCCGGACTAGGAGAAAAGACCGAATTTAGGAAGTTACAATTAAAAACTTTTCCCTCAAGAAATCCAATTTTGAAAATTATACTTTAATTAAAGTAAAGTAACATAAATTTAGTAATAAATGAAAATACAAGGAAGATCGAAGATATTCTTGTAAGAGTGGATAAATTTCTTTTTCCTGCTGACTTTCTTGTTTTAGATTGTGAAGCATATGAAAACGCACCAATCATCCTGGGGCGACCCTTCCTAGCCACAGGCAGAACTGTGATTGATGTGGAGAAAAGAGAACTGACCATGAGAGTGAATGATCAAGAAATTAAACTCAATGTTCTCCAAGTAATTAAACATGATGGTGCAGAAGAAGAGTGCAAGGAAATCTCTGAAGTAATCCTTGACCAACCCTGCATTAGGTCAAGCTACCATGACAGAAAGATTGGTCACTGCCACAACAGTCACCTTGAAGACTGTCACGGCAGCAACGACGACAGTGACTCCTCCGATTGAGAAACATCTGACATTGAAGGTCCTGAGGAGGTAAATTGGATAGGCACTCGTTCAGGTAAGTTCTTCGAGCCTCTTAATTATACCTCGAATGAACATATAATCCAGAAGCCTTCGATTGAAAAGCCACCTGTTTTAGATCTTAAGCCCCTACCAGGGCAGCTTAAATATGTCTTTCTTGGTTTAAATGATACGTTTCCCGCAATCATCTCTTCCAAGTTAATGCAGAAACAGGAGCATCAGCTAATCAGAATGCTACAACATCATAAGAAGGCCATTGGATGGACTATAGCTGATATCCAAGGCATCATTCCGGCATTATGCATGTACAAGATTCTCTTGGAGGATGATCATAAGTCGACTATTGATGCCCAGAGACGTTTGAACGAAGCTATGCGAGAAGTGGTGAGGAAAGAGATTATCAAATGGCATGACGCCGGAATCAAATACGCCATCTTGGATAGCAAGTGGGTGAGCCCGGTACAGTGTGTGCCTAAAAAGAGAGGCATAACCGTGGTAACCAACGAAGAAAACGAGCTAATCTCAACCAGGACTGTGACTGGTTGAAGGGTATGTATGGATTACCGAAAGCTTAACAAAACTACCCGGAAAGATGATTTCCTCTTACCCTTTATTGATCAAATGCTTGATAGATTAGCGGGGAAAACTTACTATTGTTTTCTTGATGGTTACTCAGGTTATAATCAGATAGCAATTTCACTAGAGGACCAAGATAAAACTACTTTCACATGCCCGTACGACACCTATGCTTTTCGGAGAATGCCATTTGGGCTCTGCAATGCACCAACAACCTTCCAACGGTTCATGATGGTAATATTATCCGACATGGTGGAGGATTTCCTAGAGATTTTCATGGACGACTTTTCCGTCTTTGGAGACAGTTTTGAAGGTTGCTTAGGAAACTTGCAGAAGGTTCATGAAAGATGTGAAGAGGTGAACCTGGTTTTAAACTGGGAAAAATGCCACTTCATGGTGGATGAAGGGATAGTACTAGGCCACAAAGTGAACTGCCGCGGCATAGAGGTGGACAGAGCAAAAATAGAATCATCAAAAAGCTGCCGCAACCCACCACAGTCAAGGGGATTCGAAGTTTCTTAAGGCATGCTGGGTTTTATCGACGATTTATTGCAAATTTCTTGAAGATTACCAAACCCTTATGCCACCTATTGGAGCAGAACCGCCCCTTTGATTTTAATACTGAATGTACTGAGGCATTCAGAATTCTGAAGGAAAAGCTGGTAACAACCTCGATCGTACAACCACCAAACTGGAGTCTACCATTTGAGATAATGTGTGATGCCAGTGACTATGTTGTCGGGGTAGCACTAGGGCAGAGGAAGGATAAGCTATTCCATGTGATATACTATGCCAACAAAACACTAAATGATGCTCAAGTCAACTCACCACGACAGAGAAGGAACTGTTAGTAGTGGTGTTCTCAATCGACAAGTTCTGCCAGTACATACTTGGAACAAAAGTGGTGGTCCATACAAACCATTTCGCACTGAAATATCTGTTCACGAAAAAGGATGCAAAATCTAGATTGATATGTTGGATTCTGCTACTGTGTAACCCCCTTAACCCGGCCTAGACGGTTGACCCGAATTAAGAAAGTCACACGGGGAAAACCAAAGTCAACCCGGAAGTCAACCTTGATTAACGACCCTTTTTTTTTCGTTTTACTCTTGTCAAGATGCGTATTAACCCTAGATATGATCTTACAAACAGCATACTCAAAGATCATAAACATCAGAGATCAAACAGGGACCCAATTGAACAATTTACAACTTTAGGGACCAAAATGTAAATTCTGTAAATTATAAGGACTTAACTCAAATTAAAGTTACCAACTTGTAATTAGTCAGGTTTCATGCTTCACTGTCAAATTTCAGCTCAAACGGACATTCCAAACTCATACAATTGCATAAACAAGTTTCAGGACCAGAACGCAAACATTCCAAAACATATAACTGCCAATGTCAGCCCCTAACGGCCAGGTGTTCCGAAACAGGAAGAACCTGTTTCGAAACGCGGGGCCGTTCCGCAACGCGTACCGAAACGAGGGCTGGCAGAGGGCTTCCCGTTTCGGAACGGGGTCTGCCGTTTCGGACGCTTGGGCTACAACAAGGCACCCGTTCCGAAACGGTAGCTACTGTTCCGAAACGACCTGCACAGAATGCAGCAAAATGCTTGCTTAAACACACAATTGACCAACCAATCATGCTCCAATTGCTACCAAACTTTAACAGCAAGAAATTCAACATACAAGAGACATGTTTGTATCAACAATTCAACATAATATCTTCATATAAGAAAAGCCCCAAATCTTAAGCATGCTTCCTACTCAAGCAAACCATTCAAGCATAAAACCTCCAAAAAACAAACACATAATGACCAATTACATGTTCCAGCAATATTAACAACTTTAAACAACTTAGGGAGTTCAAAACATCTCCCGGAAACAACCTCAAAGGTCCCCCATTGCCAAATGCCAAAAGCTAAAGTGTTAAAGTAAACCTTCCCATACTTGAGCTTAATTCCCACTTGATTGCTTGCCCTCCTTGCTGCCCTCAATGCACTCTAATGCTCTGCATTATTGGTTTAAGAAAAGAGAGAGAGCGTAAGCAAATGCTTAGTGAGGAATGCTCATTAAAAACCATCAATAATGCATTTATAAAACTCATTTATAAATCATACTTCAAAACATCATTTATACATGCTTACAAGTATTCTCAAACAAGCAATACATGCTTCCATATCAATTCATGTCATATTGGCCACAAGTGATAAATTCCATCTTTTAAAAACAAGATCAACATAAGACTCACACATGGACTTTTAAACACCATTGTGATCTTATAATTCACAAGGACCACACAAGGACTTTTAACCACCTTTGTGTCCTTTACAAGTTTCATCCCAAGGACTTTTAAACACCTTGGCCCCAAGGACTTTTAAACACCTTGGCCCATGGACTTTTAAACACCATGGCAAGGACCACACAAGGACTTTTAACCACCTTTGTGTCCTTAACAAGAACCATCCAAGGACTTTTAACCACCTTGATGTTCTTAAGTAACAAGGCTCACTCAAGGACTTTTAACCACCTTAGTGACCTTAACAGGAATCACTCATGGACTTTTAACCACCATGAAGTTCTTAGAATCCACAAGGCTCACTCAAGGACTTTTAACCACCTTAGTGACCTTAACCTTTTTCAAAACATCACTTGCCAATATACATCATTATCAAAAGATAATCCACTGTTTTAAAGCATTTAACCAAGCCATAAACATCATGCATTTTTAAGCATCAATCCACATTTAAACATTGTTCAAAAACAAGGAACTCTTACCTTGAGCTTCCTTCAACATATGGCTTACAAAATCTGCAATAACCATGCTAAATCATGATTTCAAAACAGAATTTAAAACATGCAACAAACCATATTGCACAACAACCAAACCATGGCCACCACTAGAGAGTTTTTTCGAAAACTTACACTTGAGCTTAGTAAAGTTGTTTAGACTTAGACTAAGCTCCCAAGACATTAGTTCAAAGCCGAAAACCCAATTTCACTCACCGATTCCACTTCACCTCTTGCCGAAACACAAATCAAGCTTCCGGATCACCACCACTTGGATCCAAAGATGACTCCCCTTTTTTAAACACATCAAAGCAGAGGATTAATGCATCATCATGCATTAATAGCTTCAATGAAACCACCTAAACTCGCTGCTCTCATCCACACACCATTTTCGGCCACCAAACTCAACCGAAAATGAATCCAAACAACTCCTCAACAAAGCCCAGCCATAAACCATCAAAACTAACCATCCTTTAACATCATTTAACATCTAAAAAGAACCTATTAACATCCTTATACCTCCAGCAACAACAGATCCACAAGATCACACCAAAAACAACCAAGAATCACAAGCTAAACTTAGGAAATTCAACTTATCCGGGATTGCATTAATTAAAACTCAATTCCTTATCAAATCAACATTCATTTAACATCAAAAACACATCTCAAATCACTGCTTTAACAGATCAAACGAAAATTCATCAAAAATCACCAAATCTTGCATTTAAAGCCAAGATCCACCACACAACTTTAAAACCACTTATAAATCATCAATTTAGGATTGAGAACTTAGGAATTTCAGTAAAGAACTGAGAGTTTAGAGGAGAAGGACGTTCTTACCTCCAAACTTGAGTTTCTCCCTTTTTAGAACCAAAAAGCTTGAAGAATCAACTAGCAAATGGTGAGGTTTTGTTGATGAGATGATTAACAATCAAAAGAGAGTTGAAAAGAGAGATTTAGGTGTCAAAATCAGAAGAAAAACTCTGGAGAGAAGGTGTTTGGGTTGAGAGAAAATGAGAGAAAAGGAAAATGAGTTTTTAGGAAAATAAGTTAGAAATAACTTCCCTCCACTTTTTCTTTTGTTTAAAAATCAGAATTAAATCACTAAATATCTTAGAAAAATCTGGAGAAACTCCCTTTGGGTAAATAGCTCCTTAAAGATTCAAAGTTTCAATCCTTTTTAAAACAGTCACGCAGTTTTCAAAAATTGCATTTTGGTCACCAGCCAAAATGTCACCCTTCCAAAGCTCATTTTGTAAAATTGATTTCACAGTTCACTTATATATATTAAAAGAGGATTTTAGAACATTTTTCCATATTTTTAATGCAACCCGAACTAGGCTTTCCTAATTTCACCTTTTTAGATTCGAACAGCACTTTGACCGAACCGGTCAACGCCCAAAACTTCTAAGCCCAAAACCGGGGCATTACAACTCTCCCCCCCCCCTTAAGAAATTTCGTCCCCGAAATTTACCTGAAGGAAAGAGATAAGGAAACTGCTTCAGCATGTCATCCCTTCGCTCCCACGTGGCTTCCTCAACACCACGGTGCTTCCACAACACCTTCACCAACTCAATGGTCTTGCCACGAAGAACTTTGCTATCTGAATCCAGACCTTCACCGGTTCATCATCATAGGTCAAATCCGGATTCAACTCCACTTCCTCCACAGGCATCACATGCGAAGGATCAGATCTATACTTCCGGAGCATAGAAACATGAAACACATCATGAATCTTCTCCAACTCTTGAGGTAGCCTCAACTTGTACGCAACAGGACCCACACGCTCAACCACCTCATATGGTCCAATGTACCTAGGGCTCAACTTACCCTTCCGGCCAAACCTCATCACCTTCTTCCAAGGCGAAACCTTCAAGAACACACGGTCACCCACCGCATACTCAATCTCCTTACGCTTCAAATCCGCGTAAGACTTTTGCCGATCAGAAGCTGCCTTCAACCGCTCACAAATGAGCTTCACCTTCTCGGTGGTTCCTTTCGACAAAGCCGGCATCGAAACCAACTTCTGACCCGTTTCAGCCCAACAAAGAGGAGTCCTACACTTCCTCTCGTACAAAGCCTCATAAGGTGCCATTTGAATACTTGCCTGATAATTATTGTTATAAGAAAACTCCACCAAAGGCAAATGCTTCTCCCAAGAGCCCTAAAACTCAATCACGCAGCACCTCAACATATCCTCCAAAATCTGGATAACACGCTCTGACTGACCATCCGACTGAGGATGATAGGATGTACTGAAATTCAACCTTGTACCCAAAGCTTGATGCAAACACTGCCAGAAACGCGATGTGAACCTCAGATCCCTATCTGACACAATCGACTTAGGCACACCATGCAGCCGCACAATCTCAGCAATGTACAGCTCCGCAAGCTTATCCAAAGAAAACGTAGTATGCACAGGCAAGAAATGCGCACACTTCGTCAGGCGATCCACAATCACCCACACCGAATTCTTCTTCGATGGTGACAAAGGTAAACCAGATACAAAATCCATGGTAACCCTTTCCCACTTCCATTCAGGGATTCTCAACGGTTGCAACAACCCTGAAGGAACCTGATGCTCAGCCTTAACTCCCTGACACACCAAACACTTGCTCACAAACTCTGCAACATCCTTTTTCAAACCCACCCAATAGTACTCATCACGGAGATCACGATACATCTTAGTACTACCAGGGTGCATAGCAAAAGGACTACTATGACCTTCAGTCAGAATAGCACGCCTCAACTCAGCATCATTGGGCACTACTATTCGACTCCCAAAACACAACACACCATCATCATTAAAACAGAAATCCGAAGGCCTGCCCTCCGTGATATCCTGATCATGCGATACCAAAGAATCATTCAGCAACTGCTTTTCCTTGATCAACTGAACCAAAGATGGCTTCACTTGCAACTCAGCCACAAGACCACCATCACGCGAAATACTCAAACTGGCAAACATAGCCCTCAGCTCAACAGCTACATTCCTACTCAAGGCATCCGCAACAACATTAGCCTTTCCAGGATGGTACTCAATCGTCAGATCATAATCCTTGAGCAACTCCAGCCAACGACGCTGCCTGAGATTCAACTCGTTCTGAGACATCAGATACCTCAAACTCTTGTGATCCGTGTACACAGTACACTTCTCACCATACAGATAATGTCTCCAGATCTTCAGAGCAAAAACCACTGCAGCCAACTCAATATCATGCGTAGGATAATTGCGCTCATGCACCTTCAACTGCCGCGATGCATAAGCCACAACCTTACCCTCTTGCATCAGCACACATCCCAAACCAACATAGGACGCATCACTGTAGACCACAAACTCTTTCCCTGACTCAGGCTGAACTAAAATAGGAGCTTGCGTCAAAGCCGCCTTAAGCTTCTCAAAAGCCTGCTGTCTCACTTCTGTCCACTCATACTTAACATCCTTCTGCAACAACTTCGTCAATGGTGCAGCAATCTTAGAAAACCCGTCCACAAACCTCCGGTAGTATCCCGCCAAACCAAGGAAACTACGGACCTCATGAACAGACTTAGGAACCTTCCAATTCATCACCGCCTCAATCTTCTGAGGATCAACATGAATCCCCTCAGCAGAAACTACATGCCCAAGAAACACCACCTCCTTAAGCCAGAACTCACACTTGCTCAGCTTAGCATAAAGCTGATTCTCCAACAAAGCTCGCAACACAATCCTCAAATGCTCTTCATGCTCCTCCTCAGTACGCGAGTACACGAGGATATCATCAATGAATACCACAACGAACTTGTCCAGGTATTCATGAAACACACGGTTCATCATGTCCATGAAAGCAGCAGGAGCATTTGTCAAACCAAACGGCATCACAAGAAACTCATAATGTCCATACCTTGTCCTGAAAGCTGTCTTAGGCACATCCACATCCTTCACCTTCAACTGATAATACCCTGACCTCAAGTCAATCTTAGAGAACACAGCTGCTCCCCAAAATTGATCAAAGAGATCATCAATCCTCGGCAAAGGATACCGATTCTTGATAGTCAACTTGTTCAGCTGACGGTAATCAATGCACATTCTCATAGTGCCATCCTTCTTCTTCACAAACAAGACCGGTGCACCCCAAGGTGACACACTCGGCCGTATGAAACCACGATCAAGCAGCTCTTGCAACTGCGTCTTCAGTTCTTTCAGCTCCTTAGGTGCCATTCTATAAGGGGTAATGGACACAGGAGTTGTATTCTCATACAGCTCAATTCCAAACTCCACCTCACGATTAGGAGGTAAACCAGGCAACTCCTCAGGAAACACACCAGGAAACTCCTTCACAACCCTGATATCCTTCACCCGCAACTCCTTAGAGCTAGGATTCATCACAAAAGCTAGATAAGCTTCACAACCTTGCCTCAGCATCCTGCTCGCCTCCAAGGTAGACACCACATTGGCAAGAAACTTCACATTCTCACCAACCACAACAACTTCATAATCATCTGCAAGCTTCAACGAAACTCGCTTATTCTTACAATCCACAACAGCACGATGCTCAGCAAGCCAATCCATACCAAGGATCACATCAAAACCATAGAAAGGCAACTCCATAAGGTCAACACGAAACACATGTTCTTGAATAACCAAAGGACACCTTCTATACAACTTTCGAGTCACAACAGTCTCACCAAAAGAACTAGTGACACGAACACCAACATCCAAAGACTCAACAGGCAAACCAAGCAATTCAGCATGCTCACGCAAAATGTATGAATGCGTAGATCCAGAATCTATCAAGGAAAGTAATGACAAGGATTGCAAAGTAAAGGTACCTGCAATCACATCCGCGTCATTCCTTACCTCCCGCTGAGCATACACCCTAGCTTGACCACCACCCTCAGGCTGAATAGCCACAACATGGGCCACTCCTCGACCACCTTCCTCTCTCCGCTGGAAATTACCACGGCCGCGCCCACGACCTCTCTGCGGTGCAGCAACAACAAGAGCACGCACTTGGCCACAAGCCAACATATGACACTCTCGCCTCAAATGATCCGCAGATCCACAATTCCAGCACCCGTTACCAGCTGCCGCAACAGGAGCTTGCACCTCTCTCACAGCACGAGGACAGTCGCGCTTCATGTGACCACGTGAACCACATATCCAACAAGCACTCAGATCAGCTTTGGCATTGCCTCCCCGAGCAGGTACACCACCACCTCTCTTAGCTGAGGACTGATACTTCTGATCACGTCCCCTCTTGTTCCGTCCACCACCGGAACTATACTCAGCAGCTCGCTTACCAGCTCTTGCTCCAGCACTTTTAGCAGATAAACCCAAGTTCATCTCAATATCCTTGGCTCGGCCCACCAGCACATCAAAATCATCATACTCGGTGGCCAGCACATACATCTTCACTTCCGTCACTAAACCATAACGGAATCTTTCGCACCTCACCCGCTCATCAGGTACCAGCTCAGGTGCATACTGACTGAGTCTAACGAACTGGACTTCATACTCAGCCACCGTCATGCTCCCCTGGGTAAGAGACATGAACTCACACTTCTTTTAATCCAGGTATCTCACACCAAGATACCTTCTCTTGAACACATTATGAAAGAATGTCCAAGTTACATCAGCATCAGCCATCCCAACAATTGTGGTCGTCCACCATGTATAAGCATCATCCTGTAGCAAAGATACTACACAACCCAGCTTTTGCACATCAGTGCAACTCATCTGACCCAAGATCCTCTTGGTACTCTCTAACCAAGCTTCAGAACCTTCAGCAGACATACCCCTGAACTCAGTCCCACCAAGACTGCGCAAACGCTCCAAAGGTAGTCTAACTCCAGCATCTCCCTGATGCCCAGCTCCTTGAGCTCCAGCTACTGCCGCTCGAAAAGCACCAGCAATAGCTTGCACCAACATCGACATGTCAGGCATAGCTTGCCCCTGACCAACTTCAGGACCAGCAGCTCCAGCACCAGCTGCAGCTTCAGCTCTTTCTCCCTCAGCACCACCACCACCAGGTGGAGGAGGAGGTAACACCGCACTTCCCGCATTTTCCTCATTTTCATTCTCATTCGGAGCCGTAGCTCGCACATTACTTCTCAACTCTCTACGTGGTGCCATACTCTAACCATGCAATCACAATGCAAATAAACAAAGTTAGGTCCAGCAAGGTAAGCAATCCAAGTACTCAAGCTCATTTTCATTTAAAAATCAACAACATTTCCTTAGCTTTGATTTGGCAATGGGTACCCACAACATGCTTCATCGCAGCATACTACTCAATTGCATCACATATACCATTCACTTAACATGCTTTCACTCAACAAGCATACATAGCATACATACTTCAATCATGCACACATTCATTCCCAATTACTCGAGAACTCAGCTCTGATTCCACCAAATGTAACCCCCTTAACCCAGCCTAGACGGTTGACCCGAATTAAGAAAGTCACACGGGGAAAACCAAAGTCAACCCGGAAGTCAACCTTGATTAACGACCCTTTTTTTTTCTTTTTACTCTTGTCAAGATGCGTATTAACCCTAGATATGATCTTACAAACAGCATACTCAAAGATCATAAACATCAGAGATCAAACAGGGACCCAATTGAACAATTTACAACTTTAGGGACCAAAATGTAAATTCTGTAAATTATAAGGACTTAACTCAAATTAAAGTTACCAACTTGTAATTAGTCAGGTTTCATGCTTCACTGTCAAATTTCAGCTCAAACGGACATTCCAAACTCATACAATTGCATAAACAAGTTTCAGGACCAGAACGCAAACATTCCAAAACATATAACTGCCAATGTCAGCCCCCAACGGCCAGGTGTTCCGAAACAGGAAGAACCTGTTTTGAAACGCGGGGCCGTTCCGCAACGCGTACCGAAACGATGGCTGGCAGAGGGCTTCCCGTTTCGGAACGGGGTCTGCCGTTTCGGACGCCTGGGCTACAACAAGGTACCCGTTCCGAAACGGTAGCTACTGTTCCAATTGCACAGAATGCAGCAAAATGCTTGCTTAAACACACAATTGACCAACCAATCATGCTCCAATTGCTACCAAACTTTAACAGCAAGAAATTCAACATACAATAGACATGTTTGTATCAACAATTCAACATAATATCTTCATATAAGAAAAGCCCCAAATCTTAAGCATGCTTCCTACTCAAGCAAACCATTCAAGCATAAAACCTCCAAAAACAAACACATAATGACCAATTACATGTTCCAGCAATATTAACAACTTTAAACAACTTAGGGAGTTCAAAACATCTCCCGGAAACAACCTCAAAGGTCCCCCATTGCCAAATGCCAAAAGCTAAAGTGTTAAAGTAAACCTTCCCATACTTGAGCTTAATTCCCACTTGATTGCTTGCCCTCCTTGATGCCCTCAATGCACTCTAATGCTCTGCATTATTGGTTTAAGAAAAGAGAGAGAGCGTAAGCAAATGCTTAGTGAGGAATGCTCATTAAAAACCATCAATAATGCATTTATAAAACTCATTTATAAATCATACTTCAAAACATCATTTATACATGCTTACAAGTATTCTCAAACAAGCAATACATGCTTCCATATCAATTCATGTCATATTGGCCACAAGTGATAAATTCCATCTTTTAAAAACAAGATCAACATAAGACTCACACATGGACTTTTAAACACCATTGTGATCTTATAATTCACAAGGACCACACAAGGACTTTTAACCACCTTTGTGTCCTTTACAAGTTTCACCCCAAGGACTTTTAAACACCTTGGCCCCAAGGACTTTTAAACACCCTGGCCCTTGGACTTTTAAACACCATGGCAAGGACCACACAAGGACTTTTAACCACCTTTGTGTCCTTAACAAGAACCATCCAAGGACTTTTAACCACCTTGATGTTCTTAAGTAACAAGGCTCACTCAAGGACTTTTAACCACCTTAGTGACCTTAACAAGAATCACTCATGGACTTTTAACCACCATGAAGTTCTTAGAATCCACAAGGCTCACTCAAGGACTTTTAACCACCTTAGTGACCTTAACCTTTTTCAAAACATCACTTGCCAATATACATCATTATCAAAAGATAATCCACTGTTTTAAAGCATTTAACCAAGCCATAAACATCATGCATTTTTAAGCATCAATCCACATTTAAACATTGTTCAAAAACAAGGAACTCTTACCTTGAGCTT
This sequence comes from Hibiscus tridactylites, assembly GCA_958450335.1. Lineage (NCBI taxonomy): Eukaryota > Viridiplantae > Streptophyta > Magnoliopsida > Malvales > Malvaceae > Hibiscus > Hibiscus tridactylites. The sequence continues at coordinate 68,109,007 of OY288273.1, forward strand.
CCTTCAACATATGGCTTACAAAATCAGCAATAACCATGCTAAATCATGCTTTCAAAACAGAATTTAAAACATGCAACAAACCACATTGCACAACAACCAAACCATGGCCACCACTAGAGAGTTTTTTCGAAAACTTACACTTGAGCTTAGTAAAGTTGGTTAGACTTAGACTAAGCTCCCAAGACATTGGTTCAAAGCCGAAAACCCAATTTCACTCATCGATTCCACTTCACCTCTTGCCGAAACACAAATCAAGCTTCCGGATCACCACCACTTGGATCCAAAGATGACTCCCCTGTTTTAAACACATCAAGGCAGAGGATTAATGCATCATCATGCATTAATAGCTTCAATGAAAGCACCTAAACTCGCTGCTCTCATCCACACACCATTTTCGGCCACCAAACTCAACCGAAAATGCATCCAAACAACTCCTCAACAAAGCCCAGCCATAAACCATCAAAACTAACCATCCTTTAACATCATTTAACATCTAAAAAGAACCTATTAACATCCTTATACCTCCAGCAACAACAGATCCACAAGATCACACCGAAAACAACCAAGAATCACAAGCTAAACTTAGGAAATTCAACCTATCCGCGATTGCATTAATTAAAACTCAATTCCTTATCAAATCAACATTCATTTAACATCAAAAACACATCTCAAATCACTGCTTTAACAGATCAAACGAAAATTCATCAAAAATCACCAAATCTTGCATTTAAAGCCAAGATCCACCACACAACTTTAAAACCACTTATAAATCATCAATTTAGGATTGAGAACTTAGGAATTTCAGTAAAGAACTGAGACTTTAGAGGAGAAGGACGTTCTTACCTCCAAACTTGAGTTTCTCCCTTTTTAGAACCAAAAAGCTTGAAGAATCAACTAGCAAATGGTGAGGTTTTGTTGATGAGATGATTAACAATCAAAAGAGAGTTGAAAAGAGAGATTTAGGTGTCAAAATCAGAAGAAAAACTCTGGAGAGAAGGTGTTTGGGTTGAGAGAAAATGAGAGAAAAGGAAAATGAGTTTTTAGGAAAATTAGTTAGAAATAACTTCCCTCTACTTTTTCTTTTGTTTAAAAATCAGAATTAAATCACTAAATATCTTAGAAAAATCTGGAGAAACTCCCTTTGGGTAAATAGCTCCTTAAATATTCAAAGTTTCAATCCTTTTTAAAACAGTCATGCAGTTTTCAAAAATTACATTTTGGTCACCAGCCAAAATGTCACCCTTCCATAGCTCATTTTGTAAAATTGATTTCACATTTCACTTATATATATTAAAAGAGGATTTTAGAACATTTTCCATATTTTTAATGCAACCCGAACTAGGCTTTCCAAATTTCACCTTTTTAGATTCGAACAGCACTTTGACCGAACCGGTCAACACCCAAAACTTCTAAGCCCAAAACCGGGGCGTTACATACTGCAAGAATTTGACATTGATATCAAGGATAAAAAGGGAACATAGAACCAAGTAGCATACCACTTGTCGAGGCTGGAAACGGGAAGGAGTCAATCCACAAACAGGACCAACATATTGGAGACCTTCCCAGATGAGCAGTTGTTTGCTGCCACCAGCTCTGCCGCGACAGCCATGGCGGCAGGTAAGCTTTCTGAAACCCCTTGGTACGTTGACTTTGTTAATTACATTGTAAGCGGTTTACTACCTCCTAAACTTAATTACCAAGCAAGGAAGAGGTTCCAAAATGATGCAAAACATTATTATTCAGACGAACCTCTTCTTTTCAAACATTGTGCATATCAGATTACCAGGAGATGCGTACCACAGGATGAACAGGAAGCTATGCTTCACCACTGCCATGCTTCCCCGTATGGAGGACACCTAGGTGGAAACAAAACCGCTGCCACGGTTCTGCAATCTGGTCTCTATTGGCCCATACTGTTCAAGGATGCACAAGCTTTTTACAAAGGCTGTGACAAGTGCCAAAGGACTGGGAACATATTGAGAAGGCATGAGATGCCACTACAGAACATATTAGAGGTCGAAATCTTCGATGTATGGGGAATCAACTTCATGGGACCATTCCTAGCATTTTGTGGGAACCTGTACATCCTACTGGCAGTGGATTATGTGTCTAAGTGGGTAGAAGCAATTGCCACTCAGAAAAACGATGCCTAAACTATTCAAAGATTTCTTCACAAGAACATCTTCTCTAGATTTGGCATCCCAAGGGCGATAATTAGTGATGAGAGGAGACACTTTGATAACAGGGTAATTGCTGCTGCCTTGAGAAAATACAGAGTAAAGCACTGGATTGCAACATCATACCACCCTCAAACCAATAGGCAGGCCGAGATATCCAACAGAGAAGTAAAGAACATGTAACGCCCCGGTTTTGGGCTTAGGAGTTTTGGGCGTTGACCGGTTGGTCAAAGTGTTGTTCGAATCTTAAGAGGTTAAATTAGGAAAGCCTAGTTCGGGTTGCATTAAAAATATGGAAAAATGGTCTAAAATCATCTTTTAATATAATTAAGTGAACTGTGAAATCAATTTTGGAAAATGAGTTTTGGAAGTGTGACATTTTGGCTAGTGACCAAAATGTAATTTTCGCAAGTTTGGTGGCTTTTTTATAAAGGGTTGAAACTTTAAATCTTTAAGGAGCTATTAATCCAAAAGTGGTTTCTCCAGATTTTTCTAAGATATTTTGAGTTATAATTCTGATTTTAAAGTAAATCAAAAAGGAGGGAAAAACTAATTTGGCAATTTTCTCAACTAACCTCTCATTTTCTTTCTCTCATTTTCTCTCAAACCAAACACTACATTTCCAGAGATTTGTTTCTGATTTTCTCACCTAATTTCCTCCTTTCAACTCTCATTTGATTCCAAATCAACATATCTTCAAAACCTCTTCAATTGCTACAAGTTTCATCAAGGTTTTCATTCCAAAAAAAGTGGAGAAACACAAGTTTGGAGGTAAGAACGTCCTTCTCCTCTAAACTATCAGTTCTTTACTGAAATTCCTAAGTTTTCAATCCTAAATTGATGTTTAATTAAAGGCTTTTAAGTTGATTTATGGATCTTGGCTTATTATGCAAGATTTTGATGATTTTTGATGATTTTCGTTAGATCTGAGTAATCTGTGATTTAAGAGGTGTTTTTGATGTTAAATGATCTCTAAAATGATGTGGAATTGAGTTTTGATTGATGCAATCTCGGATAGGTTGAGTTTCCTAAGTTTAGCTTGTGTTGTAAGGTAGTTTTTGAGGTGATCTTGGTGATCTGTTGATGCTGGAGGTATAAGGTTGTTAATAGGTTGTTTTTAGATGTTATATGATGTTAATGGAAGTGAGGTTTTGCTGGTTTATGGCTGGGCTTTGTTTAGAAGTGGTTTGGATGCATTTTCGGTTGGGTTTGGTGGCCGAAAATGGAGGTTGGATGAGAGCAGCGAGTTTAGATGCTTTCATTGAAGCAATTAATGCATGATGATGCATTAATCCTTTGCTTTGATGTGTTGAAACAGGGGAGGCATCTTTGGATCCAAGTTTGGTTGATAAGGAAGCTTGATTTGGTGCTTTGGCTTGAAGCAAAGTGGAAATCGGTGAGTGATTTTGTGGAAATTGGATTTTCAGCTTTAAAACCAAGGTTTGAAGGTTTTGGGAGCTTAGTTTAAGTCTAAACAACTTTTCTAAGCTCAAGTGTAAGTTTTCGGATTTTCTCTCTAGTGGTGGCCATGTTTTGTTGTGATGCAAGATGATGATTTGCATGTTTTAATTACTGTTTTGAAAGCATGTTTTAGCATGGATTTTGCTGATGATATAAGCCATATGTTGAGGGTAACTCTAGGTAGGAGTACCTTGCTTTTATACATTGAGATAATGTGGTTTGATGCTTTGAAATGCATGATGTAAATGGCTTGGTTTAATGCTTTAAAACAGTGGATTAAATGATGAAAATGGTGTATATTGGCTAGTGATGTTTTGAAAATGCTAAGGTCACTAAGGTGGTTAAAAGTCCTTGAGTGAGCCTTGTTACTTAAGATCATCAAGGTGGTTAAAAGTCCTTGGATGAGTCTTGTTGCGGACACTAAGGTGGTTAAAAGTCCTTAGGTGATCCTTTCCATGGTGTTTAAAAGTCCATGGGGCCAAGGTGTTTAAAAGTCCTTGGGGCCAAGGTGTTTAAAAGTCCTTGGGGTAAATCAAGCTTGGGACACAAAGGTGGTTAAAAGTCCTTGTGTGGTCCCTAATCATGGTGTTTAAAAGTCCATGGCCAAGGTGTTTAAAAGTCCTTGGGGCCAAGGTGTTTAAAAGTCCTTGGGAAGTTGTTAAACTTGTTTTAAGAAATGAAATGTATCACTTGAGCCAATATGACATGTTAAGTATATTATGAAGCATGAGATGCTTGTTTTAATGATTTTGTTGAAGCATGAGATTGCTTGTTTAAAGTATGCATTTGAGCATGTGCAAAGGTTGATTTTGAGCATGGTTTATAAATGGTTTTAATTGCATTATTGAATTGTCGTTAATGAGCATGCCTCTCTAAGCTTTTGCTTACGCTCTCTACATTTTCTTAATTCAATAATGCAGAACATTAGAGTACCTTGAGGGGCAGCAAGTTAGGGCAAGCAATCAAGTTCAAGTGAAGCTCAAAGTATGAAGGTTTTATAAGTACATTTTAGCTTTTGTGTGTGTTGGCAATGGGGGACCAATGTATATGAATTGGGGGATGTTTGAGACTCCCTATGTATGTTGAATGTTGTTGAGATTGCTGGTTTTTGGTTTGGAACCTTGAATGCTTGTTTTGGAAGTTTGGTGTTGAATAGCTAGCTTGTGTAGGAAGTATGCCATTAGATTTGGGGCTTTTCATATGTGATGGTTATATGTTGAATTGGTGATGCAATTATGGTCCCTGCATGTTGGTTGATTATGTGGTATGTTTTGGTGTTGTTAAATTGAAGTTTGAAGCATGTATGATGTTGTCTTTGAGTCGATTTCAGGCAGGGGTATCGGTACTCGGGCTTGCGTATCGATACGCGTGAGCCAAATATGCACACTGCTGCACAGAGGTATCGGTACGGTTGTGTGGGTCTCGATACTCGTCTGGGCTAAGTATGAATGTCGTATCGAAACGCGGGATCTCGTATCGATACCATCCCTGGAGTTTGGTTACTGTCTTCCCTGAGTATCGATACGACTCCAGGTGTATCGATACGTGACCGTTAATTCGGTTAAAAGTATCTTTGTATGTTTTGTTTTGTTTACGTTTTGGTCCTGAATCTTGTTCGTTCAATTGCATGAGCTTGGGAAGTCCTTTTGGGCTGAAATTTCACAGAGAAGCATGAAACCTGATTAATTTCAAGATGGTAACTTAAATTTGGTTTAAGTCCTTCTATTTATTAGAAATTACAATTTGGTCCCTAAAGTTGTAATTTGTTCAATTGGGTCCCTGTTTGATCTCTGATGTTTGTGATCTTTGAGTATGATGTTGTGTGATCACAATTAGGACTATTGTGCATGTAACGCCCCGGTTTTGGGCTCAGAAGTTTTGGCGTTGACCGGTTCGGTCAAAGTGCTGATCGAATATTTAAGAGTGAATTTAGGAAAGCCTAGTTCGGGTTGCATTAAAAATATGGAAAAATATTCTAAAATCATCTTTTAATATGTATAAGTGAACTGTGAAATCAATTTTGGAAAATGAGGTTCGGAAGGTTGACATTTTGGGGTAGTGACCAAAATGTAATTTTTGAAAGTTGCGGGACAGTTTTATAAAGGATTGAAACTTTGAATCTTTAAGGAGCTATTATTCCAAAAAGGATTTCTCCAGATTTTTCTAAGATATTTTAAGTCTAAAATCTGATTTTAAAGATTAAGAAAAGAGAGGGAAAAATCATTTTAACTAATTCCAACTAATTTTCCATTTTCTCTCAAATTCTCTTTTCTCTCATTTTCTCTCAACCCAAACAAGATTTCCTCAGATTTCTTTCTTTGATTTTAACATTTTAATCTCTCATTTCAATTCTCATTTGATTCCTAATCATCTCATCATCAAAACCTCACAATTTACAAGTTGATTCATCAAGCATTTTGGCTCTAAAATGGAGAAATTCAAGTTTGGAGGTAAGAACGTCCTTCTCCTCTAAACTATCAGTTCTTTACTGAAATTCCTAAGTTCTCAATCCTTGATTCATGTTTTATTAAAGGCTTTTCAGTTGAGATCTTGATTTTTGGCTAAAATGCAAGATTTGAGGATTTTGGTGAAATTTTCGTGTGATCTGTTTAAGCAAGGTTTTGAGGTGTTAAATTGATGTTAAATGAATGCTAAAATGATTAGAAGTTGAGGTTTAATCAATGCAATCCCGGATAGGTTGAATTTCCTAAGTTTGGCTTGAGTTTTTGGTTGTTTTTGGAGTGTTTTTGGTGATCTGTTATACCTGGAGGTATAAGGATGTGGTTGTGATCATTTTGCATGTTATTTGATGTATAAAAATGGTTAGAAGTGATGGATCTTGGCTGGGTTAAGTTTTGGAAGTGTTTGGAGGTGATTTCGGTTGTGTTTGGTAGCCAAATTGCTAGTTTTGTGATGAGCAGCGAGTTGTGTTGATGTTGCTGGTGTTTTAATGCATATGGATGCATTAATGTTCTGTTTTTGTGTGCTTGAAACAGGGGAGGTTGATCCTTGAGCTTTGGAGGTGTTTTCGGAAGGTTTCGGAAGCTTGGAAAGCTTGTTGGCTAGGCTTGTTTGGTAATCGGTGAGTGAAGTTGGGATTTCAGCTTTTGAAACATGGTTTGAAGGTTTTTGGGAGCTTAGTTTAAGTCTAAACAACTTTGCTAAGCTCAAGAGTAAGTGAAGAGGTTTTTGCTCTTGGATTGTGTATGATTTGGTTTTAAAATCAATTGTGGTTGATGATTGATGTGCATGTGTTATTGCATGGTTTAATTCTGTTTTGTAAGCATGTTTTAGCATGGTTTAATGCTGGTTTTGAAAGTCAATTGAAAAGGGTGCTCAAGGTAAGAGATCCTTGGTTTAGTGCAATGAAAATGTGGTTTTGATGCATAGTGTTGCATGTTGTTCATTGGCTTTGTATGATGCTTAAAAACAGTGAGTTGATGATGATTAATGATGATAATTGTTACCTTGTGCATATTGTGTATGCATGTGGATCATTGAGCTAATGTTGTGATGGCTTGCATTATGTTTATGCATGTGGAACATTGGATATTATGGTAAGATGGTTATATTGGCAAGAGGTGTAAATGGTTCTTGGTTCGTTGATCGGGTATAATTAGCCGGCTATAGGATTGGGTGCACCGTGAATAAAGTCGCCTTGAAGGCGGAGTGGTCAAGTGTGGACCGGTTAGACTCCCCTCAAGTATTCCTAACGAGATGAGGTCAGTGGAGGGTGTGCCCACGGGAGGACCTCCGTTGCTTAAGGTCGTAGTGGAGGTTGTTGCCCACGGTAGACCTTGGTTAAGTAAAGGTTATAAGGTGGTTAAAAGTCCTTATGTGAGAACCTTGTACTTGTTAAGATCACAATGGCAATGGTTAAGTCCATGTGTGGATCTTGTGTGTGATGTCCCGGATCTCGTTAGATGATGTCTACAACTACCAATCGGTTATGCAAAGGTTGTATGGTGGTTGAAAGTCCATACGGGAAGACCTTGTGCATGTCAAGGGTGTATGGCGGTTGAAAGTCCATACATGGTAACCTTGAGGAAAAGCTAAGGTTGTATGGTGTTTAAAAGTCCATACATGGGAACCTTAGGTTGTTAAGGTCAAATGGAGGTTGTTGCCCATTTGGAAGACCTTGGATTGGGTAGTGTGTAGGAAGCGTTGGGACACGCTTGTAATCCGCGTATCCGATCGGGTTGAAAAGTGGAAAGTGATTATGGTTGATCTCTTGGAAGCCAATATAATGTTCTTGTTCATGTTGAGCATGGGATTGCTTGAAATGATGCATAGTTGCATGTGAAGCATGGGATTGCTTGAAATGATGCATAGTTGCATGTGAAGCATGAGATTGCTTGAAATGATGCATGGTTGCATGTGAAGCATGAGATGCTTGAATTGATGCATGTTTGCATAAGAAGCATGAGATTGCTTGGTAAGATGCATTGTTGCATGAGATGTGTATGATGCTAGTAAAAGCATGCTACTTGTATGTTGAACAAGTGTTGGTTATCATTTGATAAATGATGCATGAGAGCATGGATTACCTATGTTGCATTGGAGTCATGTATGACTTGTTGTTAAAGGCATGTGAATATGATGTTATGGTTTTATAATGCCTTGATTAAATGCATGAAATGGTTTAATTGAACCATGGTTTTAAATGGTTTCTTGCTTGATGTGGTTTTCAAGTTAAAGAAAGGTATGTTGTGGAAAGGATGTGTTTTCCATGGTTTTGTTTAAGCTTGGCATATGGTGTTTATGCATGTTTTGAGCTTGATGTTGAAAGAGTTTTCGAACATGGTTTTGGAAAGCAAATCGGGTTGGTTTTAAAGTGTTTTAAAGACCCGCTGCATTGATGGTGTTTTGGTTTTGAGCATTCCTCACTAAGCATTATGTGCTTACGCTCCTTTTTGTCCATCAATGCAGATTCTTGAAGTTTGGACAGCAAGGAGCAAGGGATTCAAGGTGGACTCCAATGGAGATGTATGTCTCGGTGAATAGCTATAGTTAATAAGGGCAATGGGGTAGAATCTCTCGAATTGTTGTTATTGTGATCGTTATGTTGATCATGAATGTTAAATGCTGTTGTTAATGTTGTTGAAACATGATTTGGCTTAATTGAGATTGTTTTGGAAGGTTTGTGCTTGAAGGGTTGCTTGTGTAGGAAGCATGCCTATAGAATTGGGGCTTTTCATATGTGTTGGTTATATGTGAAATTGTTGATGCAAGTATGTCTCTTTTATGTTGAATTGCATGTTGGCAAAGTTTGGTGGCTTTTGGAGCATGTTTGAATGACCAATTGTGTGTTTGAATGAGCAAAATGCAACATTCTGGGCTAGACGTTTCGGAACAGGCAACACCGTTTCGGAACGGGTGCCCTGCATGAACCCAGGCGTCCGAAACGGGTGTCACCGTTCCGAAACGGAATGTATTCTGCCAGACCCCCGTTGCGGAACGCGTTGCGGAACGGCCCGTGTTTCGGAACGGGCTTGGCCTGTTTCGGAACGGGTGACCGTTGGGGGTTGACATGGGCGGTTAAATGTTTCAAAATGTTTGCATTTTGGTCCTGAATCTTGTTTGTGCAATTGTATGAGTTCGGGATGTCCGTTTGAGCTGAAATTTGGCAGAGAAGCATGAAACCTGATTAATTTTAAGTTGGTAACTTAAAATCTGGTTAAGTCCTTAAAGTTTTCAGAAATTACAGTTTGGTCCCTAAAGTTGTAATTTGTTCAATTGGGTCCCTGTTTGATCTCTGATGTTTGTGATCTTTGAGCATGGTGTTTGCGTGATCACACATAGGGTTAATGTGCATCTAGACAAGATTTAAAAGAAAAAAAAAGGGTCGTTAATCAAGGTTGACTTTCGGGTTGACTTTGATTTTCCCCGTGTAATCTTCGTAGTTCGGGTCAACCGTCCAGACCGGGCTACGGGGGTTACATTTGGTGGTATCAGAGCTGAGTTGTGAAGGTTGGGGAAAACGGTAAGTTGTTGTGGTAAGTGTGCTTGATGTTTACCTTGTTGTATGGTTGAAAGCTGGTTGAAGCATGTGTTTCTGAGTATGTTGTTGATGTTTTGAGCATGTTGCTGGTGTATGCAAGCATGATTTGTGGTTATGAATCTTGGTTGAGATCATATGGATATGTGTGGATGTTATGAGCTGATGCTATGCATGATGAATGTGTTTTGAGCATGTTATGTTGCTAATGTGCTAGTGCTGTTGGATGTTGTTTGGTGTAAGCATGATCAAGGTATGTTGTTGATATGCTTGATGTTGTGATGTTCATGTTGTGTTGGCTGTTTTGTCATGTAAAGGGGAGGATTCGGGATACCCATTGCCTTATTAATATAGCTATTGTGTTATTTTGGAGTTGGAGTTTGAATCCTTGCTTAATGCTGGTCTAACAGGTTTTGTTTGTTTGTTGTGATTGTATGTTGTTTGTTGATAGTGGTATGGTAAAGATGATGAAAGAGTGGAGGATGAGTGAGATGGTGGCTGCCTTGGGGCAGGTTGTTAAGTCAAAGGATTCACCCTTTTGTAAAGGTGTTTTATCTCAGTCTTCTGTGACTGAAGTTGAGTTGGTAAGGCAAGGGAAGGAAGCTGGTTCCGGGATGGAAAGTTCTTTACCTGTTGTTTAGGAGGTGTTGGGAACATCTCAGGCTATGGTTGAGGTGGGATCAGTGGATGTGCTGGCTAAATGTGTGGGTTTGCCGAAGCAGCATTTGCTTGATTTGGGTGCTGAGGAGTATCATGGTTCTTCCCCGGAGATGTTTGAGGCCTGGTTGGCCAATGTAGTTCTGATTTTGGATCAGGAGGGCTGTGATTATGCCTGTAAGCTGGGGAGTGTTGTTTCTTTGATGCTGGAGGATGCTTGTTCTTGGTGGACATCTGTGGCTGTGGCGTCACATATTCTTGATATTGATTGGGATTTCTTTGTATCTGCTTTCTATGAAAGGTATCTTGGGAGGGAATTTCCAAGGGTTAAGCAAGGTGCGGCTAATGCTGTTGGTGAGCAAGTGTTGCTTGAGCAAGGAGTGGGAGCTCAGTCATCTGTGTGTGACCGTTGTAAAAGGCAACATGTTGGAAAATGTTGGGACACAAGTGTTTGCTGGAGATGTGGTTCTAAGTTGCATGTTAGGCGTGACTGTCCTCATGGAGTGAAGTCAGCTTTGATGTTGGCTAAAGGATCTTTGAAAGGTCGTGGGCACGGCCGAGGCGAGGTTCAGAAGTGGCAGAAAAAGCAGAAGGTTGTGAAGAGTGTGGGAAATGAAGTTTGCTGGAAGTGTGGGTCTGCTGGACACATGAAGCGTGATTGCTTGATGTTGGCTCGGAATAGCCAAGGTTCCTTATCGCAAGGAGTTGGTGGTGACCCTGGTGTGTTAACTGGTGTTGCAGTGGTGCGACAGAAGGATGTTGGTTCCGCAAGGAAGAGAGCTCGTTCGATGAAGCTTCAGGGTGGTGTTGTGTTTTCAGGTAACCTTGTTAAGTGATCTTTGCTTTAGTTGCTTAGTTTGGTTTCTGTTGGTTTTTTCCTTGCGTGGTAAGTTTAGTCTTGTTGCTAGCATGTTTGGAGTAATGGTAGTTGTGGTTTGGTAATATCTTTGGTGTGAAGAAGGCTTGGGTGAGTATCTTGTGGTTAATGGTTGTTGGTATGATGGAGTTAGATAAGTTAAAGATGAGTAAGGAGGTTGTTCTTAGACAGATTTTGAGGATGTTATTGGAGGGTGTGAACTGGCATTCATGCACAGTTAAATCATTGATATATACTATATTATATATGTTGGTCCATGCATACATGTGGCATAACATTAGAGGTTTTTGCATACATGTACATCAGACATTGATAGGGCATGTAGGTGATCATGCATACGATGTTCACACTCCCTAATAACTAATCGAATCTGTTAGTGTTGTGGTTGGATTAGGTGGGATGATGGTTTTTAGAGGGTGTTTGGTGCTGAGTGGGAGTTAGAAGTGCTAGAGTTTGTTATCTTGTTGCTAATAGAAGTGAGAGTGGAATGGTCTGTTGGTGAAGGATAGAGTTTGATGCTCTGAGAGTTTAGTGGTTTGGTGGTGAAGGGTATCTGTTTGAGGTTAGTATCTGCTAAGTGGTTTGTTTAGTTTAAAGGAAGTGGTAGTTCCTTGGTGCTAAGTGTTGTTGCAGCTGAGGTGGTTTAGTTTTTTTTAAGTTGTTGTGAAGGGTTGTGTTGGTTCTTAGCAATCTTTGAGGAGATCAGAGGCTGTTATGTGTGTTTTGGATCAGTGATGTTCTGGTAATGCAAGTGTTCTGGTTGAAGTTTGTAGTGAAAGGGCTGTGAAAGATCGAAGGTTTTTGTTGGTTGTTGGGTTTTTGTGTGAGCAGTGGTTGGTTAGTGTGGTTAAGAAGTTTTGTTTGAAGTCTGTTGATGGTATGTGGAACGGCTGAAGGTTTCAAGTTGAGGTTGTGATGTGATTTTGGTTTTTGGTGTTGGTGAGCTGTTATGGTAATGTTTTGACGGATGTGAAGGATTGTCAGCTTCGTTGAAGAGCTTGAGTAAACAGTTGATGTTTAAGGATTTCTGCTTGTTGGGAAAATCATTGGAAAAGGTTTGGGAATCTCAAGAGTTTTAGAGACTGGGAGGTTGCCTAGTGGTTGAGTTGGTTTGGTTGTTGTCTTTGTGTAGGCAAGTCTTGGAAGATATGTATTACAGTGTTGTTTGCTGTAAGAGTTGAAGTTTTCAGGTTGATGTTGAGATTGTGCATAATCTGGTTGTGTGGAAGGTTGGGTTGTGGTTACCCTTGAGAGTGTGGATTTGTGAACAGTGGGTGGTGGAAGTTTTGTGTGGAAAGTGATCAGTGGTGTTGGTTAAGGCTTTTGTGTTGTCTTGTGTGTGTTGCTTGAAAAGGTTGTTGTTCTCTTTTCGCCGGTTGAAATTTCGAGGACGAAATTTCCTAAGGGGGGGAGAGTTGTAACGCCCCGGTTTTGCGCTCAGAAGTTTTGGCGTTGACCGGTTCGGTCAAAGTGCTGATCGAATATTTAAGAGTGAATTTAGGAAAGCCTAGTTCGGGTTGCATTAAAAATATGGAAAAATATTCTAAAATCATCTTTTAATATGTATAAGTGAACTGTGAAATCAATTTTGGAAAATGAGGTTCGGAAGGTTGACATTTTGGGCTAGTGACCAAAATGTAATTTTTGAAAGTTGCGGGACAGTTTTATAAAGGATTGAAACTTTGAATCTTTAAGGAGCTATTATTCCAAAAAGGATTTCTCCAGATTTTTCTAAGATATTTTAAGTCTAAAATCTGATTTTAAAGATTAAGAAAAGAGAGGGAAAAATCATTTTAACTAATTCCAACTAATTTTCCATTTTCTCTCAAATTCTCTTTTCTCTCATTTTCTCTCAACCCAAACAAGATTTCCTCAGATTTCTTTCTTTGATTTTAACATTTTAATCTCTCATTTCAATTCTCATTTGATTCCTAATCATCTCATCATCAAAACCTCACAATTTACAAGTTGACTCATCAAGCATTTTGGCTCTAAAATGGAGAAATTCAAGTTTGGAGGTAAGAACGTCCTTCTCCTCTAAACTATCAGTTCTTTACTGAAATTCCTAAGTTCTCAATCCTTGATTCATGTTTTATTAAAGGCTTTTCAATTGAGATCTTGATTTTTGGCTAAAATGCAAGATTTGAGGATTTTGGTGAAATTTTCGTGTGATCTGTTTAAGCAGGGTTTTGAGGTGTTAAATTGATGTTAAATGAATGCTAAAATGATTAGAAGTTGAGGTTTAATCAATGCAATCCCGGATAGGTTGAATTTCCTAAGTTTGGCTTGAGTTTTTGGTTGTTTTTGGAGTGTTTTTGGTGATCTGTTATACCTGGAGGTATAAGGATGTGGTTGTGATCATTTTGCATGTTATTTGATGTATAAAAATGGTTAGAAGTGATGGATCTTGGCTGGGTTAAGTTTTGGAAGTGTTTGGAGGTGATTTCGGTTGTGTTTGGTAGCCAAATTGCTAGTTTTGTGATGAGCAGCGAGTTGTGTTGATGTTGCTGGTGTTTTAATGCATATGGATGCATTAATGTTCTGTTTTTGTGTGCTTGAAACAGGGGAGGTTGATCCTTGAGCTTTGGAGGTGTTTTCGGAAGGTTTCGGAAGCTTGGAAAGCTTGTTGGCTAGGCTTGTTTGGTAATCGGTGAGTGAAGTTGGGATTTCAGCTTTTGAAACATGGTTTGAAGGTTTTTGGGAGCTTAGTTTAAGTCTAAACAACTTTGCTAAGCTCAAGAGTAAGTGAAGAGGTTTTTGCTCTTGGATTGTGTATGATTTGGTTTTAAAATCAATTGTGGTTGATGATTGATGTGCATGTGTTATTGCATGGTTTAATTCTGTTTTGTAAGCATGTTTTAGCATGGTTTAATGCTGGTTTTGAAAGTCAATTGAAAAGGGTGCTCAAGGTAAGAGATCCTTGGTTTAGTGCAATGAAAATGTGGTTTTGATGCATAGTGTTGCATGTTGTTCATTGGCTTTGTATGATGCTTAAAAACAGTGAGTTGATGATGATTAATGATGATAATTGTTACCTTGTGCATATTGTGTATGCATGTGGATCATTGAGCTAATGTTGTGATGGCTTGCATTATGTTTATGCATGTGGAACATTGGATATTATGGTAAGATGGTTATATTGGCAAGAGGTGTAAATGGTTCTTGGTTCGTTGATCGGGTATAATTAGCCGGCTATAGGATTGGGTGCACCGTGAATAAAGTCGCCTTGAAGGCGGAGTGGTCAAGTGTGGACCGGTTAGACTCCCCTCAAGTATTCCTAACGAGATGAGGTCAGTGGAGGGTGTGCCCACGGGAGGACCTCGGTTGCTTAAGGTCGTAGTGGAGGTTGTTGCCCACGGTAGACCTTGGTTAAGTAAAGGTTATAAGGTGGTTAAAAGTCCTTATGTGAGAACCTTGTACTTGTTAAGATCACAATGGCAATGGTTAAGTCCATGTGTGGATCTTGTGTGTGATGTCCCGGATCTCGTTAGATGATGTCTACAACTACCAATCGGTTATGCAAAGGTTGTATGGTGGTTGAAAGTCCATACGGGAAGACCTTGTGCATGTCAAGGGTGTATGGCGGTTGAAAGTCCATACATGGTAACCTTGAGGAAAAGCTAAGGTTGTATGGTGTTTAAAAGTCCATACATGGGAACCTTAGGTTGTTAAGGTCAAATGGAGGTTGTTGCCCATTTGGAAGACCTTGGATTGGGTAGTGTGTAGGAAGCGTTGGGACACGCTTGTAATCCGCGTATCCGATCGGGTTGAAAAGTGGAAAGTGATTATGGTTGATCTCTTGGAAGCCAATATAATGTTCTTGTTCATGTTGAGCATGGGATTGCTTGAAATGATGCATAGTTGCATGTGAAGCATGGGATTGCTTGAAATGATGCATAGTTGCATGTGAAGCATGAGATTGCTTGAAATGATGCATGGTTGCATGTGAAGCATGAGATGCTTGAATTGATGCATGTTTGCATAAGAAGCATGAGATTGCTTGGTAAGATGCATTGTTGCATGAGATGTGTATGATGCTAGTAAAAGCATGCTACTTGTATGTTGAACAAGTGTTGGTTATCATTTGATAAATGATGCATGAGAGCATGGATTACCTATGTTGCATTGGAGTCATGTATGACTTGTTGTTAAAGGCATGTGAATATGATGTTATGGTTTTATAATGCCTTGATTAAATGCATGAAATGGTTTAATTGAACTATGGTTTTAAATGGTTTCTTGCTTGATGTGGTTTTCAAGTTAAAGAAAGGTATGTTGTGGAAAGGATGTGTTTTCCATGGTTTTGTTTAAGCTTGGCATATGGTGTTTATGCATGTTTTGAGCTTGATGTTGAAAGAGTTTTCGAACATGGTTTTGGAAAGCAAATCGGGTTGGTTTTAAAGTGTTTTAAAGACCCGCTGCATTGATGGTGTTTTGGTTTTGAGCATTCCTCACTAAGCATTATGTGCTTACGCTCCTTTTTGTCCATCAATGCAGATTCTTGAAGTTTGGACAGCAAGGAGCAAGGGATTCAAGGTGGACTCCAATGGAGATGTATGTCTCGGTGAATAGCTATAGTTAATAAGGGCAATGGGGTAGAATCTCTCGAATTGTTGTTATTGTGATCGTTATGTTGATCATGAATGTTAAATGCTGTTGTTAATGTTGTTGAAACATGATTTGGCTTAATTGAGATTGTTTTGGAAGGTTTGTGCTTGAAGGGTTGCTTGTGTAGGAAGCATGCCTATAGAATTGGGGCTTTTCATATGTGTTGGTTATATGTGAAATTGTTGATGCAAGTATGTCTCTTTTATGTTGAATTGCATGTTGGCAAAGTTTGGTGGCTTTTGGAGCATGTTTGAATGACCAATTGTGTGTTTGAATGAGCAAAATGCAACATTCTGGGCTAGACGTTTCGGAACAGGCAACACCGTTTCGGAACGGGTGCCCTGCATGAACCCAGGCGTCCGAAACGGGTGTCACCGTTCCGAAACGGAATGTATTCTGCCAGACCCCCGTTGCGGAACGCGTTGCGGAACGGCCCGTGTTTCAGAACGGGCTTGGCCTGTTTCGGAACGGGTGACCGTTGGGGGCTGACATGGGCGGTTAAATGTTTCAAAATGTTTGCATTTTGGTCCTGAATCTTGTTTGTGCAATTGTATGAGTTCGGGATGTCCGTTTGAGCTGAAATTTGGCAGAGAAGCATGAAACCTGATTAATTTTACGTTGGTAACTTAAAATCTGGTTAAGTCCTTAAAGTTTTCAGAAATTACAGTTTGGTCCCTAAAGTTGTAATTTGTTCAATTGGGTCCCTGTTTGATCTCTGATGTTTGTGATCTTTGAGCATGGTGTTTGCGTGATCACACATAGGGTTAATGTGCATCTAGACAAGATTTAAAAGAAAAAAAAGGGTCGTTAATCAAGGTTGACTTTCGGGTTGACTTTGATTTTCCCCGTGTAATCTTCGTAGTTCGGGTAAACCGTCCAGACCGGGCTACGGGGGTTACAGTGCATCTAGACAAGTTTTAAAAAGAAAAAAAAGGGTCGTTAATCGAGGTTGACTTTCGGGTTGACTTTGGTTTTCCCCGTGTGACTTTCTTAATTCGGGTCAACCGTCCAGGCCAGGTTAAGGGGGTTACAGAACATACTTGAGAAGATGGTTAAACCCACTCGAAAGGGTTGATCTCTACATCTCAATGATGCACTATGGGCCTATAGAACAACGTTCAAAACACCATAGGGTATGTCACCCTATAGACTCATTTATGAGAAAAACATGTCATTTACCTGTTGCGATAGAACACAGAGCGTATTGGGCTATCAAGGCAGTAAATATGGACTGGGATAAGGCAGGACAGAAAAGGCTACTAGACTTGAATGAAATTGAAGAAATTCGAGCAATGGTCTACGACAATGCCAAGATCTACAAGGACAAAACCAAGAAGTGGCATGACAGGAAGCTGCTGCCACTACAGTTCTGCCCAGGGCAGCAGGTGTTGTTGTTCAACTCTAGGTCGAAGCTTTTTCCATGAAAGCTTAAATCTAGGTGGTTTGGTCCTTTCCAGGTTGTCCAAGTTTTCCCCCATGGTGCCATCACAATAAAATCCCTAAAGGATGGGCACCAGTTCAAGGTCAATGGACAGAGACTCAAGCATTATCAAGGGACTGAAGCCCCAAGGATGTAGGAAGTAGTTACTTTAGGAGATGCCCCTCAAGGCATCCCTAATTTAGCTTAGTTTTTGTTTTATTTTATTTTATTTATTTGGAATTAAGATTTTATTTATTTATTTTAGGAACCGAGATTTTAATTTTAATTTATTTAATTATTTTTAGGAAATAAAGGAAGCAAAACAAGGAGAAGGAATGAACCAGCCCACCGCATTAACAGCAGCCCAAAAATCCCAACGGACGAGTCTGTCGTCACAGCCTGTCACCAGCTGTCGCGACAGACGAGGAGAAAATAGCTTGTCACGGAGCTGTCGCGACAGACATGCAAACGCGTATCAGACGCGTAGCAGACACAAAAACGCATGACAAACACGTCAAATCGTGTAACAGCTGGCCCCGTTATTTGCGCCTGCTATTACAGACCCAACGGGCAGAAAATCCCCATTCTATATAAACCCCCACTCCCTATTCATTTTTCATCTTATTCTCTCAACCTGCTTCCTCTATTTTAGATCTCAAAAAATTCTTTTCATTTTTGCTACAGTCTTTGCAATGGATAGCAGACACACTCGCCGCAGCGCTGCCTCTACTTCTACCACGGTAGTATCAACCCCCAGTCACAATGCCATTCCCAACCGGTTCGCTTCCACCGAATCTTCCAAGAGGTACTACAGTTCCTTCCTAAAGAGGGACATGTGGGAGGAACGAAGTTTCATCTACACACAACCAATGGGAGATCTAGGGCTAGAGAGCTTCATAGCCAAGAAAATTCAAGCCCTCAAATGGCAGAAATTTGCTGCCCAACCCGAGGAGATGAATATAACCCTCGTCCAAGAGTTCTATGCTTCCATCGATAGTAAGGATGCCACGACAGTTATCGTTTGAGGCAAGCAAATCTCTCTTGAGCCTGCGTACATCAACACATAATACGGGTTGTACGTGAGCAAGAGGGAGGACGCCCACAGAAGATTCATAAATAGTTTGTCGCCGGCAGAATATGACGTTGTTATGGCAGAGGTCATTGAAGAAGAAACGGAGTGGAACGATGACCCTAAACACCGATGGACCGTAAGGAGAACCCAGCTGACTCCACAAGCCAAACTGTGGAATCACTCCGTCAAAAAGCGTCTCATGCCTACCTCCCACAACAACACTGTCGACAGACCAAGGTTAGCCCTCGTACATTCTATTTTAAACGAGAGGAAAATATTGTCGGCCGCTACGTCCAGGACGGGATCCTTGAGTGTTCTCTCTGACCGTCAGGCCCCCTCGTCTTCCCCTACCTCATCACTACCATCTACAGATGCAACAATGTACCGGAAATTGAGGAGGACGTCAAGGTCCAAGGAAAGGGGTGGACGCAGCGGAATATTTACAGTCTAATGGAGTTGAAAGTTGTCACACCGCTGTCGTACATCAACCCCTCTGCCACGATAGAACCGACGGCAGGCCCCAGCTCCCCAGAACCTGTCGTAGCAGAGCCACAAAAAACGGCAGCAGCACCTCCAGCATTCACCTCCGGCTTATTTCTGTCGATGCTGAAAAGGATGGAGGAACGACAGCTCGGACTGATGGGCTTCATGAGGGACTTCACAGCCTCAACGGTAAATTTCATTCAAAATGATTTACATTTTACCCATGTGCAATTCCCCTCCTTCCCATAAAACTTCTTTGCTGCCCCCACCCCTGCTGCAAGCCCGAAAACCCCCTCTGTTGTCTCCACACCTACCCCTGCCACGACAGGCGAAGGCGGCAGACAGTCTGCCACTGCCAGAGGAGAGAAGAGGAAGGACCCCCTACCGGAGATAGACCACAAGTACTTTGAAGGGTTCTCCTCCTCTCCTGTCTGGCAGGATTCTGACTCTGATCCCTTAGTAGCGTGAGACATCTCAAAGGACTTCCCTCCGATGAAGAGGAAGAAGCTCAATGAGACTGTCGAAGGGCCCTCCCAAGGCAGATCTGCCAGTAGCAGCAGCAGCTCCGACGATGACATCGTGGTCCTGGACCAGCCCCCACGCATCTCACCGACACGTGTCCAGCCACCTCGAGAGGCAAAGAAGAAAACGGCCTCTGCCTCCCCCAGCAACCTGCCAGCCCCTGTCATGAAAGTCATTGCCCGCCGGCAGCTCCAAATCAGCAGCAGCAAAGATGACAGCTCCTCAAATTATATTTCTTTCTTATATTTTGTTGTCTTTGCTGCTATATCTATTTTGTGATGTATTTTCTTTTCTGTTTTTTTTTTATTTTTCATCCTGTCATGCATTGAGGGCAATGCAACCCTCGAGTTTGGGGGTGGCATCCCTCCATTAATGAAGTAATTAGTTGTGTCTTAATTTGTGTCTAATTATTAGTTTATTTTTAAGTTTAAGTTTATATAAAAAATGATGAAAATAAAAACAAAACTTGGCTTAAGTCTTTGAACTAAACTTACCTACCGCGACATACTCTGTCGTGACAGTGCTTTTAGGAAATTTTAGGAACTGTTTAGAGCCTTGCTATAATTCTGATCTGTACAACACTCTTTGTTACTCTAATGCTATCTAGAATTCCATAGTGCACTGGAATAGGAATGTTCACCCACTTGAGATTGCCCCTAGAGGTGCCTATCACTAGATCTAGGAAAGGAATAAAGGAAAGAAAGAATTCGGACTCATTTGCTTAAAAACTTCCTTGCATTGATTCTAGGGAGATTTCTCTTTAAGTTTAAGTTAGAAAAAACTAAAGGACCCTAAGAATTGCCTCCATAAAAGATGCAGTTAAATCAAGAGTCAGAAAAAACTAAAGGAGCGTAAGAATTGCCTCCATAAAAGATGAATTGGCATAAAACTCAGGTTTGTAAGCATGCCTATTCTGGTAAACTAAAGGAGTCTAGACACATAGTTGTTCACAAAACTTGCACACACTACACAAGAATTATAGCATGGTTTCGAATAAATCTAGAAACGCCCGACAAGGTATTGCTCTTGATAGGGTATGTGTGGAAGGTAATGACAAGTTCGCCAAATTAAAGCCAAAAAGTTTTTATTTTTAGTTAGGTCATAGTTGCTTGAGGGCAAGCAAGAACTTGAGTTTGGGGGTGTGTTGAGTGTATAGAAGTTCTATATTTTACCCCCATTTAGCCTATATTTCTGCTGCATTCAAGCATATTTCATTGCATTTAGGTAGATTTATGCATATACATCACAATTAGATAAAATGGAACAATTGCTACTGATTTTGGTCACTTTTGCAGGTATCTGTTGCGACAGACTTACGGCATCAAAGGAGCAGAGCTGGATCACTGAACTGGAGTCAAGGAGCACAGGCTGTCGTGGCCACTGCCGTGGCAGCCATGATGACAGAAGGATGAAGTGGACAAGTGAAGTGAGCTCGACAGATAGAAGACTTAAAGTCGGTCTTTCGTGGGCCACTCCTATATTTTTCTGAGTCCTGAGGTAGAATGAAAGCCAAGCCCAAAGTCCAAGGAAGTAACTCAAGGTAAGAAAAGAGGACGAATTAAAGGCATATACTCAGAAGATTTAATCTTCAATAGAGTTGTATTTAGTTTAAACTTATATTCTTGCCATATTAGAAAACTTCGACCCAAGGCCTATAAAAAGGCATGTAATTCGACCTAGGGGAGGATATCTCATTCCTAGCCGTCTTCCCTAAAACCCTTGTCGTTTTCCCCTCTTCATCATGTTCTAAACTCTCGTAGGGCTAAGGGTTAATTCTGTAAAAGTAGTTGCAAGGATTGTACTATTTTATGAATTTTCTGTTCAAGCAATAAAAACTTCAAGTTTATTTATTCTAGTTTTCATATCTCGCAAGAGTATCAGGAGAGCATTGTAAGGTTATCCATTTGTTTGATATCGGGAGAGTCAAGCATACGAACGGAATAAATACGCGTTTTCCAGTTTATGGTTAAACCATCTCGGCTTAGGGATAAGTACGAGGTTAAGTGGCTAAGGAAGAATTCGAAAATATTGGTGTTCACCCTTCGATTTACGCCGGGAGGATCATCTAAGAAGTATTCATCAACAGAACTTGGGCCAAGGGATAGGACAAGTCATAGCAGGGATTCTTGCCAAGCTTGAATTACAGAGTTGTGTGATCGCTGCCGCAACATCAACAGACTTCTGCCGCGACAGGTGCTGCCGCGACAGGGACGACGACAGAACATAAGTTCTCTTACAGTGCAACACCTGCACTATTGAGCAATTCAATACCGACCTATTTCTTAAACCTGATCCTTTACTCTTTTATTTTAGTTGTTTATCACGATCACTTTACAACCCAATTAAACTCTTTCTCTCTCTTGTGCAGTAATTCTAGGATAAAGTTACTTCCAGTCTCTTTGGAGACGATATCCGATACTCCAAGTATCACTTTACTACTTGTGTCGTGTACACTTGCACTATTTGCGATAGGACTCTTTTACACGCAACACTACCCATCTTCCATCATCAATTTCTACCACCACTATCATTCACTTAAACCGTCTAAAATTCCAAAAACTTTATTCTCGTTATATATTATATCGTTGCACACCAACACCATTTAAGCCATCAAAAACCATTGCAAGTCTTACAACACAAAGCTACTTCATTTAAGATCGGAAAATCAAGCATCTCGATAAATTGTAAGACGATATCACAATAAATGGTATCAGAGCTTAGGCTAAATCGAATAAGCCTTTGTGTTTTGTTGTTAAAAAACAAAAAGAAGAGAAATGAAAAGAATTTTTGTGAAAAAAAGATAAAAAAGACAAAAAAAAAACAAATCGACAACAAGGTTTGTGATGTTTTTTTCTTTATTTCATATCATTAGTTGTTTGTTTCAATATTCTAACTTTGAACCATAAGCCTTTTCGTCCAAGCCTACCTTATAGACCATTTCTTTCCAAACCTTAACATATATTTTGCAACCGATTCAACAAGTGTTTTGGAGGATTTTAAATAAGTTAAATTCAATAACTTTTGAGATAAAAAGAGCAGTAAAAGGCGTGAGAGAATGAGTACATCAAAGGGTAAAAGTTGAAGAGAGCGAGTGAATTTTTTCGTTCTCTTTTTCTTTCTTTTGGAGTGATCTGGGAGCCACGGATGCGGATAAGAATATAAGGGAGTCTATTGAAGGACAAACATGAGGAATCCCGAGCCTACAGTTTCAAGTGCTTGTTCGAGAATTGGGACAACTTATGGATTAGAAACTTGACTCCATATATGAGTAGATTGATGGCCTTGAAGAGATATCCATGAGAGCCCCAACCGTTCTAGCACAGGGTAACCCAGTACAAAGCGTCGAAGAATGGGAGATTGAGCAGATTGTGGATGACAATGAACTACCCACTATTGTACAAAATCAACGCCCACATTGGAGGAATCAAGAAAAAGTTGATGAACCTTGCAAATATAAAGATGAACATTCTGCCATTTCAAGGAAAAATCTGGAGGCTTATCTTTAGTGGGAGCTGTAAAGTGTTCGCAAGTTCTATATTTCATGCACATTCCATCTCATATTATTGCTATTTTTAAGTACATTTTAGGCATAATTAGGGCCATGCATTGCGTTTTACAGTACTTCTTTACTCTACCATGTTTTTCTAGATTATCTTTTATTCGATAAAGAAAATGTATTGTTTTAGTGTACTTTTGGTTTTAGGCACTAGAGGCTGACAGAGGGAAAGGGGAGCTGAGGAGGTGATGCTGAGGCAGCGAACCAAAGAGTTGTACTGATGTTGTTCCAGAGAGAGACAACAGCTGTCGAGTAGCTGCTGCCGCCCACCTTGCCACCCAAGACAGTAGACTATGGAGTTGAAGAACCAGAGTGCGATCTGTGGAGCAGAAAATCCTGATTCTAACGATGATGTCCACTCAATTTTCCGATGTCTGTAGCAGCGGGCAGAGCCGCCGAAGAAGAATCTCGAGATTACTTGTGGATCAAGGCAACATGATAAAGTCCACATTCTACTCAAAGAAGTCGGAGTTTAAAGTCACATTTAATGTGAAAAGCTACTTTGAAGACTTCTACTTCAAGAAGGACTAGACCTAGCTAATGCCTATATATACCCATTATAACTCTAATTCAATATAACTGAGGTTTTCCTTAGGCATAATTTAGGTTTTCTTCCCGCCGACATGTTTTAAATTCTCCTTGGGTTTGGGTTATGTTGTAATTAGTTTTGAGAACGATTGTTTAGGATTTCAATTTTGATTTTGCAAATAAAATTACAATGTTTACTTATTCCATGTTCTTCATAGTTTTCAATTAAGGCGAAAGATTAGTTGAATTCTATCCATTTGTTTGGTATTGAGAGAGTCGAACTCACGAAAGGTGTAAGTATGATTTCAACTATAGATGGTGAAATCAATCTGCCCTAGACATAGGTTTAGGGTTTAAGGCGGCTAAAGAGGATGAATCCACATTGTTGTTTTTGCACGATTCACGTCGCGACTAGTATTATCAGAAGTGGGCATCAACAAAACTCTGACTTAGACATAAGCAGAGTCACTTTCGATGTGTTCTATCGAGCCTTGTAGTTCTACCGTGTTTTTCATCGAGACACTGTTCCATTCCCCTACCAAGGCAAAAAGAGGGTCTTAACAGTCTACCTGCCATCATCCGCCGAGGCAGTAGAATCTGGCATTGCAAAACAACTTATCCTATTCAACGCAGTTTCACACTAAGCAGCAGCAAAACCCTGGGCTCTTTATTAATCTATTCACTTCCTCATTAATTACTTGTGTTTTTATTTTACTTTGTCTTTCGACCATCCAATTTAATTGTGCATTTACTTTTCTTGTGTAGGACTTACAACTCGAATCAAGCTGTCCAATCGTTGTGGGAGACGATATCTTTTATACTATAACTTGACAGGAGTGTGCACTTGCGCTCATAAATAGAGAACACCCAAATGCTCTACAAGTTTTTGGCACCGTTGCTGAGGATTGGTAACAACGAAATTCGTCTTTAACTTCTGCACTTTTATTTCTTTACATCTTATTTTAATTTTAATAAAAAAGAATTTTACAGTTTCCTTTGCTAGTGTATGACAAGGGCAAATCCAAAGGGAGAAATCCTATTTTATGACGATATCAAACGAAGAGCAAGAGAGCTCAAGAAGGAGATCAAAGTAACCCCAGAGAAAACTAAAGAGGAAAAAGAAAAAGAAAGGAAAACATGGACCATGCCAACAATGCTGCGAACGACAGGGATGGGCAGCAAGACCCGACACCTCGAGAACAACAAGTGCCGCCCAGGCAGCTCCAGAATGTTCGAACTACCAGAGATTATCTCGAGCACGACTTCAGAGGGTTCTATCCAACAATGACATAACCTAATTTTGAAGCGGATCACTTCAAGCTGAAAGCCCGTTATGTTTTACATGATCAACACGTTAGAGCAATTTGGAGGGACTGCCGCAGAAGATGCTCGGCAACACTTAAAAGAATTCCTGGACAATTGCAGAGCATTCAAAATATACGAAGTCCATCGAGACGTACTGAGGCTGAGACTATTTCCCTATTCACTTAGGGATAGGGCAAAACAATGGTTAAACAACCAGCCATCAGGATCGTTCAACACATGGAAAGAGCTGTGCAAGGATTTTCTGGACCGTTTCTGGACCGTTTCAGCCCATCCAATGTCACAGACAGACGGGGAAACGAAATAACAGCCTTCCGACAAGGGGATGACGAGCCAATGTATGAAGCATGGGAGCGGTACAAACAGATGCTTAACAACCGCCCACTATATGGTTTCTCGACTTTGACACATGTGTAAAAGTTCTACAACGGGGTGAACTACCCAACACGAATGTTGATTGATGCCTCAACCAATGGAATCATCCTTGGCAGACCACTAGAGGAGGCACTTCGAATTCTGAACTAAGCCCCCAAGAACGATTACAAATACCCAACAACCCGCCGAGGAGGCCTTAGATGGCCAACTGCTGTGAATGACGTACAAGCCTCTGAATCTGTCAATGCCTGCCTTGATAAGCTGACAGAGTTGGTTATGAGTATAATGAAACTGACTGGGCAAGTCTATGAGGCCAAGGCTGTAGAGGCGTTGTGTGATGAGTGTGGAGGCAACCACGATTCCTCTGAGTGCACCACATCTACCAACTTTATGGGAGGATATGAGAGGAACAACAGACCTGCCTAGAACACCTAAAACCCTGGATGGAAGAACCATCCCAACTTCTCCTAGAGCAACCCAAAGACCACTACAAACCAACGACACCAACATGGAGGCTACCAGTAGTACCCATCACGACAGCTGCCTCAACAACAACAAAATATGAACACTTCTTCCTTAGAACCTACCATGCATACTTTCATATCCTGTACTAATGATTTTATTTCTAATACGAATAAAATTATTGACAAAACTGAATCTTTCATGGACAGAATTGAGAGCAGAATGAATAGCCAAGAGGCAGCAATAAAAAATTTGGAAACCCAGTTCGGAAGGTTTGCTCAAGTTATCAATACTAGGCCAATGGGTGGATTACCTAGTGACACTGAAATCACGAGAGGGAAATCCCATGAACAGTGCAAAGCTATAACAAACAGAAGTGGGATAACGCTACAAGACCCATCCATGCCTGCCACAAGAGAAACAACACCTGCCGAACCAGTTCAAGTCGCCGGGCAACTTGCCGCGGCAGCACCGGCAGAAAGCAACAAGGAACCAGAAGTGAGCAGCCAGATTTGGCCCAATTACCTCCTCCCAGGATATGATACCCCTCAATGCAAAAACTGTCACCCCGACACCAGAAGTGAGCAGCCAGATTTGGCCCAATTACCAATCCCACAAAGATTGAAAAAGCAGAAACATGATATGCAGTATAAAACATTCATGGACGTTATAAAGCAAGTCAAAATCAATTTTCCACTGGTATAGTTGATCGAACAAATGCCCAGCTACGCCAAGTTCTTAAAAGATATGGTATATAAGAGAACAAGGATCAGGGAATTAGTAACAGTTGCAGTAAAAGAAGGGTGCAAGGCCCTGCTACACAACAAGGCACCACCCAAATTGAAAGATCTTGGCAGCTTCATAATACCTTGCAAAATAGGCATCAACCACTATGTACGATCCTTATGTGACTTAGGGGCGAGCATCAACTTAATGCCCAAATCCGTCTTCCGGAAACTAGGAATTGGAGACGCCCGCCCAACAACAGTAATGCTCCAGCTGGCCGACAGAACATACATGCAACCGGAAGGAGAAATTGAGGACATCCTAGTAAAGGTGGAAAAATTTATTTTCCCAGCCGATTTCCTTGTACTAGACTGTGAAGCAGATGAAAAGGCACCAATAATCTTGGGGCGACCATTCCTTGCTACGGGCAGAACACTGATTGATGTGGAAAAAGGTGAACTTACAATGAGGGTAAATGATTAACAGGTAAAATTGAATGTCTTCCAAACCATGAGGCAGGCCGATGAACCGGAAGAATGCCAGCTAATGGAAGCCATCTTAGAGTTCAACTTTGTAGCCAACATACCCTGCCTACAGCAAGACTGCCTGGGCAGAGACCTCGACAGCTGTTTCGACAGCCATTTAGAAATTTGCCCAGAAGATGAGCAACTTAGTGAAAGGACATAACAAGAACTGGAGGAACAAGAAGAAGTATACTGGATAGCAAACAGGCCAGGTAAGTACTTCAAACCATTGAATTACACATAAAAGAGGGGCAAAATGTTCAAACCATCTATTGAACAACCCTCACTCTTGAATTTAAAGCCTTACCTGCACAACTTAAGTATGTTTTCTTGGGACCTAATGATACACTTCCAGTAATAATTTCTTCCATGTTGCAGCCTAGACATGAACAACAACTGACAACACTACTGCGGTAGCATAAGAAGGCAATAGGTTGGACCATTGCAGATATAAAGGGAATAAGCCCAACCATTTGCATACACAAAATCCAACTCGAGAAGGACCAAAAGCCAATTGTATATCCCCAGAGGAGATTAAACGATGTCATGAGAGAAGTTGTCAAAAAGGAGATCATCAAATGGTTAGACGTTGGCATCATATATCCCATATCGGACAGTGAATGGGTAAGCCCGATACAATGTGTACCAAAGAAAGGTGGCATAATTGTGGTAAGCCATGACAATAACGAGTTAATACCAACTAGAACAGTAACTGGTTGGAGAATATGCATGGATTACCGCAAGTTAAATAAAGCAACAAAAAGATCATTTTCTGTTACCTTTTATTGATAAAATGCTTGACCGCCTTGTTGGCAAACCTTTTTCTACTATTTTTGGATGGTTATTTAGGTTATAATCAGATCGCCATCACACCAGAGGACCAGGCCAAAACAACATTCACCTGCCCATATGGCATTTATGCTTTTCGAAGAATGGCATTCGAATTATGCAACGCCTCTTCCACATTCCAGTGATGCATGATGGCTATTTTCTCCGACATGATAGAAGACTTTATGGAAATATTCATGGATGACTTCTCTGTCTTCGGTAGCAGCTTTGACAGCTGCCTCGGCAACCTTGAAAAAGTGCTCACCAAATGCGAGAAAACAAACATGGTTCTTATTTGGGAAAAATGCCACTTTATGGTCGATGAAGGCATAGTCCTGGGGCATAAAATTTCCGCACAGGGAATAGAGGTAGACAAAATCAAGATCGTGGTGATTGCCAACTTGCCACCGTCGATCGCTGTCAAAGGCATTCGAAGTTTCCTAGGACACACACATTTTTATCACAGATTCATTGAGAACTTTTCTAAAATTTATAAATCGTTGTGTACTTTGCTGGAACAAGACAAACCATTCAACTTCGACGAGGCATGCCAGGAGGCATTCAAAACCTTAAAGGAAAAGCTAGTGACAACACCTATGGTAGTTCTCCCTGATTCGAGTCAACCCTACTAGCTAATGTGTGATACTACCGTCGGCGCCGCCATGGGACAGCGTAGAGAAAAAATGTAACCCCCGTAGCCCGGTCTGGACGGTTGACCCGAACTACGAAGATTACACGGGGAAAACCAAAGTCAACCCGAAAGTCAACCTTGATTAACGACCCTTTTTTTTTCTTTTTAAACTTGCCTAGATGCACATTAACCTTACATGTGATCACACAAACACCATGCTCAAAGATCACAAACATCAGAGATCAAACAGGGACCCAATTGAACAAATTACAACCTTAGGGACCAAATTGTAATTTCTGAAAACTTTAAGGACTTAACCAGATTTTAAGTTACCAACTTGAAATTAAACAGGTTTCATGCCTCTCTGCCAAATTTCAGCTCAAACGGACATCCCAAGCTCATACAAATGAACAACATGATTCAGGACTAAAACGTAAACAAAGCAAAACATATAAAGATACTTTTAACTGAATTTAACGGTCAGGTATCGATACACCTGCTGTCGTATCGATACGCGGGGAAGGCAGTAACCAAACTCGAGCAACGGTATCGATACGGTATCCCCTGTACCGATACAACATTCAAACTTTACCCAGATGAGTATCGATACCCCCACAACCGTACCGATACGCCTGGGCAGAAAAGAGCATATTTGGCTCAGGCGTATCGATACGCGAGCCCGAGTACTGATACCCCTGTCTGAAATCGACTTGAAATTCATACCATTCATGATTCAAACCTCAGATTAACATCACCAAATCATACCACATAGATATACAACATGTAGGGATCATAAATGCATCATCAATTCAACAAATAACCAACATATATGGAAAGCCCCAAATTCAAAAGCATACTACCTACTCAAGCTATCCATTTAAGCATAAACTTTCCAAAGCAACCACAATTAAACCAATTCATGTTTCAACAACATCAACAACAGCATTTAAACATTCATGATCAACACATACGATCACAAAAACAACAATCCGAGAGATTCTACCCCATTGCCCTTATTAACTATAGCTATTCACCGAGACATACATCTCCATTGGAGTCCACCTTGAATCCCTTGCTCCTTGCTGCCCAAGCTTCAAGAATCTGCATTGATGGACAAAGAGGAGCGTAAGCACATAATGCTTAGTGAGGAATGCTCAAAACCAAAACACCATCAATGCAGCGGGTCTTTAAAACGCTTTAAAACCAACCCGATTTGCTTTCCAAAACCACGTTTGAAAACTCTTTTCAACATCAAGCCCAAATCATGCATAAACACCATATGCCAAGCTTAAACAAGACCATGGAAAACACTTCCCTTTAGCAACATACCTTTCTTAAACTTGGAAACCACATCAAGCAAGAAACCACTTAAAACCATAGTTCAATCAAACCATTTCATGCATTTAAACAAAGCCACATAACCATAACATCATCATCACATGCCTTTAACAACAAGTTATATATAACTTCAATGCAACATAGGTAATCCATGCTCTCATGCATCATTTATCAAATGATAACCAACACTTGTTCAACATACAAGTAACATGCTTTCACTAGCATCATACACAACTCATGCCACAGTGCATCTTACCAAGCATCTCATGCTTCTCATGCAAACATGCATCAATTCAAGCATCTCATGCTTCACATGCAACCATGCATCATTTCAAGCAATCCCATGCTTCACATGCAACCATGCATCATTTCAAGCAATCCCATGCTTAACATGATCAAGAACATTATATTGGCTTCCAAGAGATCAACCATATTCACTTTCCAACTTTCAACCCGATCGGATACGCGGATCACAAGCGTGTCCCAACGCTTCCTACACACTACCCAATCCAAGGTCTTCCCGTGGGCAACAACCTCCACTGACCTCAATCTCCTAAGGTTCCCATGTATGGACTTTTAAACACCATACAACCTTAGCTTTTCCTCAAGGTTACCATGTATGGACATACACCCTTGACATGCACAAGGTCTTCCCGTATGGACTTTCAACCACCATACAACCTTTGCATAACCGATTGGTAGTTGTAGACATCATCTAACGAGATCCGGGACATCACACACAAGATCCACACATGGACTTAACCATAGCCATTGTGATCTTAACAAGTACAAGGTTCTCACATAAGGACTTTTAACCACCTTATAACCTTTACTCAACCAAGGTCTACCGTGGGCAACAACCTCCACTACGACCTTAAACAACCGAGGTCCTCCCGTGGGCACACCCTCCACTGACCTCATCTCGTTAGGAATACTTGAGGGGAGTTTATCCGGTCCACACTTGACCACTCCACCATCAAGGCGACTTTATTCACGGTGCACCCAATCCTATAGCCGGCTAATTATACCCGATCAACGAACCAAGAACCATTTACACCTCTTGCCAATATAACCATCTTACCATAATATCCAATGTTCCACATGCATAAACACAATGCAAGGTCATCACATCATTAGCTCAATGATTCACATGCATACACATAATGCAAAACCACCACATCATTAGCTCAATGATTCACATGCATAAACAATATGCAAAAGGTACAATTATCATCATTAATCATCATCAACTCACTGTTTTTAAGCATCATACAAAGCCAATGAACAACATGCATCACTATGCATCAAAATCACAATTTCCATAAACATAACCAAGGTTCTCTTACCTTGAGCATCCTTTTCAATTGACTTTCAAAACCAGCATTAAACCATGCTAAAACATGCTTACAAAACAGAATTAAACCATGCAATAACACATGCACATCAATCATCAACCACAATTGATTTTAAAACCAAATCATACACAATCCAAGAGCAAAAACCTCTTCACTTACTCTTGAGCTTAGCAAAGTTGTTTAGACTTAAACTAAGCTCCCAAAAACCTTCAAACCATGTTTCAAAAGCTGAAATCCCAACTTCACTCACCGATTACCAAACAAGCCTAGCCAACAAGCTTTCCAAGCTTCCGAAACCTTCCGAAAACACCTCCAAAGCTCAAGGATCAACCTCCCCTGTTTCAAGCACATAAAAACAGAGCATTAATGCATCCATATGCATTAAAACACCAGCAACATCAACACAACTCGCTGCTCATCACAAAACTAGCAATTTGGCTACCAAACACAACCAAAATCATCTCCAAACACTTCCAAAACTTAACCCAGCCAAGATCCATCACTTCTAACCATTTTTATACATCAAATAACATGCAAAATGATCACAACCACGTCCTTATACTTCCAGGTATAACAGATCACCAAAAACACTCCAAAAACAACCAAAACTCAAGCCAAACTTAGGAAATTCAACCTATCCGGGATTGCATTGATTAAACCTCAACTTCTAATCATTTTAGCATTCATTTAACATCATTTTAACACCTCAAAACCCTGCTTAAACAGATCACACGAAATTTTCACCAAAATCACCAAATCTTGCATTTTAGCCAAAAATCAAGATCTCAATTGAAAAGCCTTTAATAAAACATGAATCAAGGATTGAGAACTTAGGAATTTCAGTAAAGAACTGATAGTTTAGAGGAGAAGGACGTTCTTACCTCCAAACTTGAATTTCTCCATTTTAGAGCCAAAATGCTTGATGAAACAATTTGCAAATTGAGAGGTTTTGATGATGAGATGATTAGGAATCAAATGAGAGTTGAAATGAGAGATGTAGATGTCAAAATCAAAGAAAGAAATCTGGAGAATCTTGTTTGGGTAGAGAGAAAATGAGAGAAAAGAGAATTTGAGAGAAAATAGAAAATTAGTTGGAAATTGGTTAAAATGATTTCCCTCTCTTTTCTTAATCTTTAAAATCAGATTTTAGACTTAAAATATCTTAGAAAAATCTGGAGAAATCCTTTTTGGAATAATAGCTCCTTAAAGATTCAAAGTTTCAATCCTTTATAAAACTGTCCCGCAACTTTCAAAAATTACATTTTGGTCACTAGCCAAAATGTCAACCTTCCGAACCTCATTTTCCAAAATTGATTTCACAGTTCACTTTTATATATTAAAAGATGATTTTAGAATATTTTTCCATATTTTTAATGCAACCCGAACTAGGCTTTCCTAAATTCACTCTTATATATTCGATCAGCACTTTGACCGAACCGGTCAACGTCAAAACTTCTGAGCCCAAAACCGGGGCGTTACAACTCTCCCCCCCTTAGGAAATTTCGTCCTCGAAATTTCAACCGGCGAAAAGAGAACCACAACCTTCTCAAGCAACACACAAAGCAACACAAAAAGCCTTAACCAACACCACTGATCACATTCCACACAAAACCTCCACCATACACTGTTCACAAATCCAAACTCTCAAAGGTAACCACGACTTAACCTTCCATACAACCAGACAATACACAAACCCAACGTCAACCTGAGGAACTTCAGCTCTTACAGCAACCAACACTGTAACACACATCTTCCAACACTTGTCTACACAAAGACAACAACCAAACTAGCTCAACCACTAGGCAACCTCTCAACCTCAACAACTCTTGCGATTCCCAAACCTTTTCCAAAAAAAAAATTTTCCCAACAAGCAGAAATCCTTAACATCAACTGTTTACACAAACTCTCCAACGAAGCTGACAATCCCTCACATCTGTCAACTACATTACCACAACAGCTCACCAGCACTATTTACACAAAAACCAAAAATTACATCGCAACCCCAACTTGAAACCTTCAGCCATTTCACATACCATCAATAGACTTCAAACAGAACTTTCTTAACCACAACTAGCCGACCACTTCTCACAAGAACCCAAACAACCAACAAAACCTTCGATCTTTCACAGCCCTTTCACTAAAAACTCAACCAGAACACTTGCATTACCAGAACATCACTGAACCAAAACACACACAACAGCTTCAGAACTCTTCAAAGATTGCCAAGAACAAACACAACCCTTCACAGCAACTTAAAAGCTAAACCACTTCAGCACTCGGAAACTCAACCACCAAACTACAACAACACTTAGCACCAAGGAACAACCACTTCCTTTCAACTAAACAAACCACTTAACTGATACAAACCACAACCGATACCCTTCATCACCAAACCACTAAACTCTCAAAGCAACAAACACCTTCCTTCTACCAACAAGCCATTCCACTCTCACCATCACAAACAACTAGATAACAAACTCCAGCACTTCTAACTCCCACTCAGCACCAAACAACCTCTACAAACCCATCATCACACTTAACACAACCACAACACTAACAGATTCAATTAGTTATTAGGGAGTGTGAACATCGTATGCATGATCACCTACATGCCCTATCAATGTCTGATGTACATGTATGCAAAATCCTCTAATGTTATGCCACATGTATGCATGGACCAACATATATAATATAGTATATATCAATGATTTAACTGTGCATGAATGCCAGTTCACACCCTCCAATAACATCCTCAAAATCTGTCTAAGAACAACCTCTTACTCACCTTTGACTTATCTAACTCCATCATACCAACAACCATTAACCACAAAATATTCACTAAAGCCTTCTTCACACCCAAGATATTACCAAACCACAACTATCATTACTCCAAACATGCTAGCAACAAGACCAAACTTACCACGCAAGGAAAAACCAACAGAAACCAAACTAAGCAACTAAAGCAAAGGTCACTTAACAAGGTTACCTGAAAACATAACACCACCCTGAAGCTTCATCGAACGAGCTCTCTCCCTTGCGAAACCATCATCCTCCCGCAGCACAACTGCAGCACCAACAAACACACCAGGGTCACCACCAACTCCTTGCGATAAGAAACCTTGGCTGTTCCGCGCCAACATCAAGCAATCACGCTTCATGTGTCCAGCAGACCCACATTTCCAGCAAACTTCATTTCCCACACTCTTCACAACTTTCTGCTTTTTATGCCACTTCTGAACCTCGCCTCGGCCGTGCTCACGACCTTTCAAAGATCCTTTAGCCAACACCAAAGCTGACTTCACTCCAAGAGGACAATCACGCTTAACATGCAACTTAGAACCACAATTCAAACAAACACCCGCGCCCCAACAATTTCCAACATGTTGCCTTTCACAACGGTCACAAACAGATGACTGTGCTCCCACTCCTTGCTCAAGCAACACTTGCTCACCAACAGCATCAGCCACACCTTGCCCAACCCTTGGAAATTCCCTTCCAAGATACCTTTCATAGAAAGCAGATACGAAGAAATCCCAATCAATATCAAGGATATGTGACGCCACAGCCACAGATGTCCACCAAGAACAAACATCCTCCAGCATCAGAGAAACAACACTCCCCATCTTACAGGCATAATCACAGCCTTCCTGATCCAAAATCAGAACTACATTGGCCAACCAGGCCTCAAACATCTCTGGGGAAGAACCATGATACTCCTCAGCACCCAAATCGAACAAATGCTGCTTCGGCAAACCCACACATTTAGCCAGCACATCCACTGATTCCACCTCAACCGTAGCCTGAGATGTTCCCAACACCTCCTGATCAACAGATAAAGAACTTTCCATCCCGGAACCAGCTTCCTTCCCTTGCCTTACCATCTCAACTTCAGTCACAGAAGACTGAGACAAAACACCTCTACAAAAGGGTGAATCCTTTGACTTAACAACCTGCCCCAAGGCAGCAACCATTTCACTCATCCTCCACTCTTCCATCATCTTTGCCATACCACTAACAACAAACAACATACAATCACAACAAACAAGCAAAACCTGTTAGACCAGCATTAAGCAAGGATTCAAACTCCAACTCCAAAATAACACAATAGCTATATCAATAAGGCAATGGGTACCCCGAATCCTCCCCTTTACATGACATAACAGCCAACACAACATGAACATCACAACATCAAGCATATCAACAACATACCTTGATCATGCTTACACCAAACAACATCCAACAGCACTAGCACATTAGCAACATAACATGCTCATAACACATTCATCATGCATAACATCAGCTCATAACATCCACACATATCCATATGATCTCAACCAAGATTCATAACCACAAATCATGCTTGCATACACCAGCAACATGCTCAACACATCAACAGCATATACAGAAACACATGCTTCAACCAGCTTCCAACCATACAACAAGGTAAACATCAAGCACACTTACCACAACAACTTACCGTTTTCCCCAACCTTCGCAACTCAGCTCTGATACCACCAAATGTAACCCCCGTAGCCCGGTCTGGACGGTTGACCCGAACTACGAAGATTACACGGGGAAAACCAAAGTCAACCCGAAAGTCAACCTTGATTAACGACCCTTTTTTTATTTTTAAACTTGCCTAGATGCACATTAACCTTACATGTGATCAGACAAACACCATGCTCAAAGATCACAAACATCAGAGATCAAACAGGGACCCAATTGAACAAATTACAACCTTAGGGACCAAATTGTAATTTCTGAAAACTTTAAGGACTTAACCAGATTTTAAGTTACCAACTTGAAATTAAACAGGTTTCATGCCTCTCTGCCAAATTTCAGCTCAAACGGACATCCCAAGCTCATACAAATGAACAACATGATTCAGGACTAAAACGTAAACAAAGCAAAACATATAAAGATACTTTTAACTGAATTTAACGGTCAGGTATCGATACACCTGCTGTCGTATCGATACGCGGGGAAGGCAGTAACCAAACTCGAGCAACGGTATCGATACGGTATCCCCTGTACTGATACAGCATTCAAACTTTACCCAGATGAGTATCGATACCCCCACAACCGTACCGATACGCCTGGGCAGAAAAGAGCATATTTGGCTCAGGCGTATCGATACGCGAGCCCGAGTACCGATACCCCTGTCTGAAATCGACTTGAAATTCATACCATTCATGATTCAAACCTCAGATTAACATCACCAAATCATACCACATAGATATACAACATGCAGGGATCATAAATGCATCATCAATTCAACAAATAACAAACATATATGGAAAGCCCCAAATTCAAAAGCATACTACCTACTCAAGCTATCCATTTAAGCATAAACTTTCCAAAGCAACCACAATTAAACCAATTCATGTTTCAACAACATCAACAACAGCATTTAAACATTCATGATCAACACATACGATCACAAAAACAACAATCCGAGAGATTCTACCCCATTGCCCTTATTAACTATAGCTATTCACCGAGACATACATCTCCATTGGAGTCCACCTTGAATCCCTTGCTCCTTGCTGCCCAAGCTTCAAGAATCTGCATTGATGGACAAAGAGGAGCGTAAGCACATAATGCTTAGTGAGGAATGCTCAAAACCAAAACACCATCAATGCAGCGGGTCTTTAAAACGCTTTAAAACCAACCCGATTTGCTTTCCAAAACCACGTTTGAAAACTCTTTTCAACATCAAGCCCAAATCATGCATAAACACCATATGTCAAGCTTAAACAAAACCATGGAAAACACTTCCCTTTAGCAACATACCTTTCTTAAACTTGGAAACCACATCAAGCAAGAAACCACTTAAAACCATAGTTCAATCAAACCATTTCATGCATTTAAACAAAGCCACATAACCATAACATCATCATCACATGCCTTTAACAACAAGTTATATATAACTTCAATGCAACATAGGTAATCCATGCTCTCATGCATCATTTATCAAATGATAACCAACACTTGTTCAACATACAAGTAACATGCTTTCACTAGCATCATACACAACTCATGCCACAGTGCATCTTACCAAGCATCTCATGCTTCTCATGCAAACATGCATCAATTCAAGCATCTCATGCTTCACATGCAACCATGCATCATTTCAAGCAATCCCATGCTTCACATGCAACCATGCATCATTTCAAGCAATCCCATGCTTAACATGATCAAGAACATTATATTGGCTTCCAAGAGATCAACCATATTCACTTTCCAACTTTCAACCCGATCGGATACGCGGATCACAAGCGTGTCCCAACGCTTCCTACACACTACCCAATCCAAGGTCTTCCCGTGGGCAACAACCTCCACTGACCTCAATCTCCTAAGGTTCCCATGTATGGACTTTTAAACACCATACAACCTTAGCTTTTCCTCAAGGTTACCATGTATGGACATACACCCTTGACATGCACAAGGTCTTCCCGTATGGACTTTCAACCACCATACAACCTTTGCATAACCGATTGGTAGTTGTAGACATCATCTAACGAGATCCGGGACATCACACACAAGATCCACACATGGACTTAACCATAGCCATTGTGATCTTAACAAGTACAAGGTTCTCACATAAGGACTTTTAACCACCTTATAACCTTTACTCAACCAAGGTCTAC
Source organism: Hibiscus tridactylites (assembly GCA_958450335.1). Classification (NCBI taxonomy): domain Eukaryota; kingdom Viridiplantae; phylum Streptophyta; class Magnoliopsida; order Malvales; family Malvaceae; genus Hibiscus; species Hibiscus tridactylites. Next base: position 68,146,578 of record OY288273.1, read on the forward strand.
CGTGGGCAACAACCTCCACTACGACCTTAAACAACCGAGGTCCTCCCGTGGGCACACCCTCCACTGACCTCATCTCGTTAGGAATACTTGAGGGGAGTTTATCCGGTCCACACTTGACCACTCCACCATCAAGGCGACTTTATTCACGGTGCACCCAATCCTATAGCCGGCTAATTATACCCGATCAACGAACCAAGAACCATTTACACCTCTTGCCAATATAACCATCTTACCATAATATCCAATGTTCCACATGCATAAACACAATGCAAGGTCATCACATCATTAGCTCAATGATTCACATGCATACACATAATGCAAAACCACCACATCATTAGCTCAATGATTCACATGCATAAACAATATGCAAAAGGTACAATTATCATCATTAATCATCATCAACTCACTGTTTTTAAGCATCATACAAAGCCAATGAACAACATGCATCACTATGCATCAAAATCACAATTTCCATAAACATAACCAAGGTTCTCTTACCTTGAGCATCCTTTTCAATTGGCTTTCAAAACCAGCATTAAACCATGCTAAAACATGCTTACAAAACAGAATTAAACCATGCAATAACACATGCACATCAATCATCAACCACAATTGATTTTAAAACTAAATCATACACAATCCAAGAGCAAAAACCTCTTCACTTACTCTTGAGCTTAGCAAAGTTGTTTAGACTTAAACTAAGCTCCCAAAAACCTTCAAACCATGTTTCAAAAGCTGAAATCCCAACTTCACTCACCGATTACCAAACAAGCCTAGCCAACAAGCTTTCCAAGCTTCCGAAACCTTCCGAAAACACCTCCAAAGCTCAAGGATCAACCTCCCCTGTTTCAAGCACATAAAAACAGAGCATTAATGCATCCATATGCATTAAAACACCAGCAACATCAACACAACTCGCTGCTCATCACAAAACTAGCAATTTGGCTACCAAACACAACCGAAATCATCTCCAAACACTTCCAAAACTTAACCCAGCCAAGATCCATCACTTCTAACCATTTTTATACATCAAATAACATGCAAAATGATCACAACCACGTCCTTATACTTCCAGGTATAACAGATCACCAAAAACACTCCAAAAACAACCAAAACTCAAGCCAAACTTAGGAAATTCAACCTATCCGGGATTGCATTGATTAAACCTCAACTTCTAATCATTTTAGCATTCATTTAACATCATTTTAACACCTCAAAACCCTGCTTAAACAGATCACACGAAATTTTCACCAAAATCACCAAATCTTGCATTTTAGCCAAAAATCAAGATCTCAATTGAAAAGCCTTTAATAAAACATGAATCAAGGATTGAGAACTTAGGAATTTCAGTAAAGAACTGATAGTTTAGAGGAGAAGGACGTTCTTACCTCCAAACTTGAATTTCTCCATTTTAGAGCCAAAATGCTTGATGAAACAATTTGCAAATTGAGAGGTTTTGATGATGAGATGATTAGGAATCAAATGAGAGTTGAAATGAGAGATGTAGATGTCAAAATCAAAGAAAGAAATCTGGAGAATCTTGTTTGGGTAGAGAGAAAATGAGAGAAAAGAGAATTTGAGAGAAAATAGAAAATTAGTTGGAAATTGGTTAAAATGATTTCCCTCTCTTTTCTTAATCTTTAAAATCAGATTTTAGACTTAAAATATCTTAGAAAAATCTGGAGAAATCCTTTTTGGAATAATAGCTCCTTAAAGATTCAAAGTTTCAATCCTTTATAAAACTGTCCCGCAACTTTCAAAAATTACATTTTGGTCACTAGCCAAAATGTCAACCTTCCGAACCTCATTTTCCAAAATTGATTTCACAGTTCACTTTTATATATTAAAAGATGATTTTAGAATATTTTTCCATATTTTTAATGCAACCCGAACTAGGCTTTCCTAAATTCACTCTTATATATTCGATCAGCACTTTGACCGAACCGGTCAACGTCAAAACTTCTGAGCCCAAAACCGGGGCGTTACAAAAAATCTTCCATGAAATCTACTACGCCAGCAAAACATTGAATCCTGCCCAAACCAACTACACCACTACATAGAAAGAGTTCTGGCCCTACCTCATCGGCACAAATGTGATAGTCTACACAGATCATTCTGCCTTAAGGTATTTGTTCGCAAAGAAGGATGCAAAGCCTCGCCTAATCCGTTTGATCCTGCTGCTGCAAGAGTTTGGCCTGGAGATTCGAGACAGGAAGGGCATAGAAAATCAAGTGGCGGACCACCTATCTCGCCTTGAGAATGGACAAGAAAAGACTTCCAATAGTGACATTCAAGATGCATTCCCTAATGAACAACTGCTACCGCGGTACCAGGGTGTGGTTGTCGATTCTGCTACCGCGGTCTCTTTATGGGCAGTAGCAGAATCGACAACTGCACTCTGGTACGCAGATATTGTGAATTATTTAGTATCTGGCGTTTCACCCTATGAACTTAACTTCCAAGGAAAGAAACAATTCCAACATGATGCTAAGCATTATTTTTGGGACGAGCCTTTCTTGTGTAAAAAATGTGCAGGCCAGGTTATCAGGCGGTGTGTCCCAGAGGATGAACATCAAGCCATACTATCGCAGTGCCATGCAACACCATAGGGAGACCATTTTGGAGGGCAGCACACGTCAGCAAAAGTACTCCAATCAGGTTTATTTTGGCCGACATTGTATAAAGACGCCCAAGCATTCTACAAACAGTGTGACAACTGCCAAAGAACAGGAAACATATCAAGAAGGAATGAAATGCCCCTATAAACCATCTTGGAGGTTGAGTTATTTGATGTTTGGGGAATAGATTTTATGGGACCATTCCCATCTTCGTGTGGAAATATGTACATCCTTCTAGCAGTGGACTATGTCTCCAAGTGGGTAGAAGCTATTGCCACCCCCACAATGATACAAAGATCGTCCATAGATTCTTATGAAAGAACATATTCACAAGGTTCAGAATTCCAAGAGCCATCATTAGTGACGAGGGCACCCATTTCGATAACAAACTCATTGCCAAGGCACTCCAAAAAGTTGGTGTCAAGCACATGATTGCCGTGGAATATCATCCACAAACATATGGGCATGCAGAGATTTCGAACAGGGAAGTCAAGACCATCTTGGAGAAAGTTGCAAACCCAAGTAGGAAAGATTGGTCGTTGAAATTAGACGATGCTCTTAGGGCATACTGGACAACATACAAAACACCACTCGGAATGTTCCCATATCATCTAGTATACGGAAAGGCCTGCCACCTCCCTGTCGAAATAGAACCCAAGGCGTATTGGGAAGTCAAGGCAGTGAACATGGACTAGAAACAGGCTGTCGAAAAGACACTACTAAATCTGACAGAAATGGAGGAATTCCGGTGGGAGGCATATGAGAACGCCAAGCTATACAAAGAAAAAGGCAAAAAATGGCACGACAACAAGATTTAACAGCAGCAGTTCCTGCCCGGGCAGCAAGTGCTACTGTTCAATTCCCGCCTCAAGCTGTTTCATGGAAAGTTAAAATTCAGATGGTCAGGACCATTCGAAGTAGTCCAAGCCTTCCCACATGGTGTCGTGACAGTAAAACCAGTAAATATGGGACAAAATTCAAAGTTAACGGGCAGCGATTAAAGCACTATACAAGAGATTGTCTCCCAAAAGAATAGGAAGTATCCACATTAGGGAACGCCCACCCCAATGTGACATAATTTTATCTTTCCATATCTTTACCACGTTAGGAGGAGTAGATTTTTTAGAACTAGATTTAAACTTTTTCATTTTCTTTACCATTTATTCTCGTCTCAAAATTAATTATGCAGGACCAAACCCTTAAGAATCAAGACCGCTAAGCACAGAAAAGGGCAGTAATGCTAAGCCTCCTGCCATAACCTGTAGATGACAGCATAGAAATCCTCGAAACCCCATACACCATCTGACTAAGCCTAAGTCTTCTTCCTTATTTCTTGTATTTATTTTTCTTTTGATTATTTTATGTTTTTATTTTGTGCATTGAGGGAAATGCCCATCTCGAGTTTGGGGGGATACCTCTCGCATCTTTTTGTCTAGGCATACTTAGTAGCATATAGGTTGCATTGTACTTGCATTAATGTTAATCGGAAAAGAAAAAAATTGTTATATAACTTGTGCCTATGATAGTTAGTCGATTACTTATTTTCGCACCAATAATAAATTGAATTTAATTTGGGAAAAAGCATGCAAAATGACTTAGAATTATTTTTGTAATTTGCCAAAACTGTCAATCACTTCTGTTACTTGCTAAATTTTCTAGAATATCTAATTAACACTCCATGCTTTGTTTTTAGAATTCTTTGCAAAGTTCTAACAATGGTTACAGGTAGTCGCCGAGGTAGAAAACAAGAATAGAAAAATACAGCACTGCCACGATAGCAGAAAAAAAGAGAGAAAAACAAAGAAATGTTGTTGTTTACTCTAGAGGTGCCCTCAACAGGCTCTAGGAATAATCATGTGCGAGGACACTCCGCTGCTATCAAAGTCCATGAATCTAAAATTTTTGAAGTGACAGACAAATTAGCATGAGTGAATGAAAGTCTTCACGGGATGACTCTACTCTATGGGTTCGAGGTTTTGTAGTTTGCTCCTATCTTAATTTCAGATCTAGAAGAGTATTTGTGATAAGCTGAAGCCCTCATTGCCATGATTAAATATTGCACTTAACTATGTTGTCTCGGCAGCAACTGTACATATCATAATAGCATCTTTGTTTGTCTTGTTATTATGCATATCCAGCTTGTACACAGTTCTGCACACACTGCACTGGCATTATAGAAATTAATTCTAAGTTATTTTCTTGCTAAGTTCCCTTCACTAATCTAATATAGGTGCCACGACCTTGAGGTACTAAATCAAGTGGAAAACATGTTTTTCTTTTTGGATAATATAAGGGCAAGTATGTTTAGGTTGCATTGCTTGAGGACAAGCAATGGTTCGAGTTTGGGGGTGTGTAAAGTGTCCACAAGTTCTATATTTCATGCACATTCCATCTCATATTATTGCTGTTTTGAGTACATGTTAGGCATAATTAGGACCATGCATTGCATTTTACAGTATTTCTTTACTCTGCCATGTTTTTCTAGATTATCTTTTATTCGGTAAAGAAAAGGTACTATTTTAGTGTACTTTTGGTTTTAGGCACTAGAGGCTGATAGAGGGAAAAGGGAGCTGAGGATGTGATGTTGAGGCAGCGAACTAAGGAGGTGTACTGATGTAGTTCCAGACAGAGACATCAGCTACCGATTAGCTGCCACTGCCCACCTTGTCGCCCACGATAGCAGTCTATGGAGTTGGAGAACCGGAGTGCGATCTGTAGAGCATAAAATCCTGATTCTATCGATATTGTCCACTCAATTTTCCGAAGTCTGTAGCATCAGGCAGAGCCGCCGAAGAAGAATCTCAATATTACTTGCGGAGCATGGCAACATGATAAAGCCCACATTAAACTCAAAGAAGTCAGAGTTTAAAGTCACATTTAATGTGAAAAGATACTTTGAAGACTTCTACTTCATGAAGGACTAGACCTAGCTAATGCCTATATATACCCATTGTAACTCTAATTCAAAATAACTAAGGTTTTTCGTAGGCATAATTTAGGTTTTCTTGCCGTCGACATGTTCTAAATTCTCCTTGGGTTTGGGTTATGTTGTAATTAGGTGTGAGAACGGTTGTTTAGGATTTCAAGTTTGTTTTTGTAAATAAAATTACAAGGTTTACTTATTCCATGTTCATCATACTTTTCAATTAAGGCGAATGAATAGTTGAATTCTATCTATTTTTTCGGTATCGAGAGAGTCAGACTCAAGAAAGAAGTAAGTATGATTTCATCTATAGATGGTGAAATCAATCTGGCCTAGACATATGTTTAGGGTTTAAGGCCGCTAAAATAAGACGAATCCACATTGCTGTCTTTGCACGATTCACTCCGCGACTGGTATTATTTGTAGTGGGCATCAATAGAACTTTGACTTAGACATAAGTGGAGTCACTTTCGAAGCGTTCTGTCGAGCCTTGTAGTTCTGCCAAGTTTACCGCCGAGACATAGTTCCATTCTTCTGCCGAGGCAGCGAGAGGGTCTCAGCAGTCTACCTACCATCATTCGTCGAGGCAGCATAATATGGCAGCACAGAACAACTTATCCTATTCAACGCAGTTTCACACTAAGCAGCAGCATAACCCTGCCCTCTTTATTAATCTAATCACTTCCTCTTTAATTACTTGTGTTTTTATTTTACTTTGTCTTTTGACCATCCAATTTAATTGTGCATTTAGTTTTCTTGTGCAGGACTTACAATTCGAATCAAGTTGTCCAATCCCTGTGGGAGACGATATCTTTTATACTATAACTTGATGCGAGTGTACACTTGTGCTCATAAATAGAGAACACCCAAACGCTCTAAATGAGCAAAAGATTGAACACATCTTCGATTGTCACAATTACTCTGAGAAAAAGAAGGTAAAAATATCATCCATTGAATTCACTAACTATGCAATAGTTTGATGGAACAAGTTAACCATGAATAGACAAAGAAAGAGAGAACGTCCGATGTCCACGTGAGAGGTAATGAAAAGCTTAATGAGAAAGAGGTTTATATCAGCTTACTATCATCGAGAATTAATGTAGAAACTCTAAAACCTCAAACAAGGCAACATGAGTGTGGAAGATTATTTCAAAGAGATGGAGATGGCAATGATATGAGCCAATACTGAGGAAGACACTAAATCTACCATGGTAAGGTTCATTTCGAGTCTAAATCAAGACATAGAAAACATTGTGGATTTACAATACTATGTAACTTAGAAGAATTGGTTCACTTGGCTATGAAGGTGGAACAAGAATTTAAACATAAAGGTACATCCCGAAACAACCCTTCTACTTCTAAATTGAGTCAGAATTCTAAATTGAGACAGATTACTCCCAAAGCGCCATACAAACCAAATCGGTTCAAAGAAAATGTTAGGACTTTAAAACCCAACAAGATTGTTGATGTGAACAAAGGAAAGCCACAAGCTACATCAAATCGATCTAGGGATATTCAATGCTTCAAATGTCTCAGAAGGGGACATATAGTTAGTCAATAACCAAATAGGCATAGTATGGTGATTCGAGGAAGTAGAGAGGTAGAATCCGAATCAAAAAAAGAAGAAGTTGATGCCCTAAGTGAAGGTGATGAAAATATAGACCGTCCCGCTGAAGGAGAAGTGCTCGTTGTGAAGATGAGTCTAAGTACACAAATTGCGCAAGGCAACCAGAAACGAGAGAATATATTTTATACACGCTGCCATATCAGTGGAAAGGTATGTTTTTTTATTATTGTTGGAGGAAGTTCTACTAATTTTGCTAGCACGTTAATGGTGGAAAAACTTGGATTGGTGACAACAAAACACCCACACCCTTATAAGCTTCAATGGCTTAATGATTGTGGGGAATTGAAGGTGACCAAGTAGGTACTTATACCATTTTCCATTAGTAGATATAAGGACGAAGTCCTATGTGATGTTGTACCCATGCACGTCAGCCACTTGCTTTTGGGAAGGCCTTGGCAGTTCGATCGAAGAGTGAATCATAAGAGATATTGCAATTAGTATTCATTCACTTTAAAGGAAGGAAGAACACGATAACCCCTTTATCATCACAACAAGTACAAGATGATCAATTGCACTTGAAAAAGAGTTTCCAAGGATTAAATGAAAAAGAAACAGAAAATGAGTGGAAAAATGAGAGAGAGAATGTGAGAAAAATAGTAAGTATTAGTAAAAGTTAGAAAGGAAAGAGTGAAATTGAAAGCAAGGGAGAGAGAATCTTAAAATGAGTGTATATGCGAGGGGTAGTGAATTTAGAAAATGTGTTTCGGTGAGGCAAACACTTCTTGTGCTTTTGTACAAGGAGAATTTTTTGAACACTAACGAACTCGATGCAACATTGCCTTCTTCTATTGTTTATCTTTTTCAGGATTTTGAAGATGTTTTGCCCAACGAGATTCCAGGATGTGTTCCACCTATCCACGGTGTAACGCCCCGATTTTGGACCTAGGTGTTTTAGGCATCGCTTTGGGTTAGTCTAACCTAGAGTTGGAGATTCGGGTCTTTAAGGATGATTTAGAAAAATCATGGTTCGAGATAAGGTAAAAATATGGGTAAAATTTCTAAAATCATTTAAATCCATATAGATGAGAATGGCTTTATCAATTTCTAAAATCATCTAAACCGTGGAAAAAGTGTGATTTTCAAAGGAGAGTCAAATTCTTAGAATATTTAGGGAGATTTATGGCAATTAAGCCTTTTCTCTAATTTGGCATGTGTTTTAATTGTTTAATTAAAGATTAAAGAGAGTGGCTTTATTAATTAAAAGAGAGGTGGTTAATATGTTAAACAAAATTTGACGTAACTCTTTCAATTCTCATTTTCTCTTCAGCCAATCACTCTTTCTTTTATCTCAATTTCTAGATTTCTTCCTCTTTCTTTTTCTCACTTGATTTCCAACTCATTCCTTAGGATTTCTCTTGATTTTCCTCAAGTTTCTTGAAGTGAAAACTTGCCAAATTAAAAGAAAAGCAAGGATTGGAGGTAATTTCATGCTAACCCTCTAATCAAGGTTCTTTAATGATATTCCAAAGATATTTGACTCTTGATTTGTGTTTTTGATTGAGGTTTTATTGTTGATTTGTTAAAATGTTGAAATCTTCTTAAAAAATAGTTTAAAATTTGATTTTCGTATTTGTTTTGTTTTGAGTTATTTGAGATGGGTTCTAATCATGTTTTGAAAGATTTATGATGTGGATAATGAGGTTTCATCATAAGAATCTTGAGATCAATGAGATCTCTAATTGTTTAGGTTTTTAGTTTTGGGTTTTTAGCTTGGAAATGTGAAATCTGGGTTGCTGGAGGCATAAGGATGATATTAGGTTTTTTATGGATGTTAATTTATGGTTAAGATGTGTTGGAAGTGTTGGTTGATGGTTGGGTTAAGTTTAGTGATCAATCGAATGTGATTTTGGTTGTTTCAGATGGGTATTTTGGTGCCTTTGGGCAGAGCTGCGGGATTTTAGTGTTTGATGGTGGTTTTAATGCATTAATCTTCTGTTCTTATGTGGTATAAATAGAGGATGATTCTTCGGAAGCATTGGGCGAAGTTCCGGGGGATTTGGATGCTTGAATTTCGCGTCGGCAATTGAGGTTTCGCGAGTCGGTGAGTGGAAATAGATTTCCAGCTTTGAAACGTCTTAAAAGTGGTTTTGGGAACTTAGTGTAAGCTTGAAATGCTTTACTAAGTTCGAAAGTAAGTAAAGTGATTTTCTCCCTCGGATTGTGCTATTATGAGCTTATGGATGCACTTGTTTTTAAATGTGTTCGCCTACTATTTTAAAGCATGATTTGAGTGTATTATATGTTGTTGATGATGCCATATGGTTTAAGGATTCACTAGGTAAGTGATCATTGTATGCATGTGTTTATACATGGTCTTTTAATCATGGTTTAATGCTTGGAATATGGCTTATTGTAAATGCTTTGAAAAATAGTGAGGTTTGAGTTAAAAGTGAATTATATTGGCAAGTGATGTTTTGTAAAGTGTTTTACAAATGAAATCGGATATAGTTAGCCGGCTATAGGATTGAGTGCACTATAAACAAGTCGCCTTGGATGTTGAGGGGTTATGATTGTATCAGAAACTCCATCCAAGTACCCCAAACGATCAAGGAATGTTTCAAGTGTTGCAACGCGGAGGATAGCTCCCGTGTACGAACCTTGTATGGTGTCCCGTCTCTCGTTATTGGGCTATACATCTACTGATGAGTGGTGTTGGGGGTTGTGATTGTACCAAATACTCCACCACGGGTGTCACAACGGTGGAGGGTAGCTCTCGTGTGTGAGCCTTGAGGTGTCGGTAGAGTGTATGAAGTGTTTGGTACAACACTTGGTAATCCGTGTATTCGATATGCTATTTGAGAAATGAGAATGTTGTTGATCACTTGTAAGCCAATATAATTGATTAAATTGTTTGGAATTGTATATGATGCATAGTATAGAAAATGCATGTTTTACCTTAAAGCTTTGCATATTGGTGGTTATGCATGGAAGGCTTTATTTATATGTTAGCAATGAATTTTTTGCTGTGAAGTATTTGATACTTGTTGCATGTTGTATAACATGCTGATTTTAATGATGAAGTGAATGAATTTCAAAGAGGACATGATGGTTTTCAAAAGTGTGAAAATGGTTTTGAGCATCGATGGTGTTTTTGGTTTTTGAGCATTCCTCACTAAGATTTTATGCTTGTGCTCTCCTTTTCTCATCAATGCAGATAACTAAGTATTTGGAGGTAGCAACTCGCAAAGGAATCCCAAGAGACTTCACTTGAATGTATGCTGGTTATGGACTAGAGTAATAAAGGCAACGAGGGTGTTCAATGTCTTGGAGTTGTTTGTTTTGGTATTTTCTATTTTTGTATAAGTTTGGTATGCCTATATTGTCTTGTAAATAGCCTCTAATTGTTGGATTAAGCTTTGTTTTGAGATTTGACTTTTGGATGCTTGATTTTCATAGGAAGCATGCCTATAGAATACATTGTTGTGGATTGCCATGATATGATGTTGTAGTTACCTTGCATATTTGATGGTTGAAGTGCATTTGAGTTATATGTATGTTTAAATGCATTTTAGACTACTTAGGATGGTTTAAATTTTGTAAAACCATCAATTTAGGTATTTGCAGGCTACCGAGTATCGATACACTTGATAGTGTATCGATACGACATTCGTAAATTGAAGGGGTGTACCGATACATGAGGGCGTACGATACACATTTTGTCTACTGGTTTCGGGTGTAATGATATTGGCCTTGAGTGTACCGATACAACCCTTTGTATTGCTGAGCCTGGAAGTCTTTTCATCGAGGGTGTATCGATACCCTCTCGAAGGGTATCGATATGATGGTAGTTAATATGGCTAAATAGCATCTGTGAATGTTCTGTATATTTACGTTTTTGCCTCTGAATGTTGTGGACGCAATTAATTGAGTTCGAATGATCATTTTGAGCTTAGATTTGATAGAGATTCATGTAATTAGACTAACTAAAGATTGGTAAACCGTAATGGGGAAAAATCTTGGAATTTTTTAAGTTTACAAAATGGTCCCTAAAAACCAAAATTGGATAAAATGGATGAGGGTTTGATTTGTGTTTGATTCGCTAATTTTTAAAACACATAGGAACCTAATTTGCATCTAGACAATATAAAAAAGAAAAAAATAAGGTTGTTTATTGAGGTAAACCTTCCCGGTTTACTTCAATATTCTCCGTGTGACCCGTTCGGTTCAGTCTACCGACTAGGCCAGGTCGAGGGGGTTACATTTGGTGGTATCAGAGCCATGTTACGAAAGAATGAGATGATGTTAAGTTGATAGTAAGTAATTGAGATGTGAATGTGTGTACTTGGTGATGTTTGTTTTGTATGGTGAATGTTATAAGCATGTTAATGTTGATCAAGTGATGGTGATGCTATGCATGGTGATTGTAATTTGAATGTGAGCTGTTATATGTGATGGTAGATTGGGTTGAACCTTAATGCTTGTGTTGCAAGATGGTTGTGACATGTATGTTGTGTGCTTTGTGCTATGTTTGGGGGGAAATTAGAATGCCCATTGCCTTTTTTTGAAGAAAGTGGGCCTCATTAAAAACTCCGCTAACACTCTAGGCTAAGGAAACTAGGAGGCCCCTAATGGGGAAAAGAGTACCCAAAGATGTATTACCATGATCGAAATTGAACTTCGTTGAGTACAAAGTTACGAATATAATCCAGGTAAAGGGTACCAAAAGACAAAGAGGTCATGGTCCGAAGAGCATAAGTGGCTAAAGTATGAGCAACAGAGTTAGCCTCTTTGTTTACATAATGGACCTGATATAGGGAAAGCGAAGCAAGCAAAGTCCTGGCTTGTAAGAGGGTGGGACCCATGGTGGAGAGATCAAGCCCCGAACGGTTAATTCTTTTTGCAATGGAAGCACAATCCGTCTCAAAGACCAAGTTGGACCAACCTTGTTCTTGTGCAAAGGTGATACCAACAAGAAGAGCATGACCCTCGACCGTGATAGCATCCAAACAGTTGCCCAATGGGTAGGCGAGGCCACCAACAATAGCTCCCAAATCATCACGAACCACTACTCCAACTGCTGCCGCGCGTGTGATCAGGTCAAAAGCCCCGTCCACATTAACTTTAAGAGACCTTGCCGGGGGCCGCCTCTAGTGAGGTTGAGAGAGTGGGGGTGATTCGATGGAGTGATATCGGTAGAAGAGTTCGCTTCCTTATAGTCACGCTGTAGGCCGATATAGTTGATAGTAGTGAGACAATGGGGCTACAAATGGGCTAAACGAATCAAATGATAGCGTAGCTGCACCTTCCTCAAGCCATTGTAAGCCGAAAGAAGACGAGCTACGAATTAGAGAGGGAGGGATGCCTGCCAAAAAAAGAGCCTCGGAGGCCCCTGGGCAGTCCCTAAGGGCATGGAGGATAGATTCTTGGCAAGATAGGCAGAGTGGACAAGGACCTACATCGAGAGTAAATACCTTGAGCTTAGAACCCACGAGTAGGACATCCGACCCTAGCTGCCAGCCGAAGGTCTTAACTTTTGGAAGGACCTTTAGCTTAGCCAAAACCTTCCAAACCCGATAGGGTCGATTGCGTGGCTTCGGGGGACGTTGCAAGAACGAGTAGCCAGAGCGAACCGAATATATACCAGAATCATGGGGGTTCCATAAAATAGAATCACGTTTGTCATTAATAATGGGAATGTTAAGAATATAATTAGCATCATCGGTCGTAAAGTAATCACAAACTTTTATTGGGTCCCAGCAGGGCTGATCAGGGAACATGAAGTCTCGACACTGAATATATACCAGAAGTGGAACACCGAGGTAAACTCTCGGATTATCAACCTCCCTGACCTGCAAAGAGGCATTAATAGGCCACATGATCGCCTGAGCGATGTGAGGATTATAGAAGATTGTCGATTTTTCAAAATTAACCGCTTGTCCTAAGGACATGGAGTAAGTACGGAGAACCAACTTGAGATTTTTAGCTTCCTCTGATTTATTATTGATGAAAACCATGCACTCATCTGCAAATAGAAGATGGTTCACTTTAGGACCAGTTTTGCCAGCCCCAAGTCCAGGTAACATGCCATTTTGTTGTGCATCTTTAAGGTATGTCGAGAGGCCTTGTGTCCAGAAAAGGAAAAGGAAAGGGGATAATGGATCACCTTGTCAGAGGCCTCACCGTGGATAGAAAAAAGGTGAGAAGAAGTTGTTGACCTTTGCAGTAAAAGAGACAGTAGAGATACAACACATTATAAGCGGAACCCAAGTAGAATTGAAACCCATACGAAGCATGACATTTTGGATAAAGGGCCATTCCACGCGATCGAAAGCCTTTTCCATATCCAGTTTGAGTGCAGCACCTTGGGCGAAGTTATTGTATCCGGTGTTAATCGAGTGGATAATTTCATGAGCAATAAGAATATTGTCCGAGATATTCTGACCTTGGACAAAAGCAGCTTGATTGCTATTAATACAGAAAGGAATCGTAGATTTCATTCTATTAACTAGGACTTTGGCAACAATCTTATAGATTATTGTGCAGAGGCTAATGGGCCTTAAGTGGCGCATTGTAGTGGGCTCTTTTATTTTGGGAATAAGTATCAGTACTGTTCCATTAACGAAGGCCATGTCAGCAGCCCCATTGAGGAGATCGAGGCATAGTTGGGTGACATCCTTGCCAACTGTGTCCCAGTGCTGTCTATAAAACCCACTGGGAAGGAACACAATACTTGGTGCCTTACGAGGATCGATATCACGAAAAGCTTTGAGGACCTTATCAAGAGTGAAAGCCCTTGAGAGTGCCTCATTCATTTTAGGGGTAATGGATAGTTCGATTTTAGACAAAATTTGGTCAGAGATGTTTGGATTGGAAGTAATGAATAGGGTCTGAAAATATTGGGAGACAATATCCATGATATCCTCTTCACCTTCTCTCCAGACATTGTTGGTATCATTAAGCCCTTTGATTGTGTGTTTCTTACGACGGTTGTTTGTAGGAGCATGGAAGAAATATGTGTTTTTGTCACCATGGGCAAGCCACATTGTGCGGGATCGTTGGGCCCCGTAGGCCTCTTACGAGTCGAGTAATTTAAGGAGTTCCGATTTTGCGGCTAGATAAGCAGGCTTCGTTGCATTAGTTAGGGGACGTTTAAGATATTTCTTAATCTATTTTGTAAGGACTTGAATATTTCTAGTGGTGTTGTACCATTGGTGCGATTGCCAATCATTTAAGTGAGAACCTATGGCTCGGACTTTGTCTAAGGTATCAGCATCAGTAGAGGCTCATGTTTGTTGGACTATAGAAATGCCCTCATTATGAGAGGCCCATCAATTTTCAAAGCGAAAACGATTAGCCGTGGGCCTAGAGGCGCGATGCGAAGGAGGTTCAGTATCCAAAAGGAGAAAACAATGATCGGATTTGGCATTAAATTCAGAGGTGACTTTATAGAAAGGATTAAGAGCCTTCCACGCCGAGTTCCTTAAGAACTGATCCTAGCGTTCGAAAATTGTGGGGGTGTTAGGCCCATATTTGGTGCAAGTGAACCAACCCGAGGTGGGTTTACAATAAAAAAGATCGTTGCAAGATAGACAATCGCGAAAGTTGTAAATTTGAGAGCGTGCCCGACGGCAGCCCCCTGTTTCTCATTGTCTGATAGGATCTCATTTATGTCTCCCCCGTTTAACCAAGGAAGGCCAATATTGTTAGTAATCGAATCTATTGGTTCCCAAGTTTTAATTTTTTGGTTAGTTTCCAAAAATCCATGCATTCTCGTATATAAAACTTGCGATGATTGAGTTTGGATTAGTGAATGAATATGGTGATCCGAGTATGAAAGCAAATTCATAGTAATATTATTCGAATGAAAAAAAGCAAGCCCTGAACAATAAGAATTGGAATCTAAAGAAAGAACCTCAACCATTCCTAAGGAAACACAAAGGCGTGCACAAGATGCTTTATTTAATCTAATTTCACATAAAAATAAAATATCAGAGTTGTCCGTTGGATGTACTGCTTCAGATTATGAACATTCTGGGCTTTGTCGAGGCCCTGGCAGTTCCAACATAGCACGATCATTTCCCTCGACGGGGTTGAGAATCAATCGTCGCCAGAGAATTGTTTGAGCTGCTCATCCCAGCCTTTCCTTTAGAAGAAGGTACTACAGGTTTAGGACGCTTAGGTTGGAGCACCACTTGCATGGGTGAACGTCTCTTCGTGCCCCAAGGAGGTGGACCAGGAATTGGTGCAGCTGGAGCTATAAATGTGTGTGGATTTTTAGCTAACCAGTCCTCAAAATCATTAAGGAGATCGCATTGAGGATGGAAAGGCTTACTTAGTTCTTTATCCAGATCTAAAATCTGTTGGGCAGTGGGGCTTATCATGCCATCCAAAGCGGCATAGAGGATGTCATCCGTCATATCTTCTTGCATTGGGAGAATGGTCTGAAGGGGCCTTAGAGCAAGGGAGCGCGGTAGTAAAGTGACCCGTGAGGCCGCCCGAGAGGAAGAGCATGGGTTCTTGTCTTTTGGTTCAGCATTTGTCGTGGGATCCTTTGATACCACCCCAAAGCGGCGTCAACCTCTGCCTACTCCTTGGTGGATTTGGATTTTCCGAGTAGGAAGCAGAATCTCCAACATTCGAGTTCTGTAAAAAAAAAGAGGGAAAAACATAGTAAGTGACAGAAGCATAGGAAACAGAAAAGATCCGAGAGGACTACGATAGCAATTAAAGTAGAAGGAAAGGTGAGAATCGTTATCTTTAACAGCAGTGATGACATTCACATTGGCCAATTGATCTTGCATAAAGATAGTGTTAGTTTGATGAAATGGTAGGCAATGTTAAAATATATAAATCAAGTTGGTAGGGATGTAAGATGAGTAGAAGAAGTGGCATGTACCCGAAGGTGGTTGCGGTTTGGGCTCGAAAGATTCCAGGACCACAATCCTAATACAACCGCGCGAGCCTTGTTCACGATGACAGGGTGGGAGGTACCAGAGCCATTCCTCGTATTGCAGCTCGTTGGGATCGTGGGTATTTTTTTACAGGGCAAGTGGCAACCGTGTGGCTAACAACACCACAACCATGACAAAGGACTGACAGATGCTCATATAGCAAACGATAACATCTTTTTGGAGTCGTCCTTGCCGATAAAGAGAAAACGATGAACTGGTCGTGTGACATCGAGCATGATCTCCACAGGGAGGTACTCGAAAATATTACCTTTGAATTTCCGCGTGTCCGTCCTTAAGACTGGCCCGATCATCACTCCAAGTGATTGTCCAACTATATGTGCCCTATCAGCGTCTACGACTAAGGAAGCAGGAATCCCGTGGATACGTAACCAAATACGCATGAGGGAGAAAGAATATTCATCTATATTTTTGGCGGGATCATACTCCGCTACAGCTAGCCATTCATCCTCGTAAAGTCAAGGTCCTTGACCTAAGACATCTTCTCAGCTTTCTACATCGACAAACATAGTCTTGAAATAGTTCTCTTTAATAATTGTGATAGAATGCAGATTGTTTTTCTTCCATATTCCTTCAAATGCATTTTGGACTGCTCGGTCCTCAATGTGTTTAGAATAGATAAATCTCCCTATCCAAACAAAGTTGGGATCATCTTCCCCTAGTTCCCAACTGAAATCTAGGGTATAGACGAGGCATGATTTCTCATTGGTGAGCTTGATATGGTTGAGTTGAGGGAAGAGATACTTGTTTGCCATAGGATAAAGAGAAGTAGATGTACGAATTGAGAAAGAGAAGGGGTTCTCAGAGAGTAGGAGTGTATCGTAGAAAGGTAGGGTTATAAGAGAAGATATAGAAGTAGGGCGAGTAGAAGTAAATAGGGTAAGGTAGTTTAAATAGAAAGGAAGGAAGATATTAATTGGCCATATTAAAATAGCTTGCCTTATTTGCATCAAAGTATGAATTGTAGTAGGATTGAAATACCTATTAAGAAGGAAGAGGGTAATTAAATTGGGCCGGAGCCCTAGCGTCAAAAGGGTTGGGTCGAAAGGTAAATGGGTCTCCCCAAAATTTTTATGCCACAATGACGTGGTAACAGTAGGAAAACGCGTACATAAATCGTCCATATAAATGGTTGTTGATAGTGTAATCGAATCATAGTCCCAAGTGTGGGATAGAGTAAGAGCATCAAAGATGTAGATTACAAGTTGAATAGAAGGATATGATGTAGCGGAGCAACGAAACATGAGTAAAGAGAAAACAACAAGCATGTAAAGCAAAGGGCCTAGCAAGCATATAAAGTAGGCTAGACCAACGAAACAAACCAAAAAGGTCATCAATCATAAACCACAAGCACCACAAAAATAGATACATACCAAAGAGGAAAGGAATGCATGAAAGAAATTAATACAAACCAAATGGAAAAGAAACCAAAAAAGCCAAAATATACAGACCAAATAATCGAGAGAAAGTGAAATTAAAAGCTGAAAGAAAATGGAGAAAGGTAAAAAGGTAGCAACTCGTACTGAATGTATGTAGCCATTGTTGGGTACAACTCCAAACGTGGTGTCTGTAACACCCCAAAAATTACGCCAAATTGTAAAACCTAGATTCACAAAATTCCTAATTTAAAAACCTAATTTTGAAATCCCTAATTCTTGAAATCCTAGCTTTTGAGAATTTTTGAATCGATTTGTAAAAAAACTAAAATCGGAATTTGAGACCACTTTGCGAAACGACCAACATTTGGGTATTCAACTATAATTTTTTTGAAACTTTTGATGTTGACATTTTTGAACTCATGATTGAATTCATAGAAACACCGATTTTGGGTTAAAATTGTAATTTCTAAAAGTTTAGGGTATGTCAAGTAACTTTCTTTAAAAAATTACCTTTTTCATTCAATGTTATCGGTTTAAGATTTATTTAAATATTTTAAAAGCTTCATGGTTGATTTTGAAATATTTTTAAAGTTTAAGATTATTTTGTAATTTTTCAAGTCTATGGTCTAAATTATATTTGCCCTAAAGTTTGGTGCCATTTACTAATCTTTAATAACTTCAAATTTTAAATGGGCAATTTATGTTTGATAAGAATTATGAGCCATATTTTCCCTGATTCTTTAATATATTTTTATTTGACGATTAATATTATGTTACCTATATATAAACCCTAAAGCACACAATATGTTTCTCTAAAACTTTACTTGCCGAAAACCGAAATCCTAGAGCCATTCAACCTTCAGTCATCGTCGTTCTTCCCTAGACCCATTGCATATTGTTGTGCGTGAACCAAACTCCCAACTTGCCGTTAACTCACCCAAAAACCCCATGCTCCTTGTTAGTTTTCTTTTGCCAAAACCAAAGCTGCTCTAAATTCTTTTTCTAATTTACCACATCTGAGAAAGGTAAATATATCAATCTATTATCATCTTATTTATTTAGTATTAATTGAATCACCATGCTTTGCTTTCAGAGTGAAGAAAACGGTTTGCAAAACCATTTGTTATACAAATATATATACATATTCTTATTTGATAAATTATTTATATGCTATGAATATTTTGACCCAAATATAAGTATGTATGTATATCTATACACTGAGGTTTTCTTTTATTTATCATGTTGCGTATACTCATGACACCCCGCTTTTCTCCTTGAAATCTTTAGTCAGTATAAACTATGTTGGATCCAAACCACGACCCAGTATAATGACCCTTGTTTAGACCTAACGACTCATACTTGTAACCAACCCGTGTAACTAGTCTAAATTGAATTATTCGACCCACTTTACCCGAATCATTCAAGCCAACCATGCCTTCGATTGATTTGGAGATCAATGGTACCAATACAGTTAGACCTAGTAATTCTGATCGTGGAAGGTGCATCATTAAGTAGGTTGAGTTGCTTTGGCTAAGGTGTGTTCTCTGCTTGTGCTATACTATATGTGTTATTGTTGTGTGATGTTTAACTGTGAAATATGTTGTTGTTATGTGATGTTTGACTCTAAAATATGTTGTGATTTGAGCTATGTGATATGTTGTATGCCATTCTGTTAAGCATCATACACCGGAATCTAATAATAACTATCGGACTAAATGCTCATGCATTTTTGGACAAATGATATTGCATTCGTATTTGAATCGAAACATTCATGTCATATTGTTCGGGTGGGAAAATGTACGGCGGAAGTTCAGTGGTTTCATCCATCGGACTGAATTCCACTTCGGATCAGTGGTTCCACCCTTCGGGCTGAGTTCCACTTCAGATGGTGACGATGTAGAGAGTGGTTCAGGGGAACCTTACTTTTCAGACGGTGATGTAGATGGGTTCATGACATAGACTTAGGTGCATCGTGCTTTGCATATTTGTATATTCGATTGACTATTGAGATGACTATAATGATGGTATGATTCTTCTGTTGTTCTGTTTATGCACTTTAGAGTCACACTAAGCTCTTTATCTTACTCCCTCATAGTTTTTCTTTTACAGCTATCTTGGACTCTAGGCATCTTGGTACTTGAAGGATCTCAGATTTTATCCAGTTATTTTATTATACAATACGAAACTATTTTTGTTTAATTAGATTTCTATTTATTATTTTGGGACATGGATGTAATTTTAGACTATTTATATTTTGAGAGCGGTCTGCCAGCAGCAGCATGACTGTCGTGGGCCTTGCTCGTCCAATACCTAATTTCCAAAACACAGATTTGGGCATTAGATTTATGCTAGCACCAAGATCACAAAGTGCCTTACCCACGAATTTGTCGCCAATTATGCACGGTATGAGGAAGCTCCCAGGATCTTTCTTTTTCTAGGGTGGATGCTTGTGTAAGATAGTCATGCATCCCTATGTCATCTTCACCGTTTCGAATTTCCCAAGTCTGGACCTTTTTGACATGGAGTTCTTGAGAAATTTCGCATAACCAGGCATCTGCTTGATGGCCTCTAACAGCAGTATGTTAATGTGCACCTGCTTAAAAATATCATAAATCTTTTTGAGCTGGTACTCATGTTTTTGTTTTTGTAACCGCTGTGGAAAGGAGGTGGAGGACGGTAATCTTCAAGACGTCCTTCACATGGTATTCAGATCTGAGGAGGTTTAGGTTCTTCAGCATCCTCTGTTTGCTCCTATGTCCCTTCTGCTGTCGCGACAGGTGTGTCCACAGCAGGTTGTTCTTCTTCTGTCGGTGCAGTGTTCACGGCAGGTGTATCTAGGGTCGGTTCCTCACTTGGTATGTTCTTCATCTCCGGCCCTTGTAACTGTTTCCCACTTCTAGTTGTAATTACTTTACACTACTCATGTGTGGGTTTTCTAGTGACCACAGTATCACTAGGGAATCCTCCGTTTTGCCTTGGCTTGATATGTTGAGAAACCTGGCCCATCTGTGTCTCTAGAGATTTCAGGGTAGCCTGTGGTTTGTCATCCTCATCTTTGTCTTGTCCATGAATGACTCGATTTTCTTGACAAACTGATCCATGTTTGTCATGTAAGCTCCTGTCTGTGACATAAATGTTGCCAATGTCTGTTTCAGTATACTAGGTATGGTTTCCGGCTGTTGTGGTTGCTGTCGCGACAGGATTATGGGTTCCCCTTGGTTTTGGTTGTTTTGCATTTGAGGATTCAGTGCATTGTTCGCATTGCTCCAAGAAAACTTAGGATCTTTCCTCCAGTTGGGATTGTAATTGTTGGAATCATAGTTTCTTGGCTTGTAATAATTCCCAACATACATCCCTTCTTCCAACTGTAAAGGACAGTCTTCTGAACTGTGATTCCCACTACATGTTTCACATACCTCTTCTGCAGAATATGCGGCTTTGGAATCTTTCCACTGCAGATTTTCCACTACCTTTGTGAGGTACGCAACATGTGATTTCATCGAATTGTCAGCTTCATAATCCTTTACAGATATCCCTCGTTTGCCCCCTCTCCTAGCTGTAGGAAATTGCTCATCGTTTTTTGCTAAATTCTTCAACACTATCATTGCCTTGTCTGGTTCCTTATCCAGTATTACCCATTTGATGCTGAATCTATTGTCAAACGGGTGTGTGCATTGGTAGCGTTGTAGAATTTGACGACCTGATTCCACACGGGGAATCCATGCATCGAGCAGTTTCGAAGAAGAGTTGTAAATCTATCCCATGCCTCGTGCATTGGTTCGTCATCCTCATGTTGAAAAGTAGCAATTTTGTTACGTAATCTTTCAGATAAATGAGAAGGATTAAAACGAGATAAGAATTCACGAGAGAGATCTGCCCAAGTTCGTATTGAACTCGGCGTTAGTTTATTCCACCAAGTTTTAGCTTTGTCTCTCAGTGAATGAGGAAATAACTAGAGCCTCAGTACTTCCGAATTTATTCCTGGTAGTCTAAACGATCCACAGATTTCTTGGAATGTTTTCAGATGTTCTCGGGCATCCTCAGTTGTAGAACCACTAAACTGGCCAACGGAATTTATCATGCTGAACATAACAGGTTTCAGCTCGAAGTTCTCAGCTTCCACGTCTGGCAAGGTGGTCTCCAGTTCAACATGGTCATTGACCATGTAGTCGCGACAGCAGGCCGTTCATTCTGGACATCTTGGGGAGGATCTTTAGCAACCCTCTGGTCATCATCTACCCTGTTGTTCTGCCTTCCATTCACCATTTCTTCTAGTTGTTCCTTAAGATAGTTGTTTCTTGCTATCAAGAGTCAGACTTGGTTCCTGAGTTGGTACGCGCGTTCGATTTCAGGGTCTATTTCGTACTCAGGTTCTTTGCCTCGTCTAGATCTGCGCATAAGCAAATAGAAAACCTTGTGAAAAGCACATGGTAAATAATACCACTAAAATTAGAAAAATAAAAATAAAAAGTGTTGTAAGAGTAAGGGTAAAGATATGTTGCCAGTCCCCGGTAACGGCGCCAAAAACTTGTTGCGTGTAAAAGAGTCCTATCGCAAATAGTGCAAGTGTACACGACGCAAGTAGTAAAGTGATACTTGGAGTATCGGATATCGTCTCCACAGGGACTGGAAGTATCTTTATCCTAGAATTGCTGCACAAGAGAGAGAAAGAGATTAATTGGGTTGTAAAGTGATCGTGATAAACAACTAAAATAAAAGAGTAAAGGATCAGGCTTAAGAAATAGGCCGGTATTGAATTGCTCAGTAGTGCAGGTGTTGCACTGTAATAGAACTTATGTTCTGTCGTCGTCCCTGTCGCGGCAGCACCTGTCGCGGCAGAAGTCTGTTGATGTCGCGGCAGCGATCACACAACTCTGTACTTCAAACTTGGCAAGAATCCCTGCTATGACTTGTCCTATCCCTAGGCCCAAGTTCTGTTGATGAACACTTCTTAGATAATACCTCCCGGCGTAAATTGAAGGGTGAACACCAATGTTGTCAAATTCTTCCTTAGCCACTTAACCTCGTACTTATTCCTAAGCTGAGATGATTTAACCATAAACTGGAAAACACGTATTTATTCAGTTTGTATGCTTGACTCTCCCGATATCCTACAAATGGATAACCTCACAATGCTCTCCCGATACTCTTGCGAGATATGAAAACCAGAATAAATAAACTTGAAGTTTTTATTGCTTGAACAGAAAATTCCTAAAAAGGTACAATCCTTGCAACTACTTTACAGAATCAACCCTTAGCCCTAGGGGAGTTTAGAACATGATGAAGAGGGGAAAACGACAAGGGTTTTGGGGAAGACGGCTAGGAATGAGATATCCTCCCCTAGGTCGAATTACATGCCTTTTTATAGGCCTTGGGTCCAAGTTTTCTAATATGGCAAGAATATAAGTTTAAACTAAAGTACAACTCTATTGGAGATTAAATCTTCTGAGTATATGCCTTTAATTCGTCCTCTTTTCTTGCCTTGAGTTACTTCCTTGGACTTTGGGTTTGGCTTTCATTCTACCTCAGGGCTCAGAAAAAATATAGGAGTGGCCCACGACAGACCGGCTTTAAGTCTTCTATCTATCGAGCTCCACTTCACTTGTCCACTTCATCCTTTTATCGTCATGGCTGCCACGGAAATGGCCACGACAGCGTGTGCTCCTTGACTCCAGTTTAGTGATCCAGCTCTGCTCCTTTGTTGCCCTGAGTCTGACGCAGCAGATACCTGCAAAAGTGACCAAAATCAGTAGCAACTGTGCCATTTTATCTAATTGTGATGTATATTGTAACACCCCAATTTTGGGCTTAGAAGTTTTGGGTTTGGATCGGGCCGGTCAGAGTGCGGTTCGAATATAAAAGGTGATTTTTAGGAAAGCCTAGTTCGGGTTGCATTAAAAATATGGGAAAATGCCTTAAAATCCTCTTTTATTATATATAAGAGAAAGGTGAAGTCAATTTTGCAAAATGAGTTTTGGAGGAGTGACATTTTGGGTTAGTGACCAAAATGTAATTTTTGAAAACTGGGTGACTGTTTTAAAAGGATTGAAACTTTGAATCTTTAAGGAGCTATTTACCCAATAGGAGTTTCTCTAGATTTTTCTTAAATATTAAATGATTAATTAATGGTTTAAAATAAAAATAAAAAGGAGGGAAAGATATTTTTGGTATTTTCAACTAACTTTTCCAAATTTTCATTTTCATTTTCTCTCATCTTTTCTCTCAAACCAAACACATTTCTCCAGCACATTTCTTTCTGATTTTGACATCCAAATATGAGATTTTAATCCTCTTTTGATCTCTAATCATCTCTTCAACAAAACCTTTGCATTTGCTATTTGGATTTTCAAGAATCTTGGTTCCAAAAAGGGAGAAACTCAAGTTTAGAGGTATGAACGTCCTTCTCCTCTAAATTCTTAGTTCTTTACTGAAATTCCCAAGTTCTCAATCCTTGATTTGTGTTTTATTAAAGGTTTTACAATTGTGTTCTTGATCTTGGCTTTAAAATGCAAGATTTGGTTAATTTTGATGAATTTCGTATGATCTGATTGGGCATTGTTTTGAGATGTCATTTTGATGTAAAATGAATGTATAATTGATGAGAAATTGAGGTTTAATCAATGCAATCCCGGATAGGTTGATTTTCCTAAGTTTTTACTTGTGAAAATGGTGGTTTTTGAGGTGATCTTGGTGTTTTGTTAATGCTGGAGGTATAAGGACGTGGTTGGGATCTTTTTGGATGTTAATTGATGTTTAAAAATGGTTAGAAGTGATGGATCTTGGCTGGGTTAAGTCTTGGAAGTGTTTGGAGGTGATTTCGGTTGTGTTTGGTAGCCGAAATGTTGGGTTTGCAAAGAGCAGCGAGTTTAGGTGTGTTGCTGGTGTTTTTAATGCATTACGATGCATTAATCCTCTGTTGTTATGTGCTTGAAACAGGGGAGAATGATCAGTGAGCAATAGAGGTGGCGTTGAAGGCTTCAGATGCTTGGAAGGCTTGTTGGCTAGCCTTGTTTTGTGTATCGGTGAGTGAAGTTGGGTTTTCGGCTTTAAAACCAATGTTTGAAGGTTTTGGGAGCTTAGTTTAAGTCTAAACAACTTAGCTAAGCTCAAGAGTAAGTAAATGGAATTTCTCTCTTGGTTTGTGTATGAATTGGTTTTTAAAGCACTTGTGATTGTTGGATGCAATGCATGTGATTTGCATGTTTTAAATTCTGTTTTGAAAGCATATTCTAACATGGTTTAATGCTGGTTTTGAAAGCCATGTGTGAAGGATGCTCAAGGTAAGAGATCCTTGGTTTTGTACATTGGAATTGTGGAATTGTTGCATAGTGTTGCATGTTGTTTAATGGCTTTGTGTAATGCTTCAAAAACAGTGGATTGATGATGGTAATTGGTGGTTTTGGCATTTTGGTTATGCTTGTAAAACAATGGGTTAATGTGGTAAAAGGGTTATATTGGCAAGTGATGTAAGTGGTTCTTGGTTACTTGAATCGGATATAGTTAGCCGGCTATAGGATTGGGTGCACCGTGAATAAAGTCGCCTTGGATGTGGAGTGGTTGTGATTGAACCGGTAACTCCATCCAAGTCCACTAACGAGATGGTTAAGAACACCATGGTGGTTAAAATTCCATGGGTGGGTCTTGTGTTAAGGTCATAATGGTGGTTAAAATTCCATTTGAGGACCTTGTGTAAGCAAAGGTCATAATGGTGGTTAAAATTCCATTTGAGGACCTTGTGCTTGTTAAGATCACAATGGTGGTGCAAAGTCCATGTGTGGATCTTGTGTTGTATGTCCCGGATCTCGTTAGTGATGTTATACAACTACCAATGGGTGATGTTAAGGTCATATGGTGGTTAAAATTCCATATGGGGACCTTGTGTATGTCACGGTCATATGGTGGTTAAAATTCCATATGAGGACCT
Organism: Hibiscus tridactylites; assembly: GCA_958450335.1. Classification (NCBI taxonomy): domain Eukaryota; kingdom Viridiplantae; phylum Streptophyta; class Magnoliopsida; order Malvales; family Malvaceae; genus Hibiscus; species Hibiscus tridactylites. Next base: position 68,171,958 of record OY288273.1, read on the forward strand.
TGTGTAAGGTAAGGTCAAATGGTGGTTAAAATTCCATTCGGGGACCTTGAGATTGGTAGTGTGTATGAAGCGTGGGGACAACGCTTGTGATCCGCGTATCCGATTGGATGTTGAGTTTAAAATGGATATGGTTTATCACTTGGAAGCCAATATAATGTTCTTGAATGTAATGAAGCTTGAGATGCTTGAAATGATGCATGGTTGCATGAGGAGTGTGTATTGTGCTAAGAATGCATGTGTTACTTGTTAGCTTGAACAAGTGTTGAGATTCTATTGAGAATGGTGCATGTGTGCATGAAATCTCATTAGAGCATTGAAGTCTTGCGAAGACTTGTTTTTAAAGGCATGTGATGCAAATGTTGATATTGTGGTTCATATGTTGCATTTGTTTAATGCACGTGTTAGATTTAATGAACAAGTGGTTTTTAAAGGTTTCTAGCCTTGAAATGATTTTCAATGTATGAGATAAGCATGATGTGAAGTGGAAGTGTTTTTCCAAGGATCTTGAATTTAACTTTGCGTATGGTGTTCATGCATGGAATGGTTAAATTGATGGTTTTTGCAAGGTTGTGCTTTAAGTGATTTACTTAGCTTTTCTAAGCTAAGGGTTGGTTTCATGTTTGAGCAATGCATGATTTAAAGGATGTTGTTAAAAAGGGGTTTTCAAACATTGCTTTGGTATGTTGAATTATGTTGCTTGTAAAAGAGGTTTTATGACTCGCTGCATTGATGGTGTTTTGGTTTTGAGCATTCCTCACTAAGCATTATGTGCTTACGCTCCTTTTTGTCCATCAATGCAGATATTTGAAGTTGGAACAGCGAGAATCAAGGGATTCAAGGGGAACTCCACTTGAGATGTATGTCTCGGTAAATAGCTATAGATAATAAAGGCAATGGGGGGAGAATCTCTTATGTTGTTGTTTAATGAAATTGTGTATGTTGGACAAGTTTGGTTTATGGTTTTGTACTATGTGGTTAACGCTTGTAACGTTTGAATCTTCTTATTCTTGAGTTGTTATGCTATGCTTCTTGTTTTAAAAGCATGAATGAGTGTTGGATGTGTTGAATGAGTTGGTGCACCTAGGGGTGGTTTTGTATCTAGATTTTGAAGCAATTATGTTCCTTGATTGTTGAATGACTTGCTTGTATAATTTGGTCGCTTTTGGAGCATGTTTGGAGGGTCATTTGTGTGTTTAAACAGCAAAATTCTGCAAATCTGGGCAGGTCGTATCGGAACGGGAGCTACCGTTTCGGAACAGGGGCCTGAAATGGTCTAGGCGTTCCGGAACGGGAGGAACCGTTCCGGAACGGAAAGGCTACTGCCAAGCCATGTTCCGATACTCGTTTCGGAACGGTCCCGCGTTTCGGAACAGGTCCTCCCTGTTTTGGAACACTCGACCGTTGGGCTCTGAATTTGATGGTTATATGTTGTGGAATGTTTGCGTTTTAGTCTTGGACCTTGTTATTGCAATTGAGTGAGTTCTAGATGTTCGTTTGAGCTGAAATTTGGCAGAGAAGCATGAAAGATGTAACCCCCTTAACCCGGCCCAGACGGTTGAACCGAATTAAGAAGTTTACACGGGGAAAACCAAAGTCAACCCGAAAGTCAACCTTGATTAATGACACCTTTTTTTCTTTTTAATCTTATCTAGATGCACATTAACCCTAGACATGTTCACAAGAACAGCATACTCAAAGATCATACCGAACAAAGATCATTCAGGGACTCAATTGCACAAATTATAACTTTAGGGACCAAATTGTCAATTCTGAAAATTATAAGGACTTAACCAACTTTTGAGTTATCAATATGAAATTAATCATGTTTCATGCTTCTCTGTCAAATTTCAGCTAAAACGGACATCTAGAACTCACTCAATTGCAATAACAAGGTTCAGGACCAAAACGCAATCATTTCAAAACATATAACCATCAAATTCAGAGCCCAACGGTCGAGTGTTCCGAAACAGGGAGGACCTGTTCCGAAACGCGGGACCGTTCTGAAACGAGTATCGGAACATGGCTTGGCAGTAGCCTTTCCGTTCCGGAACGGTTCCTCCCGTTTCGGAACGCCTAGACCATTTCAGGCCCCTGTTCCGAAACGGTAGCTCCCGTTCCGATACGACCTGCTCAGATTTGCAGAATTTTGTTGTTTAAACACACAATTGACCCATCAAACATGCTCCAAATGCAACCAAATTATACCAGCAAGTCATTACATGCATAAGGAACATCATTGCATCAAAATCTAGATACAAGACCACCCCTAGGTGCACCACCTCATTCACACATCCAATACTCATTCATGCTTTTAAAACAAGAGGCATATCATATCAACTTAAGGATAAGAGGATTCAAAGGTTGCAAGCGTTAAACCACATAATTGAAAACCATAAACCAAACTTGTCCAACATACACAAACTCATTAAACATCAACATAAGAGATTCTCCCCCCATTGCCTTTATTATCTATAGCTATTAACCGAGACATACATCTCAAGTGGAGCTTTCCTTGAATCCCTTGCTTCTCGCTGTTCCAACTTCAAATATCTGCATTGATGGACAAAAAGGAGCGTAAGCACATAATGCTTAGTGAGGAATGTTCAAAACCAAAACACCATCAATGCAGCGAGTCATAAAACCACTTTCAAAAGCAAACACAATTCGATAAACCAAAGCAATGTTTGAAAACCCTTTTCAACAACATGCTCAAAACCATGCATTGCCAAAACATGAAACCAACCCTTAGCTTATAAAGCTAAGTAACCCTTTTCAAAGCACAAACTTGCAAAACTATCAATTTAACCATTCCATGCATGAACATCATATGCAAGGGTTAAATACAAGATCCTTGGAAAACACTTCTATTTCACTTCATACTTTTCTCACACTTTGAAAATCATTTCAAAGCTAGAAGCCTTTAAAAACCACTTATTCATTCATTCCAACGCGAGCATTAACCAAATGCAACATATGAACCACAAAATCAATATTTGCATCACATGCCTTTAAAAACAAGCATTCGCAAAACTTCAATGCACTAAAGAGATTTCATGCCCACATGCACCATTCTCAATAGAATATCAACACTTGTTCAAGCTAACAAGTAACACATGCATTCTTAACACATTACACACTTCTCATGCAACCATGCATCATTTCAAGCATCTCATGCTTCATTACATACAAGAACATTATATTGGCTTCCAAGTGATAAACCATATCCATTTTCAACTCAACATCCAATCGGATACGCGGATCACAAGCATTGTCCCCACGCTTCATACACACTACCAATCTCAAGGTCCCCGAATGGAATTTTAACCACCATTTGACCTTACCTTACACAAGGTCCTCATATGGAATTTTAACCACCATATGACCGTGACATACACAAGGTCCCCATATGGAATTTTAACCACCATATGACCTTAACATCACCCATTGGTAGTTGTATAACATCACTAACGAGATTCGGGACATACAACACAAGATCCACACATGGACTTTACACCACCATTGTGATCTTAACAAGCACAAGGTCCTCAAATGGAATTTTAACCACCATTATAACCTTTGCTTACACAAGGTCCTCAAATGGAATTTTAACCACCATTTATACCTTAACACAAGACCCACCCATGGAATTTTAACCACCATGGTGTTCTTAACCATCTCGTTAGTGGACTTGGATGGAGTTACCGGTTCAATCACAACCACTCCACATCCAAGGCGACTTTATTCACGGTGCACCCAATCCTATAGCCGGCTAACTATATCCGATTAGAGTAACCAAGAACCACTTACATCACTTGCCAATATAACCATCTTACCACATTAATCCATTATTTTACAAGCATAACCAAAATGCCAAAACCACCAATTACCATCATCAATCCACTGTTTTTGAAGCATTACACAAAGCCATTAAACAACATGCAACACTATGCATCAATTCCACAATTCCAATGTACAAAACCAAGGATCTCTTACCTTGAGCATCCTTCACACATGGCTTTCAAAACCAGCATTAAACCATGCTATAATATGCTTTCAAAACAGAATTTAAAACATGCAAATCACATGCATTGCATCCAACAATCACAAGTGCTTTAAAAACCATTTCATAACACAACCAAGAGAGAAATTTCATTTACTTACACTTGAGCTTAGCTAAGTTGTTTAGACTCAAACTAAGTTCCCAAAACCTTCAAACCTTGGTTTTAAAGCCGAAAACCCAACTTCAGTCACCGATACACAAAACAAGGCTAGCCAACAAGCCTTCCAAGCATCCGAAACCTTCAACGCCTCCTCTATTGCTCACGGATCAATCTCTCCTGTTTCAAGCACATAACAACAGGGGATAAATGCATCATAATGCATTAAAACACCAGCAACACACCTAAACTCGCTGCTCTTTGCAAAACCAACATTTCGGCTACCAAACACAACCGAAATCACATCCAAACACTTCCAAAACTTAACCCAGCCAAGATCCATCACTTCTAACCATTCATAAACATCAATTAACATCCAAAATGATCTCAACCACGTCCTTATACCTCCAGCAATAACAGATCATCAAGATCACTCCAAAAACAACCAAAAACTCAAGCAAAACTTAGGAAAATCAACCTATTCGGGATTGCATTGATTAAACATCAACTTCTCATCAATTATACATTCATTTAACATCAAAAAGACATCTCAAAACAATGCCCAATCAGATCACACGAAAATTCACCAAAATTAACCAAATCTTGCATTTTAAAGCCAAGAACAAGAATACATTTGCAAAACCTTTAACAAAACACAATTCAAGGATTGAGAACTTGGGAATTTCAGTAAAGAACTAAGAATTTAGAGGAGAAGGACGTTCATACCTCTAAACTTGAGTTTCTCCCTTTTTGGAACCAAGATTCTTAAAAATCCAAATAGCAAATGCAAAGGTTTTGTTGAAGAGATGATTAGAGATCAAAAGAGGATTAAAATCTCATGTTTGGATGTCAAAATCAGAGGGAAAAGCTCTGGAGAAATGTGTTTGGTTTGAGAGAAAAGATGAGAGAAAATGAAAATGGAATTTAGGAAAAGTTAGTTGGAAAATGCCAAAATATCTTCCCTCCCTTTTTCTTTTATTTAAAAACCATTAATTAAATCTTTAATATTTAGGAAAAATCTGGAGAAACTCCCATTGGGTAAATAGCTCCTTAAAAATTCAAAGTATCAATCCTTCTTAAAACAGTCACACAGTTTTCAAAAATTACATTTTGGTCACTAACCCAAAATGTCACTCTTCCAAACCTCATTTTGTAAAATTGATTACACCACACTCTTATATATAATAAAAGAGGATTTTAAGGCATTTTTCCATATTTTTAATGCAACCCGAACTAGGCTTTCCTAAAAATCACCTTTTATATTCGAACCGCACACTGACCGGCCCGGTCCAAGCCCAAAACTTCTAAGCTCAAAATTGGGGTGTTACAACTCTCCCCCTCTTAGGAAATTTCGTCCTCGAAATTTCAACTGGCGAAAAGGGAACAACCAAACTTCTCAAAGCAACACACAAGGCAACATAGGAGACTTAACCACCACTGAACACTCTCCAGACAAAACTCCACCAAACCCAACACCACCACACACCGTTCACGAATTCCAGAACACTCAGATGTTAACCACATCTTAACCTTTCACACTTCCGGACTGCACATAGCCCCAACAACAACCTGAAGAACCTCCAAACTTTTACAACATACACCACCTCAACTCATAATTCCCAAAACTTGTCCACACAGCGACACCAACCAATTCAGTTCAGCCACCATGTAACCCACAACCTTCACCGCTTCCAAAACTCCTTGCACAACTGCTCAACCTTTTCCAAAGGTTACCACATCAAGCAAGAATTTTTAAGCATCAACTGCTTACCCAAACTTCTCAACATAATGCTGATAAAACTTCACATTCGCCGCTATCATTACCATAACGACTCACCAGGACTACTCACCCAATATCCAAAAATCACATCACAAAACCCCAACCTTGACTCCGCCAGCCGTTCCATACACCACCAGCTGACTTTAGAAGAAATTTACTTATTCACAACCAGCCAACCACTTCTCACAAGAACCCGTCCAACCAACAATGGCCTTCGATCTTACATTGTCTTTCCACTTCAAGCCTTGACTACAGCACTTACCTTACCAGGACACCGCCCCACCTATACATACATATTTAGGTTACGAAACTTCTACTTTCCCAGGCTAACCCTTTTTCTACAACCCACAACACAACATCTTCTCAACTCTTCGAAGGTTGCTACGAACCCTCACCTACAAAAACAACCATTCTACTACAACATCAATGCCAAGTTACCTCAGCACTCTGGAACACATCCACTAACCTGCAACATCACTTAACTCCAAGGAACTACCACTTCTACTAGCTATTCAAAACCACCTAACCGGTTCTAACTTCAACCGGTAATCTCCTCACCACCACACCACTAAACCCATTAAGCATCAAACACTTTCCTTCTACCAACATGCTATACCACACTCACCATTACTAACAGCTCGCTTAATACCCTCCATTACTTCTAACATTCTCCTAGCACCAAAACAACTTCTAAGACCCATCATCCAACCTAACCCTATCACAACACTAACAGACCCGATTAGTTATTAGCGAGTGTGAACGTTCGTATGCATGGTCACTTATATGCCCTACCAATGCCTGATGTACATGTATGCAAAACCTCTAATGTCATGCCACATGTATGCATGGACCAGCACATATATATAATATAGCATATAACAATGGTTTTAACTGTGCATGTATGTCGGTTCACACCCACCAATAACATCCTCAGGATCCGTCTAAGAACAACCTCCTATCTCACTTCCAACTTGTCTAACCCCATCATTCTATCAACCCATTATCCACAAGATACTCACTAATGCCCTCTTCACACTAAAGTTGTTTTCAAAACAACTCCAACTACTCCAACAAACTAGCAACGAGACCATACCCACTACGCAAGGAAAACCTACAGAAACCAACTAAGATACTAGAGCAAAGATTACTCAACAAGGTTACCTGAAAACACCTCACTGCTCCGGAGCTTCAACAGACGAGCTCTCTTCCTCGCAGAACCATCATCTTCCAGCCGCACCGCTGCAGCATCAGCTAACACACTAAGGTCATCACCATCTCCTTGCAGTAAAGAACCCTGACTTCCCCGAGCCAACCTCAAACAATTACGTCTCATATGTCCAACAGACCCACAATTCCAACAGATTTCACTTTCCAAGCTCCTCACAACTTTCTGCTCTTTCTGCCACCTTCGAACTTTGTCTAGGTCGTGCCCACGACCCTTCAGAGACCCTTCTGCTACCACTGAAGCTGATCTCACCACTTGAGGACAATCTCGTTTCACATGCTCCCTAGAACCACAGTTCCAACAAACACCTGCGCCCCAACAACCTCCAACATGGCGTCTTCCACAACGGTCACACACCGGTAGCTGAGCTTCCACTCCTTGATCAAGCAGCACTTGCCCCAGATTTGCACTACCACTCAGACTTAGATTCAAGCAAAACCTTCCATCACGTGGCCTCTTACGCTGACCGCTCCCGAGGTCAGAATCCACAACTCTCTCGCTTAAACCTTTCCCACCTTCATAAACAGAAACCACACCCTTACATTGCTTAACCCTTGGGAATTTCCCTCCAAGATACCTTTCATAAAAGGCAGACACAAAGAAGTCCCAATCTATATCTTGGATGTGCGAGGCCACCGCCACAGATGTCCACCAGGCACAAGCGTCCTCCAACATCAATGAGACAACACTTCCCAGCTTACAGGCATAGTCACAACCTTCCTGATCCAAAATCAGAATTACACTGGCCAACCAGGCCTCGAACGTCTCAGGTGTCGAACCATGATACTCCACGGCTCCCAAATCATGTAAACGTTGTTTCGACAAACCCGCACATCCCACAATCGGCACGTCTACAGGCCTTACTTTCACCACAGCCTGAGATGTCCCCAACACCTCTTGAACAAATGGTGATGAACTCTTCATCACAGAACCAGCTTCTTCTTCCAGCCTCACTACCTCAACTCCAGGCACAGAAGACTAAGACAAAACACCTCCACTAAAAGGTGAATTCCACACCTTAACAACCTGCTCTAAAGAAGCAACCATCTCACCCAACTGCCACTCTTTCATCGATTTCACCATGCTATTAACAGCAAACAATCATAACAATACAAACAAATCGATCAGACCAGCTTTAAGCAAGGATTCAAGACTCCAATTCCAAAATAACACAATAGCTATAATAATAAGGCAATGGGTATCCCGAATCCTCCCCTTTTACACGACATAACCGTCAATAAAAACATGGATTTCACAAAATCAAGCATACCAAACAACATATTCGAATATGCTTTCATCAAACAACATCCACTCGCAACAGCATAGCATCATCAATATCATACCCATTACACTTTCATCATTCATAAAATCAGCTCACAACACCAGCACAACATCAGCACAAATCCACATTAGCTCAATGAAGATTCATAATCAAAAAGCATGCTTAAAAACATCAACATTTCACTCAAAAACACACATTTCAACCAACTTTCAACCACACATCAGAATAAACATCAAACACATGTTACAACAACTTACCATTTCCCCAAGCATTCGCAACTTAGCTCTGATACCACCAAATGTAACCCCCTTAACCCGGCCCAGACGGTTGAACCGAATTAAGAAGTTTACACGGGGAAAACCAAAGTCAACCTGAAAGTCAACCTTGATTAACGACCCTTTTTTTTCTTTTTAATCTTATCTAGATGCACATTAACCCTAGACATGTTCACAAGAACAGCATACTCAAAGATCATAACGAACAAAGATCATTCAGGGACTCAATTGCACAAATTATAACTTTAGGGACCAAATTGTAAATTCTGAAAATTATAAGGACTTAACCAACTTTTGAGTTACCAATATGAAATTAATCATGTTTCATGCTTCTCTGCCAAATTTTAGCTCAAACGGACATCTAGAACTCACTCAATTGCAATAACAAGGTTCAGGACCAAAATGCAAACATTTCAAAACATATAACCATCAAATTCAGAGCCCAACGGTCGAGTGTTCCGAAACAAGGAGGACCTGTTCCGAAACGCGGGACCGTTCTGAAACGAGTATCGGAACATGGCTTGGTAGTAGCCTTTCTGTTCCGGAACGGTTCCTCCCGTTTCAGAACGCCTGTTCCGAAACAGTAGCTCCCGTTCCGATACGGCCTGCTCAGATTTGGAGAATTTTGCTGTTTAAACACACAATTGACCCATCAAACATGCTTCAAATGCAACCAAATTATACCAGCAAGTCATTACATGCATAAGGAACATCATTGCATCAAAATCTAGATACAAGACCACCCTTAGGTGCACCACCTCATTCACACATCCAATACTCATTCATGCTTTTAAAACAAGAGGCGTATCATATCAACTTAAGGATAAGAGGATTCAAAGGTTGCAAGCGTTAAACCACATAATTAAAAACCATAAACCAAACTTGTCCAACATACACAAACTCATTAAGCATCAACATAAGAGATTCTCCCCCCATTGCCTTTATTATCTATAGCTATTAACCGAGACATACATTTCAAGTGGAGCTTTCCTTGAATCCCTTGTTTCTCGATGTTCCAACTTCAAATATCTGCATTGATGGACAAAAAGGAGCGTAAGCACATAATGCTTAGTGAGGAATGCTCAAAACCAAAACACCATCAATGCAGCGAGTCATAAAACCACTTTCAAAAGCAAACACAATTCGATAAACCAAAGCAATGTTTGAAAACCCTTTTCAACAACATGCTCAAAACCATGCATTGCCCAAACATGAAACCAACCCTTAGCTTAGAAAGCTAAGTAACCCTTTTCAAAGCACAAACTTGCAAAACTATCACTTTAACCATTCCATGCATGAACATCATATGCAAGGGTTAAATACAAGATCCTTGGAAAACACTTCTACTTCACTTCATACTTTTCTCACACTTTGAAAATCATTTCAAAGCTAGAAGCCTTTAAAAACCACTTACTCATTCATTCCAACGCGAGCATTAACCAAATGCAACATATGAACCACAAAATCAATATTTGCATCACATGCCTTTAAAAACAAGCCTTCGCAAAACTTCAATGCACTAAAGAGATTTCATGCCCACATGCACCATTCTCAATAGAATATCAACACTTGTTCAAGCTAACAAGTAACACATGCATTCTTAACACATTACACACTTCTCATGCAACCATGCATCATTTCAAGCATCTCATGCTTCATTACATACAAGAACATTATATTGGCTTCCAAGTGATAAACCATATCCATTTTCAACTCAACATCCAATCGGATACGCGGATCACAAGCGTTGTCCCCACGCTTCATACATACTACCAATCTCAAGGTCCCCAAATGGAATTTTAACCACCATTTGACCTTACCTTACACAAGGTCCTCATATGGAATTTTAACCACCATATGACCGTGACAAACACAAGGTCCCCATATGGAATTTTAACCACCATATGACCTTAACATCACCCATTGGTAGTTGTATAACATCACTAACGAGATCCGGGACATACAACACAAGATCCACACATGGACTTTACACCACCATTGTGATCTTAACAAGCACAAGGTCCTCAAATGGAATTTTAACCACCATTATAACCTTTGCTTACACAAGGTCCTCAAATGGAATTTTAACCACCATTATGACCTTAACACAAGACCCACCCATGGAATTTTAACCACCATGGTGTTCTTAACCATCTCGTTAGTGGACTTGGATGGAGTTACCGGTTCAATCACAACCACTCCACATCCAAGGCGACTTTATTCACGGTGCACCCAATCCTATAGCCGGCTAACTATATCCGATTAAAGTAACCACCATTACTCGCTGCTCTTTGCAAAACCAACATTTCGGCTACCAAACACAACCGAAATCACATCCAAACACTTCCAAAACTTAACCCAGCCAAGATCCATCACTTGTAACCATTTATAAACATCAATTAACATCCAAAATGATCCCAACCACGTCCTTATACCTCCAGCAATAACAGATCATCAAGATCACTCCAAAAACAACCAAAAACTCAAGCAAAACTTAAGAAAATCAACCTATTCGGGATTGCATTAATTAAACCTCAACTTCTCATCAATTATACATTCATTTAACATCAAAAAGACATCTCAAAACAATGCCCAATCAGATCACATGAAAATTCACCAAAATTAACCAAATCTTGCATTTTAAAGCCAAGAACAAGAATACATTTGCAAAACCTTTAACAAAACATAATTCAAGGATTGAGAACTTGGGAATTTCAGTAAAGAACTGAGAATTTAGTAGAGAAGGACGTTCATACCTCTAAACTTGAGTTTCTCCCTTTTTGGAACTAAGATTCTTGAAAATCCAAATAGCAAATGCAAAGGTTTTGTTGAAGAGATGATTAGAGATCAAAAGAGGATTAAAATCTCATGTTTGGATGTCAAAATCAGAGGGAAAAGCTCTGGAGAAATGTGTTTGGTTTGAGAGAAAAGATGAGAGAAAATGAAAATGGAATTTAGGAAAAGTTAGTTGGAAAATGCCAAAATATCTTCCCTCCCTTTTTCTTTTATTTAAAAACCATTAATTAAATCTTTAATATTTAGGAAAAATCTGGAGAAACTCCCATTGGGTAAATAGCTCCTTAAAGATTCAAAGTTTCAATCCTTCTTAAAACAGTCACACAGTTTTCAAAAATTACATTTTGGTCACTAACCCAAAATGTCACTCTTCCAAACCTCATTTTGTCTAATTGATTACACCACACTCTTATATATAATAAAAGAGGATTTTAAGGCATTTTTCCATATTTTTAATGCAATCCGAACTAGGCTTTCCTAAAAATCACCTTTTATATTCGAACCGCACACTGACCGGCCCGGTCCAAGCCCAAAACTTCTAAGCCCAATATTGGGGTGTTACAAAAGATGATTAATTTCATATTGGCAACTTTAATTTGGGTTAAGTCCTTATAATTTTCAGAATTTACAATTTGGTCCCTAAAGTTGTAATTTGTGCAATTGAGTTCCCGAATGATCTTTGATTGTTATGATCTTTGGGTATGCTGTTCTTGTGAACATATCTAGGGTTAATGTGCGTCTAGACAAGTTTAGAAAGAAAAAAAAGGGTCGTTAATCAAGGTTGACTTTCGGGTTGACTTTGGTTTTCCCCGTGTAATCTTCGTAGTTCGGGTCAACCGTCTAGGCCGGGCTAAGGGGGTTACATTTGGTGGTATTAGAGCTGAGTTGCGAATGCTTTGGGAAATGGTAAGTTGTTGTAATATTGATTTGGTGTTTATTCTGATGTGTGGTTGAGAGTTGGTTGAAATGCGTGTTTTTGAGTGAAATGTTGATGTTTTTAAGCATGCTTTTTGATTATGAATCTTCATTGAGCTAATGTGGATTTGTGCTGATGTTGTGCTGGTGTTGTGAGCTGATTTTATGAATGATGAAAGTGTAATGGGTATGATATGTTGATATTATGCTGTTGCGAGTGAATGTTGTTTGATGAGAGCATGATCGAAGTATGTGGATTGATATGCTTGATGTTGTGAAATCCATGTTTTTATTGACGGTTATGTCGTGTAAAAGGGGAGGATTTGGGATACCCATTGCCTTATTATTATAGCTATTGTGTTATTTTGGAATTGGAGTCTTGAATCCTTGTTTAAAGCTGGTCTGATCGATTTGTTTGTTTTGTTATGATTGTTTGCTGTTAATAGCATGGTGAAATCGATGAAAGAATGGCAGTTAGGTGAGATGGTTGCTGCCTTAGAGCAGGTTGTTAAGGCGTGGAATTCACCTTTTAATGGAGGTGTTTCGTCTCAGTTTTCTGTGCCTGGGGTTGAGATAGTGAGGCAGGAGGAAGAAGTTGGTTCTGTAATGGAGAGTTCATCATCTATTGTTCAAGAGGTGTTGGGAACATCTCAGGCTGTGGCAAAAGTAAGGTCTGTAGACGTGCCAGGTGCGGGATGCGCGGGTTTGTCGAAACAGCGTTTACATGATTTGGGAGCTGTGGAGTATCATGGTTCGACACCTAAGACGTTCGAGGCCTGGTTGGCCAGTGTAATTCTGATTTTGGATCAGGAAGGTTGTGACTATGCATGTAAGCTGGAAAGTGTTGTCTCGTTGATGTTGGAGGACGCTTGTGCCTGGTGGACATCTGTGGCGGTGGCATCGCACATCCAAGATATTGATTGGGACTTCTTTGTGTCTGCCTTTTATGAAAGGTATCTTGGAGGGAAATTCCCAAGGGTTAAGCAACGTGAGGGTGTGGTTTCAGTTTGTGAAGGTGAGAAAGGTTTAAGCAAGAGAGTTGTGGGTACTGACCTCGGGAGCGGTCAGCGTAAGAGGCTACGTGATGGTAGGTTTTGCTTGAATCAAAGTCTGAGTGGTAGTGCAAATCTGGGGCAAGTGCTGCTTGATCAATGAGTGGAAGCTCAGCTACCGGTGTGTGACCGTTGTGGAAGACGCCATGTTGGAGGTTGTTGGGGCGCAGGTGTTTGTTGGAACTGTGGTTCTAGGGAGCATGTGAAGCGAGATTGTCCTCAAGTGGTGAGATCAGCTTCAATGGTAGCAAAAGGGTCTCTGAAGGGTCGTGGGCGCGGCCAAGACAAAGTTCGAAGGTGGCAGGAAGGGCAGAAAGGTGTGAGGAGCTTGCGGAAAGAATCTTGTTGGAATTGTGGGTCTGTTGGGCATTTGAGACGAAATTGTTTGATGTTGGCTCGAGGTAGTCAAGGTTATTTACCGCAGGGAGATGGTGATGACCGTAATGTGTTAGCTGGTGCTGCAGCGGTACGGCTGGAGGATGATGGTTCTGCGAAGAAGAGAGCTCGTCTGTTGAAGCTCCGGGGCGGTGAGGTGTTTACAGGTAACCTTGTTAAGTAACCTTTGCCCTAGTTATCTTAGTTTGATTTCGGTTTGGTTTTTCCTTGCGTTGTGGGTATGGTCTCGTTGCTAGTATGTTTGGGGTAGTAGTTGGTGTTGTTTTGAAAACAACTTTAGTGTGAAGAGGGTATTAGTGGGTATTTCATGGTTAGTGGATTATTGGAATGGTGGGGTTGGACAAGTTGGAAGTGAGATAGGAGGTTGTTTCTAGGCGGATTCTGAGGATGTTATTGGTGGGTGTGAACCGGCATACATGCACAGTTAAAACCATTGTTATATACTATATTATATATATGTGTTGGTCCATGCATACATGTGACATGACATTAGAGGTTTTGCATACATGTACACAGGCATTGATAGGGCATATTGGTGATCATGCATACGTACGTTCACACTTGTTGATAGCTAATCGGGTCCGTTAGTGTTGTGATAGTGTTAGGTTGGATGTTGGGTTTTAAAAGTTGTTTTGGTGCTGGGTGAATGTTAGAAGTAATGGAGGGTATTAAGCGAGCTGTTAGTAATGGTGAGTGTGGTATAGCATGTTGGTAGAAGGAAAGTGTTTGATGCTTAATGGGTTTAGTGGTGTGGTGGTGAGGAGATTTCTGGTTGAAGTTAGAATCAGTCAAAGTGGTTGTAATAGCTAGTAGAAGTGGTAGTTCTTTGGAGTTAAGTGGTGTTGCAGGTTAGTGGAGGTGTTCCAAAGTGCTGAGGCAACTTGGCGTTGATGTTGTAGTAGAAGTGTGGTTTTTGTAGATGAGGGTTCATATCAACCTTCGAAGAGTTGAGAAGAAGTTTTGTTGTGGGTTGTTGAAAAGGGTTAGCCCGGGAGAATAGAAGTTTCGTAACCTAAATATGTATGTATAGGTTGGGTGGTGTCCTGGAAAGGCAAGTGTTGTAGTTAAGGCTTGAAGTGGAAAGACAATGTAAGATCAAAAGCCGTTGTTGGTTGGACGGGTTCTTGTGAGAAGTGGTTGGCTGGTTGTGAATAAGTAATTCCGTCCGAAGACAGGTGGTGGTGTATGGAACGGCTGGCGGAGTCAAGGTTGGGGTTTTTGTGACATGATTTTTGGATATTGGGTGAGTTGTTCTGGTGAGTCGTTATGGTGATGATAGCGGCAGATGTGCAGTTTTATCAGCATTACGTTGAGAAGTTTGGGTAAGCAGTTGATGCTTAAAAATTCTTGCTTGATGTGGTAACCTTTGGAAAAGGTTGAGCAGTTGTGCAAGGAGTTTTGGAAGCGGTGAAGGTGGTGGGTTACATGGTGGCTGAACTGAATGGGTTGGTGTCACTGTGTGGACAAGTTTTGGGAATCATGAGTTGAGGTGGTGTATGCTGTAAAAGTTTGGAGGTTCTTCAGGTTGTTGTTGGGGTTATGTGCAGTCCGGAAGTGTGAAAGGTTAAGATGTGGTTAACATCTGAGTGTTCTGGAATTCGTGAACAGTATGTGGTGGTGTTGGGTTTGGTGGAGTTTTGTCTGGAGAGTGTTCAGTGGTGGTTAAGTCTCCTGTGTTGCCTTGTGTGTTGTTTTGAGAAGTTTGGTTGTTCCCTTTTTGCCAGTTGAAATTTCGAGGACGAAATTTCTTAAGGGGGGGGAGAGTTGTAACACCCCAATTTTGGGCTTAGAAGTTTTGGGTTTGGACCGGGCCGGTCAGAGTGCGGTTCGAATATAAAAGGTGATTTTTAGGAAAGCCTAGTTCGGGTTGCATTAAAAATATGGAAAAATGCCTTAAAATCATCTTTTATTATATATAAGAGAAAGGTGAAGTCAATTTTGCAAAATGAGTTTTGGAGGAGTGACATTTTGGGTTAGTGACCAAAATGTAATTTTTGAAAACTGGGTGACTGTTTTAAAAGGATTGAAACTTTGAATCTTTAAGGAGCTATTTACCCAATAGGAGTTTCTCCAGATTTTTCTTAAATATTAAATGATTAATTAATGGTTTAAAATAAAAATAAAAATGAGGGAAAGATATTTTTGGCATTTTCAACTAACTTTTCCAAATTTCCATTTTCATTTTCTCTCATCTTTTCTCTCAAACCAAACACATTTCTCCAGCACATTTCTTTCTGATTTTGACATCCAAATATGAGATTTTAATCCTCTTTTGATCTCTAATCATCTCTTCAACAAAACCTTTGCATTTGCTATTTGGATTTTCAAGAATCATGGTTCCAAAAAGGGAGAAACTCAAGTTTAGAGGTATGAACGTCCTTCTCCTCTAAATTCTCAATTCTTTACTGAAATTCCCAAGTTCTCAATCCTTGATTTGTGTTTTATTAAAAGTTTTACAATTGTGTTCTTGATCTTGGCTTTAAAATGCAAGATTTGGTTAATTTTGATGAATTTCGTATGATCTGATTGGGCATTGTTTTGAGATGTCATTTTGATGTAAAATGAATGTATAATTGATGAGAAATTGAGGTTTAATCAATGCAATCCCGGATAGGTTGATTTTCCTAAGTTTTTACTTGTGAAAATGGTGGTTTTTGAGGTGATCTTGGTGTTTTGTTAATGCTGGAGGTATAAGGACGTGGTTGGGATCTTTTTGGATGTTAATTGATGTTTAAAATTGGTTAGAAGTGATGGATCTTGGCTGGGTTAAGTCTTGGAAGTGTTTGGAGGTGATTTCGGTTGTGTTTGGTAGCCGAAATGTTGGGTTTGCAAAGAGCAGCGAGTTTAGGTGTGTTGCTGGTGTTTTTAATGCATTATGATGCATTAATCCTCTGTTGTTATGTGCTTGAAACAGGGGAGAATGATCCGTGAGCAATAGAGGTGGTGTTGAAGGCTTCGGATGCTTGGAAGGCTTGTTGACTAGCCCTGTTTTTTGTATCGGTGAGTGAAGTTGAGTTTTCGGCTTTAAAACCAAGGTTTGAAGGTTTTGGGAGCTTAGTTTAAGTCTAAACAACTTAGCTAAGCTCAAGAGTAAGTAAATGGAATTTCTCTCTTGGTTTGTGTATGAATTGGTTTTTAAAGCACTTGTGATTGTTGGATGCAATGCATGTGATTTGCATGTTTTAAATTCTGTTTTGAAAGCATATTCTAACATGGTTTAATGCTGGTTTTGAAAGCCATGTGTGAAGGATGCTCAAGGTAAGAGATCCTTGGTTTTGTACATTGGAATTGTGGAATTGTGGAATTGTTGCATAGTGTTGCATGTTGTTTAATGGCTTTGTGTAATGCTTCAAAAACAGTGGATTGATGATGGTAATTGGTGGTTTTGGCATTTTGGTTATGCTTGTAAAACAATGGGTTAATGTGGTAAAATGGTTATGTTGGCAAGTGATGTAAGTGGTTCTTGGTTACTTGAATCGGATATAGTTAGCCGGCTATAGGATTGGGTGCACCGTGAATAAAGTCGCCTTGGATGTGGAGTGGTTGTGATTGAACCGGTAACTCCATCCAAGTCCACTAACGAGATGGTTAAGAACACCATGGTGGTTAAAATTCCATGGGTGGGTCTTGTGTTAAGGTCATAATGGTGGTTAAAATTCCATTTGAGGACCTTGTGTAAGCAAAGGTCATAATGGTGGTTAAAATTCCATTTGAGGACCTTGTGCTTGTTAAGATCACAATGGTGGTGTAAAGTCCATGTGTGGATCTTGTGTTGTATGTCCCGGATCTCGTTAGTGATGTTATACAACTACCAATGGGTGATGTTAAGGTCATATGGTGGTTAAAATTCCATATGGGGACCTTGTGTATGTCACGGTCATATGGTGGTTAAAATTCCATATGAGGACCTTGTGTAAGGTAAGGTCAAATGGTGGTTAAAATTCCATTTGGGGACCTTGAGATTGGTAGTGTGTATGAAGCGTGGGGACAACGCTTGTGATCCGCGTATCCGATTGGATGTTGAGTTGAAAATGGATATGGTTTATCACTTGGAAGCCAATATAATGTTCTTGAATGTAATGAAGCTTGAGATGCTTGAAATGATGCATGGTTGCATGAGGAGTGTGTATTGTGTTAAGAATGCATGTGTTACTTGTTAGCTTGAACAAGTGTTGAGATTCTATTGAGAATGGTGCATGTGTGCATGAAATCTCTTTAGTGCATTGAAGTCTTGCGAAGACTTGTTTTTAAAGGCATGTGATGCAAATGTTGATATTGTGGTTCATATGTTTCATTTGTTTAATGCACGTGTTAGATTTAATGAACAAGTGGTTTTTAAAGGTTTCTAGCCTTGAAATGATTTTCAATGTATGAGATAAGCATGATGTGAAGTGGAAGTGTTTTTCCAAGGATCTTGAATTTAACTTTGCATATGGTCTTCATGCACGGAATGGTTAAATTGATGGTTTTTGCAAGGTTGTGCTTGAAGTGATATACTTAGCTTTTCTAAGCTAAGGGTTGGTTTCATGTTTGAGCAATGCATGATTTAAAAGATGTTGTTAAAAAGGGGTTTTCAAACATTGCTTTGGTATATTGAATTATGTTGCTTGTAAAAGAGGTTTTATGACTCGCTGCATTGATGGTGTTTTGGTTTTGAGCATTCCTCACTAAGCATTATGTGCTTACGCTCCTTTTTGTCCATCAATGCAGATATTTGAAGTTGGAACAGCGAGAAGCAAGGGATTCAAGGGGAACTCCACTTGAGATGTATGTCTCGGTAAATAGCTATAGATAATAAAGGCAATGGGGGGAGAATCTCTTATGTTGTTGTTTAATGAAATTGTGTATGTTGGACAAGTTTGGTTTATGGTTTTGTACTATGTGGTTAACACTTGTAACGTTTGAATCTTCTTATTCTTGAGTTGTTATGCTATGCTTCTTGTTTTAAAAGCATGAATGAGTGTTGGATGTGTTGAATGAGTTGGTGCACCTAGGGGTGGTTTTGTATCTAGATTTTGAAGCAATTATGTTCCTTGATTGTTGAATGACTTGCTGGTATAATTTGGTTGCTTTTGGAGCATGTTTGAAGGGTCATTTGTGTGTTTAAACAGCAAAATTCTGCAAATCTGGGCAGACCGTATCGGAACGAGAGCTACCGTTTCGGAACGGAAAGGCTACTACCAAGCCATGTTCCAATACTCGTTTCGGAACGGTCCCGCGTTTCGGAACAGGTCCTCCCTGTTTCGGAACACTCGACAGTTGGGCTCTGAATTTGATGGTTATATGTTGTGGAATGTTTGTGTTTTAGTCTTGAACCTTGTTATTGCAATTGAGTGAGTTCTAGATGTCCGTTTGAGCTGAAATTTGGTAGAGAAGCATGAAAGATGATTAATTTCATATTTGTAACTTTAATTTGGGTTAAGTCTTTATAATTTTCAGAATTTACAATTTGGTCCCTAAAGTTGTAATTTGTGCAATTGAGTTCCCGAATGATCTTTGATTGTTATGATCTTTGGGTATGCTGTTCTTGTGAACATATCTAGGGTTAATGTGCGTCTAGACAAGTTTAAAAAGAAAAAAAAGGGTCGTTAATCAAGGTTGACTTTCGGGTTGACTTTGGTTTTCCCCGTGTAATCTTCGTAGTTCGGGTCAACCGTCTAGGCCGGGCTAAGGGGGTTACATATATGCATAAATCTACCTAAATGCAATGAAATATGCTTGAATGCAGCAGAAATATGGGTTAAATGAGGGGTAAAATATAGAACTTTTATACACTCAACAGGTAGTAGTTCAGGACTTGAAAATTGAACCAACACTAAAAAGTGTGACTTGAACTCTATAAATGTCTCTGAACGAAATAAGGATCTTGACCCTCTAGTTATGTAGAACTAGGAACCAAAGATATCAAAGTCTGATTCAACAAGCAGAACTTGAAGGATCGATAAAGTTCTCAAAAGAACAAAAGAGATAAAAACTCTCAAATCTCTTTAATAAAAGTTGTGTCTTACAATTGAAAAACTAGCCTCTATTTATAGGATTTACAAAATAAAGTGATCAACTAACATTCCTAAGGAGGTGTGAAGGGATAATGAATAAAAAAATAAACCTTGAAATGTGTGCCTTTGCCGCCCAATGTAATCATAAGCTAGCATGTAAATTTGCGTGTGAATGTAAGCAAGCACCTCAAGTAAGCACCTCTTTAGAATTGCCGTCCATTGTGAATGTAAGCAAGCATGTCAATTTTCATGTGAATAGAAGCAAGCATGTTAATTTCCATTTCAACGTAAGCAAGCACCTCTCTAGAATTGTCGTCCACTGTAAATATAAGCAAGCATGTCAATTTCCATGTGAAGGTAAGCAAACATCTCAAGCAAGCACCTCCAAAGCCAAACAAGCATCTCTCCAATAATCATAGTTCCCTAGATCACCCTAATGTTGTTTCTATTCATTTTCCTTGCATAACACCTGTAAATACGAGAAATACGATAAAAAATAAAGCAAGGTAATATGATGCATGCTAAATATAATAAATATACGTTATATGATTCAACGAACTCTAGTGTTGTAAAATAAACAATAAACAACATAATAGAAAACATGTGCATACTAAAACTATAATAATCAAATAGAACATATGCATTAGAAATAAACATGCAACGCGTTGCATGGACTACCTTTCACGTTGCATGAATCTTTCACGTTGTAGGGCATTGATTCAACTTCGACAGCATCAATAACCTTCCATGCATGATTGCACTTGTTGCTGACTGCATCTCTAAATTTCCTTGCTCTTGAACGAGTAATGGGACCTAAGAGAAATTCCTCCGGGTTCAATGGTGGTGATGACGCCATGATCTCATCATCATGAATAGAAATCTTGAACACAAACTTAAGTCTCAGAGCTAGGAATTAATATGTTGTTCTAAAATTGCAAAACCTGTTGAACAAAATAAATCCAATAGTTTTTCATTTCATGTATCCTGGAATGACCAACAAGGCCATGAGATATTATGTAATGGGGAAACTTTTGTTATGGATGTTAGGGGTTGGAATTGCACCTGTAGATATTGGGATCTGACATGTATTCCATGCACACATGTGATATGTGTTATATTATATAGGAATGAGTTAATTGAAACATATGTGACTGAGACATACAAAAAAGAAACATACATTTCATTGTACAATTATGCTTTGCCAATACGTCCTAATGAGAATTACGAGAAGAACACAAAAATGGAACTTATTAAACCACTTTAAAAAGAAATATTCTTGAAAGACCTAAACAAAAGAGGAAAAGAGAGGAAGGAGAACAACCCAAAGAAAGCAAGTTGTAACACCCCTCCCCGGCCTAGTCGAGAACCAGGTCGAAATGTGCTACCGATTAACAGTATGGTGATCGGTACAATAAAATTCCAAACTTCTAATCTACACTTGAACAATTTCATGCAATACTACATTACCAAAATGCATCTTATTCCAATTAATCCATTATGAAACAAAAACTATTCATTTAGGACCAATTCTTAACTATTACATGTTTTAGGGAGTAAACTATAAATCTGGAAAATTAGAGGTCCTTCGATGCAATTGGTTATACTTTACTGAAATTCAATACAATATTAACAAGTTTGTAAAATTTCATACAATTTGGAGTTTATTTACTCATAATTGATTCAACATAAATTCAATGACTAATCTATGAACATTGCAAACCTTCAGTTTCTGCCTTTTTAACTAACTTAACTAACTCTGTATTGAAACGCCTTGATTCTGTTACGATACAAGTACACAATGGTCAACCTTGGTTGAATTTTCCCATTACCCCTATCAATACAGACAAGCCATATATCGATACGGGTTGACTTTCTTTGACCGTGACTTTGACCCATTTTGATACATGTTAGACTCGTGTCGAAACAATGGATTCCAGTAGCAAAATGATTTGATACAGCTCCAAACTGTATCGATACGTCATGTTCTCTAAGATGAATTAAGCTTAACCGTATCGATACGCCACTACCCTGTATCGATACGGCATGACTTGTAATGACAGATTTTTGCTAGTTTCTTAATCGAATTGACCTACCAAACAATGTTCAAACGTAATCAACCTTTACATGCAATATTTTAATGCTATAAACTAATGTCATGTCAAATTTCACGATCATACGAATAAGTTTACTAGGATTTCACCTATATGAGCAAAATATGCCATTTTTACCCACTTTTAGCCAAACCAAAAGTCATATTTAGGCCTTTAACAACTTTTCAACTAATACACATAATAGCCATAACAAAATAGGCACAAGAGACTAGTTCAACTACTTTGCCACCTTCTTAGGAGTTCATAAGGTCGATATGCATTACTTTGGCTTGTAGTGACTTGTCTTGCCTTGACTTTTCCGATCTTCAAAAGGGGTCGAATCCTTAATCTGAAATGCATGATATGAGACACGTTAGGCATACATTACCTAGTGAGGTAGTCACAAACAATGCAAATAACAATGTATGAAGCATATACATAATCTCATGCTTATCAATATCAATACTATGTTTCAATAAACAATGTTTACACATTAAATTCATTATTATCCCTTGGATTGAATCAAGATAGTGGATACGCGAATTCCTACGCCTCGCCAAATCAATGAATGATCTACTCCCTCCGCCTCACCAATATGACTAATACCAAAACGAATCCTTTTGCCTCACCAAATCAATATAGGTCGTAGCCTTGGGACCGTAGTCCACCCGTACACTAAGCTCGTGAATTCTATGGCATGCCAATTGTATCAAATGTACGTCCAAGTCCAAGGTTTCAATAGCAATATTCATATTCAATATTCAATGATATTTCTAATAACCAAAGACTTCAATGTTAATATTAGTAACCATATTCAATATCAATATTTCATTATTTTAATGTCAATGTCAATGTATATATCCGATGATTCATTTACAATGTTTTAATAACAATAACTATATCGATAACAATACATGATGATAATGTCAATAACTACGTCTGATATTCATTACCAAACTTACTGATGCTTACCAGTGGATCCGTTTAACAATCTGATGCAACCTCTTTAAAAGACATATTAGCTAATCGATTGAAATCAGCAACAATGAATTCGGGAAGGCTTCTCGCCTAATCTCGAGACTCCGACAACACTCACCTTAAAATTTGATGCTCTTACGGCTCTCGGATGACAACGCCCTTGCTTCTAGCCTTCGATAGAGATGGCAAAACCTCTCTCCCCACTTCTTGAGCTAGAAAAACAATAGGGAGATTATTAGGATCGATATTACCATATCAAAATTGATATTCGATTTCAATATAGACAACAACGGTGAAATATCCATGGATGGTCAAAACCTTAGCTTAAGATTAAGCCCAATACATCCATGGAATCCAACGATTGATTGAGGAATATTACTTACCCGAACGATAGCAACGATTTGGTATTAATAAATCGAAGAAAAACTAAGCTAAATCTTGCTCTCCGATGGAGGTGCTAGCTTGGAGGAAGTTGATGAAGATGGCAAAAAAGGTGATTGTTTACTAAAGTCTCGATGGGTTCTTTCATTTGCTCATTTCTTGTTTTATTTATTTTTAAGGCTATTTAGCTTTCCTTTAGGTGAAGCAACTTCACCAGATTATCCCACGTTTGGGATATTAAAATTGAGGAGGGGCTAATCGCAAGGTTAGTCCCTCAACTTCCAATTCTCTATGGTTTTGACCCCAAAAATTCTAAATTTCCACAATTTAGTCATTAAACGATTTCGATACTATTCAATGAAGTCCATGTTCAATAAATTAACTCGATTAGAACCTAATATCGAAATATTAACAAACCGATACAATATTTAAACCTTATCGATGTGAAATTTCTGATCATTGGAACCCAGTTCCGACTAGACCGGATTTTTGGGGTGTTACAAAAGCTCTCTAAACATGAAAGTAAGATGTGTTGTAAACGATATGGAGAATTTGGGCACAACATTAGAACATGTCCAAAAAAAGTTGTGAGTTTGATACATATTTAATTTTTTATTTACATTTTATGCTAATATTTTTAATTAATATTTTTTATTTTTGTAGAAACTCAAGCTGATTCACCAATGGAGCTTTAACACCCCAAATTTTTCCCCCTAAAATTAAAACCTAATTTTGAAATCCCTAGATTCAAAACCCTAACATTTGGGGATTTTAAAACAGAAACCCTAATTAAGGAGTGGGAACTAAATTAAATTTTAGTTATGAATTTAGTGATCAGGCTGTAAAAATTGAAGCTTTGCTGACCATTCTGATATGTGGATAAAGTTTAGGCCTTTATTGTGTGATTTACCCTTTTTCTAGGGTATTTACACCCCATTATAACTCCCAAAACCCTTTCGGCTTTTACTTTTTTTGCAGCACCCGCACCCGTCGTGTTCCCCTCTCTTTTGTTTTTTTATCTCTTAAATTAAACATCCTATCTCCCTCACCCCCTTATTCTTTGAAGAAGCTTTGGTGACCACCTTGCCACCGTCCGTTTCGCGTGACATCACCATCATCATGCTCGTCTTCCCTTCACGAACAAACCCCAACCGTTGGATGGTTCTTGTCGGCCTTCGTTTGTGAGAAAATGACGTTAAATCGTTCGGTTCTCGTTTTGTGTCGTCGTCCTTCTAGCCTCTCTTTCATTCGAATCAGAGTGTGGGTAAGATTTGAACCCATGGTTTGGTAAATCAATGTTTCTAACTTTTGGGTTTTTGTTTGACTTCGAATTTTGGTTGTGTTGGCCAGAAATTAACCCTTGAGGTCTTTGTTTTTGCTCAAGGCAAGCTATCACCGTCCTTGTTGTTGCCGACGCTGATGTTCTATATACGTGCCGCCGCTGCCACCGTTTGGGTGCTAGTAACCCTAGTCGCCAATGACGTTTTAGGAACCCTAGTTCCATTTTGGATGATGACATGATTAGTGGGTTGGATGTTGTTGGTTGAGCCTAAAGTCATATGTGGATTAAAGTGGATCATAAGCCCAAACTAGTCTTGTGAACTGAACCGGTTGAATTGGTTCTAACCATTGAACCCGAACTGGCCTTATAATTCGAACCAACATGAATAAACTGAATTAATGAGCTGAACCGGATTTGAATTTGTGAACCGAACCAAATTTTTGACCGAACCGAATCTATCTGAATAAACTCAACCGGACCTTGACCCGTTTGACCAACCCAACTGTTGACCAGATTTGACTTGTTGGCCATTTGACCAGACAGTTGACCTTGATACTTTGACTAGTTTGACCAGAGTTGACCATTGACCTTGGACCAGAGTTGACCGTTGACCAAGAGTTGACTTTTTCAAACATCCTTCCTCTTAAACTTTTTCAACGTCCTGAGTCTGTATCTACTGTCTGTTTTGTCTAATTCAAACCCGAAAGCTCCGTTTTGCTAATTTCATTTATTTGTTACATAGAATTTAATAAGTTGTGGATTTCAGAATTTGATTTGAAATATTCTCGTGTTCAGGTATCGACACTGAGGCCGACGAGTTACCTCCAGTTGTACAAACTAATCGTACACGTTCTTCGAGATCTTCATATGAGTATATCTTCAGTTTAGTTCTTAGTGTTTTAGTCAGTGGCTTGGTGTTAGTAATAAATGTTAATATAGTATTCATACCTCGTAGGTCCTAATTCAACTAGATCTGAGCGTGAGAAGCACTTTTCTCCGCATTAGAGCTATTGCTGCTTAAGGTGTGTTTCTTACTGTGTTATATAATTGAAACTTATATTTTATACTCTGCTTGATTTGTTATATGTTTGATTGTGTTTTTAATTTTGAAAACATCATACATGACATACTAAATTGTGTTTTTAAATCAAGCATCTGATTTTCGAAAAATGTGACAGTCATAAGAGTTCGGATTTATGGTTTTAAAAATCATATCATGAGTCATGGGATCAGAATAGTGTTCAAAAATGTGAGGGCAAGCTCCTCTTTGGCGAGCGAAAGATCCACTTTTGCGAGGGCAACCTCCATTCTGTATGATATCGGATAGTCGGGTATTGAGTCATGCATTTGACATCGGAACATTATGATTTTTATTTATCAGATATATTGTGTTTTCAAAAAAGATTTTATCGGAAAATAAAATACTATTTTGGTTTTGTGTTTGTTTACACTTTAGAGACATACTAAGCTCTTTAGCTTACACCCTTATAGTTTCTCTTTTAGATATCTTACACTCTTTTAGGCGACTTGATACTCGGAGCTTCTCGTATTTTATTCGAATATTTTTGTAAATCAGTACGAACACTCTTTTGTTTATTTCAGACTATGGTTTAACATGTTTTGGGATTTTATGTAATTCAGATATAGGGATTGTTTATAATTTGAGTTTTATTCGATGCATGTATTATAAGGTTATTTTTAGTTATTTAATCAAGTTATCGAAATAATGTTATACGACTCCGTTATATGATAAATGAAATATTTTTAAGTTTATCTGCTTTTGATATTTTGCATTTTTAAAATATTTTAACCTAAGATTTATAACTTGAGGGAGAAGATTTCAAACCTAACTTCTTAGATTCGGCCCATTTCTTCTGGGCCATGTTTAAGGGGTTACAGGAGCCACCACCATCTCAGGCATCATCTCACACAATGCCCATTGTACCACTGAAATCACATTCAACACCAATTGTTCCAAGTGCATCATCTAAATGAATAGCAACAAGAAAAATACCTAGAGGTGCTTCATTAACAAGAGGAACAACAATAGAGAAAAGATCTAGAAGTGCTTCATCTAGAGGAACAACAGATAGTAGAATCAAGGAATGGTATGGGATTTACATAAACTTGTCCACAGGAATGCAAATCCTTAATGTAAGTAAATTAGTTATGTTCTAATGTGGTAATTAGTTATGTCTCACGTTTATATAATTACTAGTATTATTTTAATTTTTTAGCTTGGTAGACCAAATTAAAGGATGTTGAGGAAGCTCAGTATAAAGATCATGGACCAACCTCATACTACACCAGTGATACAATATCCAACTTCGCCTGTAACTGCACCAATGACACAACATCCAACTTCATTTGTAACTGCACGAGTGACTCATTCTACACCAGTGATACAACCTCCAGTTTCATCTCAGCGTACACCAGTTTTATCTCATACTGCACCACTAACTTTATCCTATACTGCACCACTGGCTCACCCTCCAGCTTCATCTCAGACTGTAACAATATTTAAACCTCCATCAACCTTAAGAATCCTTAAATTACCTGTTAGGAGGAAAATCAAAAACTGCTTTTGTGGGACTACTTATTTTGTAGCATTTTTGCGAAATTTTTTTGTAGTGCCTAATTAAAGTCTATATAATATCATATAAGTTAAGGTTAACTATGAAAATTTTTTTGTGGTTCTTTATTAAGTACATTTGTCATGTATTTTGTTGTAATAGAACATGTTAGTTTCAAGTTTTTTGTAATGAGTTGTTATGAGTGACAATATTATATTATCTTTTTCACTTATAATCTTGCCAATACTTATTATCTTACCATTCTTCTATGTACTTTTTTTTTCCGTTACATAGTTACAAACTAAACACTTGAAAACGCAAATTTTTTACTAATACACTGAAATTTAAACACTTATAATCGTAACAGTGCATACTTGTACACTTATAGAGAATTTAAGGCAATTTCAAAAAGCAAACTAACTTCTAAAATCACGCAAACAAAATTTTCAAATTAATGGCATTCAAACCAAAGCACAAACTACAAATTAATATATTAAAGAAATAATTTAATCACAATGTAATTTAGCCACGAAGCAATAAATGCAGCCTTGTAAAATATTACTTCATTCACAGTGGTGAATCAAGAAAAATATAATTGATTGGGTCGATATAAATAGAACAAGTATTTTATGTAACATAACTCATATATATGATTTTTAATTTAAAATAAAATAACAACTAAAAATAATATGATTATATGTTGACGAACATATCTAGTTAGGTGTAAATAAATTATCATTTACAATGTAAAAAAGCTATTAATGTTTATTTACAACGATGTAAATAAGTATTAAAGTATTTAAAATTTATGTTTCTTACTGTTACTTATAAGGAAATATTTTACTGAATATTAGCTTTAGTTGATAGTCTTTGCTTATTTTCGATGTCATAAGAAATTATCACTTATTCAATAACTTAAACTTTGTTTTTACTTAATCTAGTTTTATTTAAAGCATATAATTATGAGTTTGTCTAATCTCCTTAAAAACGATATTCGAACATTTGAATAGATTTTGATTGTGCTACTTTTTATTTTATTTTATTTATTTATTAAATAAAATATAATATAGTTAAAAATGAAATAAGTGATAATAACATAATAAAATTATCATAAAGTAAGTTGATACTTTATACATAATTGATAACACTTATCTTTTAACATTTGTTAAACACAAGGTAAGAAGAAAAATATATATCATAATTTTCAACAAATCAAACACCTTGATGTAGTATCAAATCTTTCATCCATCCTTTTATACACAATACTTCTCTTTCACATGTGATGTTTTAAATGAGGCGTTAAGGCACACTGTCTATAACTTGTTTTTGTCATTCAATAGTGTTTGTGTTTAAATAAATGAGATTGTTCATAAACATAAACAAAACAAACATACTTTTGTTTGTGTTCGTTCTTTTATTAAAGGAACATAAAAAATATATGTTCATACTCGTTTATTTAAGATAATAAATAAACGTTATACAAATAGTTCATCGAATGTTCTGTTCATTACACCCCTATGAAGGATAAAAATTGTCCTAACTTTCAAGTTAACTTTAAAAAGAATGAACTAAAACTTTTTATTAAGAACCATAAAAATTAAAACAGAACTATGAAAAATCTAACTTTTATAATTTTATTTTTAAAATTAGTTAAAAATTACTTTTTTAGGTGTTGGGTGGGCCATGGACTAGGTAGGCCCACCCCTAGATTCACCCATGTTCATTCTTATACTTTGTCATTTTCATTTGACATGTCCTTAAATTTTTTTATCCCATCATCTCCTTCTTCTGCAACCCTCCCATTTCGTCGACCTTCACCATGTTCTTTAATTTAAAATTTTTAATTCGAATGTCTCTATTTTTCGACAATAACATTTGAACTTCGCTTCTCAAATCATCAACGTAGTTCAATTTTTTTCCTCTTTATCAATCTATTGGAAGAAATCACAATAATCCTACAAATGAGAAAATATAAGCTACAACATATTTCATATCCATCTCTAAGTTAACACAAACAACTTAAAATATCAAATATTACCTTCTTCCCTCTTCTACAACCATAAAATTTTATCATTTTGCTCCTAGGGACCGTTAAAGTGCAAATCGGTGATCTCAACCCACATTTGCATTCAACAATCTTTCCCCAGCAACTGATTTTTAATATTGATTAGAATGTCATATACAACTTATTAATAATCTATAATAGTCATTTTATCAAAAATAACTATTTAATTAAATTTCCCATTAATCTCGTAGATGCTAGTTATATTTCTATTTTTTTTATAAAATGCATCATAAGCAATTACTATGACCAGCCCATAAGTTATTACAAACCATTCTACTACAAAGTTTAATATATATATTATACATGCCAACTAGAAAATACAAAAATAGACATAAGATGTTTTCACCGATACTATAAAATAAAAGAGCTGCTTGATGTTGATGCCTTTCAAGCTCCTTGACCCGAATCTTTATAAAGACCTACGCATGAAACACATCACACGCAAAATATATACTTAGTAAGGCAATATTAAAAAATATTCAACGGTGCAGTGCTAAACATTTATAATTATACAAATATAATTATAATTATGCATTAAGATCACTAAATATTCCTTACCATTATGGTAATCCATATATTAATTTAATTAAAGGGTAAACTACATAAATGACCACCATACTATTGGTAAAGTCGCGATTTGACCACATTACTTTTTTTAAGCAATTAAACCACTAAATTATTTAATTGGTTGCAATGTGACCACCAACCGTTAAAAACTAACGGAAGGTGTGACGTACACATTTGATCCCCGCTATTTGTACATTTTATCAATTTAGTCCCAATTTTAATAAATAAAATAATTTTATTATTTATTTAGATTACGACACGTGTCGTCGTATTATTGGAGGACTTTATTTATATATTTTTAATTTAATAATTTTATTTTGCTCCTCCAATCAAGTGGTGACACGTGTCACCAGATTGAAGGAGCAAAATTTAGAGAAACAACCATTTGCCTCCAAAGGGATTTGAACCCAGGACAACTGGGTTAAAGGCCAACGCTTATACCACTAGGCCAAAGCTACTGCTATGAACTATTATACACAATATAATATATATCTTAGCTTATTACTCATGCCAGGAAAAAAACAAGAAACATACCTTTGGCAGGATTCGAACCCAAGTTTCCTGGGTTAAAAGTGTGTGTGCCTACCACTAAACCAATGTTATTGTTATGATATAGTGTTCAAAACGTATTATATAACTTAGTTTGTTTCTCATGTCAGGAAAAAGAAAATAAATATAGATTAAAGAAACTCGAATATGATACTTTTGGGATGCATAAAATATTTAAACCACTGATATATATCTAACAAATAAATTATTAACTATTTTATTTTTTATTAAATTTGAATTAAATTATTAAATTAAAAATATATATATATAAAGTCCTCCAATAATACGACGACACGTGTCGTAATCTAAATAAATAATAAAATTATTTTATTTATTAAAATTAGGACTAAATTGATAAAATGTACAAATAGCGGGGATCAAATGTGTAATTATACCAATTTTATTAACAGCCACGTCACACCTTCCGTTAGTTTTTAACGGTTGGTGGTCACATTGCAACCAATTAAATAATTTAGTAGTTTAATTGCTTAAAAAAAGTAATGTGGTCAAATCGCGACTTTACCAATAGTATGGTGGTCATTTATGTAGTTTACCCTTAATTAAACTAAATATCAATTTTCTCACCAATATACTTGCCATTTGTTCCTCAAACTCGTAAGCTTATCAACATGTTTATCATTTATAAACAATATCTATTGCCCAAATTTAAATTTACGAGGATTATGGGTACACGGGTTAGTATATATATGTTATGAAGTACTCTTCCGCACAGAAGTGTTCTACCGCACCGTAGTGCTATTTCTTTCTGACATATACTATAGTACCATCTCAACATTTATTCTACCAAATATTAAAGTACCATCTCAACATATATTCAGATTTATACTATAGTACCATCTCAACATTTATTCTCACATATACTATAGTATTATCCCAACAATTCTATGGCATGCCAATTATACCTTATTTTCTTAATACCTTATTTAGGCATATTTTTCACGTTTATTCCATCTATGGCAAAATATATTAATATTACAATACATTAGACAGTTCATACATGAAATAAACATTTCATATCACAATATCATAATATCATATATTGGCTAGTGATCATGCATTATAATCAACTATAGGCTTATTTAAAATATATTCAACATATAATCAATAATATCATATCATGCTAATATAAACAAGGTAGACTTACCATAAGTCTTACTTATGCTCATCCCCTTGTGTCCTGGTGGCAAAGGTAGATGTTTATCATCACTTGAGGCCCGGGTTCGAGCATCAGTAATTCATGATGTGTGTGCCGTCTTTGAAAAGACTAAGAAAGTTGAACAGATGTTACCCTTGTATCGCACCAGCATATTCAAAAAAAAAAGTCTTCCTTATGATATAATAAAATATCAAGGTATCATAGTAAAATGCATTGCACTCACCTTGACATTTTATATGTATCGAGTATTATAAACCTCACTGAACTTTATTCGAGCACTTTTTCCTTTCCTTTGTTGCTAGTTCGATCCCGATTCTTTTCACGAACTGTACATAAATTATATACAACACATGTACATTTCAAAGTACATGTTAGTATCAATTCAACACAAATACATTACTTCATATCACATTTTTCACAATAAACCTCATATTTTCAATTCTATTCAAAAGGATCACTTGTCATTCAACTTCACCTTTCAAGCTTCCAGCATGATATTCAAGCATTTTACAATGGCATTCAAGCATCTTGCCTTCGTTTTGGATCAATTTTACTTAAAATCTAATTTTTCCATATTTTACAATTTAGTCCCCAAACTTATAAAGTCTCCAAATTTGACCAAATTAACATTATAAAGCATGTAGAATCAAGTACACATCATTTCAAGCCTTAGAGAAATCATTCCATGATTTCCCCTATATTGCCGAATATGAAAGGTCACTATTGACCATTTTTTCAACTTGATTCGAACATAAATTCAACCTCTAAATATTATTTCCATGCATTGCTATCAATCCCACTTCAAAAACAATTCCATACTAAATTTCGATGTAAACTCTAACCTTACTAATTTTTCCAGCAACCACTTTTAATGGTATTTAATCATCATTCAAGCATGGAAATGATTCAACAACATTTCCTACATCATAATCAATTCTTAAAAACATCAAAACCTAACCTCCTCTTCATCTATCAATCTCAAAAATTCAGGGCTCTAAGCATGGAAAACATGAACAAATATTACCAAATGATAGAGAATTTCATGTAGAACAATTTCATGTTTCATGCATTCATCCAAATTCTCAACAAATTTACTTGAAAATCAAATTGAAAATGTTTCCTACCTTGGATGTAGATTCATGGAAAGGAGAGAGAAAGATGAAGAAATTTCTTGACTTTTTATTTGGTATCATTTGGTCATTTTTCATTAATTTAATGAGATTTTTATAAAAAAAATCTCCCTAACAGTCAAATGATTATTTTGCCCTTAAAATTTAAGGCCTCATAACTTGCCACATGTCAAAATATTCATCCAAGGGTCAAAAATAAACCAAGTAGTTAGTAGTTACCCGTTTTGCCCTTATAATCTTTTAAAATCACAATCTTACCATTTTCATCCAACGATTCATATTTAACATGGAAAAATCAACATAAATATAATGATCCATGTTAGTTCTTCTAGAAATAAGCATGAAAAAGACATTTTTACCCTTTCTTAATATTTAAATAAAATATCTCAAATTTAACTCTTTATAGCTTTTAATACAAATCCCGTACCAAAATTCAGGTAACACGAAAATGTCATTCTTGGGAGTAAACTATTCATTTACGGGACTAAAATACATAACTTTTAAAAATTATAATTTAGTCCCTAAACTTTTCCAAAGTTTACATTTTTACTCCTAAACATTTTATTTTATTCATTTTGGTCACTATCCAAAATTTGAGGTATTACAGTAAATTTAAAAATTCAAACTTGCGGTTTAGAGAAAATAAATTAATGATCAGAAGAATAAATCAAAGCTATGAATTTGCATGGACCTTTGATGTTAGAAAACCCAATAGAAATCAACGAATTTTTAGAGAGAATTCAAGATAAAATTTTGAGAATGAAAACCTAGGTTTAGTTTGAATAAAAGAAAATGGCATTGCCTGATATTGTTTTATCGTTCTTCTAATTTATTTATTATATTTTAATATTATTTATTTTATTATTTACCGATTTTTGGTTAATTATAATTATTATTATAAATTTAAAATAAATTAGTTACGTGGCGTTACTTGATTGGCTAAGAAATTATTTAACGGCGTCTAACGGAGGGGTTATATGAGGGTCACGATTTTTAGTTAAGAGGGCAAAACTTCCCGAAAAATACTCTAGGAGGCTTTTCTAGTAAAAAATGCATAGTTTAAGGTACAAATCGATCTTTCGAGATAAAAATTTGTGAGGCATTTTAGGGTGAGGCTAAAATGCGGCCTTGCATAAATTCTTACAGTTTTTATAACTATTTGTGTAGGAGTGCATAATAATTTAGATAGAACCGAAATTCTTATCAATTAGGTAAGAATTTGTGTATATTTTACCTTAGATAAAAATTTATCTTATAACTTAAATTCTTGCCATTTGAGTAAAAATTTGAGTAATTCTGTCCATTTTAGTTGCAAGCTGGGTGCCTCACCCTATAATTTCATTTTAACCCTACTTGTAATATAAGGCTATAAAAACACCAATTATGCCAGTGTGCAGTCCCACCAACCGATATGGATCGAAGCTATAAAATTTAACTAACCATTCCTCAACACCTCACCTAACTGCTTTTAACTTTTTTTTTTTCTTGGAGTTTTCACACTCACAACTTCGCCAAATGGACACTGCCAACCCTTTGGTAAATCTTCACTACTTTTGACTTTGGATATTTCAGGATCTTCTCTAAATTTATCAACCGATGAAAAATTATTATTTTTTGTTTCAATTCGATAGCTTGTTTCTGGTTTGAAAATGGCGGGCGATGGAAGTGAAATGAGGAAAAATCCCACACTGATTTGTGTCCCAATAATGGCGGATTCCATTGATAAGATGGTGGCTGACATGGCTAAAGCTAAAGCTTCTAATGCTGATCTTGTGGAAATTAGATTGGACAGTCTCAAGAGTTTCAACCCTTTTGAAGACCTCAAAGTTTTAATCAAGGAATGCCCTTTGCCTACACTCTTCACCTACAGGTTCAATATTTCATTATCCCCCATTTTTTTGAACTTATTTGCTTTAGTTTGATGCAAGATTAAATGGGTACTTTTTATTTTATTTTTTTGGGATTTTCCTCTTTACTCATGTTTGAGTTTTTCATAAATTTTGCCATTGATGGACCTTGCAAGCTCGTTCATAAACAGGTTTCAAGTTTTGATTTTTTTTTTAAAAAAAAACTTTTCTTTCCTTTGTTTGATGCAACTTTTAATGGGTGTCTCTTTATATAAAAAAAAATCTTCTTTTCTTGGATTTCCCTGTTTACCCATGTTTAGTCTTTCATAAATTCTGCCATTCATGATCTTTCAAGCTTGTTCTAAGTTGTTTAATTTGTAAATTTGTGTTGCAGACCAGTATGGGAAGGTGGCATGTATGATGGTGATGAGAAAGAGAGGTTAGATGTTCTTCAATTAGCCATGGAGTTAGGAGCTGATTACATTGATGTTGAGCTTAAGGTTTGCTTACAGAACTTGATTTGTATTGTGCTTGTTTCGTACACTTTCATCACTGTTACTTGGACTCGAGTGTGCATACAGTATACGAGTACTTGTCTGACATGGGTGTGTTCAATTTTTTTCATATATTCTGAGGGTCATATCTCTGGTACCTGTGCCCAGATATCCATTGGACATGTATCCTTTAATAAAAATAGTGAAGAGTTGGAGAACATAGTAATTGTTTCATCATTTTGATCAATAATACTTGTACGGCTGATATGAGTGTCAAATATGAGTATATGCTCCACGTAGGTATGTTTAACTTTTTCAAGTATTTAGAGGGTCATTTCTCCCTACACATATTCGGATACTAATTGAACATGGGTAGTTCTAAAAAAATGAAGGGTCAAAGTAATATAGCTTTTAATCGAAACATCACATCTTCTGTATCTAATTCTTTTGCGGGTAAACAGAAAGTCTAATGAACTTAGTAGAGTGGATTCGAAATGTATGGTGCTTGTTTCTTACAGTTTTCATCAAAGTTACTTGGACTTGGTGTGAGTGTCGAATACGAGAATGTGTGATTATGTTAAAAAAATTTTAAGCATTTCTATTGATTTGGAGGTTCATATCCTCATAAGTCATACCTATGCCTAGACCTACATCAGATATTGACATTTTAGGAAAAAAATGAAGAGTCGTGTAACATAGCTCTTGATTGAAACATGACATTTTCGTGAGCGTAAACTGTACACTCATAGTGAAGCAAATTGCTGCTTTTTCAAGGTTGCTCATGAATTCATAAAATCCATCAATGGAAAGAAGCCTGAAAAGATCAAAGTTATAGTTTCTTCTCACAATTATCAGAACACTCCATCTGTTGAGGCGCTTGGCAACCTTGTTGCGGAAATACAATCTACGGGAGCTGATATAGTGAAGATCGCGACAACAGCCGTTGATATCACTGATGTTGCACGGATTTTTCAGATAACCGTGCATTCTCAAGTAAGAATCATTAACTTGTGTAAAACGACTTGTTTGTTAAAATCATTAACTTGAAAGGAAATTTTGCTGAATATGTCCAGGTAAAGTTTAAGAGAGCTTTTAGATTTGCATTCTTCAGTAGATTCATATTTGGTTAATGCAGTGTTGGAATTTGAAAACCAAGACGTGGTAGAAGCGGTAGTGTTTAAGTAAAGTGTTTGATAATCTGTGCCAAACTTTTGGATACTGATGAGTGACTGAAAGGCTCATTTCCATTATCCGAGCTAGATATCTGTGAAATTTACCAAAAGAAAAAGAAACAGAGTGCTTTCTCAAATTTGTTTTACAGCAATGAAGTATAGTATTTGTTGTTTTCTTTAGTCTTGTTGGACCATTCTATATTCCCAAGATTCTTTGTACGGTTAAATTCATCGGTTTTATTTGTTACTGAATATTTCAGGTTCCTATAATTGGACTTGTCATGGGTGAGAGAGGGTTGATTTCACGGATTCTCTGTGCAAAATTTGGTGGCTATCTTACTTTTGGAACTCTTGAGCCCGGAGTTATTTCAGCACCCGGTCAACCAACTATCAAGGACCTGTTGAATCTATACAAT
Organism: Hibiscus tridactylites; assembly: GCA_958450335.1. Classification (NCBI taxonomy): domain Eukaryota; kingdom Viridiplantae; phylum Streptophyta; class Magnoliopsida; order Malvales; family Malvaceae; genus Hibiscus; species Hibiscus tridactylites. The sequence continues at coordinate 68,208,553 of OY288273.1, forward strand.
TTCAGGCAGTTAGGTCCAGATACGAAAGTGTACGGAATTATTGGGAAGCCTGTTGGTCATAGCAAATCACCTATGCTCTACAATGAAGCATTCAAATCAGCTGGTTTCAATGGAGTCTTTGTTCACTTACTAGTGGATGACTTAGCAAAGTTTCTCCAAACATACTCATCCATTGATTTTGCCGGATTCAGGTTCGTTCTTATGTCGGACATTTTCGTTTCTAATACATAAACTTCATTATATTCATCTAATCACTCTTGTGCCAGTTTTAATTAACTCTAATCTCTAGATTAGTTAAACATACGGTGTAAGTTACTGGTAAGAGCTGCAAAAGGATTCATCTAGTATAATTTAGTATGTGGTTTACTATGTTGTTCCAATTCCTCATTTTTCTTGAAGAGATCGTGTTAGACGCATATGGGATATGACTTCCCAAGGGCTATCCAAATACTTGAGAAAACTTGGAAAAATAAAACATATCGATTCAAACATGCACCTGTATTCAACATTCTGAGACCAAGTAACATAGGTTTAGCCTACTATTACACTTTTCGTATATTGGTTTCATATAGCATTTTGTTGCAAGATGATTTACTTTTGTTGCTCAAATGCAGCTGTACAATTCCTCATAAGGAGGCTGCGGTGAAATGTTGTGACGAGGTAGATCCGATTGCAAAGGTAATATATGTTTTTTTCTTTTTACTTAGAAACAGTAATATTGCCCTCCGCAACTTTGTACTTTGTGATTATTTAACTTCTACGGTGATGAGCATTTTCTTTGTGTGAAAATATGACAAATCTATATCTTTGATTAAATATTACAGTCCATAGGAGCTGTTAACTGCATTGTAAGGAGTCAAAGTGATGGGAAGTTATTCGGTTATAACACGGACTATATTGGTGCTATTTCTGCTATCGAGGATGGACTGCGAGGTTTGTTGTTAGTTTGTAAGCAATGTATGTTTCAGTTAATTTGTTTGTCCAATGTTCTTAAAAGTTAAAACCCCGCTATTTCTTGACAGCTAGATATAACATAAGCAGTATAACAAGTTCGCCGTTAGCTGGTAAGCTGTTTGTAGTTATCGGTGCCGGTGGTGCTGGGAAGGCACTTGCTTATGGTGCAAAACAAAAAGGAGCCAGAATTGTTGTTGCCAATCGAACCTATGGTACGGTGTGTTCGTTCTAACAAAAACAGTTTCCTTTTTGTTTTGTTTTCCCTGATTTGCTTTGGTGATAATTTGAGATTTATTCGATTTAACTTGAAGAACGAGCTCGAGAGCTTGCAGACGTAGTCGGAGGAGATGCTCTGTCTCTTGATGATTTAGCTCGCTTCCACCCGGAGGAGGGTATGGTTCTTGCCAACACAACATCCATTGGAATGCAACCTAAAATCGATGAAACACCTATACCCAAGGTTTGCCATTTTTCTCTTGTGAATAGCCCATCCCGATTCCAAAATTTCTGAACTTTTCAATTCCCACAACAGAGGAACAGGATCCCGCAGTTACGTTCATTCTCTCGTAGACATGCAAGTATGAGAGAATTAAGTAACTCTTCTCTTTTTTTTTATCAATGCAGAATGCTTTGAAATATTATTCAGTAGTTTTTGACGCTGTTTACACCCCAAAAATAACCCGAATGTTGCAAGAGGCAGAGGAAGCCGGAGCGACGATTGTATCTGGATTGGAGATGTTCATCGGGCAAGCCTACGAACAGTATGAGCGATTCACTGGTTTGCCAGGTAAAACCTGATTTGGTTGGATTTGTTTCAGTTGATTAATTCATTTGGCCTCATTCTTTCATTGTTCCACCCAACAGCACCCAAGGAGCAATTCCGGAGAACCATGTCCAAGTACTAACAACGTCTGCAACAAATTGTTAGTGTGTGTTGCTATTCATTTCATGAGTTGGGCATTGAAAAAAACAATTTATTTTGTAAGAACTTGCAATGTTTTTCAATAATCTCGGTCGTACTTGTACGGGTATATGCCAGATTATTCGCATATTTTCAATAATCCACATGTCAATAATTGATTGGTTTGAGTATTTTTATATTTATTTTTGAAAATTTAAACATTAAGGGAAAAATTGAAATATAATAAAACAATGAGGACTAAACTTGCTTTTATAACTTAAGTAAATGAAGTGTTTTCTTTTGAAAAAATTGTTATGTGTCAGATTCTGACTGGTCCAAGGGGAGAAATGGGTAAACATGGTAAAAGAGTTCATGTATTAAAATAAGAATGAAAAAACCAAACATATGACATTGAGGAATTAGATATAGTTCATGTATTAAATTTAGAATGAAAAAAAATATATGTATTATTAGAACTGGTTGGAGCTCGGGCGTTGAAGTGAAGAAATCGATTTTGAGCTTTTATACTAAACTTGGATGTACTGATGTTGCTATAAAAGAGTGCAAATGAAATCAGTAGGGTTACAGAGTCAAGTCTCTTGGAATGATATGATTGGTGGATACATAAAAATGAGGAACTCCTTTGAAGCATTTAACGCATAATAGAGAAAAATGTGATTGTTGGAATTGGAGTATGATTGCGTGGTATGCAAGAAATGGGGAAGCAGAAGAAGCTCTTAATCAGTAGGTCTGACTTTCAAGCCAATGTCTATGTCAGCAATGGCCTGGTTAACATGTATGGTAAATGTGGGGATATCGATATTCTTGACAAGCATTTGGTTTGTTGGAAATTTGGAATGCATGGGTTGTCTACTCAAGCATTACAGGTCTATGAAACTTGATAAAGTTGATCATAAGCAAAAGATACTAAATACATGAAGAATGATAGAGTTGAGGATAAGAGCAGCTCATATGAAGCCTTGCTTGGATAATGTTCCATTCATAGGGAAGATGTTAAACTCTCTTGAATTGGAAGTGAGAAATCCATGCTTGTTACCGCCTACGAACCTCCACCCTACAAACCATGACCAGTGGCCACGTGACAACCACCCACGGTCCGCGAACATACCTTGCGAACGATCACTAACAGCCACGTGTCAATCACCCACGACCCGCGAACATATCCTGCGAACGATCACCGGCGACCACGTGTCGATCACCCACGGCCTGCAAACTTACCCTACGAACGATCACTAGCCTAGGAAATCAGTTCCTAAGACGTCCAATCACAATGCCACAACAACTCTCTATCGATACCTGTCCAAACTACTATAAATAGTCATGTAATGGAGAGAAAAGGCACAATCACTCCTATGTACCAGAAAAACCAAACCAAAAGCACATCAGAATCACTTGTGACCATCACCAGAACCATCATCCCTCCACCTTTTATAGTCGTTGTTCATTTTACCATTCAACAATTACTATGGTGAGCGTTGATCGAGCACGCGACCTTCAGATTTCACAAAGTTTAGTTTGATTTTTGTTTTAGCGTGAATGAATTAGGATTGATGTTTGAATATGTTGTATGCATGATGGAAGCATGTTGAAATGTTTTTGATTGGACTAAAGTGTGAAAAACCAGTAAAAAGTGTCATTACAGGCCCATGTGTTTCGATACACCTAAGGCTGTACCGAAACGGTGAGCCTGAAATGGCTTGGGAGTTTCGAAACATGGAATGAGTGTTTTGAAACATTTTGCTACTGGAATCTCGTGTTCCGAAACACCATAGAGGGTGTTTCGATGCGAGCCCGAGCTTCGAGATGCTTGACCTTGTTCTGAAACAGGTGTTCCGATATAGGGCAACCTGTACCGAAACACCTAGCTGTTAAGTTGGTTATTAGAGTCTTTTGAAATTTTGTTTCTTTACGTTTCAGCCCCTTAATTGCGTGGATGCAATTAAATGAGCTTGGATGATTGTTTTGAGCTAAAATTTGATAGAGAGGCATGTAATGTGTTTAATTAAAGGTTGGTAACTTATAAATTGAAGAAGTTCCTGTAATTTGATATAATTACAAAATGGACCCTAAAATGTATTTGTATACAATTGAGTCCCTATACGTTGTTTGATCGAGTTGCAATTTGTTCCCCTGCGTTGTTTATCACATAGGGTATTAAAGAACATCTAGAAAAGATAAAATGAAAAAATAGGGTCATTCATTGAGGTAAACTTCCTGGTTTAATTCAATATTCCCCGTGTGTTCCGTTTAGTTCGGTCTTTCGCCTAGACCGGGTCGAGGGGGTTACACTTCACCTTCACATTTGTGCTTTTCAACACATCAGGCAAGGAAACATGCTTTTCCCAAACCTTAGCCTAACACAAGAGCGTACGACACTTCCTTCTATACAACCCTCATTCAATGCCATCTATTTACTAGCTTGATAACTAATACAATAAGAAACTCCCAAAGATAATTGTTTCTCCCACGTTCCTTGGAACTCAATAATGCAACATGTCAACATATCCTCCAAAACATGGATCACACGTTCAGACTGACCATCCGTCTAAGGATGATACGAAGTACTGAAATTCAACAGTATACTCAACGCTCGATGCAAACACTCTCAAACCTTGTCGTAATCTACAGATCTCTATTCGAAACTATAGACTTAGGCGCACCATGCAAACGCACAACCTTGGCAACCCCAATCCTCCAACTTATCTCAAGCATACGTTGCATGCACATGCACAAAATGTACACACCTCGTAACCTAATCAACAATCACCCAAAGGAAATCTTTTTTTAGTGGGTGTCAACGGCAACTCAGATGTAAAATCCATGGTAATTATCTCTCACTTCTATTCCGGTATTCTCAATGGTTACAACAACCCGTAAACATATATTTAGCCATAACACGCTGACACATCATACGTTTAGCAACAAAAATCAACCATATCTTTCTTTGACCCAACTCGAAAGTACTCTCCTTTCAAACCTTTATATATCTTAGTACTATCAGGATGCATATCTAAAGAATTATCATGTTGAAGAACTAAGTGTTTTGATATAATAATTGAAAAATGTTTTGGACAATTTTAAAAGAATTTAAAACATGTCTTTAAGTCCAAACAACTTGAAAATAAGTTTGAGGTGTTTAAAAAGGTTTTTGACAAAGTTTTAAATGCTTTAAAGTAGTCAAACATGGCTTTTCAGCACTACCGTACCTATACAGTATACCATGTATCAATACCTTTTTTCTCCAGTTTTGATTCTCCCAAAACCCGTACTGATACAGGTTTGCCCGTATCGATACGGAGAGAGGTCATACCGATACGCCTTTAAAGCGTACCGATCCCTGCTTTAACAACCTCCAACGGCTATTTACCAACGGTCTTTTAAAATGCGGACCGTACCGATACGCTCCCTAGTGTATCGATGCTCTTAGGCTGACAAGAGCCCAGCAACTAGTTTTGAAGAAGGGCGTACCGATACAGGTCCCCGTGTACCGATACAATAGGCACCAGAACTGCAATTAATGTGGGAAATAAAGACCTTAACGGCTCCAAAACATCCCCAACGATCCTCAATGACTACAAACTTATTTGGGAGTATAAAAGGGACCTTCAAGCATCAAGAGAAGACTAATGCTTCAATTGTCAACAACACTACGATCAAGAAATTATCTTAGAGCTTTAATTATCCATTTCTTATATAGACAACACTAGTGAGCTAAATATTGTTAAATTTGCTCAAGTGTTTAGGTTTTGGGTGAGAGCTTTAATAGTGCAAACAAACACCTATTAGAGGGATTTCAAGTTTTCTTAGAATTTCTCTTGTAAAGAGGGTTTACTCAAGCTTTGGGTAGAAAGCTTTGAGGGTTGTAAAGGTTGCCTCCTAAGCCTAGAAAAGGGGACGAAATTCTTAGTGAATTTGGTTGAAATCCTTAGTGGGAAGCTAAGGTAGTGGATATAGGTGCTTGTTAGAAGGCCGAACCACTATAAATTCTTGTGTCCAATTCCAATCTTTTAGCTTCCACTTTAACACCCAAAATTCAATCTTCTCCAAACTTGGCAAACACATCGGTTGAAGGAAATCGAGCATCATAAAACCCAATAATTGGTATCAGAGAGAGGCTCAGTCGAAGAGGATTAACATCTTATTGAGGTGATCCGGGAAGCTCGATACAACATATAAACCAACCGATCAAATGGCACAATCCATCGACAAGCCACCATTCTTCGACGGAACACACTATGCCCGTTGGAAGACAAGAATGATGTTCTTCATAAATTTCAAGGACTACAAGCTTTGGGACATAGTAGAAGACGGTCCGTTCGTGCCACAACGAAGGAAGGCGGATTGGAGCGCGGATGATCGCAAGAAGATGGAGCTCAATTGCAAAGCCTTGCACATCATCTTTTGTGCATTGAGCCCCGACATCTACGAGAAGATGTCTTCTTGTGAAGATGCCAAGGATGTATGGAACAAGCTTGAAGTCACATACGAAGGAACCAACGAAGTAAAGGAGACCAAGATCGGACTCCTCAACCACGAGTATGAAAACTTCAAGATGGATCCGGAAGAGGACATTGAGAAAATGTTCGATAGGTTCTCCACCATCACCAATGGACTCAAAGGTTATGGAGAAGCCATCTCGGAAGAGAAGCTTGTTCGAAAGCTTATCTACTCCCTTCCCGAGTCATGGGACTCCAAAAGGACCACCATCATCGAAGCTAAGAATCTCAAGACTTTGAAACTTGATGAGCTCATGGGGTCACTTCGCACTCACCAAATAATGAAGAAAAACAAAGAAGAGGAGAAGAAGTAAGAGATTAGAGCTATGGGGGAGAAGAAGCTCAAAGGGCTTGGCATCAACACAAATTCCATTGCTCTCAAATCCTCCACATGCCATCATGTAGATTCAAGTGAGAAGGAAAGAGAAGATGAAGAGATGGCCTATCTCTTCAACAAATTTACACGATTCATGAAGAGTGAAATGGAAAAATCCAAGCATGAATCGAAGAAGAAGATGATGGAATCCCACAAGTCCAACAAGAAGGGATTATCTTCAAAGCAAGCATATGTGGCCACATGGAGTGATGAAGACTCCACCGATGATGAGGTAACCCACCTTGCTTGATGACCCTCAATGAGGAAGAGGTAACTTCTAACTCACCCATTTCAAATTCTTATACTTTTGATGAGTTACAAGAAGCATATGATGAGTTGGTTTTCGAATTCAAGGCTTCATTTTCAAAAAAAATAAAAAAGTTGATTTCCAAGTTTAAAAACGAAAATGATTTGCTTTTGAAAACAAATTTTGAGTTTGAAGCAAAATTGATGAATTTTGAGCAACAAGTTTTTAGTTTACAAAACTTGCTTCAAACAATGGAAAAAGATCATCAAAAGAAAGTTGATGATCTTAAGAAAGAAAAGATTTTGATTTCCAACGAACTAGAAAAGAAAAATGATTTTGGAAAATCAAAATTTTACCAAAGACAATCTAGTGCCCCTAGATTTTTAAATAGAAAATGTTTTAGAAGTGTTTGGGTTCCAAAAGAACTAATCACTTCACTTAAAAAGGATGAAATTGAAAAATGGATTCCTAAGGGGACTAAATTTTGTGCTACTAACGTCTATGGATCCAAAGCAATTTGGATACAAAAAATTACTTGATTGTCTTATGATAGGTGTGATGGAGATTGATCAATGAGTCAAAAATTGAGGGGGAGCTCCACGCACACAAGAAAGAACACTTGAAGAAGGAAGGCTTCACATCCTCCCTTGAAGTTCAAGTGTTGGTATAATCTAGTTGTTTTTTTACTTGTTTAATTTGATTTATTTTCTTTTAATTCAACTAGATTATCATGTGTTGGACTAACATTCTTTGATGATCCTTTGAGTAAGGGGGAGCCACTTTTGAAACCAAACATTTTAATAGTTTCAAAATTTAAACCTCCATTGTTATTTTGAGCCTAAAAGTATTTTAAATTCTTTTTGATATAACAAAAAGGGGGATAGATTGGTTTGAAAAATAGTGTTTTTCAAATGAATAAGGGGGAAATTTAATTACTTCTCTATATTTCATCTCTTATTCAAAATTTTAAACTTAAAGGGGGAGAATCCCAAACAATTTTTCAAGTTGGTTTTATTATATCAAAAAGGGGGATATTGCAGAACTAAGTGTTTTGATATAATAATTGAAAAATGTTTTGGACAAATATGAAAAGAATTTAAAACATGTCTTTAAGTCCAAACAACTTGAAAATAAGTTTGAGGTGTTTAAAAAGGTTTTTGGAAAAGTTTTAAATGCTTTAAAGTAGTCAAACCTGGCCTTTCAGCACTACCGTACCGATACGGTATACCCCGTATCGATACCTTTTTTCTCCAGTTTTGATTCTTCCAAAACCCGTATCGATACATGCTTGCCCGTATCGATACAGAGAGGGGTCGTACCGATACGCCTTTAAAGCGTACCGATCCATGCTTTAACAACCCCAACAGCTATTTCCCAACGGTCTTTTAAAATGCAGACTGTACCGATATGCTCCCTAGCGTATTGATACGCTTAGGCTGGTAAGAGCCCAACGACTAGTTCTGAAGAAGGGCGTACCGATACGGGTCCCCGTGTACCGATACGATAAGCACGAGAACTGCAATTAATGTGGGAAATAAAGACCCTAACGGCTCCAAAACATCCCCAACGGTCCTCAATGGCTACAAACTCATTTGTTAGTATAAAAGGGACCTCCAAGGATCAATAGAAGACTAATGCTTCAATTGTCAACAACACTATGATCAAGAAATTGTCTTAGAGCTTCAATTGTCCATTACTTTTATAGACAACACTAGTGAGATAAATGTTGTTAAATTTGCTCAAGTGTTTAGGTTTTGGGTGAGAGCTTTAATAGTGCAAACAAACAACTATTAGAGGGATTTCAAGTTTGCTTAGAATTTCTCTTGTAAAGAGGGTTTACTCAAGCTTTGGGTAGAAAACTTTGAGGGTTGTAAAGGTTGCTTCCTAAGCCTAGAAAAGGGGACAAAACTCTAGTGAATTTGGTTGAAATCCTTAGTGGGAAGCTAAGGTAGTGGATGTAGGTGCTTGTTAGAAGGCTGAACCACTATAAATCCTTGTGTCCAATTCCAATCTTTTCGCTTCCACTTTAACACCCAAAATTCAATCTTCTCCAAACTTGGCAAACACATCGGTTGAAGGAAATCGAGCATCATAAAACCCAACACATGCTCATCGGTCAAAATGACACACCTCAACACATCTTCATTAGGCACCACTATCTGATGTTTCAAACACAACATCCCATCATCATTAAAATGAAAATTCGTCGAATTCCCGTCTATGATACCTTTAACATGTTGTACCAACTCTTCATCCTAAGGTTGATTCTCTTTAACCTACTGTGACAAAGACTGCTTAACTTGCCACTCGGCCAACAAACCTCCATCATGCGTCACACTTAACCGCGCAAACACTGCTCGCAACTCCACCGCAACCTTTCTACCCAAAGCATTGGCGACAATATTAGCCTTACACGGGATAATACTCAATCGTCAAATCTTAATCCTTAAGAAACTCCAACCATCTACGTTGCCAAAGATTCAAATTATCATTTCATCATTTTTTAAACACCTATGATTCGTGTAAACAACACACTTCTCACCATAGAGATGGTGTCTCCGAAATCTTTACACGAACCCAACCACGACAAGCTCCACACCATGTGTGAAACGATTGCGCTCGAGCACCCTTAGCCGTCTATATGCATAAGCCACAATCTTCGCTTGTGATGCCTCAATCTTAGTAAATTCCTTAATAAACCTCAGTGTTAATGAACTAGATCTAGAAAATCCACAAACTTCTAACTCCAGCCTTGGTTGCTCCAAAATTAGCACAAGCCAAACTCCCAAGAACCAAGTTTAACATCCTCTTCATACCTTGCAAACTCCGAAAACCATATTAACGGGAGCTGTATTTTCATACAACTCAATACCAATCTCCACCCCTCTATTTGAAAGCAAAACGGGCAATTCCTCCGAAAAGACACCCGAAAACTCACACATTGTACCCATGTCTTGAACACGCACTTCCTTTGACCCTTGATTCATGATATAGGCCATAAAAGCCTCACAACTCGATTCCAGCAAACAACTCGCTTCCAAAGCTGAAACAACATTGAAAAAAAATTTAACATTCTCACTCATAATTACTACCTCGTAATCATAAGTAATTTTCACGGTAACTCGCTCGGTTTTAAAATCATCCATGGCTTTATGTTCAAACAACCAATCCAAAACCAAGTTTACATCAAAATCGTAGAATAACAACTCCATCAAACAAACCGGAAACACATGACCTTGAACAGTCAAAGGACATCTCCTAAATAACCTTCCTATAATAACCGTTTCACCAAAGGAACTAGTTACTTGCATTCCTACATCTAACACTTATGTGACGATCGTTCAAACCACAACTCCCACAAGCGTTCACAACAACAAGCGCAAAAGTCTATACCCCATGGATCAAACGTGGACAATCCCACCTCATGTGATCACATGATCCACATACCTAACGAGTATTAAATGCTTCTCTAGCCTGGATACTATGACTCTTGGGTCCTCGCCCATCACTACCACCACCTCACCTTAACTCAAACGATACCTTTTATCATGATTATTCTTAAATTGACTACCATCGAAACTAGAATCCGCAACTCTCTTTCCAAAGCTAGAACCTCCCGCGCGAATTGATAAACCCAGGTTCTGCTCAGTGCACTTCGCCCATGTAGTCAACACGTTGAAAATAGTGTAGCCAAAAGCCAACATATATAACCTGACCTCATGTACCAATCCGTAACAGAATCAATCGCATCGATGTCTCACATCCAATACCAATTCAGGAGCATACCCACTCAATTGAACAAATTGTACCTTAAACTCGATCACAGACATATTGTCTTGAACCCAAGCCATGAATTCTCATTTCTTGTCATCCAAATATCTAACTCTCAAATACTTCTTCTTAAAGATAGTTCGAAAGGACTCCCAGGTCACAACACCGGGTTCTATGCCCACAAGCACAATTGTCCATCAACTGTACACATCTACTTGCAACTGAGACACGACACATCTTCAACCTACGGGCATCATTACACCCTATTTGTTCTATAATCCATGTAGTACAGACCATCCGCTCCACGGATACCTCGGGTGTCAACCCTCGAAACTCAGCTTCTTCCAAACTACAGAAGTGCCCTAATAGTAACTCACAATTGTCCAACAGCTATTGCAGTCCCATGCACTCTAGAAATGATAGCTTCATAAGCTCGGGACATCACCTATATCCCAGACGCCATATCACCAAACACTGGTCCAAAGGCAACAAAACCACGCTAACTCTTACTTTATCTCTCGATCGTAACATAACACATTTCTAAGGCATGATAATTTCAACAAAACAAAACAATCAGGCTAACTTCAAGCAAGGATCCAAGACTTCTATTATAAATCAAAACTTGGTTTAAGCAATCAACAACAACACTAATAAATCACAACTTACCTCCCAATTATCGCAAACCTATCTCTGATACTAACAAATGTAACCCTTTTGACCCCGTCTAACCTTTCTACTGACTCGAGGAAGTTACACGAGGATTATCGAAGAAACCCGTGAAAATTTCCCTCAATAACTAACCTCTTTTTTTCTTTTATCTTCTCTAGATATGTTTAATATTACCTAAGGTGATCGTGCATACAACGGAAGGAGATAAAACGAAATTCAACTTCGATTCAATTAATGAAAGCTCGATAACAAGGATTAGGGACCAATTTGTAAATTTTCCTAAATTATAATCCAACTTCACAATTGACCTTATCAATCTATAATTAAGTCCATTTTAAACATTCATGTGAAATTTTATCTCAAACCAAGTTCATTAGCATCCTCAATTGAGCATTGCCATCATTTAGGGACCAAAACATAAAACTACAAATCTGTAAGAACTTAGTTAAAATTATATTTAGCAATCATTAATCAATCAGGTTTCATGCATACATGTCAAATTCCAGCTTAAAATGATCATCCAATCTCATTGAATTGCATGCATAACAATTAGAGATCAAAACAGAAGAGTTTAAAACCTTTATTAATCAAAATAACCAACTCACCTACCATGTGTATTGATACAACTTCATAGTGTATCGATACCCAGAGGCGTATCGATACGATCCTGATAGCGTATTAATAAGAGACTTTTTAGAACCATTTTAACTAAGGGGCGTCTCGATACACCTTCACCCGTATCGATACGGGGCCCAAAATACACACTCATATCGATAGACCTTCGACTGTATTGATACACTTGGGCTTGAAATGCCCAAAAATACAAGTTTTTCATGCTTAAACTCATCTGAAACCATTTTAGCATGTTACAAAGGCATAATCAACCACTTGGAACATATATCCAAAGACAATAAACACCTAAGCATGCTTTCAACATCAACTCATTATGATTATCAAACTATAGGCATGCTTCATATGCAAAATGACCATTTGAACACCAAAACACAAACCAAACCAAATACCAGCAAATAAAGGCCATTTAAAACTTCTAAACAACAATATTAACTTGCTCAAAACAGGGAGTTTAACAAACACACTTCCAAAACATCAATGAACCTCATTTCTTTTATTATTAAAAGTCCAATTTGAAACCATACTTTCAGAGAACGAAACCCTTGGATCCTCCTTGCTCACTTGCTGCCTCCACCCTTTAATTCTCCGCGTTGATGGACAAAGAGAGTGTAAGCACACTAGGATTAGTTAAGAGTGCTAAAAAACAAAACACCATCAATGCAGTTTAAAAACATTTTCTCAAAAGCCATTGAAATCATCATTTCAATCCATTTATAAAAAATCATTTGATCATCATGTACTGGAAACCATGCACTTAACACTTTCAAAAATCAGCATATTAAACCTTATGCAACGTGCATCAAATACCAACAACGAATACCATTGCTAACACTCAATTTAAGCCTTCCCTTGCATACCAACCATATGTAAAGCTTAAAGAGTAAACATGTATAAATCAACATTATACAACAACATCATCAACATGATACATCAACAATTATATCGGCTTTCAAATGATAATTAATTAAGTTCCCTTTCCAAAATAGTTAATCGGATACACGAATTCAACAAGTGTTTACACAACACTTAAAGCCATCTCAACCGGAATAGCGATACAATCACAATCGTGGTACATTAACAACCTACGTAGACACCAACCCCAATCATCGGTTGGACGCTTAACCCACTAACGAGAGATGGGACACCAACCTTCTCGATTGTTAGGGTACTTGGATGGAGTTACGAGACACCAAACCCTCGACATCCAAGACGACTTATTTATAGTGCACTCAATCCTATGGTCGGCCAACTATATACAATAACATTTTAAAATCACATCACTTGCCAATATAATTCATTATAACCACATACCTCACTGTTTTCATATGCATCATCACAAAAGCATTTTTCCAAAGCAACAATCATGCTTTAAACACAAGTATAATCACATACCTACATGGATTACTTATGACGTGCATTCATCATCATCTCATGACTAAAAATAATATATCACATACTTAAAACATGCATAAACATTAGGTAAATCCGTTTAGTCAAAAACAAGTGCATAAGCCATTTCGTAAAAGCACGACCGAGAGAGAAAACAACTTATACTTACTTCTGAACTTAGACAAGAGTTTCAAGCTTATTTCTAAGTTCCCAAAACCACCTTTAAAACATTTCAAAGCTAAAATCCACGTTCTCACTCACCGACACGCGAAACTTCAATTTGCCGACGCGAATTGAAGAGTCCGAAGCCTCCAAAGCTTCACCGATCTCTTTCGGATCAACCTCCCCTATTTTGACCAAATAACAACAGAGGATTAATGCACTGAAATACATTTTAAATCCCAGTGAAACAGAACCTCAACATCGCCTTGCTAACGACTATCAATCGCTAATCGAAATCATCCGAAATCATCACCAAAACACTTCTAAAACTTAACCCAACCACAGAATAACATTTCAAACCACCGATCATCATTGATTAACATCCAAAATCACCATGTTATGATCCTTATACCTCCAAGATTCATTAAACCACCACAACTCTACAAAAACCCAAATCTAGCAACCTAAACAATTAGAGATTCACATAGTTTCGGAATTACAATGTTAAAACCTTTATCTTAACCTTATTAAACTTCAAAATCATTATTAAAATCAATCATAAACCCACCAAAATAGATCCAATCCAAAAATCATGTAAATCCATCAATTAAATCTTGATTTCGTCATTTCCTCCCATTAAATCACAAAACCTTAATAGAAACAACATTTAAAGGGTCAAGAACTTGAGAATTTTAGTAAAGAACCTTTCATTGGAGGAGATGAACGAACCTTACCTCCAATTATTGAGTTTCCCCTTAATTGGTTTTTTCTCTTGAAAAACAATGAGATTTAATAAGACATTTGGAAATCTAATTGAAGAATCATTTAGGAAATCAAAGATTAAGGAAAACAAGATCATTACCTTGAAATCTTTGATGAAAATGAGTTGCTTGGCTGAAAGGATTTCGAGAGAAAATATGAGAGAATGAAAGTTACATAAAATTCTCATTTTATGAAATAACCAATTTATTAACTAATTTGTAACACCAAAAAACCAGGCTTAGTAGTGTGTTTTTAATTTAAGTGCCTTGATCCATTTAAAATCTAGATTTAATTATGGATCTAAGACTAAATTGTTAAGAAAGGTAAATAAGTGACTACTATTAGAAAGGACTAAACAGAACAAAATGCAAAACACCTTGTTTGCATGCTAAACTTAAATTGATCCATGGTCATTACACGTCTTTGGGAGCTAATTTCATTTGGATTAATTGGGTAAAGATGAGAAGACTGAATCATTGTCTTCCACAACCTTCATGTTGTATTGAAAGCTCCCAAGGAAGAGAGAATTAATTAAAACTAGTGTGAGAGGGAGAGAATTTGGAGAATTAGATCAATCTCATCTTCAAATCGTTTTCCATTCAAAGAAATCTTATCTAGGAAGGTAATTGTTTTTGCTTTCCTTTATAATCAAGTGAAATTAAGGTTAATTTGGTAGAGTTGTTAATCATAGTTCGAACTACACAAGAATGCTTGAGGGTTTGTGTTTAGAATTGGGTTTTGATGTGTATTGGTTGATTGTATTATGGCTTATGTGTGTGTTAGTGAATGATGGATGATGATTAGGAATGTATATGATAATTGAATGAAAGAATTTACACATGTATGAATCTGCTGTTTATTGTAAATGTGTTATGATATAGGTGCTGCCCTGTTTCGGTCAAATTTAGTATTTGATAAATTGTTTGTACTTGACTAAATAAGAAGACATATAATTTGAGACTCTTTTGAGCACATAGTTTTGGAAATGGGTTGTTGAATTATATTTTAAAAGGAGTTTAACGTGACTATGTGATCATGATAGAATTTGATTAGGTTGTTAATGGATTCCTTATAATTCTTGAAATTTTGCCATGACATGAATGTAATAAATTGATTGTGAATAGGAAATTATGTTTAAAATTGCTTTTATGATTGTTAAATTTGTCTATGAACTTGAATAAGATAGGTAGAGCAGAATTTTTGCATAATCAAGCCTTAAAGAGCTATTTTGAAACTTGGTGGGAAGTGTTTATAAAAAGAGCAGAATTTTTGGTATATTGGGGTCATAAAGGACTGTTTTTAAAACAAAAATTGGTAAGATATGTTGGATTAAAATCCTCAATTGTGGGCACTTATGTAAAATGTACGATGCTATTATAAAGTATGACACAAAATCAAGTGACCAATTATGTTAGGCGTGTCATAGGTATTAAAGTGTCATGGAAATAAAAGTGTAGATACCATAAGATATATTTATAATTCAATGAGGGGCATAGTTATAAATACTAAATAGTTGATTTAATAATCAACTATATAAAGAGGTAGTGGTCCCCAAGAAATAGGTTAACATGTATTACTCTTGTCCCGTCAAAGAGTTTTTACGGTAAGGGCTAACTTATCTTCTTGGAAGATCACAACCATCTTTTAGGCGATCTTCATGAAAGGATTCAAGGTTTTCAGTCCATCAATGAATACATGTACGCTTCAACTTTCTGTTTATTATTCTTGATGATTTGACATGATAGATCATGGGTTTAGATTTCAGATCTATTATGGTTTGATTCTAACAAGATATACATAACATGGCAGAATCGCATAAGATTGGACCTTAGGGGACTGTTTTTATGCAAGTAAAATGTAATGTTTGAGTCAGGGAAGCATTGTTAAAAAATGAAATTAAAGGGATCATTTTTAACATGTGTAAGTAAAAAAATGTGTTAAAAGACTGCCAAGAATGTTCATGAATTAATTTTTAATGTGATTGAGTATATATGCTAATGGCTAAGTACTGCTTGATTAATGTGTGAATTAGTGGTATGTTTTACAAGTATATGTGTAAAAATGTGTAAAAGTGAAACTGTTGTGAGACATTTAAGTATGTAAACATAAGCATGGGCTGTTAGAAATTATAAAAGTTATGTTTGAACTGTTTAGAACAAGTAAACATGTATAGAGGTGCAAACAAATTTTTTAATATGCATGTGAAAAATATATTGGGCTATTTTTGTATCATTGAAAGTATGAGTGGTCTGTTTTAGGTATATGCATGTGATCTTATGAAAGTGTGATTGCTTCGTATAATTATAAGTAGTATGGGCTGATTTGAATATATGCTTATGATCACATGGAATGTTTGATGTATAAACATACATGCATGAGTTGTAGACTGTTTTATTTCACTAAAAATATTAAGAAATCAAATTGTATGTGTATTCATAAAGGCAAATGTGTGTAATAGAATTATAGGTAAATAGATTGAGTTGGTATTGACGAATTGTTATTTCAATTAGAAATATTCCATGTTGAAAGAGTGAGTATTGGCTTGAAGGCTAGAAAAGGAAGCAAATTAGCAGTATAATGGAGTGTGTGAATTTAGGTATTCCGTAACTTCGGGGTAACAAGTGAGAGTAGTTTTAAGTTCGGGATAGGCTGAAGCTATCCTGAGTATTTTTAATTCTTGCAAATTGATTCGTGCTTGCATTTGAAATAAATGGTTCTAGTAACGCTAAACTTAAGTTCAAGGTAAGAACGAATAAAAGAGTACTTGTTATGGCAAGATTGATTAACAGATATTGGTTAAGATGTTATGTGTTAGAGTATGTACATATACAAGAAGTATTCAAAAAGTATGTATAGATGTAGTAAGACGTGCCTAATTGAGAAAAGTTACAAGATTTACTTATAAGGAAATGGGATTGAAGCTAAATCCCCTTTTAATGAGAGTTAGGCCGTGTCCTTTAAGGCATGAAATCTTGGAATTGAAATAAATAACGATTGATTATTATGACATGTTAGGTAATGCACGAGCTTTGATATGCTCTTTAAGTGTTGTGTTTGATATACGTACATACTTCTAATCTAAAAGAAGAGTGAAATGTGGGTTTCAGAGATCTTGCCAAATTCAACATTGCGATTTTGGCTAAGCAGGGATGGCAACTTCTTACAAATCCATCGAGTTTGCTTGCTAGGGTATTGAAAGGCAGATACTTTCCAACGAGTAACTTTTTATCAGCTAACTTGGATTCTAACCCAAGTTATACTTGGAAAAGTATATGGTGTGCTCGTGGTCTCATTGAGAAGGGTTATGGTTGGAGGATTGGATGTGGGTCTGCTATCAACATTTGGTCAGATCCATGGATTACAGATGATGCTGATGGAAGAGTTCACAACACTCCCATTAACCCTCTGTTTACGCGAGTTTCTGATCTTATTTGTCCAGTTTCTAACAACTGAAAATACAATGTGGTTACTAGCTTGTTTAGCAACATTCAAGCCCAGAATATATTACATATGAAACTGCCTACTCATAGTCAGGATGATTTCATTATTTGGCGAGCTGATAAATCAGGTACCTATTCAGTCCGAAGTGGTTATAAATTGCTATGTGTTTCTAATATTAATCCTATTGGGCTTTCAAATCATGAGCAAACAATCACGGTTTTCAGAAGTATATGGCTAGCTAAATTACCAGCAAAAGTTAAAATATCAGTTTAGAGATTTTGTATGAATTACCTGCCCACATCTGCTAATTTACATATTCGTAAGCTCCATCCTTATTTACCTTGCCGATTCTGTGGTTTACAAGCTGAATCAGTTTTCCACTTAGCTTCAGAATATCCTTTTACTGCGAGGATCTTTTCGGACCTTCTAATCTCCATTCCAATTGCCTCTGGTGAACATAATTGGTTAGAATGGTTAGCAAATCTATTTGAGCCTTTATTATCCTCTATGCTTAATCTTCTAATTACGGCATTTTGGGCAATTTGGACATATCGCAATAAGAGAGTCTATGAGAACGCAGTTCACTCACCCGAGGAAAATTGTGCGGTTCATCAAGAGTTTTGTCGCAGAACAGGAGGCCATAAATGTTCATCCCATCTCCGGTTCCCCTACAACTTTCTCTGGGCATTGGTTGCCGCCAATGGGAGATGTAGTCAAAATCAACTTTGACGCGAGTTTTACAGTGGACTCAGGTAATTCAGTTTCAGGAATAATTATCAGAAACTCAGAAGGGTTGGTTATGGCTACTGGAACTTACCCCCACTCTCACGTTGCAAACCCAGAAATAGCAGAGGCTTGTGCCTGTGATCAAGCTCTCTCCTTGGTGTTTGACTTAGGTTTTCGAAAAATCATCTTAGAGGGTGATGCTCTTTCTGTGGTCAACAAGGTAGCTTCTTCGGCGATGGATAAATCGGTCACCTTTGCCATTACCTCGAACATCAAAAGAAAATGGCTTAACTTTGAAATTTGCTCAATTCAACATGTGAATCGGAGATGTAATGAAGCCGCTCATACCTTGGCAATTCTGGGTCGAAGTTTTGCGAGCCCTAGGGTCTGGATTGAAGAGGCTCCGTCGCGTGTTGCAGCGATTGTGGAGAGAGACAGATCTACGGCGTTCCCCCCGGTGTAACAGTGGTTGCATGTCGGTTTTTGAAGCTTTGAAGCTCCTCTCCGTTGTTTTCCCCTCATCTGCTTGTCATTTCTTTCCTGCTCTCCCCTCCGAGTGCTAGATCTCAGATTAGGTTGCTGGTCTTTGTTTTGAAACCATGGCCTGCCGGTTGGTTTTCTCATGTTCCTTTTATTTTGTCTTTATGAGCTTTAATGTGAAGTGTTGTAACCCATGGATTTGCGTTTTAATAATATACCGGCATTTATCTTCAAAAAAAAGAAGAGTGAAATGTCTAAGAAAAATGTGGATTATATATATTGTTTTGGACAAAAAGATTAAGCTTCAAAATGGGATGATCGAGTATGGATGGAAATCCTCTATCTCTTTTCGGTGCCCCTACATATGCCCCACGCTCAAAATTAACTTTAGGGTTTAGGGTTTTAGGTTAGGGGTTGTGGTTAAGGTTTATGGAATTTAAGGTAGGTGTATTTTTTAGGGTATAGGGTGTAGGGTTTAGGATTTAGAATTTAGGGTTACATCTTAAAATTTAATTTTGTAGTATTTTTTAGTGTTGGAGCATATGCAGGGGCACCGAAAAGGAGCAAACGGTTTTTATCCATCGAGAATGGAACTACATATGTAAAGAGATACTAAATGACAATAATTGAATACTATGTTATGGTAAGAATGATTGATATGCCAAAATGCTATTGCTAAAATATATGTTTAGCATGGAGATGAAAATGATTAATTCACGTTAAGAGTAAGCATGTATGCTTACTTTCATGAATGAATGATGATTTAAATGATAAGGATCATGAATGATTGTTAAAGAGGTTTGGCCATGGGCCTTCGATCACAAGAATGGGACAATGGTCTCTAAATGTATAAGATTAGCCCTAATTGTGAAAGGCGTAATGACACAACAAGGTGCAATTAAAAATGGAGCTAAGCTCAATTATTGGAAACAAAGATAATTAATGTAAAGCCTTGGTCTCGAGTCAGTCGTAGATATAGTTGGCATGCCATTGAGTTTATAGTGCTTAGAGTCAGGGTGGACTACGATCTGGGACAGTGATCCTTTATGGGAGACAATAGGAGGTATGTGTTTGTGGTCACATGGCGATAATAGGAGGGATTGACCGGTACTGCGAGTACCTTATGTTATGTTATATGGGAGACAGTTGATTGGGGACTCGTGTATCTAGAGTGGGCTGTCGATTCTCAGGGCTATGCTAAAAGATAACAATCGATTATATGTTTATTAATTCAAGAATCTAAATTGATACTTTATATGAAAGGAAAGCTAATTATGATTATTGCCTTTCGAATTAAGGAAGCTTACACTAAGGTGTGGCGAACATAATGATTTTATATGATAAGGAACACATATGGTTGATAATTAATGTGCAATGTTATATATATTACGTTTCCAAGTAATGATGGAAGCTATAAATTAAATGAATGAATTTTCAAAGTAACCGGTGGAACCGGTAACATATGTATCTATGGATTTCTTAAATAACTTCTTGGGATAAGATGCAAGTGATTGGTTATGATGTAGCCTTATGATAAAAGATTTATACCTTGTTTATAAATACAAATACGAGACAAGATGCCTAGGAAATTAGTGATAATGAACAACTAGATTGATGAATTGATTTTATTGCTTGCATGACAAACTTTGGTTACCAAAGTATTTCTCATACGTTTCTTAAGGTGAATAAGCCTATTTTGGTTTTGATACTCACATTCGTAAATCCTTTGTTATGTAACTTGTGTGGCAGGTGCTTTTCGATTTACGATACTTTGATGGAAACTTATAATGAGTTGTAATCAATATGATTGATGTTTATCATATGATATAAGGTGGTATGTTTACTATAGTTTATGGATAGTAATACAAGATAATAATGTTCCATGTTGGTAGCTTATTCGGTAAGCTATGGAACAGTGACTTACATGCTATTATACTATGTTAGAGAAGGATCTTAAATCTTGAGAGTTGAATCAATGAACACCACAAAACATCCTAAAACTCTACTTTTTCCAACCTAAAAATATAGTAATTCACCTAGTTTCGAGATTTCATCGATAAAACTCAATTGTCAACATTATTAAACATCAAGATTATGAATAAAATCAATCTAAAACCCAGAAAAATCAGTCCAATTCAATTCTCAATTAATTTTATCAATTAAATCAAGATATCAACATTTATTAATCAAATCAAGTTAGAAACCAAAACAAAAGAGTTAAGAACTTGAGAATTTTAATAAAGAACCTTTTATTAGAGGAGAATTAAGAAGATCACCTATAACAAGTTTGTAACGCCCCGGTTTTGGGCTTGGAAGTCTTGGGCGTTGACCGGTTGGTCAAAGTGCTGTTCGAATCGTAAGAGGTTAAATTAGGAAAGCCTAGTTCGGGTTGCATAAAAATTATGGAAAAATGTTCTAAAATCATCTTTTATTATAATTAAGCGAACTGTGAAATCAATTTTGGAAAATGAGTTTCGGAAGTGTGACATTTTGACTAGTGACCAAAATGTAATTTTTGAAAGTTTGGTGGCTATTTTATAAAGGGTTGAAACTTTGAATCTTTAAGGAGCTATTTACCCAAAGGGAGTTTCTCCAGATTTTTCTAAGATATGTTAACCCATAATTCTGATTTTAAAAGAATCAAAAGGAGGGAAAAATCTATTTTGGCCATTTTCTCTTTTAACTACCTATTTTCTCTCTATCTTTTCTCTCAACCCAAACACTCATTTCCAGAGATCTAAGTCTGATTTTCATCACCTAAAAACCTTCTTTCAACTCTCAATTGATTGCAAATCATTGTGTCTTCAAAACCTCATCAATTGCTTCAAGTTTCATCAAGCTTTTCTATTCCAAAAAGAGGAGAAACTCAAGTTTGGAGGTAAGAACGTCCTTCTCCTCTGAACTTCAAGTTCTTTAATGAAATTCCTAAAGTTTTCAATCCTAAATTGATGTTTGATTAAAAGTTTTAAGGTTGATTTAAGGATCTTGGCTAATTATGCAAGATCTTGATGATTTCACTTGATTTTCGTTTGATCTGTTAAATCTGTGTTTTGAGAAGTGATTTTGATGTTAAATGATCATTAAATTGATGTGGTAATGAGTCTTGATTGATGCAATCCCGGATAGGTTGGATTTCCTAAGTTTAGCTTGTGTTTTAAGGTAGCTTTTGTGGTGATCTTGGTGATCTGATGTTGCTGGAGGTATAAGGATGCTTATAGGTTGTTTTTAGATG
This sequence comes from Hibiscus tridactylites, assembly GCA_958450335.1. NCBI lineage: Eukaryota > Viridiplantae > Streptophyta > Magnoliopsida > Malvales > Malvaceae > Hibiscus > Hibiscus tridactylites. The sequence continues at coordinate 68,230,813 of OY288273.1, forward strand.
TGTTTTGATGTTGATGGAAGTGAGGTTTTGCTGGTTTGTGGCTGGGCTTTGTTTAGAAGTGTTTCGGATGCATTTTCGGTTGTGTTTGGTGGCCGAAAATGGAGGTTTAGTGAGAGCAGCGAGTTTAGATGCTTTCATTGAAGCAATTAATGCATGATGATGCATTAATCCTCTGCTTTAATGTGTTGAAACAGGGGAGGCATCCTTGGATCCAAGAGTTGTTGATCCGGAGGCTTGTTTTGGTGCTTTGGCTTGAAGCGAAGTGGTAATCGGTGAGTGGATTTGTGAAAATGGTTTTCGGCTTTGAAACCAAGGTTTTGGGAGCTTAGTTTAAGTCTAAACAACTTTGCTAAGCTCAAGTGTAAGTTTTCGGATTACTCTCTCTAAGTGGTGGCCATGTTTTGATGAAATGTGAAATGATGATTTTGCATGATTTATTTACTGTTTTGAAAGCATGTTTAAGCATGATAATTGCTGATGTTTTAGCATGATATATGCTGAGGTTTTAAGCCATGTGTTGAAGGTGTCTCTAGGTAAGAGTACCTTGTTTTTATGCATTGTTAAATGATGATTTAATGCTTTGAAATGCATGATGAAATGGCTTGATTTAAATGCTTTAAAACAGTGGATTATATGATGTATAAAGTGTGTATTGGCAAGTGATGGTTTGTAAAAGTGAAGGTCACTAAGGTGGTTAAAAGTCCTTGAGTGAGCCTTGTTATCTAAGATCATCAAGGTGGTTAAAAGTCCTTGGATGAATCTTGTTGCGGACTCTAAGGTGGTTAAAAGTCCTTAGGTGCTCCTTTCCATGGTGGTTAAAAGTCCATGGGGCCAAGGTGTTTAAAAGTCCTTGGGGCCAAGGTGTTTAAAAGTCCTTGGGGTAATTCAAGCTACGGACACAAAGGTGGTTAAAAGTCCTTGTGTGGTCCATTCATGGTGTTTAAAAGTCCATGGCCAAGGTGTTTAAAAGTCCTTGGGGTCCAAGGTGTTTAAAAGTCCTTGGGGAAAGTTGTTGAACTTGATTTCATAAAAGTTATGTATCACTTGAGCCAATATGACATGTATAGTACATGAGATGCATGAGATGCATGATTTAATGTTTATGTTGAAGCATGAGATGCTTGTTTAAATGAAATGTGGAAGCATGATATCGCTTGATTTAAAGTATGCTTTGAGCATGTATAAAGGTTGTTTACAAGCATGATTTACAAATGGTTTTAAATGCATTATTGAATGGTTTTTAAAGAGCACTCCTCACTAAGCTTTGGCTTACGCTCTCTCGTTTTCTTGATTCAATAATGCAGAGCATTAGAGTGCATTGAGGGCAGCAAGAGGAGGCAAGCAAACAAGTACAAGTAAAGCTCAATGTATGAAGGTTTTATAAGTGTTTTAGCTTTTGTATGTTTTGGCAATGGGGGACCAATATGTATGTGTGTTTTGGGAGGTGTTTAAGACTCCCTAAGTATGTTGAATGTTAATGTTGTTGCTGGTTTTTGGATTGAACCATATATGCTTGTTTTGCAAGTTGATGCTTGAGTAGATAGCTTGTGTTGGAAGCATGACCATTGGTTTGGGGCTTTTTGCATGTGATGTTAATTTGTTGAATTGATGATGCTCTTATGGCTTAAATATGTTTAATTGCATGCTGGTAAAGTTTGGTGATGTTTGGAGCATGTTTGAGTGGTCAATTGCATGATCTAGTATGCTTGTTTGCTGTTTTTCGTGCAGGCGTTTCGGAACAGGGGTGTACCGTTTCGGAACGGGTGCCTTGCATGAACCCAGGCGTCCGAAACGGTATGCGCCGTTTCGAAACGGTTTAGCCTCTGCCGAGGCCATGTTCCGGAACCCGTTTCGGAACGGCCCGTGTTTCGGAACAGGACTAGCCTGTTTCGGAACGGTCGACCGTTAGGGGGCTGACATGGTAGTTATATGTTTTGAATTGTTTACATTTTGATCCTGAGTCTTGTATGATCAATTGCATGAGCTGTGGATGTCCTTTTGAGTTGAGATTTCACAGATAAGCATGAAACATGACTAATTTCAAGACGGTAACTTTAATTTGGGTTAAGTCCCTTAATTTATCAGAATTTACAATTTGGTCCCTAAAGTTGTAATTTGTTCAATTGGGTCCCTGTTTGATCTCTGATGTTTGTGATCTTTTGATATGTTGTTTGCATGATCACAATTAAGGTTAATGTGCATCTAGACAAGACTAAAAGGAAAAAAAAGGGTCGTTAATCAAGGTTGACTTTCGGGTTGACTTTGGTTTTCCCCGTGTGACTTTCTTAATTCGGGTCAACCGTCTAGACCGGGTTAAGGGGGTTACATTTGGTGGTATCAGAGCTGAGTTCTCGAGTAATTGGAATGTGTGTATGCATGATTGAAGCATGGGTTGGTTTGTATGTTTGTTGAGTGAAAGCATGTTCAGTGATTTGTGATGATGATGTATATGTGATGCATGTTGTGATAAGGTATGATGAGGGTACCCATTGCCAAACAAAAGCTAAATAGATGATGTTGTTTTCGAAAGAATTGAGCTTGAATACTTGGAATTTGCTTACCTTGCTGGTCCTGACTTGTTTTATTTTGTATTGTTATGCATGGTAATAGTATGGCACCACGTAGAGAGTTAAGGAGTAGCGCGAGAGCTACGACCCCGGAGGGGAATGTGAATGATGAGCACACTGGTAGTGCTGTGATACCTCCTCCTCCACCTGGTGGTGGTGGTGCGGAGAGGGAAAGAGCTGGAGCTGAAGCAGCTGGTGCTGGAGCTGCAGGACCTGAGGTTGGTCAGGGGCAAGCGATGCCTGACATGTCTGTGCTGGTACAAGCTATTGCGGGTGCGTTTCGAGCAGCAGTAGCTGGAGCTCAAGGAGCTGGGCATCAGGGAGATGCTGGTGCTAGACTACCCTTGGAACGTTTGCGCAGTCTTGGTGGGACTGAGTTTAGGGGTATGTCGGCTGAGAGGTCTGAAGCATGGTTGGAGAGTACCAAGCGTGTCTTGGGACAGATGAGTTGCACTGATGTGCAGAAGCTGGGATGTGTGGTGTCACTGCTGCAAGGTGATGCTTATACGTGGTGGACGACCACAATCTCTGGGATGGCTGATGCTGATGTTACCTGGACGTTCTTTCAGCATGCGTTCAAGAGGAGATATCTGGGAGTTAGATATCTGGATGAAAAGAAGCGTGAATTCATGTCGCTGACCCAAGGGAGCATGAGTGTGGCAGAGTATGAGGTGCAGTTTGTACGTCTTAGCCAGTATGCACCGGAGTTGGTACCTGATGAGCGCGAGAGGTGCGAAAGGTTCCGTTATGGTTTGGTGATGGAGGTTAAGACCTATATGTTGGCAGCTGAGTACAATGATTTCGATGTGCTGGTTAGTCGGTCCAAAGACATCGAGATGAACCTGAGTTTGTCTGCTAAGGGTGCTGGAGCTAGTTCTGGGAAGAGAGCTGCTGAGTATAGTTCCGGTGGTCGGAACAAGAGAGGGCGTGATCAGAGGTTTCAGTCCTCGTTTAAGAGAGGTGGAGGTGCACCTGCTAGGGGTGGCAATGCTAGAGCTGACCCTAGTGCTTGTTGGATTTGCGGATCCCGTGGTCACTTGAAGCGTGACTGTCCTCGTGCTGGGAGGGAGGTGCAAGCTCCTGTGATGGCAGCTGGTTATGAGTGCTGGAACTGTGGTTCAGCTGATCATCTGAGACGTGATTGTCCGAGGATGGCTGGTGGTCAAGAGCGTGCTCCTGTTGTCGCAGTACCGCAGAGAGGTCGTGGGCGCGGCCGTGGTAATTTCCAGAGGCGAGAGGAAGGTGGGCGTGGAGTAGCTCATGTTGTGGCTATTCAACCTGAGGGTGGAGGCCAAGCGAGGGTGTATGCTCAGCGCGAGGGAAGGAATGATGCTGATGTGATTGCAGGTACCTTTACTTTGCAATCCTTGTCATTGCTTTCTTTGATTGATTCTGGATCTACGCATTCATACATTCTTCGTGAGCATGCTGAGTTGCTTGGTTTGCCTGTTGAGTCTTTGGATGTTGGTGTTAGAGTCACTAGTTCTTTTGGTGAAACTGTTGTGACTCGTAAGCTTTATAGAAGGTGTCCTTTGGTTGTTCAAGAGCATGTCTTTCATGTTGATCTTATGGAGTTGCCCTTTTATGGTTTTGATGTGATCCTTGGTATGGATTGGCTGGCTGAGCATCGTGCTGTTGTGGATTGTGAGAATAAGCGGGTTTCGCTTAGGCTTGCGGATGATTATGAAGTGGTGGTGGTTGGTGAGAATGTGAAGTTTCTTGCCAATGTTGTTTCTACCTTGGAGGCGAGCAGGATGCTGAGGCAAGGTTGTGAAGCTTTTCTGGCTTTTGTGATGAATCCTAGTTCGAAGGAGCTGAGGGTGCAGGATATCAGGGTTGTGAAGGAGTTTCCTGATGTTTTTCCTGAGGAGTTGCCTGGTTTACCTCCTAATCGCGAGGTGGAGTTTGGTATTGAGCTGTATGAGAATACCACTCCTGTGTCCATTACTCCCTATAGAATGGCACCTAAGGAGCTGAAGGAGCTGAAGACGCAGTTGCAAGAGTTGCTTGATCGTGGTTTCATCCGGCCGAGTGTTTCGCCTTGGGGTGCTCCTGTCTTGTTTGTGAAGAAGAAGGATGGTACGATGAGGATGTGCATTGATTACCGTCAGCTGAACAAGTTGACTATCAAGAATCGGTATCCTTTGCCGAGGATTGATGATCTCTTTGATCAATTTCGGGGAGCTGCTGTGTTCTCTAAGATTGACTTGAGGTCAGGGTATTATCAATTGAAGGTGAAGGATGTGGATGTGCCTAAGACTGCTTTCAGGACAAGGTATGGGCATTATGAGTTCCTTGTGATGCCGTTTGGTTTGACAAATGCTCCTGCTGCTTTCATGGACATGATGAATTGTGTTTTTCATGAATACCTGGACAAGTTTGTTGTGGTGTTCATTGATGATATCCTTGTGTACTCGCATACCGAGGAAGAGCACGAAGAGCATTTGAGGATCGTGTTGCAAGCTTTGTTGGAGAATCAGCTTTTTGCTAAGTTGAGCAAGTGTGAGTTCTGGCTTAGAGAGGTGGTTTTTCTTGGTCATGTAGTCTCAGCTGAGGGGATTCGTGTTGATCCTCAGAAGATTGAAGCAGTGATGAGCTGGAAAGTTCCTAAGTCTGTTCAGGAGGTTCGTAGTTTCCTTGGTTTGGCAGGATACTACCGAAGGTTTGTGGATGGTTTTTCCAAGATTGCTGCTCCTTTGACGAAGTTGCTGCAGAAAGATGTTAAGTATGAGTGGACAGAAGCGAGGCAGCAAGCTTTTGAGAAGCTGAAGATGGCTTTGACTCAAGCTCCTATCTTGATTCAGCCTAAATCAGGGAAAGAGTTTGTAGTCTACAGTGATGCATCCTATGTTGGTTTGGGGTGTGTGCTGATGCAAGAGGGTAAGGTTGTGGCTTATGCGTCGCGGCAGTTGAAGGTGCATGAGCGCAATTATCCTACGCATGATATTGAGCTGGCTGCAGTGGTTTTTGCTCTGAAGATCTGGAGGCATTATCTGTATGGTGAGAAGTGTACTGTGTACACGGATCACAAGAGTTTGAGGTATCTGATGTCTCAGAAGGAGTTGAATCTCAGGCAGCGACGTTGGTTGGAGTTGCTCAAGGATTATGACCTGACGATAGAGTATCATCCTGGAAAGGCCAATGTTGTTGCGGATGCCTTGAGTAGAAAGGTAGCTGTTGAGCTGAGAGCTATGTTTGCTAGCTTGAGCATATCGCAGGATGGTGGTCTTGTTGCTGAGTTGCAAGTGAAACCTTCGTTAGTTCAGTTGATCAAGGAAAAGCAGTTGTTGGATGATTCCTTGGTGTCTCATGTTCAGGATATTGCGGAGGGTAGACCTTCGGATTTCTGCTTTAATGAGGATGGGGTGTTGTGTTTTGGTAGTCGGATAGTAGTGCCTGCTGATGCTGAGTTGAGGCGTGCTATTCTAGCTGAAGGTCATAGCAGTCCTTTTGCTATGCATCCTGGTAGTACAAAGATGTATCGCGATCTTCGTGATGAGTACTATTGGGTGGGCTTGAAGAAGGATGTGGCAGAGTTTGTAAGCAAGTGTTTGGTGTGTCAGCGAGTTAAGGCTGAACATCAGGTTCCTTCTGGTTTGTTGCAACCGTTGAAAATTCCTGAATGGAAGTGGGAGAGGGTTACCATGGATTTTGTATCTGGTTTGCCTTTGTCTCCGTCGAAGAAGAATTCTGTTTGGGTGATTGTGGATCGCCTGACGAAGTGTGCGCATTTCTTGCCTGTGCATACTACGTTTTCTTTGGATAAGTTGGCAGAGCTGTACATTGCTGAGGTTGTGAGGTTGCATGGTGTGCCTAAGTCGATCGTGTCGGATAGGGATCCGAGGTTCACATCGCGTTTTTGGCAGTGTTTGCATCAAGCTCTGGGTACAAGGTTGCATTTCAGTACATCCTATCATCCTCAGTCGGATGGCCAGTCTGAACGAGTTATTCAGATTTTGGAGGATATGTTGAGATGCTGTGTGATAGAGTTCCAAGGTTCTTGGGAGAAGCATCTGCCTTTGGTTGAGTTCGCCTACAACAACAGTTTTCAGGCAAGTATACAGATGGCACCTTATGAGGCTCTGTATGGGAGGAAGTGTAGGACTCCTCTGTGTTGGGCTGAAACTGGACAAAAGTTAGTTTCGATGCCTGCTTTGTTAAAAGGTACCACCGAGAAGGTGAAGCTCATATGTGAGCGGTTGAAGGTTGCTTCTGATCGGCAGAAGTCTTACGCGGATTTGAAGCGTAAGGAGATAGAGTTTGCGGTGGGTGATCGCGTGTTCTTGAAGGTTTCGCCTTGGAAGAAGGTGATGAGGTTTGGGCGGAAGGGTAAGCTGAGCCCTAGATACATTGGACCGTATGAGGTTGTGGAGCGTGTGGGTCCTGTTGCGTATCGGTTGAGGTTACCTCAGGAGTTGGAGAAGATTCATGATGTGTTCCATGTTTCAATGCTCCGGAAGTATAGATCTGATCCTTTGCATGTGTTGCCTGTGGAGGAAGTGGGATTGAATCCGGATTTGACCTATGATGAGGAACCGGTGAAGGTTCTGGATTCAGATAGCAAAGTTCTTCGTGGCAAGACCATTGAGTTGGTGAAGGTGTTGTGGAAGCATCGCGGTGTTGAGGAAGCCACGTGGGAGCGGAAGGATGATATGCTGAAGCAGTTTCCTTATCTCTTTCCTTCAGGTAAATTTCGAGGACGAAATTTCTTAAGGGGGGGAGAGTTGTAACGCCCCGGTTTTGGGCTTGGAAGTCTTGGGCGTTGACCGGTTGGTCAAAGTGCTGTTCGAATCGTAAGAGGTTAAATTAGGAAAGCCTAGTTCGGGTTGCATAAAAATTATGGAAAAATGTTCTAAAATCATCTTTTATTATAATTAAGCGAACTGTGAAATCAATTTTGGAAAATGAGTTTCGGAAGTGTGACATTTTGACTAGTGACCAAAATGTAATTTTTGAAAGTTTGGTGGCTATTTTATAAAGGGTTGAAACTTTGAATCTTTAAGGAGCTATTTACCCAAAGGGAGTTTCTCCAGATTTTTCTAAGATATGTTAACCCATAATTCTGATTTTAAAAGAATCAAAAGGAGGGAAAAATCTATTTTGGCCATTTTCTCTTTTAACTACCTATTTTCTCTCTATCTTTTCTCTCAACCCAAACACTCATTTCCAGAGATCTAAGTCTGATTTTCATCACCTAAAAACCTTCTTTCAACTCTCAATTGATTGCAAATCATTGTGTCTTCAAAACCTCATCAATTGCTTCAAGTTTCATCAAGCTTTTCTATTCCAAAAAGAGGAGAAACTCAAGTTTGGAGGTAAGAACGTCCTTCTCCTCTGAACTTCAAGTTCTTTAATGAAATTCCTAAAGTTTTCAATCCTAAATTGATGTTTGATTAAAAGTTTTAAGGTTGATTTAAGGATCTTGGCTAATTATGCAAGATCTTGATGATTTCACTTGATTTTCGTTTGATCTGTTAAATCTGTGTTTTGAGAAGTGATTTTGATGTTAAATGATCATTAAATTGATGTGGTAATGAGTCTTGATTGATGCAATCCCGGATAGGTTGGATTTCCTAAGTTTAGCTTGTGTTTTAAGGTAGCTTTTGTGGTGATCTTGGTGATCTGATGTTGCTGGAGGTATAAGGATGCTTATAGGTTGTTTTTAGATGTGTTTTGATGTTGATGGAAGTGAGGTTTTGCTGGTTTGTGGCTGGGCTTTGTTTAGAAGTGTTTCGGATGCATTTTCGGTTGTGTTTGGTGGCCGAAAATGGAGGTTTAGTGAGAGCAGCGAGTTTAGATGCTTTCATTGAAGCAATTAATGGATGATGATGCATTAATCCTCTGCTTTAATGTGTTGAAATAGGGGAGGCATCCTTGGATCCAAGAGTTGTTGATCCGGAGGCTTGTTTTGGTGCTTTGGCTTGAAGCGAAGTGGTAATCGGTGAGTGGATTTGTGAAAATGGTTTTCGGCTTTGAAACCAAGGTTTTGGGAGCTTAGTTTAAGTCTAAACAACTTTGCTAAGCTCAAGTGTAAGTTTTCGGATTACTCTCTCTAAGTGGTGGCCATGTTTTGATGAAATGTGAAATGATGATTTTGCATGATTTATTTACTGTTTTGAAAGCATGTTTAAGCATGATAATTGCTGATGTTTTAGCATGATATATGCTGAGGTTTTAAGCCATGTGTTGAAGGTGTCTCTAGGTAAGAGTACCTTGTTTTTATGCATTGTTAAATGATGATTTAATGCTTTGAAATGCATGATGAAATGGCTTGATTTAAATGCTTTAAAACAGTGGATTATATGATGTATAAAGTGTGTATTGGCAAGTGATGGTTTGTAAAAGTGAAGGTCACTAAGGTGGTTAAAAGTCCTTGAGTGAGCCTTGTTATCTAAGATCATCAAGGTGGTTAAAAGTCCTTGGATGAATCTTGTTGCGGACTCTAAGGTGGTTAAAAGTCCTTAGGTGCTCCTTTCCATGGTGGTTAAAAGTCAATGGGGCCAAGGTGTTTAAAAGTCCTTGGGGCCAAGGTGTTTAAAAGTCCTTGGGGGTAATTCAAGCTACGGGCACAAAGGTGGTTAAAAGTCTTTGTGTGGTCCATTCATGGTGTTTAAAAGTCCATGGCCAAGGTGTTTAAAAGTCCTTGGGGTCCAAGGTGTTTAAAAGTCCTTGGGGAAAGTTGTTGAACTTGATTTCATAAAAGTTATGTATCACTTGAGCCAATATGACATGTATAGTACATGAGATGCATGAGATGCATGATTTAATGTTTATGTTGAAGCATGAGATGCTTGTTTAAATGAAATGTGGAAGCATGATATCGCTTGATTTAAAGTATGCTTTGAGCATGTATAAAGGTTGTTTACAAGCATGATTTACAAATGGTTTTAAATGCATTATTGAATGGTTTTTAAAGAGCACTCCTCACTAAGCTTTGGCTTACGCTCTCTCGTTTTCTTGATTCAATAATGCAGAGCATTAGAGTGCATTGAGGGCAGCAAGAGGAGGCAAGCAAACAAGTACAAGTAAAGCTCAATGTATGAAGGTTTTATAAGTGTTTTAGCTTTTGTATGTTTTGGCAATGGGGGACCAATATGTATGTGTGTTTTGGGAGGTGTTTAAGACTCCCTAAGTATGTTGAATGTTAATGTTGTTGCTGGTTTTTGGATTGAACCATATATGCTTGTTTTGCAAGTTGATGCTTGAGTAGATAGCTTGTGTTGGAAGCATGACCATTGGTTTGGGGCTTTTTGCATGTGATGTTAATTTGTTGAATTGATGATGCTCTTATGGCTTAAATATGTTTAATTGCATGCTGGTAAAGTTTGGTGATGTTTGGAGCATGTTTGAGTGGTCAATTGCATGATCTAGTATGCTTGTTTGCTGTTTTTCGTGCAGGCGTTTCGGAACAGGGGTGTACCGTTTCGGAACGGGTGCCTTGCATGAACCCAGGCGTCCGAAACGGTATGCGCCGTTTCGAAACGGTTTAGCCTCTGCCGAGGCCATGTTCCGGAACCCGTTTCGGAACGGCCCGTGTTTCGGAACAGGACTAGCCTGTTTCGGAACGGTCGACCGTTAGGGGGCTGACATGGTAGTTATATGTTTTGAATTGTTTACATTTTGATCCTGAGTCTTGTATGATCAATTGCATGAGCTGTGGATGTCCTTTTGAGTTGAGATTTCACAGATAAGCATGAAACATGACTAATTTCAAGACGGTAACTTTAATTTGGGTTAAGTCCCTTAATTTATCAGAATTTACAATTTGGTCCCTAAAGTTGTAATTTGTTCAATTGGGTCCCTGTTTGATCTCTGATGTTTGTGATCTTTTGATATGTTGTTTGCATGATCACAATTAAGGTTAATGTGCTTCTAGACAAGACTAAAAGGAAAAAAAAAGGGTCGTTAATCAAGGTTGACTTTCGGGTTGACTTTGGTTTTCCCCGTGTGACTTTCTTAATTCGGGTCAACCGTCTAGACCGGGTTAAGGGGGTTACAAAGTTGCTTTTCCCTTGATTGACTTGAAAGCTTCAAAAAATCCAATGAGATTTATTGTAGAAAATCAAACATCACTTTAGAAAATCAAAAAGGAAATCAAGTCAATTATTTCTTCATCATTTTTATGAAAGAAATTTAGTTTGGTAAGTGGGAAACTAGAGAGAAAAGATGAGAGGAAAAAAGTTACGTAAGAAAATGATTTGACTTTTTAAGAAATCTTTTTATTAAATTTTTTATTATAATAAATAAACATTTACAAAATCATTATAAAATAACTAAAAATAAGGTTAAAATCTGATAAAATACTTTGGTGTAATAACTCCCTAAAGATTCTAAGTTTTGACTCTTTTTTAATTTAGTCACCAAACAACTTTATAAATTTTACAATTTAGTCATCACTTTTAAAAATGTCAATTAACCCAATTCATTTTTGCCAAATTGGGTCCATCAAAACCTTTAAAATATTATTATAATATTTTAGAACAATTTCAATATTTTTATTTTTCCCGAAAATCATTTAATCCGATTAAATTCTCGAAACTAGATTGACTGCCTAACCCTGTTCACCCGAACCGTCTAAATAAACCGACTAATTTCTAGGCCCAAAATCGAGGTGCTACAAGTATCTTATAACATAAGATAAGCTTTTAGCTCCTTAGGGTATATGAATTATTATAAGCTTAAAATTTGACCTTGTTTCTTTTTTATTATGCTTTCAAAGGATTAAAGTTTAATTCCATATCAAAGCAAACCTTATATAAAGATATGCTTCAATTCAACAATATTAAACATCATAACATGACATGCAATGCATTCATGATGCATATGTGATACATATCTTATCCATGAAAATCCAATGACATGATTATAACCCAATCTCGAATGCTCTATGTGAGCCATGTGAAAAAAAAGATCATATGCAAATATGTCTGATACATAGAAGGAAAAGATAGGAATGGCACCGATACAATTAACTACACTCACCTCTTATTTCGAAGTTACATGATACCTGAACCACAATCACCTTTTTCTTCTCCATCTTTCTTCCTTTCCTAATCTCCTTCAAGGTGTGTACCTCAAGATAAATAACCATTATTAGGAATTTCTCAACTCAATCTTATATTTAGAGTTCACTACATCAATCGTTCAAGATCACTCAAATTCCTTAACAACTTAAGACATTCAAAACAGTCCAATTATCACATATATACACAAAAAACAATCCAAACACATTTAGATTCGTGCATAATTAGTCCATTATATATACATACATATTTTTAGACTTCAAACAGTCCCACATTCTTTCATTCTTACCAAAAAAGTCCCAATATACTCATGTTCACAAGTATACAAGCCAAATCAGCCCATAACATTCATATATCTCCAAAATTAATCCCTAATACATAGGTATACAAATATATGCACATAAAACAGTCCATTAATGTTCTTATGGATGCAAAACAATCCACTACATACACACATAACATGCCAAAAACATGGTTAGTCGGATTTGGGTTCTGATGACTGGAATATTGATATTAAAATGCTAACATTTCATGTATTTATTGCCTAAATTATAGATTACATTGTTACTGGACCCTAATTGAACTTATCCTTAGTTAAGGACCTCCTTGAAAATGCTTCAAATATTGTTTTTGAGCTAAGTGTTTTGATACAGTAGGGCTTGTACCAAAATGGGCTAGGCAAACCATTTCGAAACAGCTATAGAGCTTTCTGATACAATTCTAACGGTTTTAACTAACTTTTAGACTTTTTCTTAGCCGTTTCGATATAGCTTCACGTGTTTCAAAATGTGTCCTTGCAGAAATTAAATCTCGTGTTTAAATTGCCAAGATTGAGGCTTGGTGATGATTCACCTGCTTATAGTTGGCCCTCTTCACGTGGAAGTAACATAATAGGATGACATATAGTCATCTTTATGACTAGTATAGATAAGATAAAGAAAAGATAAGAAATGTTGGAAAAGAATAGTTTAAGTTTACCTTTGGTTTAGGGAAATCTTTCTATTGGTCCTTGGTGAGGTGGTAAATGAATAAGGTTGTAGTTTCCTTAAATGAATAAAGAGAAAACTATTATCCTTTGTTCTGAGTTCCACCGAGACCAAACCCAACTCTTGTTAAAAAAAAAGCAAACACCACCATTGCCATATTCCCCATCAAGCTTAAGCATACACCTCCCAATTTGGACTTCATAAGCTTAAGTTTTCTTTGATTCAAAAGTCTCAATTCATAGCTACCGATCGACTCAAGAATTGGAAAAGACTATTCCATCGTCTCCAACAAAGGCTATGAATAAAGGAATCATTATCCAAGAGCCTTAATATCTAGGTGAGTGTAGTCGGAGTTTCGAGAGTTGGCTAGGTTCCATCTCGAATCATTGATTATTTCTTATTGTATTGCTAACCATCTCATTGAAGGTCTTTTCATAAAAACTTTATCAAAAGTTCAATTGGTAAACATGAGTAAGTATGGTATATTGAGCATTGAATATTGATTATTGCATATTTCTATCAAAAGTTCAACTGGTGATTATTGAACCTTGGATTCAAGAGTATTGGAAACAATTGGCATGCCATAGAATACATGAGCTCATTGGTACGTGTATTGGGCTTGGCCATTGGTGCAACGGAGGAAATATGTCATAACCATTATTGTTATTGTTGGTGTTGTGGTGGAATTCGCGCATCCAAATACGGTTGAATCGATCCAAGGAAAATATTGATTATTGCTATTGATTATTGTTTCATGATATAGATTATTGATGCCAAGGTAGTTATTGTTGTTATTGAGCATAGAAATGATATTTATGTTCATGACATAATATTATTGATGATATTGAGACATGTTGCATTACATGATATATTCATTCATTGTTTATGGCTACCTCACTTAGACTATATAAGTCCAATGCATTCATTGTCCATTCATTTCATGTTAAGGATGTGTTTGGATCAAGATCGAGATTAATTGGTAGATCGGCAAGTCACCTCAAGCCTAAAGTAAAGTATTCTGTCTCTATGAACTCCTAGAATGGTAGCAAAGTAGTTAAACTAGTTGATTTTGATGTTTTGTCTATGTGTATGAAGGCTATGTCATGTATAATTTTTAAATGCTATAAATGACTTGTTAATGGTCGCTTAAAAATGACCTAATATGCATATTTGGCATAAAAAGGTGTAAACTTAGCAATTGGATTCAAATGATCATGAAATTTGGCATGGTAGTAGATTAAATGGTTATAAACTTGCTGGTAAAGTTTTATTGTATTTGAAGACTGTTTTAATAGGTAAAATTATATAAAAACCAGCTAAAATCTTTCATTACAGGTCAGGCGTATCGAAACAGGTGATGGTGTTTCGATATAGCCTCTTTAATAAGGCTACTGTAAAATATGCTAAAACAAGGTGTATCGATACAATATAGAGTTGTTTCGACACGATTTGCTACTGTCAATGCTTGTTTCGATACGGGCCTAACCTGTATCAAAACAAGTCAATAGTCAAGGAAGGTCAACCCGTATCGGAACATGGCTTACCTGTTCCGATACAAGGTTAGTTAATTCTGTTAAAAGACGTATATTGTAGTTTTGCATTATTTACAGAATGGTCATAAAAAATTGGATAGCTTAATTGGATGAGTAAATATACTCCGAATAACATGAAAATTTATAGGCTTGTTGTTGTATTGAATTTCATTTTGGTATAATCAATTGCATTAAAGGACCTCTGAATTATTAGATTTACAGTTTAGTCCCAAAAGTTTATAATAGTTTAAGAATTGGTCCTAAGTGATTATTTATTATTCTCTAATAGATAAATTGGACTAAGACTTATATTCGGTAATACTTTATAAGTATAATATTGATTATGTGTTGTTTATTGATTGAATTTTATCACACCGATCATCGTATTGTTCATCGGTAGCACTCTCTAACTCAGTTCTCGACCAGACCGGGTATGAGGTGTTACATTTGTGGTATCAGAGCTAGAGTTTAGTCACTTATGAACTAAACCTATGCATGTTTGTGTTGTTTATTGTGTTACTTTTCCACCTAAGAGTTATTTTATTGTGTATTGTTACTTGCTGACTAATCCGTTGTCTTTGTTTATAGATGACTAACTCTAATCAAGTTCGAATAGATGAACACATTGCTGAAACCTTAACTCATTGTGAGAATATTAGAAGGATGGACCCTTTGAATCTGCAAAACCCTCTAGTTCGGAACCCTGAGCCTGAAGTACAATCAGCTCAAATTGAATGCTTTAAGAACATGGCTGATATGTTCAAAGTATTCATGACATCGATGAAGGTTGAGCAAACTTTTAAATCTCCCACTGTTGCTATTTCGAGTACTCGAGCTCCTATTGATAAGTTGTCTCAACATCGATCGTACTCTTTCAATGGCTAAAGCGATGATAACCCTGAAATTGCAGAGTATTGGTTAAACAATACTTTACGAATTTTGACTAAGCAGTTGCAGTGTTTTGATGAACACAAGCTCGAGTGTGCCCTATCTCTGTTAGCAGATGAAGCACTGTATTGGTGGGAAGCAACGATCCTGGCAGTCCCTGAAGAAACTGTAAACTGGGAGTTCTTCCTACAAGAATTTTGAAAGAAATACATTAGTGAATACTACGTTGCTGAGAGACGTGATATCTTACTTTATCTAAAGCAAGTTGATCGACCTATTGAGCAGTATATTCACGACTTTTGCAAGTACTACCGATATGGGGCTGAGTATATTAGGAAAGAAGAAAAGAAGTGCAGAATGTTCATCAACGGTTTGAACGCTGAACTACATCCTACATTCACAGCTTTGTGCATCACTAATTTTCAAAACCTTGTGAATAGAGTCAAAGCTACTGAAGGTGCTCAAAAGGCTCACAAGAATAGTGGGTTGAGCAAATCCGAGAAAAGGCACCAATATGAATCCCATGAATCTTTCAAGAAAGGGAAGTACCATGATCCGAAATCGAGTGTGTATTCACAGCCTTCCCATTATGAATACCTTGCTAAACCACAAACCGAGACTCGATTTTTCCCTAGTGCTAATTCCATTGAGAGCATTAATGGCTCTAACCAAGAGACGAAGTTTCCAGTATGTAATTTTTGTCAACAGAGGCATCCTCAAGGGCAATGTTGAAAGAAGTCGAGAGTTGCTTCTTTTGTGGCAAGATGAGACATCTCATTCGGGAGTGCCCTAAGAATAAGTCTGCCTCTGCATCTGCTAACTCGTCCCCTGCTCAATCCTTTCGAGGCAAGGATCCTTCGGAAAATCTAGAAGTTCATCCAAAGCAGCGTACCGACCTGAATCTAAAGCTTCCACACAGATGTACCATGTAAGAGGCAAAGAACAAGATGGTGACCACGACATTATTCCAGGTAAAAATTCGAGGACGAATTTTTCTAAAGGGGGGAGAGTTGTAATATCCTAAAACCCAGTTTAGTCGGATTTGGGTTCCGACGATCGGAATATTGATATTAAAATACTCACATTTCGTGTCTTTATTGCATAAATTATAGATTAAATTGTTAAAGGACCCTAATTTAACTTATTCCTAGTTAAGAACGTCCTTGAAAATGCTTAAAATATCGTTTTTGAGCTAAGTGTTTCGATACAATTGGGACTGTACCGAAACATGTTAGACAAACCATTTCAAAACAACTATAGAGCGTTTCGATACAGTTCTAACGATTTTAAATAACTTTTGGACTTTTGCTTAGCCGTTTCGATACAACTTCACGTGTTCCGAAACAGGTCCTTGCAGAAATTAAATCTCGTGTTCAAATTGCCAAGATTGAGGCTTGGTGATGATTCACCTGCTTATAGTTGCCCCTCTCCAAGTGGAAGTAACCTAATAGGATGACTTATAGTCATCTTGATGACTAGTATATATAAGATAAAGAAAAGATAAGAAATGATGGAAAAAATAGTTTAAGTTTACCCTTAGTTTAGGGAAACCTTTCTATTGGTACATGGTGAGGTGGTAAATGATAAATGTTATAGTTTCCTTAAATGAATAAAGAGAAAAAAATCTTATCCTTTTCATCTCTTGTTAAAGAAATAAGCAAGTACCACCAATGTCATCTTCTCCATCAAGCTTAAGCATACACCTCCCTATTTGGACTTCATAAGCTTAAGTTTTCTTTGATTCAAGAGTCTCAATTCATAGCTACCGATCAACTCAAGAATTGGAAATGACTAATCCATCGTCTCCAACAAAGGCGAGGAATAAAGGAATCATTATCTAAGAGCCTTAATATCGAGGTAAATGTAGTCGGAGTCTCGAGAGTTGGATAGGCACCATCTGGAATCATTGATTAATGCTTATTGTATTATTAACCATCGTATTGAAGGTCTTTGCATAAAAAATTTATCGAATGTCCTATTGGTAATCATGAGTAAGTATGGTATATTGAGCATTAAATATTGATTATTGCACATTGCTATTGAAACTTTGATATATGTTTATTGTTATTAAAGTGTCATCTTGAAATGTTTCCATTGATTTTTTGTTATTGAAATACCATTGTTGAACTGGTGATTATTGATCCTTGGATTCGAGAGTACTGAATACAATTGGCATGCCTTAGAATTCATGAGCTCATTGGTATGGGTATTGGGCTTCGTCCATTGGTGCGGTGGAGGGATGTATTGTGTATTGGTCAATTGGTGCGGCAGAGGAAATATGACACGACCATTATTGTTATTGTTGGTGTTGTGGTGGAATTCGCGTATCCAAATACGGTTGAATCGATCAAAGGAAAATATTGATTATTGCTATTGATCATTGTTTCCATGATATTGATTATTGCTGCCATGATAGTTATTGTTCTTATTGAGCATAGAAATGATATTTATGTTCATGACATAGTATTATTGATGATATTCAGACATGTTGCATTACATGATATATTCATTCATTGTTTATGGCTTCCTCGCTTAGACTATATAAGTCTAATGCATTCATTGTCCATACATTTTAGGTTAAGGAAGTGTTCATATCGAGATTGAGATTAGTTGGTAGATCGACAAGTCACCTCAAGCCTAAAGTAAACTATTTTGTCTTTATGAACTCCTAGAATGGTAGCAAAGTAGTTAAACTAGTTGATTTTGATGTTTTGTCTATGTGTATGAAGGTTATGTGATGAATAATGTTTAAATGCTCTAAATGACTTGTTAATGGTTGCTTAAAAATGGCCTAATATGCATATTTGGATTAAAAAGGAGAAAACTTAGCAAATGGATTCAAATGGTCATTAAATTTGTCATTGTACTAGATTAAATGGTTATAAACTTGCTGGTATAGTTTCATTGTATTTGAACACTATTTGAGAGGCCAAATTGTATAAAAACCAGCTAAAATCTGTTATTATAGGTTAGGCGTATCAAAACAGGTGATGATGTTTCGATACAACCTCTTTATTAAGTCTACTGGAAAACATGGCGTATCGATACATTATAGAGTTGTTTCGATACGATTTGCTACTGTCAATGCTTGTTTCGATACGGGCCTAACCTGTACCGGAACGAGTTAATAGTCAAGGTCAAGAAAGGTCAACCCGTATCGGAACATGGCTTACCTGTTTCGATACAAGGTTAGTTAATTTTGTTAAAAAACGTATATTGTAGTTTTGCATTGTTTACAGATTGGCCATACAAAAATTAGATGGCTTAATTGAATGAGTAAATATACTCTAAATAACATGAAAATCTACAGGCTTGTTGTTGTTGTATTTAATTTCATTGTGGCATAATCAATTTCATTAAAGGACCTCTAAATTATCGGATTTATAGTTTAGTCCCAAAAATTCATAATAGTCTAAGAATTGGTCCTAAATGATTATTTATTGTTCTCTGATGGATAAATTGGACTAAGACTTATATTCGGTAATGTTTTATAAGTATAACATTGATTATTTGTTGTTTATTGATTAAAATTTATCGCACCAATCATCGTATTGTTCATCGGTAACACTCTCCGACTCGGTTCTCGACCAGGCCGAGTATGAGGTGTTACAATATATATATACCTATATACATTCTGAAAAATAGTCCACTCATGCTTTCAAATATACAAAACAGTCCATCATACTTATATATACAAGCATGTGAATTAAAACAGCCTCTAATGTATTCATAGATGTTCAAAACAGTTCCTAAAGAATATGTTTGCAAAGTAGCTCACATATTTTCATATTAATATAATATAGCCCTTAATTTGGCGTTCACCTCTATATCCATATGAACAACCCACTCATTTCCATATCAAAGCAAAACATTCTTCATATTGGCATACATACATAAAACATTTCTAAACAGCCGTAACATGTTTTCTTGAACATACAAACAGTTCACACGCTTCCTTATACACCTAAAACAGTCCACATGTCTATCAAAACATCCCTTACACTTTTATTCATGTTAAAAACAGTCCATTTCATTAGCTAGACAATTTTATCTATTTTTAGATCACCTAAACAACCCCCATACTTATTCATATATATATATATATGCAAAATAGCCTAAAATAGTTGTACTCATTTAGAACAACCCATTACTTATCTATATATATTCAAAACAGTCCATAGTCTTACATAATACCCTCCCTTGTTTTAGTGTATTAAAACAATCCCTAAATAAGCTGTTTCATCAAAACGACCCTTAATTGAACATTTAGCAAGCAATGTTACCAAAATCAGCTTCAAGTACGAATCACACAGCTAACAATATCCAACCAAACGGATCACACGGGGAATATTGAAGTAAACCGGAAAGGTTCACCTCAATAAACAACCTTTTTTTCTTTATTACTTATCTAGATGCAATTTAGGTTCCTAGGTGTTCGTACACAAGCAGCAGATAGGACATCAACATAATTACCAATTAATTAAAATCGATTAAGGATTAAGGACCATTTTGTAAATTTGATAAATTATAAGAGTTTTCACCAAATTCAAGTTACCAATCTTCAATTAGATCCATTTCATACTTCCCAGTGAAATTTTAGCTCAAAAAGACATTTAGAACTCATTCAATTGTATGCAAGGAAAACAAGGACCAAAAATGCAAGAAACAGAACACATGACAATTCAAATACAGATACAACGGTCGAGTGTTTCAGAACAGAAAGCCTCGTATCAGAATGGCTGTTTCGAAACGTAATTGACTGTTTCGATACACATGTGCATTTCGAAACCCCACAAGACATGTTCTGGTACGATGGTTCACAGAGGCAAAATGTTCAGGAACGAGCCTTGCCATTCCGAAACTCCAAGGCCATTACAGGCCACAATTCCGAAAAGGGTAAGGGCGTTCCGAAAAACCTGGGACTGTAACTTTCCAAAAAGCTGGTTTAAATCACTTTTCGCCCTCCGAAACCATCCCGACACATGTCCTACCATGCATACAAGTCAAATACACATCAATGACCACATAAACGAAGCACAAGCATCATCATAGCATCATTCACTCAAGCTATGGAACTAAAGACATGCTTCCTAGATGTCAAAAGCACCAAAAGGGCTAAATTCCAGGTGCAAGCATAAAACCAAACTCAAAGGCCTTTTACAAGTCCAAATATGCATCTTAAACTTGCACAAAACCAGAAAACACCAAACCAACAACATGCATAACATGGACACCCCCATTGCCTTTATTACACAATTCCAAAGCCAAGGCTTACCTTCAATCAAAGTCTTCCTCCGATCCCCTTGCATGTGCTGCCTCCAAAGTTTAAATTGGCCGCATTGATGAACAAAGAGAGGATAAGCATACAAGCTTAGTGAGAATTGCTCAAACCAAAAACATCATCAATGCACAAAACCAATTTTCACTCTTTTCAAAACCATCAAGCTTCCTTTGACAAAACATGCACATTAACCTCAAAAACATAATCACCTTTATGCCAATCTTAAACCAAAACACGCATCTTTCAAATTATGCATCAACAACACTTTCCACAATGTTTCAATTCATTATCTTGGCTCACAAGTGATAAACAACAATCTGAAAACTAAATATCGGATCCACAGATTACACCGGGTTGTCCCACACCCTTCATACCCTCTACCGACATTTCAAGGTTCACACACTAGAGCGACCATCCATCGTTGTGACACCCGTGGTGGAGTATTCGGTACAATCACAACCCCCAAAACCACTCATCTCTAGATGTATAATGCACTAACGAGAGATGGGACACACATAAGGTTCGCACCCGGGAGCTACCCTCAACCGTTGCAACCTTAAACAATCCTCAATCATTAGGGTACTTGGATGGAGTATTCGGTACAATCACAACCCCTCAACATCCAAGGCGACTTGTTTACAGTGCAGTCAATCCTATAGCCGGCTAACTATATCAGATTTCATTTACAAAACACTTTAACCAACATCACTTGCCAATATAATCCATATCTCATGCATACCTCACTGTTTTTACAAAGCATACATGAGAAGCCATACACAAGTATTAGACCATGCTTAGAATCTCATGCATAAACACATGCATACAAGGATCACTTACCTAGTGCATCTTTAAACCACATGGCATCATCATACACAATTTATAATCTCAAAACATGCTTTAAAAGTGTAGGAGAATGCATTTAAAATCATGTGCAACCAAAGGCACATAACTAGGACAACCAAGGGAGAAATTTCGATTTACTTACTTCCGAACATAATAAAGCGTTTCAAGCTCTTATTAAGTTCCCAAAACCTTTTCAAAAACGTTTCAACGCTGGAAAACCAATTTCCACTCATCAACTTGCAAAACCACGCTTGGCGACGCAACTATCGATCGTCCGAAGCCCCCAAAATCTCCTTTTTTGATTCTGAAATATTATCCCTTGTTTACAACACTTCAAAACAGAGGTTCAATGCATAAAAATGTATCCAAAACTCCATCGCACACAAGAAAACCCGCAGCCCTACTGTAAAGCACCAAAACACCTATCCGAAACAATCGAGAACTCAATCGATTGACCTTTAATCTCAGCCCAGCCATTACCCAACTCATATAACACATTTTAGGCATTAATCAACATCTAAAAACAACCTTAAACCATCCTTATACCTCCAGCAACTCGAAATCCTCAAGAACATCTCAAAAACTCACCCCAAAACACTCCAAAAACTAAAGATCTCAAGGATTTCGGGATCTATATGATTAAGATCCCACTTCAACACTAAAAACCTTTAAAAACTCATTTAGAAACAATCTCATACCAGCCAAATCAATAAAAACCCGAAAATCACCTTTAAACCAATTTTTCATCAAGATTTCAAGAGTTGATTAATCTAACAACAAAACCCCAATCCAAATCACTATTAAAGAGTCAAATATCTTTGGAATTTCATTAAATAATTTAGATTAGAGGGATAGCACAAAAATTACCTCCAATCCTTGCTTCTCCTCTAATTTGGAAATATTTGCTTGAAAAAACATGAAGGAAAATGGAAGAAACCAACGAAGAAAAGATAGAAATCAAGAGAGGGTTTGAGAGAAAAGGATTTCTAGAAATTGAGAGAAAATGAGATGCTTTTGGCTGAAATGAAAGAGAGAATGAAAATGATCGTGAAAACTTTTTAACCGATTAACTAACTTTTTAATTAAACCAAATTAAAAGCCTTTTTAATTTGTAATAACATTTAAAACACATGCCAAATTAGGGAAAAGTCATAATTGCCAAGTAGCTCCATAAAGATTCTAAGATTTTGTCTCTTCTTGAAAAACATATTTTTCCAACTTTTAAATCTTTACATTTTGGTCACTACCCAAAATGTACACTTTCGAAAACCTGTTTTGTAAAATTGATTTGGTCAACCTCTTAAACATCATTTTAGAGGATTTAAGGAGTTTTTTATCATATTTTTATCCTATCCCAAACCCTAATCTCCCTAAACCACCTTTTAACGGTTCAAACAGCCGACACCAGTTCCACCGGCTCAACCCGACTCGCCTGAAACATCTAGGCTCAAAATCTGGGCGTTACAACTCTCCCCCACTTAGAAAATTTCATCCTTGAAATTTTACCTGAAGTAGAAAGCCAGGAAACTAACTCAACCCGACCACCTTACTTTCCTACGCAACCTCCTTACTGCTCAATGTCATAACAATACTTCACAAGCTCAATTGTCTTGCCATGAAAAACTTTGCTAGTCGAATCCAAAATTCTCACTGGTTCCTCATCACAGGATAAATCCAGATTTAACTCAATTTCCTCGACTTACATCACATGTGAAGGATCCGATGTATATCTCCGCAACATAGATACATGAAACACATCATGAATCTTTTCTAACTCAGTAGGCAACCTCAACTGATAAACCACAAGACCAACTCGCTCCACAACATCATAAGCTCCAATAAACCCCAGACTAAGCTTTCCCTTATGTCCGAACCTCATCTCCTTCTTCTAAGGTGATACCTTATGGAACACGTGATCACCAACCGCGAACTCAACCTCTTTACGCTTTAAATCCACGTAAGACTTCTGGCGATCTGATGCAGCCTTCAACCGCTCACATATGAGCTTCACCTTTCAGTTGTTCCCTTGAGCATATCTGGCAAGGAAAACAACTTTTGCCCCGCCTCAGCCCAACAAAGAGGCATTCTACACTTCCTCCCATACAAGGCCTCATACGGTGCCATTTTTTATACTTTCCTATAAGATGTTATTATAGGCAAACTCAAACAACGACATATGCTTTTCCCAAGCACCTTGGAAATCGATTACACATCATCGCAACATATCCTCAAGCACTTGGATAACTCGTTCCGACGGCCCATCCGACTGAGGATGATATGAAGTGCTGAAATTCAACCGCGTACCCAACGCCTAATGCAAACATTCCCAAAACCTCGCTATAAACCTCGGATCTCTATCCGACACTATGGACTTGGGCACACTTTGAAAACGCACACTCTCAGCAATATACAACTCTGCCAACTTATCCAACGTATACGTAGTATGCACAACTAAGAAATGTGCACACCTCATAAGACGATCCACAATCACCCACACCGAGTTCTTCTTCAATGGTATCAAAGATAACCCAGATACGAAATCCATCGTAATCCTCTCCCATTTCCACTCCGGTATCCTCAAAGGCTGTAACAAACCGGAAGGAAAACTGATGCTTAGCCTTCACACGTTGGCAAACCATACACTTGCTTACAAAATCAGCAACACCCTTTTCAACCCACCCAATAGTACTCATCTTTCAAGCCACGATATATCTTAGTGCTATCAGGGTGCATAACAAAAGGATTGCTATTTGCCTCAGTCAAAGTAGTGCGCCTCAACTCAACATCTCCCGGTACCACTATTCAAATTTTGAAACATAAAACCCCATCATTATTAAAACAGAAATCTGTATTCTTACCACCAGCTATACCCGGAACATGAGGCACCAACGAATCATCCATCAACTGTTTCTCCTTAATCAACTGAATCAAGGAAGGTTTCATTTACAAAACACTTTAACCAACATCACTTGCCAAGATAATCCATATCTCATGCATACCTCACTGTTTTTACAAAGCATACATGAGAAGCCATATACAAGCATTAGACCATGCTTAAAATCTCATGCATAAACACATGCATACAAGGATCACTTACCTAGTGCATCTTTAAACCACATGGCATCATCATACACAATTTATAATCTCAAAACATGCTTTATAAGTGTAGGTGAATGCATTAAAAATCATGTGCAACCAAAGGCACATAACTAGTACAACCAAGGGAGAAATTTCGATTTACTTACTTCCGAACATAATAAAGCGTTTCAAGCTCTTATTAAGTTCCCAAAACCTTTTCAAAAACGTTTCAACGCTGGAAAACCAATTTCCACTCATCAACTTGCAAAACCACGCTTGGCGACGCAACTATCGATCGTCCGAAGCCCCCAAAATCACCTTTTTTGATTCTGAAATATTATCTCTTGTTTTCAACACTTCAAAACAGAGGTTCAATGCATAAAAATGTATCCAAAACTCCATCGCACACAAGAAAACCCGCAGCCCTACTGCAAAGCACCAAAACACCCATCCGAAACAATCGAGAACTCAATCGATTGACCTTTAATCTCAGCCCAGCCATTACCCAACTCATATAACACATTTTAGGCATTAATCAACATCTAAAAACAACCTTAAACCATCCTTATATCTCCAGCAACTCGAAATCCTCAAGAACATCTAAAAAACTCACCCCAAAACACTCCAAAAACTATAGATCACAAGGATTTCGGGATCTATATGATTAAGATCCCACTTCAACACTAAAAACCTTTAAAAACTCATTTAGAAACAATCTCATACCAGCCAAATCAATAAAAACCCGAAAATCACCTTTAAACCAATTTTTCATCAAGATTTCAAGAGTTGATTAATCTAACAACAAAACCCCAATCCAAATCACTATTAAAGAGTCAAATATCTTTGGAATTTCATTAAATAATTTAGATTAGAGGGATAGCACAACAATTACCTCCAATCCTTGCTTCTCCTCTAATTTGGCAATATTTGCTTGAAAAAACATGAAGGAAAATGGAAGAAACCAATGAAGAAAAGATAGAAATCAAGAGAGGGTTTGAGAGAAAAGGATTTCTGGAAATTGAGAGAAAATGAGATGCTTTTGGCTGAAATGAAAGAGAGAATGAAAATGATCGTGAAAACTTTTTAACCGACTAACTAACTTTTTAATTAAACCAAATTAAAAGCCTTTTTAATTTGTAATAACATTTAAAACACATGCCAAATTAGGGAAAAGTCATAATTTCCAAGTAGCTCCATAAAGATTCTAAGATTTTGACTCTTCTTGAAAAACACATTTTTCCAACTTTTAAATCTTTACATTTTGGTCACTACCCAAAATGTACACTTTTGAAAACCCGTTTTGTAAAATTGATTTGGTCAACCTCTTAAACATCATTTTAGAGGATTTAAGGATTTTTTTTATCATATTTTTAACCTATCCCACAATCACCCACACCGAGTTCTTCTTCAATGGTATCAAAGATAACCCAGATACGAAATCCATCGTAATCCTCTCCCATTTCCACTCCGGCATCCTCAAAGGCTGTAACAAACCGGAAGGAAAACTGATGCTCAACCTTCACACGTTGGCAAACCATACACTTGCTTACAAAATCAGCAACACCCTTTTCAACCCACCCAATAGAACTCATCTTTCAAGCCACGATATATCTTAGTGCTTTCAGGGTGCATAACAAAAGGATTGCTATTAGCCTCAGTCAAAGTAGTGCGCCTTAACTCAACATCTCCCGGTATCACTATTCAAATTTTGAAACATAAAACCCCATCATTATTAAAACATAAATCTGTATTCTTACCACCAGCTATATCCGGAACATGAGGCACCAACGAATCATCCATCAACTGTTTCTCCTTAATCAAATGAATCAAGGAAGGTTTCACCTGCAATTCGGCTATCAATTCACCATTACAGGTTATACTCAAACGAGCAAACATAACTCTTAGTTCAACAACCACCTTCCTACTCAAAGCATCACCACAACATTGGCCTTTCTAAGATGATACTCAATGGTCAGATTGCAATTCTTAAGCAACTCCAACCATCTTTGTTGCCTAAGATTCAACTCCCTCTAAGACATAAGGTACTTCAAACTCTTATGGTCGGTGTAAACCACACACTTTTCACCATAAAGGTAATGTATCCAAATCTTTTAAGAAAAAACCGTTGTCGCGAGCTTAAGATCACACGCAGGGTAGTTGCGCTCACGCACCTTCAACTGTCTAGACGCATAAGCCACAACCTTCCCGCCTTGCATCAACACGCAACCCAAACCAACATATGGTGCATCGCTATAAACTACAAACTTCTTACCCGATTCTGGTTGAATCAAGACAGGAGCTTGCATCAAAGCTTCCTTTAACTTCTCGAAAGCTTGATGCCTAACATCCGTCCACTCAAAACGAACATTCTTTTGCAACAACTTGGTCAAAGGAGCAGCAATATTAGAAAATCCTTCGACAAACCTTCGATAGTAACCAGCCAACCCAAGAAAGCTACGCACTTCTGTCACTGACTTAGGCGTCTTCCAACTCATCACCGCCTCAACCTTGTATGGATCAACTCGGATAACTTCGGCTGACACCATATGTCCAAGGAAAACAACTTCCTTGAGCCAAAACTCACACTTGCTCAGCTTAGCATAAAGATGATTCTGCAACAACACTTGTAACACAATCCTCAAGTGCTTACCATGATCCTCCTCGATACGCGAGTACACAAGAACATCATCGATAAACATAACCACAAACCGATCCAAAAACTCATGAAACACCCTATTCATCATGTCCATGAAAGTAACCGGTGCATTTGTGAAGCCAAACGACATCACCAAGAACTCATAGTGGCCGTACCTAGTTCGAAAAACTGTCTTAGGTACATCCATATCCTTAACCTTGAGCTTATAGTACCCAGATCTCAAGTCTATCTTTGAAAACACCGAAGAACAACGAAACTAATCGAACAATCATCGATCATCGGCAAAAGGGTACATGTTCTTAATCGTCAACTTATTTAGTTGCTGATAATCAATACACACGCATGGTACCATCCTTTTTCTTCACGAACAAGATCTGTGCACCCCAAGGTGAAACACTCAGCCTTATGAACCCTTGGTCAAGCAACACCTGAAGTTGTGCCTTCAACTCCTTCGACTCTTTTAGTGTCATGTAGTAAGGAGCAATGGACACCAGAGTTGTATTCTAGTACAACTCTATACCAAACTCAACCTCTCGGTTGGGTGGTAACCCTGGCAACTCTTCCGGAAAGACACTCGAAACTCACATCAAATTCGTATGTCTTGAACACGCACTTCCTTCATGCCAGGATTCATCACATACGCCAAGAAAGCTTCGTATCCCAACTCCGTCATCCGAATCGCTTCTAGAGCCGTAATCGCGTTAGATAAGAACTTCACGTTATCGGCTACGATTACCACCTCGTAATCATCCACAAGCTTCAGGGTAACACGCTTAACATCAAAATCCATCACAGCTCGATGCTCCACCAACCAGTTCATTCTAAGAATCACCCCATACCATAAAACAATATTTCCATCAAAACAACTGAAATACATGACCTTGAACAGATAAAGTACATCTCCTAAATTGTTTTCCTTGTAACAATAATTTCACCAAAGAAACTAGTTGCTCACACTCCCACATCTAACACCTCCGAAGTGAACATTCGAGTTACAACATCCAAAGCAACATACAACAACAGGCGTGCAAAGCTATACGCCACCGATCAAACGTAGACAGGCTCGCCTAACATGGTCATACAATTCACCTACTTAATAGGTATCATATGTTACTCCAACCTCATATGGTCAGCGGACCCACCGTTCGAACATGAACTAGCTCCAGCCACAAGAGCTTGCACCTCACGAGCCGTACGAGGGCAATTCCTCCTCAAGTTCTCCCATGAACCACACGTCCAACAGTACTACAACCTTGCCTCAACCCAGGTGACACTCTTAAAACCCGACCATTTGTACACTGGCTACCACTAACCAAGAGTTCACAACTCACTTCTTAGTGCTTGAACCTCTCAAACGAGCTATTAAACTTAGTTTCCGCTAAAATACCTCGCAAGTGTTACCAACACGTCAAAAACAATGTAGCTAGAAAATCAACAATTATGGCTTATCAACAAGCATCATTCCATAAAGGTGCCAACACAAAGATGTCTCATATCCACTTCCAATCCAAGAGCACACATGCTCAACTAAACAATATGTACCTTAACTCAACCACAACTTACGATTTTCGATCCCAAACCAAAGATTCACATTTCTCTAGATCCAAGTATCTAACCCCCAGATACTTCTCCTTTAAAACAGTTCAAAAGAACTCTCAGAACACAACATCAGGTTCTATGCCCAAAACCACAATTGTCCACCAACTAAACACATCTCTATATAATCGAGATACAACCCATTTCTACACTATCGGCATCACTACACTCCATTTATTCTAGTCTTATTCATACAGGTCATCCACTCCCTGGATACCTCCAGGGCCAACCTTCGAGTTGAACTTTTACTCGACTTGCGTAAGCACTAACCGCAGCTCACAACATCCACCAGCTAGTGCAATCACATGCACCTTAGCATTAACAACTTCACAAGCTCTAAACATCGCCTATATACCTGGCACCATACAATCCAACACTTACCCAACCAACATAGGTTGTACTTACATCGAGGCACATCGAGGCGTCTAGCCCCTATGAGACTTTACACACTCTTGTATTCCTTGCCCTAAGGCAACAACAATCATACCAGATCGCCACTCTCTCCTCGGTCTATTGTGCTATTGTTTAATGCATGATAACAACTTACAAAACAAACAAAACAAATTGCTCAGGCCAACTCCAAGCAAGGATCCAAGACTTTGATTTCAGCTTAAAACATTTCACTAGGTAAGAAGACATTGGGCATCCCAATTTTCCCCCAACATAACACTAAGCTTACTATATGCATATCTCAACCATCATGCAACTCAAGCATCAAGATTCAGTCCAGGCAACACAATAACAACTTGTATTCATATTTAATTATCATATAAATCACATTTCCATCACATACTTAGCATTAACATGCTTTAATGTTCACCAACCAAAGCATACATAACCAAAACACATATCCACATCGCAAATCACTTACCAAAAACTTACCATCATCCCAACCTTTCGTAACCTGGCTCTGATACCACCAAATGTAACCCCCTCGACCCGGCCTGGCTGATAGATCGAACCGAGCGGATCACACGAGGAATATTGAAGTAAACCGGAAATGTTCACTTCAATAAACGACCTTTTTTCTTTTAGACTTGTGTAGATGCAATTTAGGTTCCTAGGTGTTCGTACACAAGCATCGGATAAGACATCGACAAAATTGCCAATTAATTAAACCGATTAAGTATTAAGGACCATTTTGTAAATTTGATAAATTATAAGTGCTTTTGTAAGCCTCTTAGCCCGGCCTAGACGGTTGACCCGAACTACGAAGATTACACGGGGAAAACCAAAGTCAACTTGAAAGTCAACCTTGATTAACGACCCTTTTTTTCTTTTTAATCTTGTCTATATGCACGTTAACCCTAAGTGAGCACTCATGAAACATACATGAGAAAGGCACAACGATTGGATAACAAACATGGACTCAATTGCACTTATTACAAGAATAGGGACCAAAATGTAAATTTCGCAAATTGGAAGGTCGTAAGTGATTTTTAAGTTACCTATATCAAATTAGTCGTAATACATGCTTCCCGGTCAAATTCCACCTTAATTGGACATCTCAAACTCATACAATTGCAAACTCGACTTTCGAGACTAAAATGTAAAGATTGCAAACTTCGACACCATTCAAATCAGTGCCCAACGGTCACCAGTTTCAAAACAGCATTGACCGTTTCGAAATGCGGGTTAGTTCCGAGACTGGTTCCGAAACAGGGCATTCTAGTAGCCAAAATGTTTCAGAAAAGCCTCCAGCCGTTTCGAAACACGAAGGCCATTACAAGCCCCCGTTTCGAAACGCCAGTGAGTGTTCCGATACGGTTTGCCAAGAAGATGCAGATTTTGCTGGTTTTTCATACATAAATCCATTCAAACACTACCTAATGACTTCCTAGTCATACCAACAAGTCATCATACATAAATGGAGCATGTTAGTAACTCTAAACACATTCATAGCATCAAACATGAAATTTCACATGTCTATAGGCATGTATCCTATTATCCAAAACCAAGCAATCAACCAAACTCCAAAACAAGCATTAAAAGGCCATTTACAAATTCAAACCATCAAAAGCAACATGCCACAACCCAGGGAGTTCAACACATCTCCCAAAACACATCTTAGGTTCCCATTGCCAAATTACCAAAACTAATAGTATATGAAAACATCACCATACATGAGCTTGGTTTCCCTTGGACACTCTTGGCTTCCTTGTTGCCCTTAAACACTTCAATTATCTGCATTATTGGTACAAGAGAGAGAGTGTAAGCACAATTGCTTAGCGAGGCATGCTCTAAAGAAAACAACACAATAATGCATTTTTAGAAAACTCTTTCAACAAAGCTTTTAAAACTCATGCTCATCTCTTTTCATGCAACCTTGCATACTTTACAAGCATCTCATGCTCCATTATAATCAATACATCATATTGGCTTTCAAGTGATAATTCATAACCATTTATAACACAAAACACAATCAGATACGAGGATTACAAGCGTTGTCCCACACGCTTCATACACACCACCAGACTACACAAGGTGGAGTTTATCGGTACAATCACAACCCCTCAACACCCGTAATGGAGTTTAACGGTACAATCACAACCCCTCAACATCACTCATCGGTAGTTGTATAATTCCACTAACGAGAGTACGAGACACATAACACAAGATCTACACACAGACTTTCAACCACCGTTGTGATCTTACCTCACTCGTTGGGGTACTTGGATGGAGTTTACGGTACAATTACAACCCCTCAACATCCAAGGCGACTTTACTTACAGTGCACCCAATCCTATAGCCGGCTAACTATATCTGATTCAAGTACTTTAAAACCAATTCATCACTTTCCAATATACATCAAATACCATCATGAATTCACTGTTTTAAAGCATTAATCAAAGCCATTAAACATCATGCATCTCCATGCATCATTACCAATTTAATAACATGCCAAAACAAGGATCTCTTACCTTGAGCATCCTTCAACACATGGCTTTCAAAACCAGCATTAACCATGCTAAAACATGCTTTCAAAACAGAATTTAAACATGCAATTTATAACTAATGCATCAAGCCACTTCATAGCACATCCGAGCGAGTTTTTCCGAAAACTTACTCTTGAGCTTAGCTAAGTTGTTTAGACCTAAACTAAGCTCCCAAAACCTTCAAATAATTGTTTCAAAGCTGGAAACCCAACTCTACTCACCAATTACATTTCCTCTGTTTTAAACACATCAAAGCAAAGGATTAATGCATCATCATGCATTGAAATCTTCAGCCAACACACCTAAACTCGCTGCTCTACCCAAAACCAACATTTCGGCTACCAAACACAACCGAAAACACCTCCAAACTCTTCCAAAACATAACCCAGCAAAGATCCATCACTTCTAACCATTTCTAAACATCAATTAACATCCAAAATAAACCTAAACTCGTCCTTATACCTCCAGCTATAACAG
Source organism: Hibiscus tridactylites (assembly GCA_958450335.1). Lineage (NCBI taxonomy): Eukaryota > Viridiplantae > Streptophyta > Magnoliopsida > Malvales > Malvaceae > Hibiscus > Hibiscus tridactylites. The sequence continues at coordinate 68,262,676 of OY288273.1, forward strand.
AACACCAAAAACACCTCAAAAACCACAATTTTCATAAGCAAAAACTTAGGAAATACAAACTATTCGGGATTGCATTGATAAAACCTCATTTCAACATCATTACACATCCAAAATACATTAAAGAATCATCTCAAAATAGAGCCCAAACAATCACAACGAAATTCTTCAAGATTTCTTCCAAAATCTTGAGTTTTAAGCCAAAATCATGTTTCCAACATTAAAACCATTTATAAAACTTAAATTAAGGATTGAAAACTTGGGAATTTCAGTAAAGAACTGAGTATTTAGAGGAGAAGAACAATCTTACCTCTAAATGGTGATTTCTCCTTGATTTGGGCCAATTTCCTTGAAAATTCAATGAGGAAATCAAAAGGATTTGATGCAAGATTGATCAGGAACTAATTGATGATAGAAATCTCATCAAATTAAGTGAAGATCAATGCAAAATTTACTGGAGAAAAAGTGTTTGGATGATGAGATTTTAAGAGAAAAAGGAATGAAAGAAAATTAGGAAAAGGTAGTTATGAAAATCCAAAAAGTAGTTTCCCTTTTCTTTTAGTTAATTAAAATACTAATTAAATCACCCAAATTAAGGAAAAATCTGGAGAAAACATTTTTGGGTAAATTAGCTCCTTAAAGATTCAAAGTTTCAATCCTTACAAAACAGTTACCACTAAACTTTTCAAAAATCGCATTTTAGTCACTACACCGAAATGTAATATTTCCAAACCTTATTTTGTAAAATTGATTTCACCACTCTCATATACATATTAAAAGATGATTTTTAGATATTTTCTATATTTTAAAGCATCCCGAACTAGGCTTTCCCTAAAGCCTCCTTTTATATTCGAACCGAATATCCGACCGGTCTGGTTCAGACCCTAAACTTCTAAGCCCAAAATTGCGGTGTTACAACTTTCATTCAATTCAAGTTACCAATCTTCAATTAGATCCATTTTATACTTCCAGTGAAAATTTATCTCAAAAATATATTTACTGTAACACCCCAATTTTGGGCTTAGAAGTTTTGGGTTTGGACCGGACCGGTCGGATCGCGGTTCGAATATAAAAGGGTGAATTTAGGAAAGCATAGTTCGGGTTGCATTAAAAATATGGAAAAATGTCTTAAAATCCTCTTTTATTATATATAAGAGAAAGGTGGAATCAATTTTACAAAATGAGGTTTGGAAGAGTGACATTTTGGGTTAGTGACCAAAATGTAATTTTTGAAAACTGGGTGACTGTTTTAAAAAGGATTGAAACTTTGAATCTTTAGGGAGCTATTTACCCAAAAGAGTTTCTCCAGATTTTTCTGAATAATTATCAATTAATTAATGGTTTTAAAATAAAGGTAAAAGGGAGGGAAAGATATTTTGGCCATAACTAACTTTTCTCTCAAATCTTCCATTTTCTTTTCTCTCAACTTTTCTCTCAACCCAAACACATTTCTCCAGCAAATTCCCTCTGATTTTGACAACTAAAGATGAGTTTTCAATTCTCATTCGATCTCTAATCAATTCTACAACAAAACCTTAGCATTTGCTTATTGGATTTTTCAAGAATCTTGGTTCCAAAAAGGGAGAAACTCAAGTTTAGAGGTATGAACGTCCTTCTCCTCTAAATTCTCAGTTCTGTACTGAAATTCCCAAGTTCTCAATCCTTGATTTGTGTTTTATTAAAGGTTTTGCAAATGTATTCTTGATCTTGGCTTTAAAATGCAAGATTTGCTTTAATTTTGATGAAATTCGTATGGTCTGATTGGGCATTGTTTTGAGATGTCATTTTGGTGTAAAATGAATGTATAATTGATGAGAAATTGAGGTTTAATCAATGCAATCCCGGATAGGTTAAATTTCCTAAGTTTTGCTTGAGTTTTTGGTTGTTTTTGGAGTGATCTTGATGATCTGTTATAGCTGGAGGTATAAGGACGTGGTTAGATCCATTTTGGATGTTAATTGATGTTTAAGGATGTTTAGAATTGATGGATCTTGGCTGGGTAGTGTTGCGGAGTTGTTTGGATGTGTTTTCGGTTGTGTTTGGTAGCCGAAAATGGAGTGTGGATGAGAGCAGCGAGTTTAGGTGCTTTCGTTGAAGATATTAATGCATGATGATGCATTAATCCTCTGGTTTGATGTGTTTAAAACATGGGAGACATCTTCGGATCTTTGTGGTGGTGATCCGGAAGCTTGATTGGTGTTTCGGCAAGTGCGAAACGTAATCGGTGAGTGGATTTTGGTTTTCAGCTTTGAAACCAATGTTTTGAAGGTTTGGGAGCTTAGTTTAAGTCTAATCAACTTTGCTAAGCTCAAGAGGAAGTTTTCGGAAAAACTCTCTTGTTGATGAACCATGAGTTGGTTGAATGCAATGTGATTGTTTGCATGTTTTAAATTCTGTTTTGAAAGCATATTTTAGCATGTCTATTTGCAGATTTTATAAGCCATGTGTTGAAGGATGCTCAAGGTAGGAGATCCTTGTTTTGAACATTTGATAAAATGTGGTTTTGATGCATAATGGAGCATGATGATTAATGGCTTTGTTAAATGCTTTAAAACAGTGGATTATTGATGTAAATGATTCATATTGGCAAGTGATGTTTTGAGAAAGGTTAAGAACACTATGGTGGTTAAAAGTCCATAGGTGGTTCTTGTGCTAAGAACAACATGGTGGTTAAAAGTCCATGGTTGGTTCTTGTTAAGGTCACAAAGGTGGTTAAAAGTCCTTGTGTGAGCCTTGTGTATTTTAAGAACAACATGGTGGTTAAAAGTCCATGGTTGGTTCTTGTTAAGGTCAGAAAGGTGGTTAAAAGTCCTTGTGTGGTCCTTGTGAATTGTAAGAACACCATGGTGGTTAAAAGTCCATGGGCGATTCTTGTGCTAAGGACACAATGGTGGTTAAAAGTCCATGTGTGGTCCTTGTGAATTGTAAGATCACAATGGTGGTTAAAAGTCCATGTGTGGATCTTATGTTGATTGAATTTTGAGATGGAAAGACTTTGATTATCACTTGTGGCCAATATGACATGTTAATGAATTTGAAGCATGAAATGCTTGTTTTAAATGCTTATGTGCATGTATAAATGTTATTTTGAACTAAGGTTTATAAAGGTGTTTTATAAATGCATTATTGAGTTGTTTTAAATGAGTATTCCTCACTAAGCAATGTGCTTACGCTCTCTCTCTTTTCTTAGACCAATAATGCAGAGCATTGAAGTGCTTATAAGGGCAGCAAGTGGTCAAGAATCCAAGTGAAGAATTAAGCTCATGTATGGTGAAAGTTTCTTAACACTATTAGCTTTTGGCATTTGGCAATGGGGGACCAATGTTGTTGTTTTGGGAGATGTTTTGGACTCCCTAAGTTGGATTTATGTTGTTGTTGATGATGGAACATGTAATTGGTCTTTGTGAAGTTGGTTTGGTATTATGATGCTTGAATGGTTTTCTAAATAGGATGCATGCCTATAGAATTGGGAATTTGTTTAATTGATGCCATGTTTGAGTATGGTTGATGCTAATATGTTCCTTATGCATGTAATGACTTGCTGGTATAATTTGGTTGCCTTTGGAGCATGTTTGGTGAGTCAATTGTGTGTTAAACCAGCTGATTTTCTGCAATCTGGGCAGGCCGTATCGGAACGGATGCTACCGTTTCGGAACGGGGGCCTGAAATGGCCTAGGCGTTTTGAAACGGGAAGAACCGTTCCAGAACGGAAATGCTACTGCCAAGCCCCGTATCGAAATGTGTTTCGGAACGGTCCCGCGTTTCGGAACAGGTCCTCCCTGTTTTGGAACACCCGACCGTTGGGCACTGAAATTGATGGTTATATGTTTTGAAATCTTTGCGTTTTGGTCCTGAATCTTGTTTATGAAATTGGATGAGTTTGAGATGTCCTTTTGAGTTGAAATTTGGCAGAGAAGCATGAAACATGACTAATTACATGATGGTAACACAAAAATGAGTTAAGTCCTTGTAATTTCCAGAATTTACGTTTTGGTCCCTAAATTCATGTTTTGTGCAATTAAGTCCCTGAATGTTTTCTGAATGCGCTGATCTTTGAGTATGATGATTGTTCGAACATATCTAGGGTTAATGTGCACTTAGATAAGATTAAAAAGAAAAAAAGGGTCGTTAATCAAGGTTGACTTTCGGGTTGACTTTGGTTTTCCCCGTGTAAACTTCTTAATTCGGTTCAACCGTCTGGGCCGTGTTAAGGGGGTTACATTTGGTGGTATCAGAGCTGAGTTCTCGTGTAAATTGGAATGATTATGTGGATGATTATGTATGAATGCTTTGTATGCTTGTTGAGTGAAAGCATGTTGTGTGAATTGTAAGTATGTTACAATTGTGGTGTATGCTGTGGTGAAGCATGTTAGGGGGACCCATTGCCAAATCAAAGCTAATGAAATGATATTGTTTTTAATTTGAAATGAGCTTGAGTACTTGGATTGCTTACCTTACTGGGCCTGATTTTGTTTATTTGCGTTGTGATTGCATTGTTAGTGAATGGCACCTCGTAGAGAAACGAGGATCAATACGTGAGTTGTGGCTCAAAATGAGAATGAGGAGAACGCTGAAAATGTGGTGGATTTACCTCATCCGCTTGGTGGTGGTGGTGCTGGGGGTGAAGGAGCTGCAACTGGTGCTGGTGCTGGGGGCGCTGGACCTGAAGCTGGTCAGGGGCAAGCTGTTCCTGACATGACAATGCTGGTACAAGCTATTGATGGAGCTTTTCGAGCAGCAGTAGCTGGAGCTCAAGGAGCTGGGCATCAGGGAGATGCCAATGCTAGACTACCCTTGGAGCGTTTGCGCAGTCTAGGAGGGACTGAGTTCAGAGGTTTGTCTGCTGAAGGTTCGGAGTCTTGGTTGGAAAGTACCAAGAGAATATTGGGTCAAATGAATTGCACTGATGTGCAGAAGCTGGGATGTGTGGTGTCATTGTTGCAAGACGATGCATACACTTGGTGGACAACCACTATCTCTGGGATGGCGGATGCTGATGTGACTTGGACGTTCTTTCAGAACGCGTTCAAGAGAAGGTACCTGGGTGTGATGTACTTAGATGAAAAGAAAAGAGAATTCATGTCTCTTACCCAAGGGAGCATGTCTGTAGCTGAGTACGAAGTTTAGTTTGTTCGACTCAGTCAGTATGCACCTGAGCTTGTTTCGGATGAGCGGGAGAGGTGTGAAAGGTTCCGTTATGGTTTGGTGACGGAAGTAAAGACGTATATGCTGGCAGCTGAGTATAATGATTTTGATGTGCTGGTTGGTAGAGCAAAGGACATTGAGATGAACTTGGGTTTATCTTCTAGAAGTGTTGGTTCTGGTGCTGGTAAGCGAGTTGCTGAGTATAGTTCCGGTGGTGGACGGAATAAGAGGGGACGCGATCAGAAGTATCATCATTCGGCTAAGCGAGGTGGTGGTGCGCTTGCTCAGGGAGGCAAGGCAAGAGCTGAACCGAACGCATGTTGGACATGTGGATCGCGTGGCCATATGAAGCGTGATTGCCCTCGAGCGGCGAGGGAGGTGCAGGCACCTATTGTGGCAGCTGGTAACTCATGCTGGAACTGTGGATCTACGGATCACATGAGGAGAGAGTGTCCTATGTTGGCTGGTGGTGGCCAAGGACGTGCTCCTGTAGTTGTTGCACCACAGAGAGGTCGTGGGCGCGGACGAGGTAATTTCCAGCGGAGAGAGGAAGGTGTGCGTAATGTAGCTCATGTTGTAGCTATTCAGCCTGAGGGTGGCGGCCAGGCGAGAGTGTATGCTCAGAGGGAGGGGAGAAATGACACGGATGTGATCGCAGGTACCTTTACTTTGCAATCCTTGTCATTACTTTCCTTGATTGATTCTGGCTCCACACCTTCATACATTTTGCGTGAGCATGCTGAATTGCTTGGTTTGCCTGTTGAGTCTTTGGATGTTGGTATGCGTGTCACTAGTTCTTTTGGTGAAACTGTTGTGACTCGAAAGCTTTATAGAAGATGTCCTTTGGTTGTTCAAGATCATGTTTTTCCTGTTGATCTTATGGAATTGCCTTTCTATGGTTTTGATGTAATCCTTGGTATGGATTGGCTTGTTGAGCATCGAGCTGTGGTGGATTGTGAGAATAAGCGAGTTTCGTTGAAACTTACGGATGATTATGAGGTAGTTGTGGTTGGTGAGAGTGTGAAGTTTCTTGCCAATGTGGTGTCTACATTGGAGGCGAGCCGGATGCTGAGGCAAGGTTGTGAAGCCTATCTAGCTTTTGTGATGAATCCTAGCTCTAAGGAGTTGCGTGTGCAAGCTATCAGGACTGTGCGCGAGTTTCCCGAGGAGTTGCCTGGATTGCCTCCTAATCGTGAAGTGGATTTTGGGATTGAGTTGTATTAGAACACAACTCCAGTGTCCATTAATCCGTATAGAATGGCACCTAAGGAGTTGAAAGAGCTGAAGACGCAATTGCAGGAGTTGCTTGATCGTGGGTTCATTCGGCCGAGTGTGTCACCTTGGGGTGCACCAGTCTTGTTTGTGAAGAAGAAGATTGGCACTATGAGAATGTGCATTGATTACCGTCAGCTGAACAAGTTGACTATCAAGAATCGGTATCCATTGCCGAGAATTGATGATCTTTTTGATCAATTTAGGGGAGCAGCTGTGTTCTCTAAAATTGACTTAAGGTCAGGGTATTACCAGTTGGAGGTGAAGGATGTGGATGTGCCAAAGACAGCTTTCAGGACGAGGTATGGGCATTATGAGTTCCTTGTGATGTCGTTTGGTTTGACAAATGCTCCTGCAGCTTTCATGGACATGATGAATCGTGTATTTCATGAATACCTGGATAAGTTTGTTGTGGTGTTCATTGATGATATCCTCGTGTACTCGCGTACTGAGGAGGAGCATGAAGAGCATTTGAGGATTGTGTTGCAAGCTTTGTTGGAGAATCAGCTTTATGCTAAGCTGAGCAAGTGTGAGTTCTGGCTTAGAGAAGTGGTGTTTCTTGGTCATGTGGTTTCTGCTGAAGGGATTCATGTTGATCCTCAGAAGATTGAGGCGGTGATGAATTGGAAGGTTCCTAAGTCTGTTCATGAAGTCCGTAGTTTCCTTGGTTTGACGGGCTATTATCAGAGGTTCGTGGATGGGTTTTCAAAGATTGCTGCACCTTTGACGAAGTTGTTGCAGAAGGATGTTAAGTATGAGTGGACGGAAGCGAGACAGCAGGCTTTTGAGAAGCTTAAGGCAGCTTTGACACAAGCTCCTATCTTGGTTCAGACTGAGTCATGGAAAGAGTTTGTGGTGTATAGCGATGCGTCCTATGTTGGTTTGGGATGTGTGTTGATGCAAGAGGGTAAGGTGGTGGCTTATGCGTCTCGGCAGTTGAAAGTGCATGAGCGCAATTATCCTATACATGACATCGAGTTGGATGCGGTGGTTTTTGCTTTGAAGATCTGGAGACATTATTTGTATGGTGAGAAGTGTACTGTGTACATGGATCACAAGAGTTTGAAGTATCTGATGTCTCAGAAGGAGTTGAATCTTAGGCAGCGACGTTGGGTGGAGTTGCTCAAGGATTATGATTTGACGATTGAGTATCACCCTGGAAAAGCTAATGTTGTAGAGGATGCCTTGAGTAGGAAGGTAGCTGTTGAGTTGAGGGCTATGTTTGCCAGTTTGAGCATTTCGCATGATGGTGGTCTTGTGGCTGAGTTGCAGGTGAAACCATCTTTGGTTCAGTTGATCAAGGAAAAGCAGTTGTTGGATGATTCCTTGGTACCGCATGTACAGGATATTGCGGAAGGTAGGCCTTCGGATTTTTGTTTTAATGATGATGGAGTGTTGTGTTTTGGGAGTCGGATAGTAGTGCCCTATGATGCTGAGTTGAGGCGTGCTATTCTGACTGAAGGTCATAGTAGTCCTTTTGCTATGCACCCTGGTAGTACTAAGATGTATCGTGATCTTCGTGATGAGTACTATTGGGTGGGTTTAAAGAAAGATGTTGCTGAATTTGTAAGCAAGTGCATGGTGTGTCAGCGAGTTAAGGCTGAGCATCAGTTTCCTTCAGGGTTGTTGCAACCGTTGAGGATTCCTGAATGGAAGTGGGAAAGGATTACCATGGATTTTGTATCTGGTTTGCCTTTGTCGCCATCGAAGAAGAATTCGGTGTGGGTGATTGTGGATCGCTTGACGAAGTGTGCGCATTTCTTGCCTGTGCATACTACGTACTCTTTGGATAAGCTTACGGAGCTGTACATTGCTGAGATTGTGCGGCTGCATGGTGTGCCTAAGTCGATTCTGTCGGATAGGGATCTGAGGTTTACATCGCGTTTCTGGCAGTGTTTGCATCAGGCTTTGGGTACACGGTTGAATTTCAGTACATCTTATCATCCTTAGTCGGATGGTCAGTCCGAGCGTGTTATTCAGGTTTTGGAGGATATGTTGAGGTGCTGCGTGATTGAGTTTCAAGGCTCTTGGGAGAAACATTTGCCTTTGGTGGAGTTTGCCTATAATAACAGTTATCAGGCAAGTATTCAAATGGCACCTTATGAAGCTTTGTACGGGAGGAAGTGTAGGACTCCTCTTTGTTGGGCTAAAACAGGACAGAAGTTGGTTTCGATGCCAGCTTTGTTGAAAGGAACCACCGAGAAGGTGAAGCTCATTTGTGAGGGCTTGAAGGCAGCTTTCTGATCGGCAAAAGTCTTACGCGGATCTGAAGCGTAAGGAGATTGAGTATGCGGTGGGTGACCGTGTGTTTTTGAAAGTATCGCCTTGGAAAAAGTTGATGAGGTTTGGCCGAAAGGTTAAGTTGAGCCCTAGGTATATTGGACCGTACGAGGTGATTGAGCGTGTGGGTCCTGTTGCGTACAAGTTGAGGTTACCACAGGAATTGGAAAAGATTCATGATGTGTTTCATGTTTCTATGCTTCGGAAGTATAGATCTGATCCTTCACATGTAAGGCCTGTGGAAGAAGTGGAATTGAATCCGGATTTGACCTATGATGAGGAACCGGTGAAGATTCTGGATTCGGATAGTAAGGTTCTTCGAGGCAAGACCATTGAGTTGGTAAAAGTGTTGTGGAAGCATCGTGGTGTTGAAGAAGCCACATGGGAACGTAAGGATGACATGTTGAAGCAGTTTCCGTACCTCTTTCCTTCAGGTAAATTTCGAGGACGAAATTTCTTAAGGGGGGGAGAGTTGTAACACCCCAATTTTGGGCTTAGAAGTTTTGGGTTTGGACCGGACCGGTCGGATCGCGGTTCGAATATAAAAGGGTGAATTTAGGAAAGCCTAGTTCGGGTTGCATTAAAAATATGGAAAAATGTCTTAAATCCTCTTTTATTATATATAAGAGAAAGGTGAAATCAATTTTACAAAATGAGGTTTGGAAGAGTGACATTTTGGGTTAGTGACCAAAATGTAATTTTTGAAAACTGGGTGACTGTTATAAAAAGGATTGTAACTTTGAATCTTTAAGGAGCTATTTACCCAAAAGAGTTTCTCCAGATTTTTCTGAATAATTATCAATTAATTAATGGTTTTAAAATAAAGGTAAAAGGGAGGGAAAGATATTTTGGCCATAACTAACTTTTCTCTCAAATCTTCCATTTTCTTTTCTCTCAACTTTTCTCTCAACCCAAACACATTTCTCCAGCAAATTTCCTCTGATTTTGACAACTAAAGATGAGTTTTCAATTCTCATTTGATCTCTAATCAATTCTACAACAAAACCTTAGCATTTGCTTATTGGATTTTCAAGAATCTTGGTTCCAAAAAGGGAGAAACTCAAGTTTAGAGGTATGAACGTCCTTCTCCTCTAAATTCTCAGTTCTTTACTGAAATTCCCAAGTTCTCAATCCTTGATTTGTGTTTTATTAAAGGTTTTGCAAATGTATTCTTGATCTTGGCTTTAAAATGCAAGATTTGCTTTAATTTTGATGAAATTCGTATGGTCTGATTGGGCATTGTTTTGAGATGTCATTTTGGTGTAAAATAAATGTATAATTGATGAGAAATTGAGGTTTAATCAATGCAATCCCGGATAGGTTAAATTTCCTAAGTTTTGCTTGAGTTTTTGGTTGTTTTTGGAGTGATCTTGATGATCTGTTATAGCTGGAGGTATAAGGACGTGGTTAGATCCATTTTGGATGTTAATTGATGTTTAAGGATGTTTAGAGTTGATGGATCTTGGCTGGGTAGTGTTGTGGAGTTGTTTGGATGTGTTTTCGGTTGTGTTTGGTAGCCGAAAATGGAGTGTGGATGAGAGCAGCGAGTTTAGGTTCTTTCGTTGAAGATATTAATGCATGATGATGCATTAATCCTCTGCTTTGATGTGTTTAAAACAAGGGAGACATCTTCAGATCTTTGGGGTGGTGATCCAGAAGCTTGATCGGTGTTTCGGCAAGTGCAAAACGGAATCGGTGAGTGGATTTTGGTTTTCAGTTTTGAAACCAATGTTTTGAAGGTTTGGGAGCTTAGTTTAAGTCTAATCAACTTTTCTAAGCTCAAGAGTAAGTTTTGGGAAAAACTCTCTTGTTGATGAACCATGAGTTGGTTGAATGCAATGTGATTGTTTGCATGTTTTAAATTCTGTTTTGAAAGCATATTTTAGCATGTCTACTTGCTGATTTTATAAGCCATGTGTTGAAGGATGCTCAAGGTAGGAGATCCTTGTTTTGAACATTTGATAAAATGTGGTTTTGATGCATAATGGAGCATGATGATTAATGGCTTTGTTAAATGCTTTAAAACAGTGGATTATTGATGTAAATGATGCATATTGGCAAGTGATGTTTTGAGAAAGGTTAAGAAAACTATGGTGGTTAAAAGTCCATAGGTGGTTCTTGTGCTAAGAACAACATGGTGGTTAAAAGTCCATGGTTGGTTCTTGTTAAGGTCACAAAGGTGGTTAAAAGTCCTTGTGTGAGCCTTGTGTATTTTAAGAACAACATGGTGGTTAAAAGTCCATGGTTGGTTCTTGTTAAGGTCAGAAAGGTGGTTAAAAGTCCTTGTGTGGTCCTTGTGAATTGTAAGAACACCATGGTGGTTAAAAGTCCATGGGCGATTCTTGTGCTAAGGACACAATGGTGGTTAAAAGTCCATGTGTGGTCCTTGTGAATTGTAAGATCACAATGGTGGTTAAAAGTCCATGTGTGGATCTTATGTTGATTGTATTTTGAGATGGAAAGACTTTGATTATCACTTGTGGCCAATATGACATGTTAATGAATTTGAAGCATGAAATGCTTGTTTTAAATGCTTATGTGCATGTATAAATGTTATTTTGAACTAAGGTTTATAAAGGTGTTTTATAAATGCATTATTGAGTTGTTTTAAATGAGTATTCCTCACTAAGCAATGTGCTTACGCTCTCTCTCTTTTCTTAAACCAATAATGCAGAGCATTGAAGTGCTTATAAGGGCAGCAAGTGGTCAAGAATCCAAGTGAAGAATTAAGCTCATGTATGGTGAAAGTTTCTTAACACTATTAGCTTTTGGCATTTGGCAATGGGGGACCAATGTTGTTGTTTTGGGAGATGTTTTGGACTCCCTAAGTTGGTTTTATGTTGTTGTTGATGATGGAACATGTAATTGGTCTTTGTGAAGTTGGTTTGGTATTATGATGCTTGAATGGTTTTCTAAATAGGATGCATGCCTATAGAATTGGGGATTTGTTTAATTGATGCCATGTTTGAGTATGGTTGATGCTAATATGTTCCTTATGCATGTAATGACTTGCTGGTATAATTTGGTTGCGTTTGGAGCATGTTTGGTGAGTCAATTGTGTGTTAAACCAGCTGATTTTCTGCAATCTGGGCAGGCCGTATCGGAACGGATGCTACCGTTTCGGAACGGGGGCCTGAAATTGCCTAGGCGTTTCGAAACGGGAAGAACCGTTCCGGAACGGAAATGCTACTGCCAAGCCCCGTATCGAAACGTGTTTCGAAACGGTCCCGCGTTTCGGAACAGGTCCTCCCTGTTTCGAAACACCCGACCGTTGGGCACTGAAATTGATGGTTATATGTTTTGAAATCTTTGCGTTTTGGTCCTGAATCTTGTTTATGCAATTGGATGAGTTTGAGATGTCCTTTTGAGTTGAAATTTGGCAGAGAAGCATGAAACATGACTAATTACATGATGGTAACACAAAAATGGGTTAAGTCCTTGTAATTTCCAGAATTTACGTTTTGGTCCCTAAATTCATGTTTTGTGCAATTAAGTCCCTGAATGTTTTCCGAATGCGCTGTTCTTTGAGTATGCTGATTGTTCGAACATATCTAGGGTTAATGTGCATTTAGATAAGATTAAAAAGAAAAAAAAGGGTCGTTAATCAAGGTTGACTTTCGGGTTGACTTTGGTTTTCCCCGTGTAAACTTCTTAATTCGGTTCAACCGTCTGGGCCGGGTTAAGGGGGTTACATTTACAACTCATTCAATTGCGTGCAAGGAAAACAAGGACCAAAATGCAAGAAGCAGAACTCAGGACAATTCCAATATAGATCCAACGGTCTAGTGTTTCATAACAGAAAGCCCCGTATCAAAATGGTCGTTTCGAAACGTAGTTGATCTTTTCGATACGCGGGGGCGTTTCGAAACCCCACAAGACACGTTCTGGTACGATGGTTCATAGAGGCAAAATGTTTTGGAACGAGCCTCACCATTCCGAAACTCCAAGACCATTACAGGCCACTGTTTCAAAACAGGTATGGGCGTTCCGAAACACCTGGGACTGCAACTTTCTAAAAAGCTGTTTTAAATCACTTTTCACCCTCCGAAACCATCCCGACACATGTCCTACCATGCATACAACTCAAATACACATCAATGACCACATATATGAAGCACAAGCATCGTCATAGCATCATTCACTCAAGCTATGTAACTAAAGGCATGCTTCCTAGATGTCAAAAGGACCTAAAGGGCTAAATTCCAAGTGCAAGCATAAAACCAAACTCAAAGGGCATTTACAAGTCCAAATATGCATCTTAAACTTGCAAAAAATCAGAAAACACCAAACCAACAACATGTATAACATTGGGCACCCTCATTGCCTTTATTACACTAGTTCAAAGCCAAGGCTTACCTTCAATCAAACTATTCCTCCGATCCCCTTGCAAGTGATGCCTCCAAAGTTTAAATTGGTTGCATTGATGAACAAATAGAGCATCATGATACAAGCTTAGTGAGGATTGCTCAAACCAAAACATCACCAATGTACAAAACCATTTTTAACTCTTTTCAAAACCATCAAGCTTCCTTTGACAAAACATGCACTTAAACCACAAAAACATTGTGAAGAACATCATGTAACATGATACCTATAAATCCAACAATTAAACCATTGCTTCCCATAATACAAGCCTTCCAAGCATAATCACCTTTATGACAAGCCTAAACCAAAACATGCATCTTTCAAATTATTCATCAACAACATTTTCCACAATGTTTAAATTCATTATATTGGCTCACAAGTGATAAACAACAATCTCAAAACCATGTATCAGATACAAGGATTACCAACGGTTGTCCCACACCCTTCATACACTCTACTGGCATTTTAAGGTTCACACACAAGAGCGACCCTCCATCGTTGTGACACCCATTGTGGAGTATTCGATACAATCACAACCCCTCAACACCACTCATCGGGAGATGTATAATACACTAACAAAAAATGGGACACACATAAGGTTCACACCCGGGAGCTACCCTTAACCTTTGTAACCTTAAACAATCCTCAATCTTTAGGGTACTTGGATGGAGTATTCGGTACAATCACAACCCCTCAACACCCAAGGCGACTTGTTTATAGTGCACTCAATCCTATAGCTGACTAACTATATCCGATTTCATTTATAAAACACTTTAACTAACATCACTTGCCAATATAATCCATATCTCATGCATTAAACCAAATTCTAATTTACTTACTTCCGAACATGGCATCAACACATGCAAACAAGGATCACTTACCTAGTGCATCCTTAAACAACTTGGCATCATCATACACAATTTATTATCTCAAAACATGCTTTAAAACAGTAAGTGAATGCATTAAAAATCAAGTGCAACCAAAGACACAAAACTAGCATAACCGAGGGAGAAATTCTGATTTACTTACATCCAAACATAATAAAGCATTTGAAGCTCTTATTAAGTTCCCAAAACCTTTTCAAAAATGTTTCCACGTTGGAAAACCAAATTCCACTCTCCAACTTGCGAAACCATGCTTGCCGACGCAACTATCGATCGTCTGAAGACTCCAAAATCACTTCGTTTAATTCTGAAATATTGTCCGCTGTTTTCAACACATCAAAACAGATGTTCAATGGATAAAAATGCATCCAAAACCCCAACACACACAAGAAAACCCGCAACCCTGCTCTAAAGCACCAAAACACCCATCCGAAACAACCGAGAACTCAATCGATTGACCTCTAACTTCAGCCCAGCCGTTACCCAACTCATCCAACAGATTTTAGGCATTAATCAACATCGAAAATAATGTTAAACCATCGTCATACCTCCGGCAACTCGAAATCCTCAAGAACGCCTCAAAAACTCCCTTAAAACACTCCAAAAACTAAGGATCCCAAGGATTTCGGGGTCTATATGATTAAGACTCCACTTCAATACTAAAAACGTTTAAAAACTCATTTAGAAACAATCTCATACCGGCCAAATCAATCAAAACCCGAAAATCACCTTTTAAATCAATATTTCATCAAGATTTCAAGAGTTGATTATTCTAAAAACAAAACCTCAATCTAAATCAGTATTAAAGAGTCAAATATCTTTGGAATTTCATTAAAGAACTTATATTAGAGGGATAGCACAAAAATTACCTCCAATCCTTGATTTTCCTCTAATTTGGCAAGATTTGCTAGAAGAAACATGAAGGAAAATGGAATAAACCAATGGAGAAAAGATAGAAATCAAGAGAGGGTTTGAGAGAAAAAGATTTCTGGAAAATTGAGAGAAAAAGAGTATTGTTTGGCTGAAGTGAAAGAGAGAGTGAATATGATCATGAAAATGTTTTAACCGATTAACTAACTTTTTAATTAAACCATATTAAAAGCCTTTTTAATTTTTAATAATATTTAAAACACATGCCAAATTAGGGAAAAGACATAATTGCCAAGTATCTCCCTAAGGATTCTAAGATTTTGACTCCTCTTGAAAAACACATTTTCCAACTTTTAAATCTTTACATTTTGGTCACTACCCAAAATGTACACTTTAGAAAATCCATTTTGTAAAATTGATTTGGCCAACCTCTTAAACATAATTTTAGAGGATTTAAGGAATTTTATCATATTTTTATCCTATCCCGAACCCCAATCTCCCTAAACCACCTTTGAACGGTTCGAACAACTAACATCGATTCCACCGGCCCGACCCGACTCACTCAAAATATATAAGCCCAAAATCGTGGCGTTACAATAGCCCTCCCCTGTTTTAGTGTATTAAAACAGTCCCTAAATAAGTTGTTTCATCAAAACGGCCCTTAATTGAACAATTAACAAGCAATGTTACCAAAATCAGTTTCAAGTACCAATCACACAACTAACAATGTCCAACCAATTCCTCAATCCTTCACAACAAAATAGAACTCATTATCAAGCATTTTAACATTCAAGCCATGAAGCAATTTCACAAGAGAAACATGGTAAGAACTTGACTCACTAAGCTTATATCCTTCATCCTCCACGGTTATGTCTTAAGCTCTCTCTTTTTCTCTCAAATGCAAGTTTCGGCCAAATGAAGGAGAAGATGACTGTGGAGTAATTCATCATCCCATCGAGACCCCAAATTCCAATCCCCACATGGTAATTGGATTGGTGACATGTGTAAGGACCACTAGCTAAAATATTTTTAGCATGGAAACCCGTAATGACCACTCATTCTTCCTTCCTTTTTAAAATATTCCTAGACCCTTAATTTAATCTTCCCTTATAAATGCATTAACCCAATTAAGTTATATTTGATTTAGTAACTTACTACTAAGACTATCTTTGGGGTATTACACTAGTTTAGGGAACTTTAGTTTCACTCTATGTGAGGTATGAATCTAATCTGCAAAACAAACTTAGGTTCTCTTCAAAACTAAACTCAGAAAAGATTATAAACAAACAACAATGTCAGGGTAAAAAGAAAGAATAAGCCAACAATGTTTTGCCAAGGCAAGAAAAAAAGATGCAGAACTCTCCTTTGCTTTAGAGATAATAGGTAACGTGAGGCTTCGTGGTTTGCTACCTCTTAGTTCTCAAGTAAAAAACTTTAGCGTATGAGTTGAAGAGTAAAGCCTAGTAATGTCTAGATTAACGTGGGGGTTCGTGGTATACTCCCTCTTATTTCTCACGCAAAACAGTATCACAAAGCAAGCCTGAATATATTGCTAGAAAAAAACACCCTTGGCGAGATGTTTTTTGAGTTTGGGTAATAAAGCTGACTAACCGAGTTGAGTAAATTTGATGCATATTTCCCGCGCTTCATGCACGTTTGATGACCTTAGACTGGAGCTATATTCTTGAACTTGAATTTGCTTATCTGATGGCATTGATACACTAATTACCCGAGGACAGACCTAAGGACATCAAAGAAGTCTGGCAACGGAGTGCTCAATTTAATGGTGAGCGTTGGCAAAGGATGCTTGGATTTCACGCTACTTATGTAAGCCTTTAATAACATCCTACCTTGGGTTATTGCCATGCATATTTAAGGTAGTATTGCCTCCGTCGATGGCAATTCCCTAAGTTAACCACAATAAAACCTTTATATGTCTATAGTGAAGTTTTACATTTATTAACTTGATTAAGTGTTAATATTTACTCCTAGGGATGGAAATCTTGATAATTTGGCCGAGGTACTTTCTCGTTTTAATAGATTATTAGTTGTATTTGTAAAACCCCCTTCCCGGCCTGGTCGAGAACCGGGTCGAAGGGTGTTATCGGTGAACGATGTGGTGAACGGTGCTATAAAATTTCAACTCATTAATAGGAAAATCACGAATGAAGTGACCCTGCTCACCACAATAGTAACAAGCTCTAGTCTTCTTATGGCAATGTCCCGCTGGGTGCTTATTCTGACAGTAATTGCAGAGAGGGTACTGGTTACCTCGATTCGAGCCTCTAGTGCTATCAACGACTGAGGTCTCTCAATGTTCCCAGATTGGGAGGGCTGCGAATAGATATTCTGTTTGAGGCCTTGATATCTCCCCTTCTTGTTCAATCTCGGAGGTCAAGAATCATCCATGAACCTCTTCTCAGATTTTCCAAACCCACCAGCTCGTTGAGCTCTCTAGGCAGCTTTAGTGGCTTGACTCGGTTCATCAGATCCTAGAAGTTGGTGATACCAAGAGCCATAAACATGGGCCGTAGGTCATCGCTAAGGCCAGCTATAAACATTCTACCCTTGTCTTCTTCTTTCTTTATAAATTCTACTCCGTATCGACAATATTTGTAGAAAACATGGATATATTGCTCGATAGGTCACCCACCCTGCCTCAGATGGAGAAAGGTATTCCTCCTTTCCTCAAGGTAATATTCACTAATGTATTTATTCCGGAACACTCGGAGAAAGAACTCCCAAGTAACTGATTCTTCAGGAGTTGTGAGAATAGTGGTTTCCCACCACATGAGAGCTTCATCGGTTAGTAACGCAATAGCAAACTCTAACTTGTGTTCATCCGAACACTGCAACTGCTTGTTCATGAAACGCAGCGTGTTATCCAGCCAATATTCGTCAACTTCAGGATTATCATCATCTTGTCCGGTAAAGGAATAGGCCTGTAGCGAAGCCAACTTATCCACAGAGGCACAAACATACTGGACAACATGAGGGGTAGGATGAATCGATGGTGTTGCTTGCATCACAACTGTTGCGTGTAAAATAGTCTATCGCAATGGTAGTGCAAGTATACACGACGCAAGTAGTAAAGTGATACGAAGTATCGGATATCGTCTCCACAGGGATTGGGGTAATAGCTTCACCTTAGTTCACTGCACGAAAGTAAAGGAAATATTTGAGAGTTGTCACGAGAATAATAAAGTAAACTTAAATAAAAGAATTGAGATATCAAGATAGAGAGAATGGGCTGGTATTGAATTGCTCAGTAGTGCAGGTATTGCAATGTTTAGGAACTCCAGTTCTGTCGTTGCACCCGTCGTGGCAGCACCTATCGTGGCAGCTGTCCGTTGGTTGTCGCGGCAGCAAACACACCAACTGAGTACTCCAAGTTTGGCAAGAATCCCAGATCAGACTTGGCCTATCCCTAGGTCCAAGTCTGTCGATGATCACGTCTTTGATGATACCTCCCGGCGTGAATCGAAGGATGAACACCGATGTGTATGAAATCTTCTTTAGCCACTTAACCTTGCCCTATCCCTAAGGACAAGATAGTTCAACTATAAACTAGAGAACTTGCTCTTATTTCTTTCGTATACTTAACTCTCCCGATGCTATGTAAATGGATAACCTCACAATGCTCTCCCGATGCTCTTGCAAGATATTAATAACCAAAATAAGAGAACTTGAAGTTTATTTTATTGAACTAGAAAAATCCTAAAACAAAGCAACCCTTGCAACTACTTTACAAATCAACCCGTGGCCCTAGGGGTTTTTAGAACATATCGACGACGGGTAAACGGCGGAGGGTTTTTGGTTGTAGGTTTAAAGGGAAATCAGCTATGGCTTATGGGATCTATCCTAGGTTAAAATATATGCCCTTATATAAGCTTTGGGCTCAAGTATTCTAAGTTAACAAGGATTACAACTTTAATTAAAAGTATGATTCTAATAAAGACTTAATCTTCAAGGATCCTACTTTTCAGCCGTCCTCCTTGTTTCTTAGGATTTCCTCTCCTTGAGATTTGGCTTGACATATCTTTTGATCCGGGGCTTGGAAAAATATATGGTTTTCACACGACAGACGAGCATAATTTTCTCTATCTATCGAGGTCCACTTTGCTTTTCCTCCACTAACTTGATGTCGTCCTCTGCTGTCACGGCAGATCCATGGCAGCATCGTCCTCGTCGTCTGCTTGTCCAGTTCAGCTCTTCTGCTTCTCTGCTCTGCGCCCGCCTTCTCCGTCAACTAAAGCAGCAACCTACAAAATCAGCCATCTTTTAGTAGAATCTGTGTCTTTAATATATTTGTGATGTTTTGTTGTAAACTAACCTAAATGCAATGCAATGATGCTTGAATGCAGCAGAAATATGGGTTAAAAGGGTGTAAATAATAGAACTTTTACACACTCAACACACCCCCAAACTCAAGTTTTTGTTTGCCCTCAAGCAATTAAGACCTAAAAGAAAAATGAATATTTTTGTGTTGGCTTTCAAACAGTGAACTGTCCCTTACCCGTCGCTCATTCTCTGTGACGGCAGCAACCTGTCGGAAAGATTAGGATCTGTCCGGAATCTCACTATAGTCCTCGTGCAGTGTGTGCATGCTTTTGAACAGTTATATGCTAAGACTCTCTTAGTTTCACTAGAATATTCAACTCTTTAACTCGAATTTTTATGCCAAAGTTTATTTTTGAAGACACATTTTCATGCTTCTTTTCTTCTATTTTCAAGCTAAGTTTTACTAGAGCCAGTTTTAGGCACCTCTAGTTAGCTTCCTAGAGCCGGTTTCGGGCACCTCTAGGTTTTTGAGTTTCTTTTGCTAAACTTCTTTCCTAGAGCCAGTGTTAGGCACCTCTAGGGGCTATTCAAGTACTAAGCATCCTATTCTAGTTTGGCTAAAAGAAATCTAAGCAATATAACAGTCACAATGGTGTTTAAGTTCTTCAGAACTATAGGAAGGCTCTAAACTTCTCCTTAAACTGTCCTAAGGATGCTGCCACGGCAAAGCTGTCATGACAGGTATGTTTACTTCACAGTTTTAAGCCAACAATTTTTTTAGTCTTTTCTGGTTTGTTTTTTTAGAGAAAATAAATGAGACACATCAAATAATTAAGATGTACTAAGACTCCATTAAAATGGAGGGTTGCCACCCCCAAACTCGAGGGTTGCATTGCCCTCAATGCAAATGACAAAATAAAAATGAAGCAGTACATCACAAAATAAAGATAAGGCATACATCAATAAGAAGAAAATAAAAGACTTAAATTTTAAGCGCTGTCTTCATTGCTGCTGCTGACACGGATTTGGCGGCGGATTCTGGGCTGTGGGGCAGGCTGGGCAGGTTGCTCCACGACCTGGATATCAGAGCTGCTGTCGATGTCCCAAGTGATGCTGCTGCTGGTGGTGGTGCTGGCCTTTGGCATTAGCTTTCTGTCGGCCATCTTTTTCTGTCTCTTGACAGGCGTGAATTCCTTCTCCAAATTCCTTCGAATAGGAGGTTTTGCCTCGCTGTCGGCCCAGACGGATGAAGAGGAGAAACCAGCTACATAGGAATCAATGTCATCCGAGGGCTGTCGCTTCGTTCCTCAGGCGGAGGTGTCGGCCGGAGGACTGCCAGCTGCCGTCGGGGCAGGTGATGGGGTGGAAGCAGCAGAATGTGTGTGTGGGGAGGCAGGAGGTGTAGGTGTGTGGGCAGGGGTGGGGATTGTGAAGTAATGGGCAGGGAAGGTGGGGAAGACAACATTGGGATAATTTAAAGTATTTGTAATAAAATTTACCGTGGAGTTGGCGAAATTCCTGATGAATGTCATAAGCTCCATTTGTCTGTCTTCCACCCGCTGTATAGCGGCAAGGATCTGAGCAGATTGGTATGTCAGAGCAGCTGCTGCGGCAGGTTCAGGGGCAGGTTCCTCGGAGGATTCTGCTGGGGTGGCAGCCGGGTTGAAGGAGGAGAGGAGGGTTGCGACTGTTAGCTCCATGAGGCTGATAATGTTCTTATCGGTCCAGCCCCGTCCCTTTACCAGTTTATCGGTGGTGGCTTCTGGTACGTCAGCGCAACGGCAGAGAGATGTGATCATAAATGGCAGGCAGAGGAAGGCGGTTGATCTGTTGGTGCAGTCCAAGACGCTTTCCCTCATGTAGTGTCCCACGTTGATGGGCCGTTTGTTCATGATAGAATGGATAAGGGCTAGCCTCTACTGGTCCACTGTCATGTGATGGGAGGACGGCAGAATGCGCTTCTTGATGAAAGCGTTCCATAACTTGGCTTCTGGAAGCAGCTGCCCCCTTCTGATAGTGTTGGGATTCTTCTTGCTTGTGTTCCATTCAGTTCCTTCCTCTGTCACCTCTGCCATGACAGCACCGAAGGCAGCAGAGTCGAGGGTGTCCAAAAACTGTTGGTGGGCATCATCGTTGGGACCGAAGTAGAGGCCATACATATTGTTGATGCGTTCTGCTGTGAATGGTACCTCTGTCCCTCGGACAATTACTGTTGTTGCCGTCCTGCTGTCAATGGCAGCATAGAACTCCCTCACCAGCGTTTCATTCATTTCAGCTGGCTGTTCTGGAAACTGCTCCCATAGTAGAGCCTTTATCGCTCTTGCGATGAATGGTTTGAGCCCCATGTTCTCTGCCTTTCGAATGTAGATAAAGCCTCTTTCTTCCCATAGTTCCTTAGTTGCGAAGGACTGCAGGGTGGGTGCTGCCGGTGAAGAGGTTGAAGCAGCACTGCGGCGGGTACGTCTGGAAGACATGTTAGTTGCAAGGGTTTGTGAAAGTAAAGAAAGCAAAGAAAAATGAAAGGGGAGAGCAAGTAAGAATAAGCAGAAGTGAGGAAAATGAAAATAAAACGGGGTTTTATAGAGGTAGAGTTGCTGCCCGTTTAATGATGTAACGTCAGGCGTGAATAACGGGGCGACTGTTACGCGTGTCTGATGCGTCTGACACGTATTTATGTGTATGTTACGCGTCTGTCACACGCTTCTGCGTCTGCCGTGACAGTCTGTTGACAGCCTGTCTTATCCGTGTCTGCGGCGGCAGCTGGAACGACATGCTTCAATAAATGGGCTCTGTTGGGCTGATGGATGGATGGTGGGCTTGGTTCACTTCTCCTTTTCTTCTTGACTCCTTTATTTCCTAAAAACAGAAAATATAAAAACATTATTCAAATAAAATAAACCTTATTTCCTAATAAATAATAAATAATAAAAATAAATAATAAATAAAATTTAGGTTAAGTTAGGGATGCCTTGTGGGGCATCTCATAAGGTAACCACTTCCTGTATTACTGGGGTTTCAGTCCCCTGATAATGCTTGAGGCGCTGTCCATTGACTTTGAATTGGTGCCCGTCTTTTAATGATCGAATTGTGATGGCACCATGGGGAAAAACTTGCACTACTTGGAACGGGCCAGACCATCTAGATTTTAGCTTTCTTGGGAAGAGTTTCAGTCTAGAATTGAACAACAATACAAGCTGCCCTGGGCAGAACTGTCGTGGCAGCAACTTCCTATCATGCCACTTCTTAGTTTTCTCCTTGTAAATTCTTGCATTGTCGTAGGCCATTGTTCTTATTTCTTCAATCTCGTTCAAATCTAACAGCCTTTTCTAGCCTGCCTTGTCCAAGTCCATATTTACTGCCTTGATTGACCAATATGCATTGTGCTCTATCTCGACAGGCAGATGACAGGTTTTTCCATAAATCAATCGCTATGGAGACATGCCCAATGGAGTCTTAAAAGCTGTCCTATATGCCCATAATGCATCATTAAGGAGTAAAGACAAATCTTTCCTAGTTGGCTTAACCATCTTCTCATGAATGTTCTTAACTTCCCTATTAGATATCTCAGCTTGTCCATTGGTCTGTGGGTGGTATGCTGTCGCGATCCGATTCTTGACACCATATTTCTTCAAGGCGGCAGTAATAACCCTATTGTCAAAATGTCTCCCTTCATCACTGATAATCGCCTTAGGGATGCCAAATCTAGAAAAAATGTTTTTGTGTAGAAACTTTTGGACTGTATTGGCATCATTCTTTTGAGTGGCGATAGCTTCAACCCACTTAGAGACATAATCCACTGCTAGGAGGATGTATATATTTCCACATGAAGATGGAAAAGGTCCCATAAAATCAATCCCCCAAACATTGAAGATCTCGACTTCTAGAATGTTCTGCAGTGGCATCTCGTTTCTCCTTGAGATGTTACCTGTCCGCTGGCACCTGGCACAGTTCTTGTAGAAGTCATATGCATCTTTATATAGTGTCGGCCAGTAGAACCCTGACTGCAGCACCTTGGCAGCAGTTTTGTTAACTCCTAAGTGACCTCCATATTGTGAAGCATGGTAGTGATGGAGAATGTCTTCTTGTTCTTCTTGTGGTACACACCTCCTTATAACCTGATCTGCACATAATTTGAAAAGAAGAGGTTCGTCCCAATAATAATGCTTAACATCATTTTGGAACCTCTTCCTGGCTTGATAATTAAGATCAGAAGGAAGTATTCCGCTAACTATAAAATTAACGAAATCAGCATACCAGGGAAGTTTAGAAGACTTACATGCCGCCATGGCTGTTGCGGCAGCGATTGCGGCAGCAAAGAGCTGCTCATCTGGGAAGGTCTCCAGTATGTGTGTCTCATCGATTGGCAGACTCTGTCCCTTCTCCAACCTTGACAAGTGATCTGCCACCTGATTTTCTATCCCCTTTTTGTCCTTGATCTCAAGGTCGAATTCTTGCAATAGCAGGATCCACCGTATCCATCTAGGCTTTGCATCCTTTTTCGCGAACAAATACTTAAGGGCAGAATGGTCTGTGTGCACAATTACCTTCGTCCCAAGTATGTAAGAACGAAACTTGTCGATGGAGAACACCACAGCTAATAGCTCCTTTTCTGTGGTGGTGTAGTTCACTTGGGCGTCATTCAATGTCTTGCTGGCATAATATATGACATGAAACAACTTATCTCTGCGCTGCCCCGACAGCATAGTCACTAGCATCACACATAATCTCAAATGGCTGTGTCCAGCCTGGTGGCTGTACTATGGGGGTTGTTACTAGTTTTTCCTTCAGAACCTTGAATGCTTCAATACATTCATCATTGAAGTCAAAGGGTCGGTTCTGCTCCAAAAGATGGCATAGGGGCTTGGTGATTTTTGAGAAATTTGCAATAAATCTTCGATAAAAACCAGCATGCCCTAAGAAACTTCTAATGCCCTTGACTGTGGTTGGTGGCGACAGCTTCTCGATCACTTCTATTTTAGCCCTGTCGACTTCTATCCCACGACAGCTAATCTTATGGCCAAGGACTATCCTTTCGTCCACCATAAAGTGGCATTTTCCCAATTCAAAATAAGATTAGCTTTTTCACATCTTTCAAGTACCTTTTGTAGATTGCCGAGGCAGCTCTCAAAATCGTCTCCAAAGACGGAAAAATCATCCATAAAAATCTCAGGGAAGTCCTCCACCATATCGGAGAATATGGCCATCATGCACCTTTGGAAGGTGGCGGGTGCATTACATAGTCCAAACGGCATTCTCCTAAAAGCGTATGTTCCGTATGGGCATGTGAAAGTCGTCTTTTCTTGATCCTCCGGTGCGATAGCAATTTGATTGTAACCTGAGTAACCATCAAGAAAACAATAGTAAGGTTTTCCCGCTAATCTATCAAGCATTTGATCAATAAAGGGTAAAGGAAAATGGTCTTTTCGGGTAGCTTTGTTAAGCTTCCGATAGTCTATACAAACCCTCCAACCGGTCATAGTCTTGGTTGGGATTAACTCATTGTTCTCATTGGTTATCACGGTCATTCCTCCTTTCTTTGGAACGCATTGCACCGGGCTCACCCATTTGTTGTCGGAGATGGCGTAAATAATACCAACATCTAACCATTTGATTATCTCTTTACGCACCACCTCTTTCATCGCATGGTTTAGCCGCCTTTGGGCATCTATAGTCGGCTTATGATCTTCCTCTAAAAGGATTTTGTGCATGCATAACGCCGGACTAATTACTTGTATATCAGCAATCGTCCATCCAATCGCCTTTTTGTGCTGCCTTAGCATGCCGATTAGCTGTCGTTCCTGTTCCTGCGGCAGCTTAGAAGAGATGATTACGGGCAACGTATCATTTGAACCAAGAAAAGCATATTTAAGCTGCCCTGGCAGGGGCTTCAGTTCTAAGGCAGGTGGTTCAACAGTAGATGGCTTTTGGATTAAATGGTTATCCAAAGTATAATTCAATGGTTCGAATAACTTACCTGGACGATTGCCTAACCAGTTTACCTCCTCCTGATAGTCAGTTTCAGATGTATCGGATTCAGAGGAGTTGCTGTCGTCGGTGCTGTCGTCAGTGCTGTCGTAACAGTCCTATAGGTGGCTGCCGCGGCAGTGACCAAATTTTATATCGTGACAGCCTGACCTGATGCAGGGTTGATCAAGGGTAACGTTAATGATAGCCTTGCATTCCTCGTCCACATCAGCATGTTTCATCTCTTGGAGAACATTCAACTTAATCTCCTGATCGTTCACT
Source organism: Hibiscus tridactylites (assembly GCA_958450335.1). Classification (NCBI taxonomy): domain Eukaryota; kingdom Viridiplantae; phylum Streptophyta; class Magnoliopsida; order Malvales; family Malvaceae; genus Hibiscus; species Hibiscus tridactylites. The sequence continues at coordinate 68,288,016 of OY288273.1, forward strand.
CGCATGGTGAGTTGTCCTTTCTCCACATCAATCAATGATCTTCCCGTGGCTAAGAAGGGTCGCCCAAGGATGACTGGTGCGTTTTCGTCTGCCTCACAATCTAAAATAAGAAAGTCAACAGGAAAAATAAACTTATCCACTCTTACCAGAATATCTTCAATTTTTCCTTCTGGATGAACATAAGAACGGTCTGCCAGCTGCAGAGTTACTGTCGTGGGCCGCGCCTTTCCAATACCTAATTTCTAAAAAACAGACTTTGGCATTAAATTAACACTAGCACCAAGATCACAAAGTGCCTTACCCACGAATTTATTTCCGATTACACAAGGTATGATGAAGCTCCCCGGATCCTTCTTTTTCTGGGGTGGCTGCCGGTGAAGAATACTCATGCAACCTTCTGTCATCTTTACCGTTTCAAACTCCCCAAGTTTAGATTTCTTTGACATAACATCCTTGAGAAATTTAGCATAACCGGGCATCTCCCTAACGGCATCTAACATCGGAATATTAATATGAACCTGCTTAAAAATATCATAAATCTTTTTAAGTTGAGATTCTTGCTTAGCTTTCTGTATCCGTTGGGGAAAAGGTGGCGGAGGACGGTAGTCAGCAATACATCCTTCCCACTGCATACGAATCTGAGGAGGTTTGGGTTCATCAATTTTCTCCTCTGTCGCTTCTGCTGTCGTGACAGGCTCATCGGCAGCAGTCTGTTTATCACCTGTCGGGGCAGCTTCCTCGGCATGTTTATTCAAGGCAGGTTCCTTTACTGTTTCGGCTTCCTTTTCCGGCCCTGGTAGTTTCTTCCCACTCCTAGTAGTAATTGCCTTACACTGCTCATGTGTGGGCTGCCTAGCATTTTCAGTATTGCTAGGGAATCCTCCAGTCTGCCTCGACTTAATATGTTGGGAAACCTGACCCATTTGTGTCTCCAGAGATTTCAAAGTAGCTTCATGATTTGTCATCCTCATCTCTGTTTTATCCATGAAATTCTATGTTTTCTTGACAAACTGATTCATATTCTCAATATAAGTACCTGTCTGAGACATAAAAGTGGCCAAAGTCTGTTCCAGTATAATGCTCGTGGCAGCTGGTTGCTGTTGTTGCTGTTGCGGCGGTAGTTGCGGCGACAGTTGCTGTCGCGTCAGCAATCTAGGTCCTCCCTGATTCTGATTGTGTGCTTGAGGATTCAGGGCATTATTAGGATTACTCCAAGAAAATTTTGGATCCTTCCTCCAATTGGGATAATAGTTGTTGAAATTATAATTCGGCTTGTAGTTTCCAACATATTTTCCTTCTTTTACTTGTATTGGGCACTCATCCCGACTATGATTCCCCACACAGATGTCACAGACTTCCTCAACAACAAATCCATGTAGTCCGTCATCATTCAATAACTTTTTCATTGCTTTCGTAAGGAATGCTACCTGTGATTTCATAGTGCTGTCGGCTTCATAATCCTTGACAGCATGTACCTGTTTACCCCCTCTTCTTGCAGTTGGAAACTGCTCCTCATTTTTGGCAAGATTTTTCAAAACATGTAATGCCTCGTCTGGATCTTTATCCAATAATAGTCCATTTGCTGCAGAATCAATTCGAATACGAGTTTGTAAGTTGGCAGCATTGTAAAACTTTGTTACCTGATTCCAGACGGGAAATCTATGCATTGGGCAGTTCCGCAGAAGAGTAGTAAATCTGTCTCAGGCCTCGTGCATCGGCTCGTCATCTTCCTGTTGAAAAGTAGCAATTTCATTACGTAATCGCTCAGATAAATGCGAAGGATTAAAACGAGATAAAAATTCACGAGATAAATCTGCCCAAGTTATGATTGAACCCGGCGTAAGTTTATTCCACCAAGTTTTAGCTCTGTCCCTCAATGAATGGGGAAATAACCGAAGCCTCAGTATCTCCGGATTAACTTCTGGCAGTCTAAACGAACCACATATTTCCTGGAACGTTTTGAGATGCTCCCTAGCATCTTCTGTAAAAGCACCACTAAACTGCTCGTCATTGTTGATCATACTAAACATGACAGTTTAAGCTCGAAGTTATCAACATCAATATCCGGCATCGTGGTCTCCAACTCTACATGATCGTTCAACATGTAGTCGCGGCAGGACCGTCGTCCATCGGCGGCAGGCGAGTCGCCGACAGGCGGCATACCTCCACCAGCGGGCGGAACATGTGCCATCTTCACTAGCTGTTCCTCAAGGTACTCGTTCCTGGCTAAAAGGTGACTAAGTTGTTTCTTGAGATTGAAGGAACGTTCAACTTCCGAATCTAATGGATACTCAGGATCTTCACATCTTTTAGATCTGCGCATAAACAAGAAAACCTCGTGAAAAGCAAGAGTTGAAAACACCAACGAAAAATAGAAAAAGAAAATTAAAAGAAAAACAAAAACAAAAACGAAAAGTGCAATAAAAGAAAGGTGTAGTTATGTTGCCAATCCCCGGCAACGGCGCCAAAAACTTGTTGCGCGTAAAATAGTCTATCGCAATAGTAGTGCAAGTATACACGACGCAAGTAGTAAAGTGATACGAAGTATTGGATATCGTCTCCACAGGGATTGGGCTAATAACTTCACCTTGGTTCACTGCACGAAAGTAAAGGAAATATTTGAGAGTTGTCATGAGAATAATAAAGTAAACTTAAATAAAAGAATTGAGATATCAAGATAGAGAGAATGGGCTGGTAATGAATTGCTCAGTAGTGCAGGTATTGCAATGTTCAGGAACTCCAGTTTTGTCGTTGCACCCATCGCGGCAGCACCTATCGCGGCAGCTGTCCGTTGGTTGTCGCGGCAGCAAACACACCAACTCAGTACTCCAAGTTTGGCAAGAATCCCAGATCTGCCTTGGCCTATCCCTAGGTCCAAGTCTGTCGATGATCACGTCTTTGATGATACCTCCCGGCTTGAATCGAAGGATGAACACCGATGTGTATGAATTCTTCTTTAGCCACTTAACCTTGCCCTATCCCTAGGCACAAGATAGTTCAACTATAAACTAGAGAACTTGCTCTTATTTCTTCCGTATACTTAACTCTCCCGATGCTAAGTAAATGGATAACCTCACAATGCTCTCCCGATGCTCTTGCAAGATATTAATAACCAAAATAAGAGAACTTGAAGTTTATTTTATTGAACTAGAAAAATCCTAAAACAAAGCAACCCTTGCAACTACTTTACAAATCAACCCGTGGCCCTAGGGGGTTTTAGAACATATCGACGGCGGGTAAACGGCGGAGGGTTTTTGGTTGTCGGTTTAAAGGGAAATCGGCTATGGCTTATGGGATCTATCCTAGGTTAAAATATATGCCCTTATATAAGCTTTGGGCTCAAGTATTCTAAGTTAACAAGGATTACAACTTTAATTAAAAGTATGATTCTAATAAAGACTTAATCTTCAAGGATCCTACTTTTCAGCCGTCCTCCTTGTTTCTTGGGATTTCCTCTCCTTGAGCTTTGGCTTGACATATCTTTTGATATGGGGCTTGGAAAAATATATGGTTTTCACACGACATACGAGCATAATTTTCTCTATCTATCGAGGTCCATTTTGCTTTTCCTCCACTAACTTGTTGTCGTCCTCTGCTGTCACGGCAGATCCATGGCAGCATCGTCCTCGTCGTCTGCTTGTCCAGTTCAGCTCTTCTGCTTCTCTGCCCTGCGCCCGCCTTCTACGTCAACTATGGCAGCAACCTGCAAAATCAGCCATCTTTTAGTATAATCCGTGCCTTTAATATATTTGTGATGTTTTACTGTAAACTAACCTAAATGCAATGCAATGATGCTTGAATGCAGCATAAATATGGGTTAAAAAGGGTGTAAATAATAGAAATTTTACACACTCAACAACAACCATAAATTGTTTGGACATATTAGCCATAGTCTAATAACATTCAGCCTGGGCGGTAGGTGCTGCAGGCTCAGTACCCTGAACATGAGGGTCCTGCGGTTGCGGTGGGTTCTGAGAATTTCCTCCTCTAATCTCCTCGCCATGTGTAGAGGAGCTAGTAGCGAGTTCGTCTATATAAGCTTCGTCCATCTCAGACACATTTATATGAAAGATCGGATTAGTCGACAAGTCACAATATACACAATTAAAAAATTCTAGGTGGGAATGTAACACAATAGCAATGCAATAAACTTCGATTTAGTCCTAGAATCGACAAAATTCTAGCTCTGATACCACAAATGTAACACCCTCTTCCCGACCTGGTCGAGAACCGGGTCGGTGCGTGTTACCGGTGAACGATACGGTGAATGGTCCTATAAAATTTTAACTTATTAATAACATTTAATCAATATTACACAAACACACATTACCAAATATACATATTAATTCATGTCATACATAAAAGGACCACGTTTAACCATTTAGGATAGTTTTATAACTTTTCAAGTTTTAGGGACTAATCTGTAAATCTTACAAACTGGAGGTCATTTGATGCATTAAACAATAACACAATGAAATGCACTACAACATTGATTAGCCTACAAAATTTTCATGCATAATGGTGATCAGTTACCTATTCAATTTACTTATGCAAAACTCAGTGACCAAAATGTATACAGTACAAACTTGCAGATCAAGCTTTAACCACTTTAACTAACCATGTATCGAAACGCTTAGAGTCGTTTCAATACGGGTAGACGATGGTCAACCTTGTTGACTTTTCCCTTTTGACCGTATCGATACGAGCAAGCCCTGTATCGGTACGGGTTGACTCCCTTTGACTTTGACTTTGATCCGTTTCGATACGCTATGAACTCGTATCGAAACAGAAGATTCCAGAGAAGAAATGTTTGGAACGAGCCTAAACAGTTTCGATATGCCCTGACCCATGGGCTCAGTTATACTTACTCGTATCGAAACGTCATCACCCGTTTCGATACGACCTGACCTGTAATGACAGATTTTTGCTGGCGTTTATTCAATTTGACCTACCGAACGATGTCCAAATGCAAAAAAAACTTTACACACAACATTTCAATGATATAAACTACTAGTATGTCAAATTTCATGGTCATACGAATGCATCTACTATGTTTTTACCTTTTTGAGCCAACTATGCTTTTTTATACTACTTTAAGCCAACCAAAAAGGCTATTCAGAGCCCTATACCATATTACAACTTAGGCAATTCACCAACACATCAAAATAGGCACAAGTGACTAGTCCAACTACTTTGCCACCTTCCTAGGAGTTTATAAGTCAAAATAAATTACTTTGAGGCTTGTTGTGAGTTGTCTTGCCTAGCCAAATCCGATCTTCCGACACTCGATCTTTCAACCTAAAAATGCATGAGATGAAACACGTTAGGCATACATGGCCTAGTGAGGTAGTCATAAACAATATGAATAACATTATATCAAATATCAGTATGCATATTCTCATGCTTATCAATGTCAAAGCTATGCATCAATATACAATATCAATACACATCCCTCCGCCTCTCCAAATCAATATAGGCCGTAGCCTTAGGACCGTAGTCCACCCAGACACTGAGCTCATGGATTTATGACATAGCAATTTTATGCAATGACTATTCAAATCAATGGTTCCAATGTTAATATCCATTTCAAAAATCAATAGTATTCCAATGTCCGATGATTTCAATATTACCAATGACAAACATATATGTATCTCATCTTCAATATATCATAATCCAATGTCAATATCAATGTCCAATGATTTCTATACAATAATCTGATGACAATTACCATATCAATGACAATGCACAATGACGATATCAATGACTATATTCGATGTTCAGTAGCAAACTTATCGACACTTACCAAAGTGCCCGATTAACCATCTGATGCAATTTCTTCAACAACAATGTTAGCGATGTAATCTAAATTATCAAATAATGATCCAGGAAGGCCTTTCGCCTAACCCGAGACTCCGAATACACTCACCTTAGCAATCTGAAGCTTTCAAGGCTCTCGAATAACAATCCCCTTGTTCCTAGCTTGAGATGGAGACGGTGAAACCTATTTCTCCACTTCTTCAGCTACAAAGTCAATAGAAAACTATTAGATTCGATATTTCGATATCAAATTCAATACAATGATATCAAAATCAAAATCCGACTTCAATATAAACGCTAACGATGAAATATCCATGGATGGTCAAAACCCAAGCTCAAGATTAAACTCAATATATCAATGGAATCCAACGATTGTTTGAGGATTATTGCTTACCCGATCGATAGAAACAATTCGATATTGATAAAACGAAGAAAAGTGAAGTTCGAAACTTCCTCCAATGGAGGTGCTTGCTTTAGGGAAGAAGATGAAGAGGTTTGCTCGGGGTTCTCGGGTAAGCTTCTTTCTTTTTACTTCTTTTGTTTTTACAACATATAATTTAAGCTATTTAGCTTTCCTTCACTAAGAAAATCCACGTAGACTCAAATTAATTAAGGAGGGGCTAATTGCAAGATTAGTCCCTCAATTCTCACTCTACTTCGGCATTACTTCCCAACTTGCATTTTCTTCAATTTAATCACTATATAGGTTAAATATCATTCAATAGAGTCCAATGACGATCTTTTTAACTCAATTAAGGTCCAATATCAATAATTAACTAGTCGGTACAATATTTAGACTTTATCCTCAAAACCATTGTAATAAACATCATGCAACATAATACATATAAACTCAGAAATTAAACCATTGCTACTGATAATACAAGGCTTCCAAGCATAATCACCTTTATGCTAAGCTTAAGCCAAAACATGCATCTTTCAAATTATGCATTAACAACATTTTACACAATGTTTCATTTCATTATATTGGCTCACAAGTGATAAACAACAATCTCAAAAATATATATCGGATACACAGATTACCAAGGGTTGTCCCACACCCTTAATACATTCTACCAGCATTTCAAGGTTCACACACTAGAGCGACCCTCCATCGTTGTGACACCCGTGGTGGAGTATTCGGTACAATCACAACCCCTCAACACCACTCATCGGTAGGTGTATAATCCACTAACGAGAGACGGGACACACACAAGGTTTGCACCCGAGAGCTACCCTCAACCGTTGCAACCTTAAACAATCCTCAATTGTTAGGGTACTTAGATGGAGTATTCGGTACAATCACAACCCCTCAACATCCAAGGCGACTTGTTTATAGTTCACTCAATCCTATAGCCGGCTAACTATATCTGATTTCATTTATAAAACATTTTTTACAACATCACTTGCCAATATAATCCATATCACATGCATACCTCATTGTTTTTACAAAGCATTCATGATAAGCCACAAGTAAGGCATTAAACCATGCTTCAAACCTCATGCATCAACACATGCATACAATGATTACTTACATAGTGCATCCTTAAACCACATGGCATCATCTACCTCATTTCACATATTCAAAACATGCTTTAAAACAATAGGTAAATGCAATTAAAACCAAGTGCAATAAAATGTTCAAAACTAGCACAATCCGAGAGGGAAATTCACTTTACTTACTTCCGAACTTACTAAAGCGTTTCAAGCTCTCACTAGTTCCCTAAACATTTTCTAAAATGTTTCCACATTGGAAAACCAAGTTCCACTCACCAACTTGCAAAACCACGCTTGCCAACGCAACTATCGATCGTCCGAAGCCTCCAAACCCACTTTGTTTGCTTCCAGAACAATATCCTCTGTTTTCAACACATCAAAACAGAGGTTCAATGCATTAAAGTGCATCCAAAACACTAGCACTCACAAGAAAACCCGCAGCCCTACTCTAGAGCACCAAAACACCCAACCGAAACAACCGAAAACTCAATCGATTGGCCTTTAACCTCAACACAACCATTACCCAACTAATCCAAAGCATTTTAGGCATTAATCAACATCCAAAAACAACCTAAAACCATCTTTAAACCTCCAGCAACTCGACTACCTCAAGAACACCCTAAAAACTCACCCAAAAACACTTCAAAAACTAAGGATCTCAAGGATTTCGGGATCTATATGATTAAGACTCCACTTCAACACCAAAAACAATTCAAAATTCATTTAGAAAGAATCTCAAACCATCCATTTAAATCAAATTCAATCAAGATTTCAAGAGTTTAGCAATCTAACAACAAAACCTCAATCAAAATCAGTATTAAAGAGTCAAATATCTTTGGAATTTCATTAAAGAACCTAGATTAGAGGGTTAGCACGAAATTTGCCTCCAATCCTTGCTTCTCCTCTAATTTGACAAGATTTGCTTGAAGAAACTTAAAGGAAAATGGAAGAATCAAGAAGGAAAATAATAGAAATCAAAAGAGGATTTGAGAGAAAAGATCTTTTGGAAAATTGAGAGGAAAGGGAGAGTATTTGGCTGAAGTGAAAGAGAGAAATGAAAAGCTCGTAAAAAAATTTGTTAACCGATTAACTAACTTTCCTTTAATTAATTACAACCTTTTTAATTTTTAATAAACATTTAAAACACATGCCAAATTAGGGAAAATGAATAATTTCCAAGTAGATCCCTAAATATTCTAAGACTTTGACTCTTCCTAAAAACGTATTTTCCAAACTTTTAATTCTTTACATTTTGGTCACTACCCAAAATGTATACTTTCGAAAACCCATTTTGTAAAATTGATTTAACCAACCTCTTAAATATAATTTTAGGAATTTTTATCATATTTTTATCCCATCCCGAACCTTGATTTCCCTAAACCTCCTATTAACGGATCGAACAACCGACATGAGTTCCACCGGCCCAACCTGACTTGTCAAAACATATAGGCCCAAAACGGGGGCGTTACAACTCTCCCTCACTTAGGAAATTTTGTCCTCAAAAATTTTCCTGAAGGAGAGAGACACAGAACTGACTCAACTCATCCTCCTTACTTTCCTACACAACCTCCTCAACTCCTCAATGTTATAACAATACATTCACAAGCTCAATCGTCTTTCCACAAAGACCTTTGCTACTCGTATCCAAAATTCTCATCGGTTTCTCATCATAAGATAAATTCAGATTCAACTCAACTTCCTAACCTGGCATCACATGCGAAGGATCCGATCTATACCTCCGTAACATAGATACATGAAACACATCATGAATCTTTTCCAATTCGGGAGTCATCCTCAACTGATAAGGCACATGACCAACCCATTCCACAACCTCAAAAGGTCCAACAACCCTTGGACTAAGCTTTCCCTTACGTCCGAACCCCATCACCTTCTTCCAAGGTGATACCTTAAGGAACACGCGATCTCCAACCGCGAATTCAACCTCTTTACGCTTTAAATTTGTGCATGAGTTCTGACGATCCGATGCATTCTGCAACCACTCACATATGAGTTTCACTGTTTCAGTTGTTCCCTTTAACATATCGGGCAAGGAAAACAACTTTTGCCCTGCCTCGGCTCAACAAAGAGGCTTTCTACCCTTCCACCCATACAAGGCCTCATACGTAGCCATTCGTATCCTTGCCTGAAAACTATTATTATAGGAAAACTCAGCAAGAGGCAGATGCTTTTCCCAAGAACCTTGGAAATCAATCACACAACATTGCAACATATCCTCCAGCACCTGGATAACTCATTCCGACTGTCCATCTGACTGAGGATGATACGATGTGCTAAAATTCAACTGCGTACCCAACGTCTGATGTAAACCTTTCCAAAACCTCGCTGTAAACATCAGATCTCTATCCGACACTATAGACTTGGGCACACCGTGCAAACGCACAATCTCAACAATATACAACTCCGCCAACTTATCCAACGTATACATTGTAACCCCCTTAGCCCGGCCTAGACGTTTGACCCGAACTACGAAGATTACACGGGGAAAACCAAAGTCAACCCGAAAGTCAACCTTAATTCACGACCCTTTTTTATTTAAATCTTGTCTAGATGCACGTTAAGCCTATGTGAGTACTCACGAATCATGAAAGAGAAAGGCACAACGACCAGTTAACATTTAGGGACTCAATTGCTTAATTTACGCGTTTAGAGACCAAATTGTAATTTTTGGAAATTAGAGGGACTTCACTGATTTTAGGATTACCAATATGAAATTAACCATGTTACATGCTTCTCTGTCAAGTTTCAGCTTAAATAGACACTTCAAGCTCAAGTAATTGCATCCTCAACATCTATGACTAAAATGTAAAGCAGGAAAACTCAAAGCAATTCAAATCAGCATCCAACAGTCAACTGTATCAGAACGCCTACCCACCTTACGGAAACGCACGTACCAAAACGGTGTTGACCGTTTCGGTACGCGGGTATGTTCTGAGATCAGTACCGAAACAGGGCACTCCAGTAGCCAAACTGTTTCGAAACAACTTCAACCCTTTTGAAACACTAAGACCATTACAGGACGCCGTTTCGAAACAATTGAGGGTGTTTCGACACACCATGCCCAGAAACAATAGATATAACTGTTTTTTCACCATTTAACCCATTCAAACATGCCTCAAAGATTCCCAAATCATACCAGCAAACCATTTCACATTTAAGGAGCATACTTAGGACTCTATAGCATAAGCATGAAAAAAAAACACAAAGTCACCTAGTCTAAAGGCATGCTCCCTAATATCAAAACCAATATAAGCAATCCAACCTCAAACCAAACATATAAGGCCACTTACAACCCAAAATGCCAGCATAAACATGCCACGAACTTAGGGAGTTCAAACATATCTCCCAAATACAACCTTGGTTTCCCATTGCCATTATATCAAACTAAAGTATATGAAAACATCACCATACATGAGCTTGTACTGCCTTGGATGTTCTTATCCTCCTTGATGCCCAAAAACACTTCAATTATCTGTATTATTGGTAAAGAGAGCGTAAGCACAAATGCTTAGTGAGACATGCTCTAAAGAAAACCAACTCAATAATGCTTTTCATGAAAACACTTTCTCAAAAGCTTTCTTAACAACATGCTCATTCTACCTCATACTTGAAAACCATTCAAAGCAACTTCTCATTGAAAACACATGTACCTTCATTCTATCTCATGCATTTAAACCAATGCAAAACTCATGGCAATGCCATACTCATGCTTGTAACACCAAAGCATTTCATACACAAATCGCATATGCATTTCTCATAGCATAAATCATTTCATCAAAGGTACATGTGAATCAAAAATCATTTCATATTTCATATTGGCATTTCACATCTCATTTTTACTCGGATATGCGGACATCTCACTAAACACTTTCGGTGGCATCTACCATCACCGTATTCACTCGTCTAGCAACATAGTTTCCGGTGGAATCTCCCATCACCGTACTTACATGGCAGAATCTCTAATCGCCGCAAAGCTTGTGTATTTCACCAAGTCCTACCCGATGGAATGCCCATCATCGGTTCTCTCCCTTTGGCTTAACCAAAGAGCACGTAGGAATTTTTAGTTTATAGTGCACTCTCATCCTATTGATCGATCAATTATATCCGGTAAGTATCTCAACATCTATGCCAATATATTATGTCAAAACTTCATCTCACCTACTATTTTTCATGCAACAATTCTTAAAACATTCTCATCTCATTTCAAAACCATAACATTTGCCATGCTTTAAACAAAAGCTCAAATCTCAACCATGCAACATGTTACTTCATGAAATCATTTCAAGCATCATCTCATGCTATAAAATATGTATAAAAATAGTAGGAATTTATCAATCTCAAACCATGAGCATTTAAAAGCATTTTAGGGGTAATCACTACATTTTTTAGAGCAATCTAGCCAACACTTACTTCCGAACTTAGGAAGGTGTTTCAAACCTTACCTAAATCCCCAAACCTTGATTCTTTGTCCCACAATGACTTATAAAACCATACACACTCACCGATTACGTTTCGCTTGATTGTCGAAACGCTATCTAGGCTTCCGGATCAACACCAAAAGCGTCTGAAGATGTCTCCCCTGTTTTAAACACATAAGACCAGAGGATTAATGCATCATCATGCATTGAAATCATCAGCCACACATCTAAATTCGCTGCTCTACTCAAAAACCACATTTCAACTACCAAACACAACTGAAATCACCTCCAAACTCATCCAAAACAAAACCCAGCCAAGATCTACCACTTCTAATCATTTCTAAACATCAGTTAACATCAAAAACCACCACAAACTCGTTGTCCTTATACCTCCACCTACGACAGAACACCAAAATCACCTCAAAAACCATTATTCTAGAAAGCAAAACTTAGGAAACCTAACCTATTCGAGATTTGATTGATAAAACCTCATTTGTAACATCAATTAACATCCAAAATACATTAGAAAACCACCTCAAAACAGAGCCCAATCATTCACTGTAACACCCTAATTTTGGGCTTAGGAGTTTAGGGTCTGAACCAGACCGGTCTGAGAAACGGTTCGAATATAAAAGGGAGTTTTAGGGAAAGCCTAGTTCGAGATGCTTTAAAAATATAGAAAAATAGCTAAAAATCCTCATTTAATATATAAAGGTTATTGGTGAAATCAATTTTACAAAATAAGGTTTGAAAATGCTACATTTCGGTGTAGTGACCAAATCCCGATTTTTGCAAAGTTTGGTAGTGACTGTTTTGTAAAGGATTGAAACTTTGAATCTTTAAGGAGCTAATTTACCAAAAAATATTCATCAGATTTTTCCTTAATTTGGGTGATTTAATTAAATAAAATAAAGGTGATAAACTACCTTTGACTTTCATAACTGCTTTTCTCTAATTTTCTCTCATTTCATTTTCCCTGAAAATCCTATCAACCAAACACTTTTTCTCCAGCAAAATTCACTTTGTTTTCCACTTCATTTGATGAGATTTCCATCACTCATTGATTCCTAATCAATCTTTCAACAAATCCACTTGATTTCTACATTGTATTTTCATGGGAACTTACCCAAATCATGGAGAAATCATCTTTTAGAGGTAATATTTTTCTTCTACTCCAAATACTCAGTTCTTTACTGAAATTCCCAAGTTGTCAATCCTTTATTTAAGGTTTATGAATGGTTTTGATGTTGGAAACAAGAATTTGGCTTAAAACACAAGATTTTGGAAGAGATCTTGAAGATTTTCGTGGTAATTGATTGGGCTCTGTTTTGAGATGGTTTTCTAATGTATTTTGGATGTTAAATGATGTTAGGAATGAGGTTTTATCAATCCAATCCCGAATAGGTTGTTTTTCCTAAGTTTTTGCTTGTGAAAATGGTGGTTTTTAGGTGATTTTGGTGTTCTGTTAAACTTGGAGGTATAAGGACGAGTTTAGGATTGTTTTTATGTTAATTGATGTTTACAAATGTTTAGAAGTGATGGATCTTGGGTGGGTTATGTTTTGGAAGAGTTTGAAGGTGATTTTGGTTGTGTTTGGTAGCCGAAATGTTGGGTTTAGGTAGATCAGCGAGTTTTGGAGTGTTGGCTGAAGATTTCAATGCATGATGATGCATTAATCCTATTCTTTTATGTGTCTAAAATAGGGGAGACATCTTCAGACACTTTTGGAGTTGTTCCAGAAGCTGAATTGGCGTTTCGGCAAACAAGCGAAATGTAAATTGCTGAGTGCGATTGGGTTAGAAGTCCATGAGGACAAAATTACAAGGTTTGGGGATTTAGGAGAGGTTTGAAACACCTTCCTAAATCTGGAAGTAAGTATGGTTTGAATTGCTCTCATTAAAAGTGGTGTTTGCCCCTAAAATGTTTTTACATGCTCATGGTTTGAGATTGATCAATTCCTACTGTTTTATGCATGATTCATAGCATGAGATTATGCTTGTAGAGGTGTCATGAGATGGCATGTTGCATCGAATAGATTTGAGCTTTTATTTTGAAGCAAAGTATGATTTATGTTTTGAAATGTGGTGAGAAAACCTTTGAGTAATATTGCATGAAAAACAGTAGGTGTGATGATGTTTTAACACATTATATTGGCATAGATGTTGAGAAACTTACCGGATATAATTGATCGATCAATAGGATGAGAGTGCACTATAAAATAAAAATTCGTACGTGCTCTTTGGTTAAGCCAAAGGGAGATATTCCGATGATGGGCATTCCATCAGGTAGGACTTGGTGAAATACCCAAGCTTTGTGGCGATGAGAGATTCCGCCATGTGAGTACGGTGATGAGAGATTCCACCGGAAGCCATGTTGCTAGACAAGTGAGTACGATGACGCGAGATTCCACCGGAAGAGTCTAGTGTAGAAATGTGTCCGCATATCCGAGTATTAATGAGATGTTAAATGAAAATATAAATGATGAAATGGTTTTTGTTACACATGTACCTTTGATGAAATGATTTATGCCATGAGAATGCATATAAGATTTGTTTTTGAAATGCTTTGATGATACATGAATGTGTATGACCTTGCCATGAGGTTTGCATTGGTAAATGCATGAGATAGAGTTGAGGTACATGTGGTTTCAATGAGAAGTTGCTTTGAAAGGTTTTCAAGCATGTGTTAGAATGAGCATGTTGTTCAAAAGCTTTTGATGAAAGTATTTTCAAATGTGCATTATTGTGTTGGTTTTTCTTTAGAGCATGCCTCACTAAGCATTTGTGCTTACGCTCTCTCTTTACCAATAATGCAGATAATTGAGGTATTTTCGGGCATCAAGGAAGCTAAGCTCATTTAAGGAAGTCCAAGCTCATGTATGGTGAAGTTTTCATACACTTTAGTTTTGATAAATTGGAAATGGGAAACGAAGACTTTTATTTGGGAGATGTGTTAAACTCCATAAGGTTGTGGCATGTTGTTTTGGATGGTTTTATTTGTAAATTGCCTTAATTGCTTGTTTTGAGGTTGGATTGCTTATTTGAGATTTGATATTAGGGTGCATGCCTCTAGACTAATAAGATTTCATGTTTGATGCTATGATTGTGTTTGAGTGTTCCAAATATGTACCTTATATGTATGTGACTTGTTGGTATGATTAGGGAGTTCTTGGGATGTGTTAGATTAGGTTTTTGGGTGAAAAATCAGTCTTTGCTGTAGTTTCTGGGCAAACCGTATCGAAACATCCTCTAGTGTTTCGAAACGGGGGCCTGAAATGGCCTTCGTGTTTCGAAACGATTTAGGTTGTTTCGAAATGATTTGGCTACTGGAATGCCATGTTTCGGAACTGCTCTCAGAACACACCCGCGTATCGAAATGGTCAACGCCGTTTTGATACGGCAAGTGGGTGTTTCCAAACGGGTGACCGTTGGACACAGATTTGAATTGTTTTGATGTTAGCATTTTTTACATTTTAGTCCTAAATGTTGATATTGCAATTGCTTGAGCTTGAGAAGTCCAATTAAGATGAAATTTGGCAGAGAAGCATGTAACATGACAAAGTTCATATTGGCAACCTTAAAATCAATGAAGACCTTCTAACTTACAGAAATTACAATTTGGTCCCTAAACTTGTGTAAAGTGCAATTGAGTCCCTATATGTTATCTGATCGATGTGTCTTTCTCAATTGTATTTTGTGAGTACACACTTAGAGTTAATAAGCATCTAGACAAGATTAAAAGAAAAAAAGGGTCGTGAATCAAGGTTGACTTTTGGGTTGACTTTGGTTATCCCCGTGTAATCTTTGTAGTTTGGGTCAATCGTCTAGGCCGAGCTAAGGGGGTTACATTTGGTGGTATCAGAGCTTGGTTCTCGTATAATTTGGGTTTGTTATGTGGGTGATGTATGTGTAATTGCATGATTGTGCCTTTTGGGTGAAAGAATGTTGTGTGAATAGTGATGTATGATTTCAATTCTTATGTGTTTGTGATGTTATGCTATGTTAGAGTGTGATAGGGGATCCCATTGCCTTATCAAAACTAATGAAGAGGAATTGTTTTCAAAAATGAGCTTGAGTACTTGGATTACTTACCTTATTGTGCCTAATTGTGTTTATTGCATTTTTGTAAGTGCATTGTTTTCTATATAATGTGGCCTCATAGAGAGCTAAGAATCAATACTAGAGCGACCGCTGCTAATGAGAATGCTGAAGATTTACCTCCTCCTCGTGCTGGTGGACAACCCGGTGGTGGTGGTGCTGGAGCTGGTAATGATGGTGTTGGTGTTGGGGTTGTTGGACCCGAGGGTGCTCAGGGGCAAGCTGCTCCTGACATGACCGTGTTGATTCAGGCTATTGCTGGAGCTTTCCAGGCAGTAGTAGCTGGAGCTCATGGAGCTGCGCATCAGGATGATGCCAATGTGAGGTTGCCTTTGGAACGCCTTCGCAGTCTGGGAGGGACTGAGTTCAGAGGTTTATCTCCAGAAGGATTTTAGCCTTGGTTAGAGAGCACCAAGTGGATTTTGGGACAGATGAACTGCAATAATGTGCAGAAGTTGGGTTGTGTTGTATCACTGCTACATGGTGATGCTTATACGTGGTGGACAAACACTATCTCTGGAATGGAGGATGATGAGGTGACTTGGACGTTCTTCCTGAATGTGTTCAAGCAGAAGTATATGGGTGTGCGTTACCTAGATGAGAAGAAAAGAGAGTTTATGTCTCTTATGAAAGGTAGCATGTCAGTGGCCTGAGTTAATCCCTAATGAGCGGGAGAGGTGTGAACGATTCCGTTATGGGTTGGTAACGGATGTGAAGACTTTTATGCTTGCTGCTGATTATACAGATTTCGATGTCTTGGTCACTAGAGCTAAGGACATTGAATCGAACCTTGGTCTGGCTGGTCGATTGGGTGGATCTACCTCCGGGAAGCAAGCGGCTGAACGCGATTATGGTAGAGATCGCAACAAGAGGCATAAGGATAGGAGGCCGCATTATGATGCTAGGCGGGGTGGTGGTAACTCTGGTAGAGGTCAACAAGGACCTAATGTTGTTCTGAGGACTCCTGAGTGTAACCGTTGTGGTAGACGGCATGGTGGTGAGTGTTGGGGTAATTTTGGGACATGCTGGAATTGTGGGAACCGTGGACATTGGAAGAAGGATTGTCCTCAGCCTTTGAGAGAGGGACATGCTCCGGTGAGAGCAGTTGAGCCACAGAGAGGCTGTGGGCGCGGCCGTGGCAATTTTCAGCGCATAGATGATGGTGGCAGGAATGTAGCACATGTTGTGGCCGTTCAACCTGAGGGTGGTGGTCAGGCTCGAGTGTATGCTCATCGTGAGGGAAGTAATGATACGGATGTGATCCCAGGTACTTTTACTTTGCAATCCTTATCATTACTTTCTTTGATTGATTCTGGATCTACACACTCATACATTTTGCGTGAACATGCTCAAATGCTTAGTTTACCTGTTGAGTCTTTGGATGTCGGTATGTGTGTGACTAGCTCCTTTGGTGAGACGGTTGTAACGCGGAAGTTGTTTAGGAGATGTCCCTTGAAAGTGCAAAATCATGTTTTTCTTGTTGATCTCATGGAATTACCATTCTATGGTTTTGATGTAATCCTTGGTATGGATTGGCTTGTTGAGCACCGAGCTGTAGTGGATTTTGAGAGCAAGCGAGTTTCATTGAAACTTGCGGGTTACTATGAAGTTGTGGTTGTGGGCGAGAATGTGAAGTTTCTTGCCAGTGTTGTGTCTCTATTTGTAACGAGTCGGATGCTGAGGCAAGGTTGCGAGGCTTACCTAGCCTTTGTGATGAATCCTAGTTCAAAGGAGTTGCACGTTCAGGATATCAGAATTGTACGTGAGTTCCCTGGAGTGTTTCCGGAGGAGTTACCTGGATTGCCGCCTAGGCGAGAGGTGGAGTTTGGAATAGAGCTGTATGAAAACACAAGTTCGGTGTCCATTGCTCCCTATCGCATGGCACCTAAGGATCTAAAGGAGTTGAAGACGCAACTTCAGGAGTTGCTTGACCGTGGCTTTATCGGCCTAGTGTGTCACCGTGGGGTGCATCGGTTTTGTTTGTGAAGAAGAAGGATGGCACTATGAGAATGTGCATCGATTATCGTCAGCTGAACAAGTTGACTAACAAGAATAGGTATCCTTTGCCGAGGATTGATGATCTTTTTGATCATTTTTTGGGAGCCGATGTGTTTTCTAAGATTGACTTAAGGTCAGGATACTATCAACTTAAGCTGAAAGATGTGGATGTGCCAAAAACAACCTTTAGAACGAGGTATGGGCATTATGAGTTCCTTGTAATGCTGTTTGGCTTGACGAATGCTCCTGCTGCTTTCAGGGACATGATGAATAGGGTGTTCGATGAATACCTGGACAAGTTTGTTTTGGTGTTCATCGACGATATCCTTGTGTACTCTCGTACTAAGGAGGAGCATGAAGGTCATTTGAGGGTTGTCTTGCAAGCGCTTCTGGAAAATATGCTTTATGCTAAGCTGAGCAAGTGTGAGTTTTGGCTAAAGGAAGTTGTGTTCCTTGGTCATGTGGTTTCGACTGAGGGGATTCGTGTTGATCCTCAGAAGGTTGAGGCGGTGATGAATTGGAAGCCTCCTAAGTCCGTTCATGAAGTCCGTAGTTTCCTTGGGTTGGCAGGATATTACCGGAGGTTTGTGGATGGGTTTTCAAAGATTGCCGCCCCTTTGACGAAGTTGTTGCAAAAAGATGTCAAGTATGAGTGGACAGAAGCAAGACAATAAGCTTTTGAGAAGCTTAAGGCAGCTTTGACGCAAACTCCTATCTTCGTTCAACCTGAATTAGGGAAAGAGTTTGTGGTATACAGCGACGCATCTTACGTTGGTTTGGGGTGTGTGCTAATGCAAGAGGGTAATGTGGTGGCTTATGCATTGCGACAGTTGAAGGTGCATGAGCGCAATTATCCTACGCATGATATTGAGTTAGCTGCAGTGGTTTTTGCTTTGAAGATCTGGAGACATTATCTTTATGGTGAGAAGTGTACTGTGTACACATATCACAAGAGTTTGAAGTATTTGATGACTCAGAAAGAGTTGAATCTTAGGCAACGACGTTGGGTGGAGTTGCTTAAAGATTACGATATGACGATCGAGTACCATCCGGGAAAAGCTAATGTTGTGGCGGATGCCTTGAGCAGGAAAATGACGGTGAAGTTAAGGGCTATGTTTTCTAGCTTGAGTATTTCGCGAGATGGAGGTCTTGTGGCTGAATTGCAAGTGAAACCATCTTTGGTTCAGATTATAAATGATAAGCAGTTGTTGGATGATTCTTTGGTGCCACATGTTCAGGATATTGCTGAGGATAGACCATCAGATTTCTGTTTTAATGATGATGGAGTTCAATGTTTCGGAAGACAGATAGTAGTGCCGAATGATGTAGAGTTGAGGCGTACTATTCTAACCGAAGCTCATAGTAGTCCTTTTGCTATACACCCTGGTAGTACAAAGATGTATCGTGATCTGAAGGATGAGTACTATTGGGTGGGGTTGAAGAAAGATGTTGCGGAATATGTGAGAAAGTTTATGGTTTGTTAGCGGGTTAAAGCTGAGCATCAGTTTCCTTCAGGGTTGTTGCAACCGTTGAGGATTCCTGAATGGAAGTGGGAAAGAATCACCATGGACTTTGTGTCTGGTTTACCTTTGTCGCCATCGAAGAAGAATTTTGTATGGGTGATTGTGGATCACCTTACGAAGTGTGCGCATTTCTTACTTGTGCATACTACGTATACCTTGGATAAACTTGCAGAGCTGTACATTGCTGAGACTGTGCGTCTGCATTGTGTACCAAAATCTATAGTGTCGGATAGGGATCCGAGGTTTACATCGCGATTTTGGGAATGTTTGCATCAAGCTTTGGGTTCGCAGCTGAATTTCAGTACTTCTTATCATCCACAGTCGGATGGACAATCTGAGTGTGTTATCCAAGTACTTGAGGATATGTTGAGGTGCTGTGTGATTGAATTTCAAGGCTCTTGGGAGAAGCATTTTCCTTTGGTGGAGTTTGCTTATAATAATAGCTACCAGGCAAGTATTCAAATGGCACCTTATGAAGCCTTGTATGGGAGGAAGTGCAGAACTCCTCTTTGCTGGGCGGAAACAGGTCAGAAGTTGGTCTCGATGCCAGCTTTGTTGAAAGGAACCACCGAGAAGGTGAAGCTCATTTGTGAGCGGTTAAAGACAACTTCTGATCGGCAGAAGTCTTTTGCGGATTTGAAACGTAAGGAGATTGAGTTTGCGGTGGGTGACCGTGTGTTCTTGAAGGTTTCACCTTGGAATAAGGTTATGAGGTTTGGCGGAAAGGGTAAGTTGAGCCCTATGTATATTGGACCATACGAGGTGATTGAACGTGTGGGTACTGTTGCTTATAAGCTGAGGCTACCACAAGAGTTGGAAAAGATACATGATGTGTTTCATGTTTCTATGCTTCGGAGGTATAGATCGGATCCTTCGTATGTTATGCTTGTGGAGGAAGTGGAGTTGAATCCAGATTTGACCTATGATGAGGAGCCGGTTGAATCCAAACTTAACCTTGTCCTATCCCTAGGTCCGAGATAGTTCAACCATAAACTGGAGAACCCGTATTTATTTACTTAACTCTCCCGATATTAAGTAAATGTGTAATCTCACAATGCTCTCCCGATACTCTTGCAAGATGTTGAAAACCAGAATAAGCAAACTTGAAGTCTATTTTATTGAACAAAAAATTTCCTAAAACAAATGCAATCCTTGCAACTACTTTACAAATCAACCCTTAGCCCTAGGGGAAGTTTAGAACATGATGAGAAGGGGAAACGACTAGGGTTTAGAAGAGAAGGCTCAGAGAGTAATATATCCTTCCCTAGGTCGAATTACATGCCTTTATATAGGCCTTGGGTACAAGTTTTCTAATATGGCAAGAATACAAGTTTAAACTAAAGTACAACTCTATTAAAGACTAAATCTTCAGAGCATATATCTTTAATTCGTCCTTCCTTATTGCTTGGAGTTTCTTCCTTGAACTTTGGGCTTGGCCTTCATTCTGATCTAGGGCTTGGAAAAATATATGGGTGCTCCACGACAGATCGCCTTAATTTTCTCTTCCAGTCGAGGCCCACTTTACTTCTTCTCTTCATTATTGCTGTCGTCCTTGGATGCCACGGCAGAGGCCATGCCAGCATCGTCCTCCTCGTCTGCACATACAGTTCCAGCTCTACTTTTTTTACTGCCCAGCGTCTGCTTCTTCACTGCCCTCCATCTGCTACAGCAGCTACCTGCAAAAGCAACCAATTTCACTAAAAACTGTGCCATTTGATATATTTGTGATGTATAAATGAAATCTAACCTAAATGAAATGAATTATGCTTGAATGCAGTAGAAATATGGGTTAAATAGGGGATAAAATATAGAACTTTTACACACTCAACACACTCCCAAACTCAAGTTTTTGCTTGCCCTCAAGCAATTCAGACCTAAAAATGAAAAACAAAATTTTTGTTTGGCTTAAAACAATGAACTTTTCGTTACCTATCATTCATTCCCTATTGTGCGCGACACCTTGTTGGATAGATTAGGATTCATTTGGAACCTTGCTATAATTCTCGTGTAGTGTGTGCATGCTTGTGAACAGTTATATGCCAAGACTCCCTCTATTTACTAGAATAGTTAAGCTTCGAACTTGAATTTTTATGGCAATTTTCATCTTTTTGGAGGCAATTCTTAGGCTCTTTTAGTTTTTATACAGACTCGATTCTATTTTCTCAAGCTTAAGTTTGACTAGAGCAAGTTTTGGGCACCTCTAGCTAACTTCCTAGAGCCGGTTTCGGGCAGCTCTAGGTGTATTGAGTCCATTTTTCTTAACTTCGTTTCCTAGAGCCAGTGTTAGGCACCTCTAGGTGTATCTCATGTGTAAAAGTCACAAATGGTGTTTAAGATTTAGAACTATAGTAAGGCTCTAAACTGCTCCAAAAACTATCCTAAAGGCACTGCCACAACATAGACTGTCACGGCAGGTAAGTTCAGTTCAAAGACATAAGCCAAATTTTCATCATTTTAAGCAAAAATAAACTAATTAAAAGGCACAATTTTTAAACTTAAACAAACTTCATTATCGGAGGGATGCCGTCCCGAAACTCGAGGGTTACATTGCCCTCAATGCAAATGACAAAAATGGAAAAGAAAAATAAAAACAACATCACAAAATATAAAAAGGTAGACAGCAATATAAGATAAGAAACTTAAATTTTCATGTGTTGTCGTCACCGCTGCTGCTGCTGCTGAGTTGAATCTGCCGACGGGCAGTGACTTTCTTTACTGGTGCTGGCAGACGGATGGGAGAGGCATAAGTGTTGGTTTTGGCTTCCCGTGGAGGTTGCATGCGGGTAGGGGTGATATGATGTGGTTTCTCTAATACCTGAACCTCCTCGGAGCTGCTACTACTTCTGCTACTGCTACTGCTACTGCCGCTATCCGATTTTTCTTTATCTGCTGGTTCGAACTCCTTGGACAAGTTCCTCTTGACAGAGGGCTCGTCATCGGATGCCGCCCAAATTTTAGAGGAGGAGAAGCCAGCAATATACTTGTCGAGGTCGGACATTGACTCCCCTGGCAGAAGTTTCTGTTGTGCGGCATCCTCCTGCAGATGTTGTGGCAGGGGTCGGAGTGGACGCGGCAGATGGCGTTTTTGGTGTGGCAGCAGGGATAGGGGTATGAGCAGGGGTGGGGGCATCAAAATAATGGTTGGGGAATACAGGGAACAATGCATCAGGGAAATTAAGAGAGGTGTGGATGAAATGTACCGTGTCGGTGGTGAAGTCTAGGATGAAACTCATCATGCCTAGTTGTCATTCCTCCATCTTCCGTATGGCAGCGAGTATTTGTGTCGAGGTGTCTGCTGCGGTGGGCTGCCTAGGCTCTGTGGCGGCATGTTCAGTTTTGGTGGGCTTTATCGGCTCACCTGCCGTGGCAGTGGGGTAAAAAAATGACAAGGGTGTGGCAGCCTTGAGTTCCACCGGTGGGCTTCATCTCGATCCATGTTGCAACTGGATCATCACCAGTACGTCTACGACTAAGCAGTAACTGGTCCCACCATATCAAGGCATAATCAACAAACTCTGTTGTTTCTAATCGAACCTTCTTCTGTTCCGAGTAATTATAACACTCGAAAATGTGCTCCACTTTGCTTTCCCAAGCCAAGTATGCATCAAGATCTGAGTGTCCCTGAAAAGAAGGAATAGCAACCTTAATGTTAGTCAAATTATCGTCTACATGTTGCACACGTCCTTGTCTAGGAATATGCTGCCTCGGTGACCGTTCGTCTTGATTTTTGTTCAATACATCATTATTAGAGTTGGATCCTCCATCAAACCTATCCATCCTCGACTGTAATGGCTCTAAGACGGTAGCCACTACTCGTTGCATCATTCTCTCTAAGGCTTGCATTTAAGGAATCAGTGGATCCTGTTCAACCGTGTGATCATCGGAACCTGTCATAATTAACAACAAAAACAAACAAACAAACGGGTTAAAGGTTAGAGAGAAAAAAAAAGTAGTCCTTACCAATCACACAGCAATAATCCTCACTAGTCACTCCATAGAATTTGCACTCAAGAAAATAAGGAATTAACACTCAGCACTCGTGTTTCACTCGAGAGAATACTCGAATGGCTTTTTTTGTCTCCCCTTATGTTCTCACACGCTCTGTTTGCCTTTTCCCTCAATCTCTCGTACTTAGTTCTTTAAAGGAACTGATTCCGATGTTCAGATTCTGCAAGTGTTGTCAAATTGAAAGAAAACAACAGGTGACGGGTGAATATTGTTAGAACAAAGATAAGAGTTAGGAAAAAAAGAAAAAAAAATGAAAGTTGAGAATTGGGCTGAAAGAAAAAAAAAGATAAGAATATGAAATGAAAGAAAAGATACTAAAAGAACAAGAATTTAGCAACTTACGCAGTAGAAATGCTTACCACCATCATATCTCCGGAACAAACAAGAAAAGTTGATTTCGGGTGATTACAAAGCATTTTAAGGTAAGATAGACACATCCTTCATCATTTCACGTCCAAACAGCACATATTAACACAAAATACCCCAAATATTCGAAACTGATTTTTTTTAATATATTTTTTTATTTTTTTTGATTTTTTTTTGATTTTTTTACTTTGACTTTTTTGGTCAAACTTTGAATTTTGACTTTTTTTTCAGAATTTTTTTTTATTTTTTTTGGCTTTTGTATATATATATTTTTTTGATGTCTGGTAGTGCAGAAGTTGCTAAAATCCGACCAAAGCTCTGATTACCATATGATACAGGGGTGTTGTTGAAGAAAACAACATTCCTCGTTCATTCGCGGATCTAGGATAATAGCAAGTATTCCTCTGCAATAGAAACAAACATGATGTTGAAGTTAGATATTTTAAATAGTAAAAAAAATGAAAGAAAAAAAAATTCAGAATTGGGAGAGAAGAAAGTTGCAGAAATTTTAGGGTAATTTGAACGACGAAGATGAAATTCTTCAAGCATTCAACAACGGTAGCAACGTTCTTGGAATTTGACACGACGAACTCGAAAGAACCTACATAATCTGTTATGCAAACCCGAATCGAATATGTTCTTCGTAGTCGAAAAAGATGAACAAACTCCAAGGAAGAACTCGAACAATCTGTTGAACGAACCCGAACCTTATCTTGAATTTGCTCGAATACGGACTTGGACCCTTCAATTATCGAACAATTGAGAACCCGAAGTATCAAAGAAAAAGTTCTAAAAAGAACCAAATTTGAGAGAAAAATCTCACAAAATAATTATTCATTAATTGTCTAACCTTGTTTATATCAAATGAATACATATTTATAGTATACAAGGGCTAGCCGAATTTCAAATTAAATGGCTGAAATTAAATGTTGAAACTTAAAATTTAAAATGTTTAAAACTACTTATTTTGGCGGAATTGAACTTCAGCCATGAAACACAAAGTTGGGCGCCATCTTCAACCAGCACATGTTAAATGTGCTTGGAATTTAAAATTCAAATGGTAACTTCTCTTGTCCTTATCCGCAAGTTGAGATCCAAGGAGGGCTGGTGTAATCGATTTGCTTGGAGAAGCATTCTGCCCGCATATGTGAAAATGAAAGAATGTGGCTGCATTTGAATTAAAGCACATGCAAAATTTGCATGCATTCAAATTCAAAGATGGAAGCTGCTTGTTGATTCACGCATTGCTCGGGCTGCTGCACACATATATAAAATATTATTATAAGTTATATTATCAAATTATTCCAAACATATGTATCATATGATATACGTATTTTAATATACCTAATAAATTATAAAACCTAATCATGTCACATAATTATATGCAACACATTAAATGTCCTATCGTCTAAGGCACAAACATTATCAAATGATTCTGAAATGTTAGCACAAGTAAGGAAAAAAGCTTCCCTGAAACGTTGCGCCCGAGATCGCGTAATTGGCCCTAACGGTAACACCTCCGGAATTGCATCAAGCATTGGTGAATATGTGCTCACATCACGTTCATTTCCTCTAGCTGCTCGGCAAATACCTGCCACTGCAGGGCTATGATTTTGCGGGCTATGAACGGTTGCAGTCCCAGGTTCTCCATTCTGGAGGTGTAAATGAAGCCTTTCTCCTCCCACATATCTCGGATCTAGAAGGAGCTTGGAGTGGATGCGGCTGGGGCAGATCTTGAGGCAGTGCTTCGATGGGTATTTCTAGTACTCATGTTGCAAGGACCGTGGAAAGAAAATGAAAGTAATTAAAATTCTAGAGGAAACAAGTAGAGAGAGTAAAAGTGAGTGAAAAAATGAATAGTAAAATGGGGTTTATATAGAGGGGGAGCTTGCTGCCCGTTGGAGCTGTAACATTAGGCGCGAATAACGGGGACAGCTGTTACGCGGTTTCTGACGCGTTTCCGTGTCTACTGCTCGTCTGTTACGCGTTTGCGTGTTTGCCGCGACAGTGTGTTGACAGACTCGATTTTCTGCGTCTATCGCGGTAGCTGTAATGGCAGGCTCCAAACTTGGGCATTTTGGGCTGATGGAAAGATGGTGGGCTGAATTCCCTTCTCCTCTTCTCCTTGTCTCCTTTATTTCCTGAAAATAATAAAAATAAAAAGTTTAGTTCCTAAAAATAAAATAATTCTAATTACCTAATATATATATATATATATATATATATATATATATATATATAATAAAAAAATTAGGTTAAATTAGGGATGCCAGGAGGGACATCTCCTAAAGTAACCACTTCCCACATTCTTGGGGCTTCAGTCCCCTGATAATGCTTCAATCTTTGTCCATTGACTTCAAATTAGTGCTCGTCTTTTAAAGATCTGATTGTGATGGCACCATGGGGAAAAACCTGCAGCACTTGGAATGGGTCAGATCATCTAGATTTCAGCTTCACTGGGAAGAGTTTCAAGCTAGAGTTGAATAACAACACAAGCTGCAGGGCAGAACTGTTGTGGCAGCAACTTCTTGTCATGCCACTTCATTGTCTTGTCTTTATAAATTCTTGCGTTGTCATAGGCCATTGCTCGAATTTCTTCAATCTCATTCAGATCAAGTAGCCTTTTTTGTCCTGCTTTTTCCAAGTCCATATTCACTGCCTTGACGGCCCAGTATGCTCTGTTCTCAATCTCGATAGGTAAATGGCATGTTTTCCCATAAATCAGTCGGTAGGGTGACATTCCCAATGTAGTTTTGAATGATGTTCTGTAGGCCCATAATGCATCATTGAGGTGTAGATACCAGTCCTTCCGAATTGGCTTAACCATCTTTTCAAGAATGTTCTTAACCTCTCTGTTGGATATTTCAGCCTGTCCATTGGTCTGAGGGTGATACGCTGTTGCGATCCGATGTTTGACACCATACTTTTTTAAGGCAGCAGCTATAACCCTATTACCGAAATGCCTCCCTTCATCACTGATGATCGCCTTGAGGATGCCAAATCTGGAAAATATGTTTTTATGTAAAAACCTCTGAACCATCTTGGCATCATTTTTATGAGTAGCGGCCGCTTCAACCCATTTGGACACATAGTCCACTACCAGGAGAATATATAAGTTCCCACATGAAGTTGGGAATGGTCCCATAAAGTCAATCCCTTAAACATCGAATATCTCGACTTCAAGAATGTTTTGTAGCGGCATCTCATGTCTTCTTGAGATATTTCCAGTCCGTTGACACTTGTCACAGTTTTTGTAGAATGTCTGGGCATCCTTGAACAATGACGGCCAATAAAATCCCGACTGGAAAACCTTGGCAGCAGTTTTGTTACCTCCTAAGTGTCCTCCATACTCTGAAGCATGGCAGTGATGTAGTATAGCTTCTTGTTCGTCCCAATAATAATGCTTAACAACATTTTGGAACCTCTTCCTAGCATGATAATTAAGGCCGGGAGAAGTTATTCCGCTAACTAAATAATTAATGAAATCAGCATACTAGGGGAGTTCAAAAAACTTACATGCCGCCATGGCTGTCGCGGCAGTGCTTATGGCAGCGAACAACTGCTTGTGAGGGAAGGTCTCCAGTATTTGTGTCTCGTATGTTGGGAGACTCTTTCCCTTCTCTAGTCTTGACAAGTGATCTGCAACTTGATTCTTTGTCCCCTTTTTGTCTTTGATCTCAAGGTCAAACTCTTACAGTAGCAAAATCCAACGTATCAGTCTAGGCTTTGCCTCCTCTTTGGTGAATATATACTTCAATGCAGAGTGGTCTGTGTGGACTATGATCTTCGTTCCAAGTATATATGAACGGAACTTGTCAATAGAGAACACCACAGCTAACAGTTCCTTCTCTGTTGTGGTGTATTTACTTGGGCGCCATTCAATGTTTTGCTGGCATAGTATATGACATGAAAGAGATTGTCTTTCCTCTGCCCAAGTGCTACCCCGACAGCATAGACACTAGCATCACACATAATCTCAAATGGTAGTTTCCAATCTGGTGGCTGTACTATTGGGGCTGTTACCAGCTTTTCTTTTAGAACCTTGAATGCCTCAGTACATTCAGCGTTGAAATCGAAGGGACGGTTCTGCTCTAGAAGATGGCATAAGGGTTTGGTGATCTTTGAAGAGTTCATGATAAACCTCCGATAAAAACCAGCATACCCTAAGAAACTCCTAATTCCCTTGACTGTGGTGGGTGGCGGCAGCTTTTCAATTACCTCGATCTTAGCTCTGTCGACCTCTATGCTGCGGCAGCTTATTTTATGGCCTAGGACTATCCCTTCATCCACCATGAAGTGACATTTCTCCCAGTTCAATACCAAGTTTGCTTTCTCACATCTTTCGAGCCCTTTCTGTAGGTTGCCTAGGCATCTTTCAAAATTGTCTCCAAAGACAGAAAAATCATCCATGAATATCTCCAGGAAATCTTCCACCATATCGGAGAATATTGCCATCATGCACCTTTGAAAGGTTGCTGGTGCATTACAAAGTCCAAATGGCATCCTACGAAAAGCATAAGTACCGTATGGGCATGTGAACATCGTCTTCTCTTGATCTTCCGGTGCGATGGCTTTTTTATTGTAAACTTGAGTATCCATCAAGAAAACAATAGTAACACTTTCCCGCTAATCTATCAAGCATTTGATCAATAAAATGCAGGGGAAAGTGGTCCTTCCGGGTAGCTTTGCTAAGCTTCCGGTAGTCCATACAAACCCTCCAACCGGTCACAATCCTAGTTGGGATTAACTCGTTTTCTTCGTTGGTTACCACGGTTATTCATCCTTTCTTGGGAACGCACTGCACCGGGCTCACCCACTTGCTAACCGAGATGGCATAGATTATTCCAGCATCTAGCCATTTTATGGTCTCTTTACGTTCCACCTCTCGCATAGCATCGTTTAAACGTATCTGTGCATCAATGGTCGGCTTGTGATCATCCTCTAAGAGGATTTTATGCATGCATAGTGCCGGACTGATGCGTTGGATATCAGCTATCATCCATCCAATAGCCTTTTTATGCTTCTGCAGCATCCCTATTAGCTATTGTTCATGTTCCTGCATCAACTTGGAAGAGATGATTACGGGCAACGTATCATTTAAACCAAGGAAAACATATTTGAGCTGCCCTGGCAGAGGCTTAAGATCTAGAACAAGTGGTTCTACAGTTGATGGCTTTTGGACTATATGTTCATCCGAGGTATAGTTTAAGGGCTCGAATAACTTACCTGGACGATTGCCTATCCAATTTACCTCCTCTTGATCTTCAGTATCATATGTATCAGCTTCTGAGGAGCTACTGTCGTTGTCGCTGCCGTGACAGTCTTCTAAATGGCTGCTGGGGCAGTGGCAAATTTTGATGTCATGGCAACCCGACCTGATGCAGGGTTGGTCAAGGATAACTTCAGTGATAGCCTTGCATTCTTCTTCTGCATCAGCATATTTTATTGCCTGGAGAACATTCATCTTGATCTCTTGATCGTTCACTCTCATAGTGAGTTCTCCTTTTTCCACATCAATCAGTGATCTTCCTGTGGCTAAGAAGGGTCGCCCCAGGATGATTGGTGCATTCTCATCTACTTCACAATCTAAAACAAGAAAGTCGGTAGGAAAAATAAACTTATCAACTCTTACCAGAATATCTTCAATTTTCCCTTCTAGATGAACGTAAGAGCGGTCTGCCAGTTGCAGTACGACTATTGTGGGCCAAGCTTTTCCAATACCTAATTTTTGAAAAAACAGATTTGGGCATTAAATTTATACTAGCACCAAGATCACAAAGTGTCTTACCCACAAATTTAGCTCCGATTATGCACGGTATGATGAAGCTCCCAGGATCCTTCTTCTTCTGGGGTGGATGCTTGTGTAGAATACTCATGCATCCCTCTGTCATTTTAACCGTTTCAAATTCCCCAGGTCTGGATTTCTTCGACATGGCATCCTTGAGAAATTTGGCATAACCATGCATCTCTTTTATAGCATCTAACAGCGAAATATTGATATGGACCTGCTTAAAATATCGTAGATCTTCTTAAGCTGGGATTCATGTTTCAACTTCTGTAACCGCTGAGGAAAAGGAGGTGGGGGACGATAATCAGCAATACGTCCTTCCCACTGCATTCGGATCTGAGGAGTTTAGGTTCTTCATCTTTCTCCTCTATCCCTTCTGCTGTCGTGACAGGTTCATCGGTAGCAGACTGTTTGTCGTCTGCTGGGGCAGCTTTCTCGGCAGTCGACTCCAAGGCTGGTTCCTTAGCTGATTCAGCTTCCTTCTCTGGCCCTGGTAATTTCTTCCCACTCCTTGTTGTGATGGCTTTGCACTGCTCATGTGTGGGTTGTCTAGCGTTCTCAGTATCACTAGGAAATCCTCCATTCTACCTCAGTTTAATATGCTGGGAAACCTGACCCATCTGTGTCTCCAGTGATTTCAGAGTAGCTTCATGGTTGGTCATCCGCATCTCTGTTTTATCCATAAATGATTCGGTCTTCTTGACGAAGTGATTCATGTTCTCAATGTAAGTTCTTGTTTGGGACATAAATGTAGCCAAGGTTTGTTCCAGTATACTAGTCGTGGCAGCTGGTGGCTGTTGCTGCTACTGTTGTGGTTGCTGCCGAGTCAGTAATCTAGGTCCCCCTGATTCTGAGTGTTATGTGCTTGAGGATTCAGGGCAATCTATTCTCTACTGAATCGATTCTCATACGAGTCTGTAAGTTGGCAGCATTATAAAAATTAGTTACTTGGTTCCAAACCGGGAATCCATGCATTGGGCAGTTCCTCAGAAGAGTGGTAAATCTGTCCCAGACCTCGTGCATCGGCTCGTCATCCTCCTGTTGAAAAGTATTAAAACGAGACAAGAATTCACGAGTTAAATCTGCACAAGTTCGTATTGAACCGGGCGTTAGTTTATTCCACCAAGTTTTCGCCCTGTCCCTCAATGAGTGAGGAAATAACTGAATCCTCAGTATCTCCGGATTAACTCCTGGTAGTCTAAACGAACCACAGATTTCCTGGAACGTTTTCAGATGCTCCCTAGCATCCTCTGTAGCAGCACCACTAAATTGGCCAGCGTTGTTAATAATGCTGAACATAACTGGTTTAAGCTCAAAATTGTCAACTTCTACGTCTGGCAGGGTTGTTTCTAGTTCCACATGATCATTGAGCATGTAGTCTCGGCATGACCGGCATGCGGCAGCAGTAGGAGGATCGGCAGGTTGTTCGTTCCTCCCATCTTCGGCAGGATCGTCATCATCCTGGGGATTCCTTTGGTTGTTCATGGCTTCTAACTGTTCTTCAAGGTATTCATTTCTGGCTAACACAAAGCGAAGTCGGTTCCTAAGATTGTACAAGCGTTCGATTTCAGGGTCTAATGGATACTCAGGTTCCTCTCCTCGTCTCGATCTGCTCATAAACAAAAAAGCTTGTGAAAAGCACAAGTTGAACAATCCAAGTGAAACAAAACAGAAAAATAAAAGAAGTGCAGTAAAAGGTTGGGTAAAGATATGTTGCGAGTCCCCGACAACGGCGCCAAAAACATGTTGCATGTAAAAGTGTGTATCGCAATGTAGTGCAAGTGTACACGACACAAGTAGTAAAGTGATACGTAAGTATCGGATATCGTATCCAAAGGGACTGGGCTAATAGCTTCAACCTAGAATTACTGCACGAGCGGAAAAAGAAATAGTTTAAATGTTTGTCACGAGATAATAAAGAATACTAATAATAAAAGAATAAAAAATTCAGGATAGAGAGAATGAGTCGGTATTGAATTGCTCAGTAGTGTAGGTGTTGCAAAGTCTAGGAATATCTGTTATGTCGTTGCGCTTGTCGCGGCAGCGGTCTGTTTTTAGTCGCGGCAGCGATCACACAACTCTATACTTCAAGCTTGGCAAGAATCCATGTTGTGCCTTGGCCTATCCCTAGGTCCAAGTCTGTCGATGAACACGTCTTTGATGATACCTCCCGGCGTGAATCGAAGGATGAACACCGATGTTGTTGAATTCTTCCTTAGCCACTTAACCTCGTCCTATCCTTAGGTCCGAGATAGTTCAACCATAAACTGGAGAACCCGTACTTATTCCTTTCGTATACTTAACTCTCTCGATATTAAGTAAATGTGTAATCTCACAATGCTCTCCCGATACTCTTGCAAGATGTTGAAAACCAGAATAAGCAAACTTGAAGTCTATTTTATTGAACAAAAAATTTTCTAAAACAAATGCAATCCTTGCAACTACTTTACAAATCAACCCTTAGCCCTAGGGGAAGTTTAGAACATGATGAGAAGGGGAAAACGACTAGGGTTTAGAAGAGAAGGCTCATAGAGTAATATATCCTTCCCTAGGTCGAATTACATGCCTTTATATAGGCCTTGGGTTCAAGTTTTCTAATATGGCAAGAATACAAGTTTAAACTAAAGTACAACTCTATTAAAGACTAAATCTTCAGAGCGTATATCTTTAATTCGTCATTCCTTCTTGCTTGGAGTTCTTCCTTGAACTTTGGGCTTGGCCTTCATTCTGATCTAGGGCTTGGAAAAATATAAGGGTGCTCCACAACAGATCGGCTTAATTTTCTCTTCAGGTCGAGGCCCACTTTACTTCTTCTCTTCACCATTGTTGTCGTCCTTTGTTTCCACGGCAGCGGCCATGGCAACATCGTCCTCCTCGTCTGCACATCCAGTTCCAGCTCTACTTCTTTACTACCCAGGGTCTGCTTCTTCACTGCCCTCCATCTGCTACAACAGCAACCTGCAAAAGCAACCAATTTCAGTAGCAACTGTGCCATTTGATATATTTGTGATGTATAAATGAAATCTAACCTAAATGGAATGAATTATGCTTGAATGTTGCAGAAATATGGGTTAAATAGGGGGTAAAATATATAACTTTTACACACTCCACAGCCGCCGAAGCAAAAATCTCAAGGTTGCTTGCGAGCTGAGGCAAATGAGATAAATTCCATATTCCACGCAAAGAAGTCAGAGTTTTAAGTCATATTAAAGATGGAAAGCTACTTTCAAGGACTTCTACTTTAAGAAGGACTTAACGTAGCCATCAGTCTATAAATACCCATTGTACTCCTAGTTCAAATGATCTAATGATTTCTATAGACTTTGCTAGTGTTCTTTGCCGCTGCCATGTTCTAAACTCCACTTGGGTTAGGGTTATGTTGTAAATTAGTTGTGAAATGGTTGTTTTAGGTTCTGAGTTGTTTTCTTCAATAAAATATTTCAAGTTTACTTAATTTTTACACTTCATTCTTTCAATTAGTCTACACTAGTCAGTTGAGAGAATCCATTTTTTTGGCACGGAAGTGTAAGGCTCACAAAAGGGTTAAGCACAGTCACAACATGTTGGGGCGTGACTAACTTTGTTCCTAACCAGTTTACAAGTTTGATCGTCTAAAAGGGATCACCAACCGAGTTTACTATCCTATATTAGGTTTACGTTGAGATTGCTAGGTATTGCCTATGTCACGCTAGGTTTTCGAGCATCCTTACCTAGAAATAAAAAGGATCACCTTCGACTATCCCGCTAAACTTGGAGTATATGCCAGATTTGCCACCGAGACTTATTTTTGTTCCACTTGCCGAGACATCGAAAGTTGTAGGGGTAGTAACTTGTTGCGGATGCGTGATAGGGTCGTAGCCTGCTGCATACCATACCCGCCGAGGCAACATATCGTGGCAGCACGAAACAACTCAGTCTTTTTACAACGCAATTTTCCCACTAAAGAGCAGCATAACCCTGCTTGCTCTATCAACCTGATCACCTCTTTTGTTATTTGTGCTCTACTTTACGTTACTCTTCTATCCAACAATCACTTTACTTGTGTTCTTATTTTACCTTGTGCAGGGACTACGAAACAAACTGAGCTTTCCAATCCGCGTGGGATTCGACATCTTTTATACTATAACTTGGGAGGAGTGTGCACTTGCGCTCTCACAAAAAGGTAACACCTACACGCCCTACAATGCACTTCATCATTAAAACAACATGCTAAACACCATGCAACATGTATCACTTATTTCACATCAATTAAACCATTTCTAAACAAAATC
Organism: Hibiscus tridactylites; assembly: GCA_958450335.1. NCBI lineage: Eukaryota > Viridiplantae > Streptophyta > Magnoliopsida > Malvales > Malvaceae > Hibiscus > Hibiscus tridactylites. The sequence continues at coordinate 68,321,814 of OY288273.1, forward strand.
AAGCCTTCCAAGCATATCCACCAATATGCTAAGCTTTTAGTAAAACATGCATTTTCTATAATATGCATCATCAACATTTTCGTAATATTACAATTAGTTATATTGGCTTACAAGTTATTAACAACATTCTCGTTTCTCAAAACATATCGGATACACGGATTACCAAATGTTGTCCCAAACATTTCATACACTCTATTGGCATCTCAAGGCTCACACACGAGAGCAACCCTCCACCGTTGTGACACCCGTGGTGGAGTATTCGGTACAATTACAACACCTCAACACCACTCATCGGTAGATGCATAGCCCACTAACGAGAGAGTGGACACATACAAGGTTCACACCCGGGAGCTGCCCTCTACCGTTGCAACCTTAAACATTCTTCAATCGTTAGGGTACTTGGATGGAGTTTTCGGTACAATCACAACCCCTCAACATCCAAGGTGACTTGTTTATAGTGCACTCAATCCTATAGCCGGCTAACTATATCCGATTTTATTTACAAAACACTTTATAACACATCACATGCTAAAATAATCCCCATTTCATGCATACCTCACTCCTTTTCCAAATCATTCATAACAAGCCATATCTCAAGCATTAAACCATGCTTCAAAACTCATGCATCAACATATACATACAAGGATCACATACCTAGTACACCCCTAAACCACACGGTATCATCAACCACATTTTATAAACTCAAAACATGCTTTAAAATAGTAGGTAAATGCAATAAAAACAGGTGCATCCAAAGGCTCACAATAGCACAAATCGAGGGAGAAATTCACTTTACATACCTTCTGAACATAGTAAAGCATTTTAAGCTCTTACTAAGTTCCCAAAACCTTTTCTAAATCATTTCCAAGCTGCAAAACCAGTTTTCACTTAACGAATTGCGTAACCACACTCACCGACGCAACAATCAACCATCTAAAGCCTCCAAAACCCCTCTGATTGATTCCAAAATACTATCCCCTATTTTCAACACATTAAAAATAGAGATTCAATGCATCATAATGCATCCAAACACCAACAGCAATAAAAAACTCGATGCCCTACTCTAAAGCATCAAATTACCAATCTAAAACAACCGAAAACACAATTGATTGATCTCTAAACTCATCCCAACCATCAACCAACACATCCAACACATTTTAACCATAAATCAACATCCAAAAACAACCTAAAACTATCATTATACCTCCAGCAATCAGATCTCACATAACACCCCAAAAACTCAACCGTAAACACCTTTAAAATCAAAGATCTCAAGGATTTCGGGATTACTATGATTAAGACTCTATTTCAACACCATAAACCTTTCAAAACTTGTTTAGAAACCATCTTAAAACAAATCAAATCAATACAACTCCGAAAATCACATTAAATCATTTCTTTCAACAAGATTCTATCATTTTATTAAAACCACAATGAAACTTTAATCAAAAACATAAATAAAGAGCCAAATATCTTTGTAATTTCATTAAAAACCTTGATTAGAGGGTTAGCACGAAATTTACCTCCAATCATTGCATCTCTTCTAATGTGGCAAGTTTTGCTATCAAGAATCTTGATGGGATTTGAGAGAAATCACAAGAGAAAAGTTGGAAATCAGGAGAGAAAATGGAAGTGAATGAAATCTAGAAAATAAGAGAATTGAGAGAGTGTTTGGCTTATATGAAATGAGGAAAATGAAATTGACGTCAAATTTTGCTTAACCAAAATAACTACCTTTTAATTAAATCATTAAAAGCCACTTTTAATATTTCATAAACCATTTAAAACACATGTCAAATTAGAGAAAAGACTTAGTTGCCATTAAGCTCCCTAGAGATTCTAAGATTTTGACTCTTCATGAAAACACCCTTTTTCCACAGTTTTAAAATTTACATTTTGATCACTACCCAAATGTACACATCTTAAAACTTGTTTTGTAAAATTGATTTAACCAGCCTCTTAAATATATATATTTAGAGGATTTTAGGAATTTAACCAAATTTTTATCCCATCCCAATCCTTGATTTCCCTGAACCACCTTTTAACATCTCGAACAATCGATGACCAGTTCCACTAGCCTAATCCGACACGCAAAACACCTAGGCCTAAAACCGGAGCGTTACAACTCTCCCCTAGTTTGGAAATTTTGTCCTCAAAATTTTACCTGAAGGAAAAAGATGCAGAAACTACTTGAACATGTTCGCCTTGCTCTCCCGCGTGGCCTTCTCAACCCCTCGATGTCGCCACAACACCTTCACAAGTTCAATCGTCTTACCACGAAGAACTTTTCTACTTGAATCAAGAATCCCCACTGGTTCAACATCATAGGATAAATCCAGATTCATCTCAATCTCCTCCATTGGCATCGCATGAGATGGATCCAACCTATACCTCCGCAACGTAGAAACATGAAACACATCATGGATCTTCTCCAACTCGAGAGGCAACCTCAACCAATAAGCCACAAGACCAACTCGTTCAACAACCTCATAAGGTCCAATAAACCTCGAAATAAGCTTTCCCTTACGCCCGAACCTCATCACCTTCTTCCATGGTGATACCTTTAGGAACACGCGATATCCAACCGCAAACTCAATCTCCCTACGCTTTAAATATGCGTAAGACTTCTAACGATCTGAAGCAGCCTTCAACCGCTCAAATATGAGTTTCAATTTCTCTGTTTTTCCCTTTAGCATATCCGACAAGAAAACCAACTTTTGCTCCGCCTCATCCCAACAAAGAGGCGTTCTACACTTCCTCTCATACAAGGCCTCATACGAAGCCATTTGTATACTAGCCTGGAAACTGTTATTATAGGCAAACTCAACCAAAGGCAACTTTTTTCCCAAGAACCATGGAAATCTATAACACAACATCGCAACATGTCCTCCAGCACCTGGATAACTCGCTCCGACTGCCCATCTGTCTGAAGAAGATATGAAGTGCTGAAATTCAAATGCATACCCAACGCCCGATGTAAACATTCCCAAAATCTCACTGTAAACCTCAGATCTTTATCTGACACTATGGACTTAAGCACACCATGCAAACGCATAATCTCAGTAATATACAACTCTGCTAACTTATCCAATGTGTATGTAGTATGCACGACCAAGAAATGTGCACACTTCGTAAGACGATCCACAATCACCCATATAGAGTTCTTCTTAGATTGTGTCAAATGCAGACCGGACACAAAATCCATTGTAATTCTTTCCAATTTCCATTTCGGTATCCTCAAAGGTTGTAACGAGCCAGAAGGAAACTGATGCTCAGCCTTCACACGCTGCCAAGCCATACACTTGCTTACAAAATCACCAACATCCTTTTTCAACCCCGCCCAATAGTGCTAATCTTTCAAACCACGATACATCTTAATACTACTAGGATGCAAAGCAAAAGGACTGCTATGAGCTTCAGTCAAAATAGTGTGCCTCAACTCAACATCATCCGACACAACTATGTGTCTTTTGAAACATAAAACTCCATCATAATTGAAACAGAAGTCTGTTGCATTGCCAACAGCTATATCCTGAACATGAGGCACCAACGAATCATCAAGCAACTTCTTATCCTTGATAAACTGAATCAATGAAGGTTTCACCTGCAACTCGGCTATCAACACACCATCACGCGATAAACTCAACCGAGCAAACATCGCCCTCAGATCAATAGCTACCTTCCTACTCAAAGCATCGGCCACAACATTGGCCTTTCTATGATGGTACTCAATGATCAAATCATAATCCTTAAGCAACTCCAACCATCTTCGTTGCCTAAGATTCAACTCCCTTTGAGACATGAGATACTTTAAACTTTTATGATCGGTGTAAACCACAAACTTTTCACAATAAAGGTAGTGTCTCAAAATCTTCAAAGCAAACACCACCGCAGCGAGTTCTAGATCATGAGTATGATAGTTGAGCTCATGCGCCTTCAATTGTCTGGACGCATAAGCTACAACCATCCCACGTTGCATCAACACGCAACCCAAACCAACGTATGATGCATCACTATAAACTACAAACTCCCATCTCGATTCTGGTTTAATCGAGACAGGAGCTTGTGTCAAAACTTCCTTCAATTTCTCGAAAGCTTGTTTCCTAACATCTGTCCATTAAAAGCGAACATTCTTTTGCAATAACTTGGTCAAAGGAGCAGTAATCTTAGAGAAACCTTCAACAAACCTTCGATAATATCTAGCCAACCCAAGGAAACTACGCACCTCTGTCACCGATTTAGGCGTTTTCTAACTCATCACCGCCTCGATCTTGTGTGGATCAACCCAAAGACCCTCGGCTGACACCACATGTCCAAGAAACACGACTTCCTTGAGCCAAAACTCACACTTGCTCAGCTTAGCATAAAGCTGATTCTCCAACAGCACTTGCACCACAATCCTCAAATGCTTATCATGATCCTCCTCGATATGAGAGTACACAAGAATATCATCGATAAACACTACCACGAACTGATCTAGAAACTCATGGAAAACCCGATTCATCATATCCATAAATCCAACCGGTGCATTGGTTAACCCAAACGAAATCACCAAGAACTCATAATCGCCATACCTTGTCTGAAAAGCTCTCTTGGGTACATCCACATCCTTAACATTAAGTTTATAATACCCAGGCCTCAAATCAATCTTCGAAAATACTAAAGCACCATGAAACTGATCAAACAAATCATCAATCTTTGGGAAATGGTACTTTTTCTCAATTATCAACTTGTTTAGTTGCCGATAATCTATGCACATACGCATCATACCATCCTTTTTCTTCACAAACAAGATCGGCGCACACCAAGGTGAAACACTTGGCTTTATGAACACACGATCAAGAAACCCTTGAAGTTGCGTTTTCAACTCCTTCAACTCTTTAGGAGCCATACGATAAGGAGAAATGGACACGTGAGTTGTATTCTTATACAACTCGATGCCAAATTCAACTTCTCTGTTTGGTGGCAACCAAGGTAACTATTCCGGAAAGACACCGGGAAATTCACATACAGTTCGCATGTCTTGCACTCGCACTTCCTTCATAACAGGATTCATCACATATGCTAAGAAAGCTTCACAACCCAACTCCATCATCCGACACGCATTCTAACGCCCCAATTTTGGGCCTAGGTGTTTTACAAGTTGAGTTGGGCCGGTGGAACCAGTGTCGATTGTTTGAACCATTTAAAAAGTGGTTTAGGGAATCAAGGTTCCGGATATGATAAAGATATGATTTAAATTCTTAAAATCCTCTAAAATGATGTTTAAGAGGCTTGTCAAATCAATTTTACAAAATATGTTTTTCCAAAGTGTACATTTTGGGTAGTGACCAAAATTTAAAGATTTAAAAGTTGGAAAAATGTGTTTTTTTCGAGAAGAGTAAAAATCTTAGAATCTTTAAGGAGCTACTTGGAAATTATGTTTTTCCCTAATTTGGCATGTGTTTTAAATGTTTATCAAAGAATTAAAAATTTTTATTTATTATTAAGGAAAGTTAGTTAATCGGTTAACAAAATTTATGACGAGCTTTTTATTTCTCACTTTCACTTCATCCAAACACTCTCCATTTTCTCTCAAATTTCTAGAAATTCTTTTCTCTCAAATCCTCTCTTGATTTCTATCTTTTCCTTATTCATTTCTTCCATTTTCCTTCAAGTTTCTTCAAGCAAATCTTGCCAAATTAGAGGAGAAGCAAGGATTGGAGGTAATTTTCATGCTAACCCTTTAATCTAGGTTCTTTAATGAAATTCCAAAGACATATGACTCTTTAATACTTATTTTGATTGAGGTTTTGTTGTTAGATTGTTAAACACTAGAAATCTTGATTGAAAAATAGATTTTAAGGTGGTTTTTGGAGTTTGATTTAAATGGTTGGTTTGAGATTGTTTCTAAATGAGTTTTGAAAGGTTTTTGGTGTTGAATTGGAGTCTTAATCATATAGATCCCGAAATCCTTGAGATCCTTAGTTTTTGAAGTGCTTTAGGGTGAGTTTTTTTTAGGTGTTCTTGAGGAATTCAATTTGCTATAGGTATAACGATGGTTTTAGGTTTTTTTGTATGTTGATTAATGCTTAAAATGTGTTGGATGAGTTGGGTAATGGCTGGGTTGAGGTTAGAAGTCAATTGATTAAGTTTTCGGTTGTTTCAAATAGGTGTTTTGATGCTTTAGAGCGGGGCCTCTGACGATCGGTGATTGCCTCGACAAGTGTGGTTTTGCAAGTCGGTTACTGGAATATGGTTTTCCAGTGTGGAAACATGTTAGAACAGGTTTTGGGAACTTAATAAGAGCTTGAAACGCTTTATTAAGTTCGGAAGTAAGTAATTCAAAATTTCTCCCTTAGTTGTACTAGTTTTGAGCCTTTGGTTGCATTTGATTTTAATTGCATTCACTTACTGTTTTAAAGCATGTTTTTTAGTATATAAATTGTGTATGATGATGCCATGTGGTTTAAGGATGCACTAGGTTAGTGTTCCTTCTTTGCATGCGTTGATGCATGAACTTTTAAGTATGGTTTAATGCTTGTTAATGACTTTGTCATTAATGCTTTGTAAAACAGTGAGGTATGCATGAGATATGGACTATATTGGCAAGTGATGTTGAATAAAGTGTTTTATAAATGAAATCGGATATAGTTAGTCAGCTACAGGATTGAGTGCACTATAAACAATTCGTCTTGGATGTTTAGGGGTTGTGACTGTACCGAATACTCCATCCAAGTATCCTAACGATTGAGGATTGTTGAAGGTTGCAACGGTTGAGTGTAGCTCTCAGGTGCGAACCTTGTGTGTGTCCCGTCACTCATTAGTGGGATATACATCTACCGAAGAGTAGTGTTGAGGGGTTGTGATTGTACCGAATACTCTACCACGGGTGCACAACGATGGAGGGTCGCTCTCGTGTGTGAGCCTTGAGATGCCGGTAGAGTGTACAAAGAGTTTGGGACAACCCATGTTAATCCGTGTGTCTGATATATTTTTGAGAAATGGTAATGTGGTTAATCACTTTTAAGCCAATATAATGGTATGAAACATTATGGAAATGTTGTTGGTGCATAATATGAAAAATGCATGTTTTACGTTAAGCTTAGCATAATGATGTTTATGCTTGGAAGGCTTGATGACGTGTAGCAATGGTTTAATTGCTGGAAGATATGTGATTCAAGTTGCATGGTGTTTAGCATGTTGATTTTGATGTTAAAGTGCATGGTTTATCAAAGAAGGCATGATGGTTTTGAAAGAGTGGAGAAATGGTTTTGTGCATTGATAGTGTTTTTCGTTTTGAGCTTTCCTCACTAAGCATTTTGTGCTTCGCTCTTTGTGTCCATGAATGCAGTCAATTTATGCTTTGGAGGCAGCACTTGCAAGGGATCGGTGAAGGACTTTGGTTGAAGGAATGTTTTGGTTATGGACTAAAGTAATAAAGGCAATGGGGGTGTCCAATTCTATGAATGATGGTTAATTTGGAGTTCTCTTGTTTAGTAAAAGTTTGAGATGCGTATTTGAGTATGTAAATGGCCTTTAAGTGTTGATTTATGTTTGGATTGGAGAATTGATCTTTTGATGCTTGGTTTTCCGTAGGAAGTATGCCTCTAGAATTCTTTGTTGACAAATGTCATGTTATGATGTTGTTGTTGCCATGTATTCTTGAGAATTGATTTTTACATGAGTTTTATGCGTATTAGAGGTAAGTTGGTGTGTTTAGGAATGGATTAAAATGATTAAAATAGCCAAGTTTGACATTGCAGGTCTGAAGGTATCGATACCCTTGTAAGGGTATTGATACCGTCTGTGTATTTTTAGGGGTGTACCGATACTCGGGGGCATATCGATACCCATTTTTTGCCCCTGGTTTTAGGTATATCGATACGGGACTTAAGTGTATCGATATGGCCTTTGAATTGTGAGGTTGGTGTGTTGCACATCGTGGGAGTATCGATACCCTCCCTAATGGTATCGATACGGTTGGGTATTGATACCCTCTCTCAAAGTATTGATACGGTTGGGTATTGATACCCTCTCTCAGGGTATCGATACGGTGAGGTATTGATACCCTCTCGAAGGGTATCGATACGATGTAAGTTAATTTGGTTGTTTGATATCTTTAAATAATCTGAACCTTTACATTTTAGTCTCTGTTTCTTATGGATGAAATTAAAGGTGATTTAATGGTTAATTTGAGTTGAGCTTTGGTAGAGATGCATGTAATGAGTTTAATTAAAGTTTGGTAATCCGAATTTGGTAATAACCATTACAAATTGTTGAATTTACAAAATGGTCCGTAAATCTGATATTGGATGAAATCGATGAGTGTTTGAGTTATTGTTTGATCCGTTGTTTTTTCGAATGCATAGGAATGTAACATGCATCTAAACAAGATTAAAAGGAAAAAAATAGGGTCGTTTATTGAGGTAAACCTTCCTAGTTTACTTCAATAATCCCTCTGTGACTCGTTCAATTCGGTCTATTAGCTAGGCCGGGTCGAGGGAGTTACATTTGGTGGTATCAGAGCTAGATTACGAAAGGTTGGGATGATGGTAAGTTGTTGCTAAGTGATTTTGATGTGAAAGTTTGTTACTAGTAACATTTGTTTTGTTCGGTGAATGTCATAAGCATGTTAATGTTGAGTATGCGATGTTAAAGCTATAAATGGTGATTGTGCTATGAACGTGAGATGTTGTATGATGATTGATTATGAATGTGGGTTGTTCTATGATTTTACATTGGGTTGAATTTTAATGCTTGTAATGCATGATGGATGTGGCATTCATTTCGTATTCTTTGTGCTATGCTGGGGGAAATTGGAATGCCCATTGCCTTATTACCTAGTGAAATGTTTTAAGTTGAAATCAAAGTCTTAGATCCTTGCTTGGAGTTGGCCTGAGCAATTTGTTTTGTTTGTTTTGTAAGTAGTTATCATGCGTTAAAAATAATAGCACAATAAACCGAGGAGAAAGTAGAGATCTGGTATGATTGCTTTTGCCTTTGGGCAAGGAATAAAGAAGTGTGTAAAGTCTCCTGGGGCTGGACGCCTCTATGTGCCTTGATGTATGTACAACCAGTGTTGGTTGGGTAAGTGTTGGATTGTATGGCGCCAGGTATGTGGGCGATATTTAGAGCTTGTGAAGCTGTTAATGCTGAGGTGCATTTGACCTCACTAGCTGGTGGATGTTTGTGAGATTTGGATAGTGCTTACGTAAATTGAGTAGAAGTTGAACTCGAGGGTTGTCACTGGAGGTATCCATGGAGTGGATGACTTGTATGAATGAGACTATGGAATAATTGAAGTGTGGTGATACCCATAGTGTAAAGATGAGTTGTATCTCGGTTATACAGAGATGTGTATAGTTGGTGAACAACTATGGTTGTGGACATATAGCATGATGTTGTGTTATGATAGTTCTTTGAACTGTTTTAAAGGAGAAGTATCTGGGGGTTACATACTTGGATGTTGAGAAATGTGAATTTGTGGTTTGGGTTCGAAATCGTAAGTTGTGGTTGAGTTAAGGTACATATTGTTTAGTTGAGCATGTGTTCTCCTGGATTGGAATTGGATATGAGACATCGATGTGTGGGCACTTTTATGGATTGGTGCATGATGTTAAACCATATCTGTTGATTTTTCTTGGCTACATTATTTTCGACGTGTTGGTAACACGAGCGAGGTATTTTAGAAGAACCTAGGTTTAATAGCTCATGCAAGAGGTTCGAGCGCTAGGAAGTGAGTTGTGAACTCGAGTTTAGTGGTAGTCGGTGTACGAATGGTCTTGCTTTAAGGGTATCTCCTAGGTTGATGTGAGGATGTAGTAACGTTAGACAAAGATTGCGGGGTCAATGTGTCAAGGCTTGAGTAACGTTTGATACCTATTAAGTATGTGGATCGTATGACCACGTGAGGCGAGCTTGACCACGTGTGATAGGTGGGGTAAAGCTTTCTGCACCTGTTGTTGCTAATGTTTGAGAGTTATAGCTTAATCGTTGTTTTGGAGGTGTCAGTCCTGGGAATGTGAGTAACCAGTTTCTTTATGTGAAACCGTTATTGCAAGGAAACCGTATAAGAGATGTGCTTCTTCTGTTAAAGGTCATGTGTTTTTTCAGTTGATTTGATGGAATAACCTTTTTATGGCTTTGATGTGATTCTTGGAATGGACTAGTTGGTTCAGCACCGAGCTGTGGTGGATTTTGATGTTAAGCGGGTTACCCTAAAGCTTGTGGATGATTACAGAGTTGTAATAGTAGGCGAGAATGTGAAGTTCTTGTATAATAAAATTTCGGCTCTTGAAGTGAGTCGGATGATGGAGTTGGGATGCGAAGCTTTCTTAGCGTATGTGATGAATCCTGGTACGAAGGAAGTGCATGTGCAAAACATACGAACTGAATGTGAGTTTCCGGGTGTCTTTCCGAAAGTGTTGTCGGGGTTGCCACCTAACCGGGTTGTTGAGTTTGGTATAGAGTTGTATGAGAATACAACTCCGGTTTCCTTTGTTGCTTATCGCATGTCACCTAAGGAATTGAAGGAGTTGCTTAACCAGGGATTCATGAGACCGAGTATTTCACCTTGGGGTGCGCTGGTCTTATTTGTGAAGAATAAATATGGTACCATGCGTATGTGCATTGATTATCGGCAACTGAACAAGTTGACGATTAAGAACAAGTACCCTCTACCGAGGATCAATGATTTGTTTGACTAGTTTTGTGCTGCTTCGGATTTTTTGAAGATAGATTTGTGGTCTGGGTACTATCAGCTTAAGATTAAGGATGTAGATGTACCGAGCTGTGGTGGATTTTGATGTTAAGCGGGTTACCCTAAAGCTTGCGGATGATTACAGAGTTGTAATATTAGGTGAGAATGCGAAGTTCTTGTCTAATAAAATTTCGGCTCTTGAAGTGAGTTGGATGATGGAGTTGGGATGCGAAGCTTTCTTAGCGTATGTGATGACTCCTAGTACGAAGGAAGTGCATGTGCAAAACATACGAACCGAATGTGAGTTTCCGGGTGTCTTTCCGGAAGTGTTGTCGGGGTTTCCACCTAACCGAGTTGTTGATTTTGGTATAGAGTTGTATGAGAATACAACTCCGGTTTCCATTGTTGCTTATCGTATGTCACCTAAGGAATTGAAGGAGTTGCTTAACCAGGGATTCATGAGACCGAGTATTTCACCTTGGGGTGCGTTGGTCTTATTTGTGAAGAATAAAGATGGTACCATGCGTATGTGCATTAATTATCGGCAACTGAACAAGTTGATGATTAAGAACAAGTACCCTCTACCGAGGATCTATGATTTGTTTGACCAGTTTCGTGCTACTTCGGATTTTTCGAAGATAGATTTGAGGTATGGGTACTATCAGCTTAAGGTTAAGGATGTGGATGTACCTAAGACGGCTTTTCGGACTAGGTACGGCCTTTATGAGTTCTTGGTGATGCCGTTTGGATTGACGAGCTATCATGTTGCGTTCATGGACATGATGAATAAGGTGTTTCATGAGTTTCTGGATCAGTTTGTGGTTGTGTTTATCAATGATATTCTTGTGTACTCATGTACTGAATAGGATCATGATAAGCACTTGAGGATTGTGTTACAAGTGCTGTTGGAGAATCAACTTTATGCTAAGTTGAGAAAGTGCGAGTTTCTGCTCAAGGAAGTGGTTTTTCATGGACATGTGGTGTCAACCTAAGGTGTTCGGGTTGATCCACACAAGGTTGAATCGATGATGAGGTGGAAGACGCCAAAATCGGTGACAGAAGTGTGTAGTTTCCTTAGGTTGGCTGGTTATTACCGAAGTATTGTTGAAGGTTTTTCTAAGGTTACTGCTTTTTTGACCAAGTTGCTGCAAAAGAACGTTCCCTTTGAATGGACAGATGTTAGGCAACAACCTTTCAAGAAGTTAAAGGAGGCTTTGACGCAAGCTCTTGTCTTGATTCAACCCTAATCGGGTAAGGAGTTTGTAGTCAATAGTGATGCATCATATGTTGGTTTGGGTTGCATGTTGATGCAAGGTGGGAAGGTTGTGGCTTATGCGTCTAGACGGTTGAAGGTGCATGAGCGCAACTATCCTACACGTGATCTTGAGCTCGCGACAATGGTGTTTGCTTTTAAGATTTGGAGACACTACATTTATCGTGAAAGGTGTGTGGTTTATTCCGACCATAAGAGTTTGAAGTACCTTATGTCCCAAAAGGATTTGAATCTTAGACAATGAAGATGGTTGAAGTTGCTTAAGGATTATGATTTGAACATTGAGTATCATCCATGAAAAGCCAATGTGGTAGCCGATGCTTTGAGCAAGAAGGTAGTTGTTGAGCTAATAGCTATATTTGCTCGTTTGAGTATATCGTGTGATGGTGACTTGAAAGCCGAGTTGCAAGTGAAACCTTCTTTATTCGGTTGATTAAGGAGAAACAATTGTTGGATGTTTCGTTGGTGCCTCATGTTCAGGATATAGCTGATGGTAAGGCTACATATTTCTGCTTTAATGATGATGGGGTTCTATATTTCAAAAGTCGGATAGTGGTGCCGGAAGATGTTGAGATGAGGCGCACTACTTTGACTGAGGCCCATAGTAGTCCTTTCACTATGCACCTTGGTAGTACTAAGATGTAGCGTGGCTTGAAGGATGAGTTCTATTGGGTGGGGTTGAAAATTGATGTTGTAGTTTTTGTAAGCAAGTGTATGGTTTGCCAACGTGTGAAGGCTGGGCATCAGTTTCCCTCCGGTTTGTTACAGTCTTTGAGGATACCAAAGTGAAAATGGGAAAGGATTACGATGGATTTCGTATCCGGGTTGCCTTTCACACCATCAAAGAAGAACTCTATGTGGGTGGTTGTGAATCATCTTACGGTGTGTACACATTTCTTGGTTGTGCATACCACATATACGTTGGATAAGTTCGTAGAGTTGTATAATGCAGAGATTGTGCGGTTGCACGGTGTGCCCAAGCCAATAGTGTCGAATAGAGATTTGAGGTTTACAGTGAGGTTTTGGGAATGTTTAAGTCAGGCGTTGGGTACGCAATTGAATTTCAACACTTCATATTATCCTCAATCGGATGGACAGTCGGAACTAGTTGTCCAAGTGTCGGAGGACATGTTCCGATGTTGTGTGTTTGATTTCCAAGATTCTTGGGAAAAGCATCTGCCTTTGGTTGAGTTTGTCTATAATAACAGTTTTCAGGTAAGTATACAAATGTCTCCAAATGAGGCCTTGTATGGGAGGAAGTGTAAAATGCATCTTTGGTTGGTTGAGGTAGGGTAAAAGTTTCTTTCCTTGCTGGATATGATCAAGAGAACAACTAAGAAAGTAAAGCTTAAATATGAGCGGTTGAAGGCTACAACGGATCGTCAAAAGTCCTACGCAGATTTAAAGCGTAGAGAGATTGAATTTGCGGTTGAAGATCGCGTGCTTCTTAAGGTATCGCCTTGGAAGAAGGTGATGAGGTTCGGACGTAAGAGAAAGATTAGTCTGAGGTTTATTGGACCTTCTAAGGTTGTGAAGCGAGTTGGTCCCGGGGCTTATCAGTTGAGGTTGTCTCCCGAGTTGGAAAAGATCCATAATGTGTTTCGTGTTTCTATGATACAAAGGTATATATTGTCTTCGGCTCGTGTTATATCAGAAGTGGAGATAAAGTTGAATCTGGATTTGTCCTCTGGTGAAGACCCGGATGGTGTTCTTGACGCCTGCAGTAAAGTTCTTCATGGTAGACGGTTGAACTTGTGAAGCTATTGAGGTAGCATTGTGGAGTTCAGGAGTTTGCATGGGAAAATTTAGTGGACAAGTTGAGTCAGTTCCATGCCTTTCTCCTTCGGGCAAAATTTCAAGGACAAAATTTCCTAAGTGGGGAAGAGTTGTAAAGCCCCGGTTTTGGGCCTAGGTGTTTCGCAAGTCGGGTTGGGCCGATGGAACCGATGTCGGTTGTTCGAACTATTTAAAAGGTGGTTGAGGGAAATCAAGGTTCGGGATGGGATAAAGATATGATATAAATTCTTAAAATCCTCTAAAATGATGTTTAAGAGGTTGGTCAAATCAATTTTACAAAATGGGTTTTCTAAAGTGTACATTTTGGGTAGTGACCAAAATGTAAAGATTTAAAAGTTGGGAAAATGTGTTTTTTCGTAAAGAGTAAAAATCTTAGAATCTTTAGGGAGCTACTTGACAATTATGTATTTTCCCTTATTTGGCATGTGTTTTAAATGTTTATTAAATAACTAAAAGGTTTTATTTAATTAATTAAGGAAAGTTAGTTAATCGGTTAACAAAATTTTGACGAGCTTTTCATTTCTCACTTTCACTTCATCCAAACACTCTCCCTTTTCTTCAAATTTTCCAGAAATTCTCTTCTCTCAAATCCTCTCTTGATTTCTATCTTTTCCTTATTGATTTCTTCCATTTTCCTTCAAGTTTCTTCAAGCAAATCTTGCCAAATTAGAGGAGAAGCAAGGATTGGAGGTAATTTTCGTGCTAACCCTCTAATCTAGGTTCTTTAATGAAATTCCAATGATATTTGACTCTTTAATACTGATTTTGATTGAGGTTTTGTTGATAGATTGTTAAACACTTGAAATCTTGATTGAAAATAGATTTTAAGGTTTTTTTTTCGGAGTTTGATTTAAATGGCTAGTTTGAGATTGTTTCTAAATGAGTTTTGAAAGGTTTTTGACGTTGAAGTGGAGTCTTAATCATATAGATCCCGAAATCCTTGAGATCTTTAGTTTTTGAAGTGCTTTTTGGTGAGTTTTTGAGGTGCTCTTGCAAAATTTTAGTTGCATGAGGTATAAGGATGGTTTTAGGTTGGTTTTGGGTGTTGATTAATGCCTAAAATGTATTGGATGAGTTGGGTAATGGTTGGGTTGAGGTTAGAAGTCAATCGATTTAGTTTTCGTTTGTTTCAAATAGGTGTTTTGATGCTTTATAGCAGGGCCGAGGATTTCTTGTGCGTGCTGGAGTTTTGGATGTATTTTAATGCATTGAACCTCCATTTTGATGTGTTAGAAACATGGGATAGTAATACGGAAGCAAGCGAAGTATTTTTGGAAGCTTCAGATGATCGGTGGTTGCGTCGACAAGTGTGGTTTCGTAAGTCGGTGAGTGGAATTTGGTTTTCCAGCGTGGAAACATGTTAGAACAGGTTTTGGGAACTTAAAAAGAGCTTAAAACGGTTTATGAAGTTCGAAAGTTAGTAAATCAAAATTTCTCCCTCGGTTGTGCTAGTTTTGAGCCTTTGGTTGCACTTGATTTTAATTGCATTCACCTACTGTTTTAAAGCATGTTTTGGAGTATATAAATTGTGTATGATGATGCCATGTGGTTTAAGGATGTACTAGGTAAGTGGTCCTTGTATGCATGTGTTGATGCATGAAGTTTTAAGCATGGTTTAAAGCTTGTTTATGGCTTATCATGAATGCTTTGTATAAACAACGAGGTATGCATGAGATATGGATTATATTGGCAAGTGATGTTGAATGAAGTGTTTTATAAATGAAATCGGATATAGTTAGCCGGCTATAGGATTGAGTGCACTATAAACAAGTCGCCTTGGATGTTGAGGGGTAGTGATTGAACCGAATACTCCATCCAAGTACACTAATGATTGAGGATTGTTTATGGTTGCAACGGTTGAGGGTAGCTCCCGGGTGCGAACCTTGTGTGTGTCCCGTCTCTCGTTAGTTTGTTATACATCTACCGATGAGTGGTGTTGAGAGGTTGTGATTGTAGCGAATACTCCACCATGTGTGTCACAACGATTGAGGGTCGCTCTCGTGTGCGAGCCTTGAGATGCCGGTAGAGTGTATGAAGGGTTTGGGACAACCCTTGTTAATCCATGTATCTGATATGTTTTTGAGAAATGGAAATGTGGTTAATCACTTCGAAGCCAATATAATGGTATGAAACATTATGGAAATGTTGTTGGTGTATAATATGAAAAATGCATGTTTTACCTTAAGCTTAGCATAATGGTGTTTATGCTTGGAAGGCTTGATGATGTGTAGCAATGGTTTAATTGCTGGAAAATATGTGATTCAAGTTGCATGGTGTTTACATGCTGATTTTGATGTTAAAGTGCATGGTTTATCAAAGAAGGTATGATGGTTTTGAAAGAGTGGAGAAATGGTTTTGTGCATTGATAATGTTTTTGGTTTTGAGCTTTCCTCACTAAGTATTGTGTGCTTCCGCTCTCTTTTTCCATCAGTGCAGTCAATTTAAGCTTTGGAGGCAGCACTTGCAAGGGATCGGTGAAGGACTTTGATTGAAGGTATATTTTGGTTATGGAGTAGAGTAAGAAAGGCAATGGAGGTGTCCAATGCGATGAATGATGGTTGATTTGGTGTTCTCTAGTTTAGAACAAGTTTGAGATGCATATTTCAGTATGTAAACGACCTTTAAGTGTTGGTTTATGTTTAGATTGGAGAATTGATCTTTTGATGCTTGATTTTCCGTAGGAAGTATGCCTCTAGAATTCTTTGTTGATAAATGTCATGTTATGATGTTGTTGTTTCCATGTATTCTTGAGAATTGATGTTTACATGAGTTGTATGCACATTAGAGGTAAGTTGGTGTGCTTAGGAATGGATTAAAATGATTATAATAGCCAAGTTTGACATTGCAGGTTTGAGGGTATCGATAGACTGTGTATTTTTTAGGGGTGTACCGATACTCGGGGGTGTACGATACCCATTTTTTTCCACTGGTTTTTGGTGTATCAATACGCTCAAGTGTATCGATACGACCTTTGAATTGTGAGGTTGGTGGGCTGCTCATTGTGGAAGTATCAATACGGCCTTTGAATTGTGAGGTTGGTGGGCTGCTCATCGTGGGAGTATCGATACAGTTGGGTATTGATACCCTCTCTAGAAGTTTTGATACGGTTGGGTATTGATACCCTCTCTCAGGGTATCGATACGGTGGGGTATTGATACCCTCTCGAAGGGTATCGATACGATGTAAGTTAATTTGGTTGTTTGACATCTTTAAATGTTCTAAACCTTTACATTTTAGTCCCTATTTTTTATGGATGTAATTAAAGGTGATTTAATGGTTAATTTAAGTTGAGTTTTGGCAGATATGCATGTGATGAGTTTAATTAAAGGTTGGTAATTCGAATTTGGTAATAACCCTTACAAATTTTTTAATTTACAAAATGGTCCCTAAATTTAATATTGGATGAAATCGATGAGAGTTTGAGTTATTGTTTGATCTGTTGTTTTGTTTAACACTTAGCAATGTAATGTGCATCTAGACAAGATTAAAAGGAAGAAATAAGGTCGTTTATTGAGGTAAACCTTCCCGGTTTACTTCAGTAATCCCCGTGTGAGCCGTTCCTTTGGTCTATCGGCTAGGCCGAGTCGAGGGGTTACACGCTTCAAGTGCCGAAATTGCATTGGACAAGAACTTCACGTTCTCCCCCTTGATTACTACTTCGTATTCATCTGTAAGTTTCAAGGTAACTCGCTTAACATCAAAATCAACTACAACTCGATGCTCAACCAACCAATCCATTCCAAGAATCAAATCAAATAAAAAAAGACAATTCGATCAAATCAAATGAAACCACATGGCCTTGAACAGATAAATTGCATCTTCTATATACAGTTTTCTTGTAACAACAATTTCACCAAAAGAGCTTGTCACTTGCAATCTTACATCTAGCATCTCAACAGGAATATCAAGACAATGCGCATGCTCTCTCAAGTTGTATGAACGCGTAGATCCAGAATCAATCAATGCTACCAAAGACAAGGATTGCAAGGCGAAGGTACATGCAATCACGTCGGTGTCATTACGTTCCTCGCGATGTGCACACACCAACGTAGAACCACCACCCTCCGGTTGAACAGCAACAACTTGAGCCACACCTCTCTTCCCATCCTCCCTCCTTTAAAGTTACCATGGCCACGCCCACGACCTCTCTACGGTGCAACAACTAGTGCACGACCCTAACCACCTCCCACTAATAAGGGACACTCACGTCTCATGTGATCAGCAGATCTATAGTTCCAACAAGAATTAGCCCCAGCCATAGGAGCCTCAACCTCACGAGCTACGCGAGGACACTCTCGCCTCAAGTACTCACGCGATCCATTTGACCACCAAGTATTCTGCTCAAACCTCGCCCTGTTACCCAGAGCTAGTGCACCTCGCCCAAAATTACCTCGCCTAGCTTCAGGCCAATACCTACAGTCACGATTCCTCTCATTCTGCCTACCACTAGGGGCAACATCTACAACTCTCTTACTCGAGCTAGATCCAACCATGTGAGACGTTAGTCCCAAACTTTTCTCTATGTCATTGGCTCGTGTCACCAGCACATCGAAATCCGTGTTATCAGACGCAAGCATGAACATATGCACGTCTTGCATGAAGCCCTATTGAAAGCGATCACAACGATGCCTATCACTCAGAACCAACTCCGGAGCATACTAGCTCAATCGTATGAACTGGACCTCGTACTCAACTGTCGTCATGTTCCCTTGCACCAAGGACATGAACTCCTACTCAACTGTCGTCATGTTCCCTTGCACCAAGGACATGAACTCCTACTTTTTATCATCCAAGTATTTGAATCCTAGATAATTTCTTTTAAATGCAGCCTGAAAGAAATCTCAATCCACCTCGTTTGGCTCCATGGCCGCAGTCACAATCATCCACCATGCATACGCATCACCATACAACAATGACACTGCACAAACTAGCTTTCGTGCATCATTGCACACCATATGATCCAAAATTCGGACTGTACTGGCCATCCAATCCTTAGATGCCTCAGAAGACTAACCACAATATTCCACGCCTCCCAAACTTCGCAAGCGCTACAATGGCAAACCCGATTGCCCAGCAGCAGGAGCTTGCACTTGCACTCCAGCAACAGCAGCTTGGAATGCTCCAGTCAACGTATGTACCAAAGGCCTCAAATCACCCAACCTTGGACCAGTCTGTTCGTGTTCCGCTTGCTCCCTACCCCCAGGTGGTGGTGGCGGTGGAGGAGGTAAATTAGCACCGGGAAGAACCTCGTTCTCATGATTCAATTGCTCATCGGGTGGAGCAACTAACCCAGAACGTAACTCTCTCATCGATACCATTGTGCTATTAACATTAAGGCATGAATATAAAACAAACAAAAGATCAGGCCAACTTCTAGCAAGGATCTAAGACTTCATATTTGTTGGGTTTTATGATGTTCGATTTCCTTGAACCGATGTGTTTGCCAAGTTCGGAGAAGATTGAAGTTTTGGGTGATTTGGTGGAAGCTAAAAATATGAGATAAACACAAGGATTTAGAGTGGTTCAGCTTTCTAACCCAAAGCCTACATCCACTACCTTAGCTTCCTACTAAGGATTTCCAAACAAATTCACTAAGAATTTTGTCCCCTATTCTCGGCTTAGGAGGAAACCGTTACACCGATCAAGCTTTCTACCCAAAGTTTGATCAAACACTCTCTTACACAAGAAAGACTTAGCAAACTAGAAATCCCACTAGAAGGTATATGTTTGCACAATTAAAGCTCTCACTAAAAACCTAAACACTTGAGCAAATTTGACAAATAGGCTCGCAAGTGTTGTCTATACAAGAAATTGAACAATAAAGCCCTAAGAATTTTTTTTATCACAATGTTGTTGACAATTGAAGCATTAGTCTTCTCTTGATGCTTGGAGGTCCCTTTTATACTCCCAAATGAGTTTGTAGCCGTTGAGAAGCGTTAGGGATATTTTGGAGCCGTTGGAGACTTTATTTCCCACCATAAATGTTGTTCTGCAGACATTCGTTTCGAAACACTCGATCCCATTTCGAAACGATCCTCTTCAGAACTAGTCATTGAAGTCTGATGCAACAAGCCGTATCGAAACGACTATGACCGTTTCAAAACCATTCTAGCCATATCGAAACGGTTACATCCTGTTTCGGTACGATTGATAGATAGGCTACAAATTAAATTGCCGTTGGGGAAATAGTCGTATCAAAACGCTATGTAAAACCCTCACCCAAATTAAAGCCCATTTCAAAATAGACAAGGTTGTATCGAAACGTTTTGTCTCTGTGAAAGGTCGTTTCGAAACGCCTAGGGGTGTTTCGAAACGCTTGGGTGGTTTTGTAAAGTTTGACTTTAGAAAACACTTCAAAACCTCTTTAACAAATCCTCAAACATATTTTTAAGTTGTTTGGACTTAAAGGAACTTTTCAAATCTTTTCATTTTAGTCCAAAACTATTTTCAATTATTATATCAAAACATTAGTTCTTCAATATTCAATTTAAAACATTTCACAATAGTAATAAGACAATGGACATTCCAATTTTCCCCCAACATAACATTAAGCATACAACATGCATGTCACAACCATCATGCATCACAAGCATCAAAATTCAGCCCAAACTATCATCACATATAACAACTCACAAACATATTGCAATCACTATACATATTCAACATTAACATGCTTAAGACACTCACCGAACAAAACAAATATCACCCAAAAACACACATTCACACCTCAATTACTTACCAACAACTTACCATCATCCCAACCATTTGTAAACTGGCTCTGATACCACCAAATGTAACCCCTCGACCGGGCCTAGCCGATATACCGAACCGAACGGGTCACACGAGGAATATTGAAGTAAACTGAGAAAGTTTAACTCAATAAATGACCCTATTTTTTATTGTCCAGATGCAAGTTAAGTTCCTATGTGTTCAACAAGCAGCAGATTAATCAACAACTCGAACGCTCATCGATTAATACCAATTTCGGTTTTAGGGACTATTTTGTAAAGTTATCATGTTGCAAGGGTATTTTACCAAATTTGGTTTACCAACATTTAATTAAACTCACTACAACAAATTTGCTTATTATTGACGTTGAAAATATTGTCACTAAAACTTATATTTACGTCACTATTTGTATTTTATGACATAAAATTCGACGTCACGACAATCGTCACGCTAGGTGTGTCACTAAATGTCTAACGTGACGATGTATCATTTTTCGTCACGCATTGCAAAACATATAGTGACATTTATATAAAACGTCACCTTACAATTTATATTCAATGACAACTAATTACGTCATCAGATAATATAGAACTTCGTCATTAATCATTTGTATCGTCACCAATAATACAATAATTTTTATTGTATTCTTGACATATTATTAACGAGGCACCATATCGTCACCAAATAGAATATGAATGACGATAATAAATTTGTCCAAATATTATTACAAATTACAATGAATGCCTAAACTTTTCCTAAATTAAAATAATGGCCAAACTTTTTATAAATTATAATAAAATCCTGAACTTTTTATAAATTAAAATAAAAGCCCCAAATTTTAACAAATTGCAACTGCAACCCAATATTTTTTTAAATTACAAAAACATCCCAGTATTTTTATAAATTACAATAATGGCCCAAGCTTTTTACAAATTAAAATAACTGCCCAAGCTTCTTACAAATTACAATTTGATCACTTCCCTCTAAAATAACCTTGCCAAATTCGATTCTTCTAAGAGGTTCTAAAGGCAGTGTTCCTTCTCCAAGAAAGACATTGCCTTAGTTGACAACTTTATTCACGCCAGAAAATTTCAGATACTCTTCAACCTTTTTCCCCTCTTTTTCATCTTCTTCTTGATGTCTTTTATGCAGCTCCTTTGTTTTTTCGTTGTCCGACTTGCCATTCCTAATCAAGATATAATCAATGTTAATTTTTAGTCATTATTAAAAACAACAATGATTAAAGATAAAAAAAATTACACAGACAAGGGCATCTATCCATCTATTGTATATTAAAAATTGCTCTAGGGCCAAGTGTGTCAAATAAAAATACAATTAATACAAGCTACCAAAACTAGAGATACATACGTAGCAATGTCAATAAAGAAGATGGAATTCCCAACTATAGAAGACATTTGAATTGAATCCGTCAATCTAAGCTTTTTAAAATTACAACATTGCTAACTCCAAACTCGTAACTTTCATCAACTCTTGTACATCATAATTCATACAGACATACAAAATTCCAACTCAATCAGCAAACCAGAATGCCAAAATTTACCCTTCAAACTCTTCCAGGCAAACATAACTTAATCAACCTGAAGTTGTCAAGGTTACTAAGCAGAATTAAACACAAAAGGTAGATTATAAGCAATATTAAAACTAATACATCCATATGAATAGGAATACCCTACTCAAAATTAAGTTTCAGATAAGATATTAGAATGACTTTCACAAAAATTTCATGAATTTCAATATACACTTACCTGCTGCTTTTCATGAAGGATTTTAAGGCTTTTCCTCATATTTGACCTCACGCACATTTGAGATGATAAGAGTCTATACCAGAAAAATGTTAGCAGTATGCAAAATAATATAAACATTAGAACATCTTATATCCTACAAATTTTAAGTTTCCATTATAAAAAATAATGATGTTCAATACCGATGTAACCCTTGTTCTTATGTTTATAACATTTCCATTTTCTAGTATCCTCAACAAATTAATTAACAAGTAATAAGACTATATTTCTCAAAGGTTCTACATGATTTGTTTTTAATTCATTTTTTCAGAACACTGCTCAATTTCTCATACATAACTGAATTCAACACCATTTTTTTCTAAAGAAAACCTAGAATCTATAAACTAATTCTTCCATTAATAGTGCTTTTAAAAGGTAAATACCATCATCCACGACAATATTACATACATACATGAAAATCAAAGCTTTGTTCGATCAAAGACCATAGAGATTACATAAAATAGAAACACTGATAATCATAATCTTTTTCTTTAATTGTAATAAAGTTCGAGGCCCATACCATCATGGATCTCGTAATCCTTGAGGGTAACATGATCCTTATAAACCGTATACCACTTTTGGATGCGGATCTTGTCGGCTCAAGTTACGATTTGCGCCGCCACCAGTTTCTTGAGGTCTTCGATGGTGTCATCGTCATTGACTTCACGCGCACCTTCTTTCCCAGACGATCATTCAACACTACCTCGATCATCTTCGATTTTTGTTAACAATTTTTTTTAGAGAAAACCCTAATTCCCAAATTCGTTAACCTTGGAAAATAATGAGAGAAGAGAACCGAAACGTGTGGTGGCGTTTATGTAATGAACTAACAATATCTAGCTTGTTCCGGAATAAACATTGTTTCTTTTTAATACGGGTAAAAGTTTGATACACAACCTGTAAAACTAATTTTACACAAACTTCATTATAAAAACTAAATCTTAAATTTTTAACCTTAATCCTAAAAAATTAAACCCTAAACACTAAATAATATACCTTAAATTTTGAATACTAACCTTAAATTCTAAACTTATAACTTTAAACCCCTAAACTAAAACTATAACCCATAAAACCAAAAGGCACATATAAACTAAAGTTTACACCGCCTGTGTATCAAAGTTTTTTCTTTTAATGTAGTCCAAATGAACTGTTTTATGATGTTTATGTTTTAATAGGTAATATGTGTAAAAAAACATTAAACTACCCTTGTATAAAATTTAAAATTTAACTCATAACTTTATATCCTAAAGTCTAAAATCCTAAACATTAAACTTTAACTATAAACCCTAAATTAACTCTTAAACCTTAAATCTAATAAAATTGTGTAAACTAAAATTTACAAACTTTTGTATGGTATAACATAGTTGCTTATATGGTATAACATCAATATAATTATGATATAACAAAGTTGCTTATATGGTATAACATCAATGTAATTATGATATAACATAGTTGCTTATATGGTATATTATAATATATACAAAATATTAATACACATATTTAAATAAATTTAGCAATTCATATATTTAAAATACATTTTATTTTCATTATGTATATGTCATAGTTTTATTTATATAAATTAATTTTAATATATTAATAATTTTTATTATATAGATTTGATACATTTGTCTATCTATATAATTATTTATATAATTTATTATTATATTTTAAATAAAATCTTCCTGTGCAATATAAGGAAAATAAAAAGGTGACAAATTACCATGTTCGTCATGCAAAACTGAGATTTTGAATTAATGATGCAATCAAGATGTCACTAAAACATTTTCCCACTAAATTTTTTGAGTTAATTCTTGACGTTAAATATAAAATGACACAGACTAATGATACATTTTAAAATCTTCATATATATGAGTGAAAAATAATTTTTTTATCAATTAAATATATTTTCATGATAGAAATAAAACATCACCTTTTACTTTTTATAAAAATGGTAATTCAAATTGTCATGGATAAAGATTATTGGTGACGAATTTAAAATGTCACTAGTTCATATTAAATCGTCATAATAATAATTCGTCACTAATACTTCTATTTCATGGGTGACGATTTTGCAACGTCATCATTTTGTCTAAACGTCCTTAAAAAGTTTTGTATGGAGACAAATTTTGACACAAGACATATGGTGACAAAAACTAATGATGTTTTTTAAAACTGTCATAGAAGATATACAATCAATCATTAAACATGACGAAATAAGTAATTGTCACATTTATAGTATATTTTGTGACGTTATTTTAAGTGTCACATAGAAAATTTGTCACTAATTGATAAATTTGTTGTAGTTTCATGCATATCTGTAAAAACTCAGCTCAAATTAACCATTAGAACTCATTTAATTACATACATGACAACATGGACCAAAACACAAAGAAACAGAACTTCAAAATATTGCAAAAACTGTCAGAACAGCCGATTGTTTCGGAAAAAACATGCTCTGTATTGGAACATGTGTATCGAAATAGGGGCACCTATTTCGAAATGTGGGCTCATACCGAAACTACTCTTGACTTGTTTCGGAACAGGGATTCACAGTAGCAAAACATACCGAAACGGACCTCCCCGTTTTGATAACCCAAAACATTTTCAAACACCAGCTTCAAAACAAACAAGGGTGTTCCGAAAAACTTGGGTCTACAATGTATAATTTTCTGGTTTTACTCGAGTTAATTCATCCGAAACCAATCCAACATATACTTAAGCCTGCTTGCAACTTAAATGCACTTCAACAATCAAGAATATATGGCAATGACATTATCAAAGCATCACTATCAACATCAATGAGATCTAAAGGCATGCTTCCTAAGTAAATCAAGCATCAAAAGGTCAATTCTCAAATACAAGCATAAACCAACATTTAAAGGTCATTTACATACCCAAATATGCATACCAAACTTGTACCAAACCAGAAAATGTCATAAAAACCAACATTCATAGCATTGGACACCCCCATTGCCTTTATTACACTAGTTTAAAACCAAAGCATACATTCAATGAAGTCCCTTGGAAATCCTTGTTAAGTTGCTACGTCCAATCACTTAATTATCTGCATTGATGAGCAAAGGAGAGCATAAGCATACAAGCTTAGTGAGGAATGTTCAAAACCAAAAACACCATCAATGCTGAAAACCATTTTCACTCTTTTGAAAACTATCATGCCCTCTTTGAAAATCCATGCACTTCATTATTAAAGGAACATGCTAAACACCATGCAACATGTAATAACTATTTCACATCAATTAAACCATTGCTAAACAAAATCTAGCCTTCCAAGCATATCCACCAATATGCTAAGCTTTTAGTAAAACATGCATTTTCCATAATATGCATCATCAACATTTCCGTAATATTAGAATTAGTTATATTGGCTTACAAGTGATTAACAACATTCTCGTTTCTCAAAAACATATCGGATACACGGATTACCAAGTGTTATCCAAAACACATCATACAT
This sequence comes from Hibiscus tridactylites, assembly GCA_958450335.1. Classification (NCBI taxonomy): domain Eukaryota; kingdom Viridiplantae; phylum Streptophyta; class Magnoliopsida; order Malvales; family Malvaceae; genus Hibiscus; species Hibiscus tridactylites. The sequence goes on from OY288273.1 coordinate 68,347,568, forward strand.
TCCACCGACATCTCAAGCCTCACACACGGGAGCAACCCTCCACCGTTGTGACACCCGTGGTGGAGTATTCGGTAAAATTACAACCCCTCAACACCACTTATCGGTAGATGTATAGCCCACTAACTAGAGACGGGACACATGCAAGGTTCACAGCTACCTTATACCGTTGCAACCTTAAACATTCCTCAATTGTTAGGGTACTTGGATGGAGTTTTCAGTACAATCATAACCCCTTAACATCCAAGGCGACTTGTTTATAGTGCACTCAATCCTATATCCGGATAACTATATCCGATTTCATTTACAAAACACTTTATACAACATCACTTGCAAATATAATCCACATTTCATGCATACCTCACTACTTTTCCAAAGCATCCGTAATAAGCCATATCTCAAGCATTAAACTGTGCTTCAAAACTCATGCATCAACATATGCATACAAGGATTACATACCTAGTACATCCCTAAACCATATGGCATCATCAACCACATTTTATAAACTCAAAACATGCTTTAAAACAGTAGGTAAATGCAATAAAAACAAGTGCATCCAAAGGCTCACAATAGCACAAACCGAGGGAGAAATTCACTTTACTTACTTTCGAACATAGTAAAGCGTTTCAAGCTCTTACTAAGTTCCCTAAACCTTTTATAAAATGTTTCCAAGCTGTAAAATCAGTTTCCACTCACCGAATTGCAAAACCACACTCGCTGACGCAACAATCAACCGTCTAAAGCCTCAAAAACCACTACGATCAATTCCGGAACACCATCCCTTGTTTTCAACACATTAAAAACAGAGATTCAATGCATCATAATGCATCCAAACACCAACATTCAAAAGGAAACCCGTTGCCCTATTCTAAAGCATCAAGTTACCCATCTAAAACAACCGAAAACTCAATCGATTGATCTCTAAGATCATCCTACCATGAACCAACACATCCAACACATTTTAACCATAAATCAACTTCCAAAAACAACCTAAAACTATCCTTATACCTCCAGCAACTCAGATGTCACATAACACCCCCAAAACCCCACCATAAACACCTTTAAAATCAAAGATCTCAAGGATTTCGAGATTAATATGATTAAGACTCTATTTCAACATCATAAACCTTCCAAAGCATGATTAGAACCATCTTAAAGAAATCAAATCAAAACAACTCCGAAAATCACTTTAAATCATATTTTTCAACAAGATTACATCATTTTATTAGAACCATAATGAAACTTCAATCAAAAACATAAATAAAGAGCCAAATATCTTTAGAATTTCATTAAAAAACCTTGATTAGAAAGTTAGCACGGAATTTACATCCAATCCTTGCTTCTATTCTAATTTGGCAAGTTTTGCTTTCAAGAATCTTGATGAGATTTGAGCGAAATCACAAGAGAAAAGTTGAAAATCAAGAGAGAAATTGAAAGTGAATGATATCTGGAAAATAAGAGAATTGAGAGAGTGTTTGGCTGATGTGAAATGAGGAAAACGAAATTGACGTCAAATTTTGCTTAACCAAAATAACTACCTTTTAATTAAATCATTAAAAGCCACTTTTAATATTTCGTAAACCATTTAAAATACATGCCAAATTAGAGAAAAGGCTTAATTTCCATTAAGCTCCTTAATGATTCTAAGAGTTTGACTCTTCTCGAAAACACCTTTTTTCCACAGTTTTAAAACTTTACATTTTGGTCACTACCCAAAACGTACACTTCCCAAAACTTGTTTTGTAAAATTGATTTAACCATCCTCTTAAATATAATTTTAGAGGATTTTTGGAATTTTTACCACATTTTTATCCCATCCCAAACCTTGATTTCCCTAAACCATTTTTTAATGTCTCGAACAACCGATTACCGGTTCCACTAGCCTAACCCGATACGCAAAAAACCTAGGCCCAAAACCGGGGCATTACACTTTTGCTTGCTTTGAAAACAAATTCATTTCACAAATCATTTCTCAAACATAACTTTAAACATAACATGCTCAATTTTTCATATGCTTGAATAATCAAGGAATATCATCCACATCTACATGGAAACATATATCTCAAGCTTAACTACAACATCAACACAATTCGACATAAAGAGAAAATTGAGTGACATGAGTATATTGACATTTTAGCACTTTTACTCGGATGTACGGATAACGTTCAGTGGAATGCCCATCACTGTAATCAAGACAACTAGACAACTTTCAGTGGAATGCCCATCATCGTAATTAAGATAACTAGACAACTTCCGGTGGAATGCCCATCACCATACTAACAACATCTAGCAAAATATAAGCTTCTGGTGGAATGCCCATCGTTGTACTCCTCCATAGTGGAATCTAACATCACTAAGGCCACACGCGAATTTTATCATTATAGTGCACTCTCATCCCATTGGTCGACAAATTTTACATGGTAATAAGAATCTCAACAAGTGTCAATATACTCATCAAGGCCAACACTTACCCATTATTTTTCAAGGCCACAAGCATAACATTTCTCATCCCATTTTCATACACAATTCCATGCATAACATGTACTCAACAACATAATAGTTTTCATAACACAATTCAAAACATGGGATTTACATGATTTCATCATCTTAACATCCCAACACATATGAAAAACAGAAAACTTCATCATTGCAACAAGATATAGTTAGGCTCAACAAAATCAAAGTTAAAAGCTGAAAATAAAGGCGAAAACAACCAAACTTACTCTTGAGCTTAGATTGGCTTTTCAAGCTCAATCTAAACCCCCAAAATCATGTCATTAACCACGTTAAGGCTTTCTAAAACAGTCCCACTCACCAACTATACCCAAAAGCTAGTCGGTCACACAATCAACCTTCCAGATCACCTAGCATCTCGTCTGAAGTACCCAAATCAGATTCCCATACTTCTAATCAATCCAAAACATAGCATTAGAGTGTTTTCAAACCTTCAAACTTGCAGCAACTCTAAAACTCAACATCTAGCAACATACACCTATCGATTCATAACTAAAAATAACCGAAAATATCACTAGATCAGCTCTAAGCAACTTCCAACTTAAACCCATCAAAGTTATCATCAAACCAAATCTAAAAACATCAATCCAATAACAAGGAACCACCAGCCACTAATTTTCCACAAACCTAAGCAAAAATCTCAAGATTTTCAACTTCAAGCATCACACACACACCTTGATTCGGTTTTGTGTAATAAAACCATTATTCCAACATTATTTAACATCAAAAACATAACTAAAATCATTCTCAAACCCAGAAAAACAAAACCCAAACGAAAATTCCACAAATCCTCTTTAAAAAGCTCATTTTAGCCATTTCCATTAATCACATTGAAAGACTTTTCAATACACATTATAAAAGAAACAAGAATGTGGGAATTTCAATAAAGAACCTTACATTAGAGAAGAAACATGCATCTCAACTCTAATGGTGGATTTCCCCCCTTTTTCCAAATGAAAACTTTGAGTTAACTAGAGAAAAACAATGAGTTTTAGAGATAAATCAAAGAAATAAGGTTTAATGGTGCTAAAACAATGTAAAAGAGGGTTTACCATTGAAATCATTATTGAAGAAGGTTGATTGGATGAAAAGAGTATGAAGGAAAATGAGAAGAGAAAAGTAACATGAAAAGGGTGAGGGCTTTTCAATTTTTCTTTTATTATAATTAAAACCCTTTTAAAATTATTTTTAGAAATCAAAATATTTAGGGGAAAATCTGAAATTAGACTTGGCTAAATAGCTCCTTAAAGATTCAACGTTTTGATCCCTTTACAAACAATCACCAAAATAGTTTTGAAACCTTATATATAGTCAATAAGGATTTTAGAAAAAGTTTCCACATTTTTAAGAACACTCGAAGACGGTTTCCCCTGAACTCACAAAAAAACTGGTTCAACAAACCCCGAAACCTTTACCGAAACTTCTAAGCCCGAAACTAGGGTGTTACAATCAGATTTCCAGATCTATTATTTATGGACTATGGTTTATGAAGTATGTGTACGCAATATCAGAATTATGGAACTAGGTTTATGAAATTTGATTTTTAACCATCGTGTATGTATGAGCATGGGTTGGGATTTGGGCGGAGGAAGCAGAGGTTTTTACCACACATCGATTGGTGACGTTGTAGTGAGGGGTTCTGGGGAACCTACATCTTTTTATGGAGGTTTTAGTTGGGTGCATTTCATTGCGATTGTGATTTATGTGTTATGCTTTAAAGAATTTTAAGAAAATATTACTATGTTTTTACGACTATGATTTTCTTGCACTTTAGAGAAACACAAAGCTCCTTAGCTTACTCCCCCTTAGTCTTTCTTTCAGATACTCAGACCATAGGCGTATCAGTACTTGGAGGATCTAATATTTTATTATGCAGTACAAAACTATTTTTATTTATTGAGATTATTATTTATTATTAGACATTGATGTAATTTCATACTTTGAGAATAAATATATTTTGGGATCATTTTTCTAAAATTATTTTACTATGATTTTATTTCAGAGATTTTAAATAAATATTCTAATATTTATTATGATATTTATATGTTTATTTACTATAAGATATTTATTAAATCACTGTTTGTAACCCCTAAACCCAGCCCAAAAGAAATGGGTCAGATCTAGGAAGTATCAATTGAAAACTTGTCCCTCAAGAAACAATTGAGGTTAAAATATTTTGTAATTCAAAAGAATCGATTAAATAAGTAAAACTCAACAAATATTCTGATTAAAATAAAACTTAATCTTTTGAACGATGTTCCGATAATTAATTAAAAATTTGAAAGTAACTTCATATATGCATGCATTTAATAAAACCCAAATTAAAAACAGTTTCAATGTCCATATTACACAAATATCCCAAAATATATTAAAATAATAATTCTGAGGTAACAGAAAAGTTCGTACTGAATAATAATTTATATAAATAAACAAGAGATGCTCCAAGTACCGATCGCCTAAAAAGTCTGAGATATCTGAAAAGTAAAAACTAAGGGGAGTAAGCTAAAGAGCTTAGTGTGTCTCTAAAGTGCAACGAAAACAAAACAAAAACAAAACAATATTTTACTTTCTGATAAATACTTTTCTGAAAACACAATAAAACTGAATCATGATGATATGATGTCTGATGCACATGAATCATAGTACCCATCTCCGATACACCGAAAAGTAAGGTTCCCCAGAACCTACTTTCTCCATCGTCACCATCCGAAGTGGAACTCAGCCCGAAGGGTGGAACCACTGATCCGAAGCGGAATCAGGAAGAAACACATAAGTTTATAAAACAAGAAGAGACACACCTTAAGCAACAAAAGCTCTAATGCCGAGAAAAGCGCGTCTTACGCTCAAATCTAGCTGAATCAGGACGTGAAGATCTCGGAGAACGTGTACGGTCGGTCTGTGCAACTGGAGGTAACTCGTCGACCTCGAAGACGTAATTGCCTGAACACATGAATATTCTGAATCAGATTCTAAAATCCATAACTCAACCAAATTTTATGAATAATTTACTGAAATTAGCATAACATAGCTTTCGGATTTGAATTTGACAAAACGGGCATCGGATACGGACTCAGGACGTCAAAAAAGCTTAAGGTGAACATTTTCTGAAAAAGTCAACCCTTAGTCAACTCTGGTCAAAGTCAAAGTCAACATGTCAAACTGGTCAAAGTCAACTCTGACAGTCAAAGGTAAAATCTGGTCAACCTTCGGTCCACTGTTCAAGAGTTGACGGTCAAACTGGTCAACTAGTCAATGGTCTAAGGTCAAAAGTCAACAGGTCAACTAGTCAAACACAGTTAACGGTTCGAAAAAAAAAACAGTTCGATCCACAAGAGTAGTTCGGTTCACAACTTAATCCGGTTCGGCCCAATAAACATATGTGTCTGGTTCATAAACTGGTTTGGTTTGTTTCAAACCACATGGGCTTACATTCAAAATTGGGCACCACTAATACACACACATGGGCCCCCCGATTTGGGCTCAACCCACCTCATCACACAACCCATTCATCACACAGGAGCAACCCAACTCCCTAACCCTTGCATCAGATATGGGGGCTAGGGTTTTCAGCAACCGAAAGGTGGTGGCGGCACAACACAACGATAGCGGCACAGACTCAAAACGGCAGCGGCAATAGACCGACGACATAGACGGCACAACCTAACCACGACGGTGGCAGATCCAGACGAGCACGAAGACGCAACCCTTATCAACACGGAAGGCGGCGGTACGAAACTAACTGCAAGAGAAACGTAAAATTTAACAGAAATACAACCCTCAACTCAAAATCACCAAAACATAACCGAAACCATGGGTACAAGGTTTACCCACACACGATCGAAGCAGCAAACGACAGTGTGAGGACGAACGGAGCAAGGGAAACAAACCGTTTCCCTTCAACTTAACACAACAACAGACGATGCACGGAGGAGGAACAGCGGGGCACGACGGCGCAAGGGGAGATTCGAACGGTTTCTTATCGATATCTCGCTAACGGTGGCCGATAATGGGTATCCGAGGGTTGGGGTTAGTTCGCGAGGAGAAGAGGAGTCGAACGATGGTACCGGATCGACCAACGGACGATGCTAAGCCGATGGTCGGAGCTTCACCGGAATGAGAGATTGAGAGGGGAGGGATATCGAGAGAGGCGGAAGAGAGAAAGAGGGAGTGCGGCTGCTACAACTTAAATCTGATAGGGTTTTCTTATGAGCTATAATTGGGTATAAATACCCTATCAAAAGGGCAAATCACATATATGGTCACTTAACACTTTTAGGGTTTGCAAAACAGAAAGATAACTTACCAACTTTCCAAAACGACCCCAAATTTCTGAATTAAGCCACAAAATTCTGATTTTGTTCAATTAAACACCTTAATCAAATTAGGGTTTACAAAGTGGCCACATAACTTTGTTCTTTACTCGAAATGTCACCAAAATTCAAAAATTGAACTACAAATTCTGAGTCTAATCAATTTACTCCTTTAATTAAATTAGGGTTTTCAGTTTATAAATTCTCAAATTCTAGATTTCCGAATAGGGGATTTCAAAATTAGGGACTTTCAATTTGCAAAATTTGGGGTGTTACAACTCTCCCTCCCTTAAAAGAAATTTCTTCCCCGAAATTTTCAGACTTAGCAACACAATTCAAAACCAACTGAAACACGCATACCCATTCTAAATTCATGATATACCATAACCGAAAATATTGAAACATAGAACTGGAAAAAGAACTGAGACATATTAAAATGTACCTTCCATGTCATCATGTATACCATCGTATCCAATACGAGCTCTGGTTGGATGTACTGAACCTGAACGTCTAATCTGTGATCTAGCTGATCCACCACTCGGAGCATGTCTACCTCTACTAGCAGTACCAAAAGCAACTGACCTAAACTGCCCTCTACCTCAGTGAGGTGCCTGAACTGATGCATTACTCTGAATCTGAACGGATGAACCAGTAGCTGAACGTGGACAATTCTTTAAGTAGTGATCCTGAGAACCACATCTGAAACACGTTCTATTCATCAATCTGCACTCTCTATTATGTTTTTTTATTGTAAAAATCACATACAGAAATAAGCCGACAAACTTTTGAACTACCCTGACCGCCAAACGAAACTGTCGATATTGCGGGTCTTACATTCTAATAACTTATGAGGGACAGACACATCTCCAGGCCTCTTTCCAGACGAGTTGACAAAACTAGGCTGAACAGATATTTCCGGTTGCTTCACGACTTGGTCAAATTTTAAAGTTCTTTTTTCCATTTGTGAAATTTATCCTCTCAGAAGTTTTAGTTCAATCAACCATGTCGCTGAATACTTTATCATGATGTGTTGCAACATCTCAATCACAACTAACTCAGGAGCATACTTGACCAACCTTCGAAAATCTATCTCATAATCATTTACTGGCTTGCTATTCTGTTTCAAATTCATAAAATAATCTTAACACTTCGCTACGAGCTCGGCTCCTACATATCGACCAGTGTTCTCAATATCAAGTTAGTTATCACTTCCGATATGATATCCTCCTAACGAATGGTTCTCATCAACATGTAACTTATTTTGAATTTTTGCTTGCCCAACAGAAGGTGGGCGATCTCTACCAGAAGCAGTAGTACGGCCTCGGCCACGACCTCGAACAAACGATAGATTAAGACTCCTACGCGGTGTCATAAAGAACTACATACCATAAGCTAATAACCTGGAGTCAGAATCGGTACTAGAGTCTCAGATTTAAAACACATAAGAAACGTTGAAGTCAAAATCATAGAATACCATAGTATATTTTTCAAAAAATCCTCATTTATCCCAAAATATTTCCGATGCATGCAAAAGTCAAAAACATTTTGAAAACAACTTTTGTGAGCCAACAGTCCGAGGGTTGAACCTAGGCTCTGATACCACTAAATGTAACCCCTAAACCCAGCCCAAAAGAAATGGGTCAGATCTAGGAAGTATCAATTGAAAACTTGTCCCTCAAGAAACAATTAAGGTTAAAATATTTTGTAATTCAAAAGAATCGATTAAATAAGTAAAACTCAACAAATATTTCGATTAAAATAAAACGTAATCTTTTGAACGATGTTCCGATAATTAATTAAAAATCTGAAAGTAACTTCATAGATGCATGCATTTAATAAAACCCAAATTAAAAACAGTTCCAATGTCCATATTACACAAATATCCCAAAATATATTAAAATAATAATTCTGAGGTAATAGAAAAGTTCGTACTGAATAATAATTTATCTGAATAAACAAGAGATGCTCCAAGTACCGATCGCCTAAAAAGTCTGAGATATCTGAAAAGTAAAAACTAAGGGGAGTAAGCTAAAGAGCTTAGTGTGTCTCTAAAGTGCAACGAAAACAAAACAAAAACAAAACAGTATTTTACTTTCTGATAAATACTTTTCTGAAAACACAATAAAACTGAATCATGATGATATGATGTCTGATGCACATGAATCATAGTACCCATCTCCGATACACCGAAAAGTAAGGTTCCCCAGAACCTACTTTCTCCATCGTCACCATCCGAAGTGGAACTCAGCCCGAAGGGTGGAACCACTGAACCGAAGCGGAATTCATCCCAAAGGGTGAAACCACTAATCCAAAGCGGAATTCAACCCGAAGGTTGAAACCACTGAACTTCCCCGAACAAATCTCAATCCTTATACCCACAATGAAATGATGCAGATTTTAAAATCCGAGTCTGATCCGAAACTTGAATCATGAAAATTCAAGTTGCAAAATACTTTAAATCTGATGTTTTACGATTTCGAAAATCTGATATTTCACTCAAATCATAGTATGACATGTTAGGCATGATGTCTGAAAACATTCACTCAATCACAACAGAGTATGCACACAAAATGTACAAAACACTTACATATCTTAATACTAGAAAAGCACATAAAATTTATAACACAGAAAGAAACACATAAGTTTATAAAACAGGAAGAGACACACCTTAAGCAACAGAAGCTCTAATGCCGAGAAAAGCGCGTCTTACGCTCAGATCTAGCTGAATCAGGACGTGATGATCTCGGAGAACGTGTACGGTCGGTCTGTGCAACTGGAGGTAACTCGTCGACCTCGAAGACGTAATTGCCTGAACACATGAATATTCTGAATCAGATTCTGAAATCCATAACTCAACCAAATTTTATGAATAATTTACTGAAATTAGCAGAACAGAGCTTTCGGATTTGAATTTGACAAAACGGGCAGCGGATACGGACTCAAGAAGTCGAAAAAGGTTAAGGTGAACATTTTCTGAAAAAGTCAACCCTTAGTCAACTCTAGTCAAAGTCAAAGTCAACATGTCAAACTGGCAAAGTCAACTCTGACGGTCAAAGGTAAAATCTGGTCAACCTTCGGTCAACTGTTCAAGAGTTGAAGGTCAAACTGGTCAACTAGTCAATGGTCCAAGGTCAAAAGTCAACTAGTCAAACACAGTCAACGGTTCGGTCAAAACAGTTCGATCCACAAGAGTAGTTCGGTTCACAACTTAATCCGGTTCGGCCCAATAAACATATGGGTCTGGTTCACAAACTGGTTCGGTTTGTTTCAAACCACATGGGCTTGCATTCAAAATTGGGCTCCACTAATACACACACATGGGCCCCCCGATTTGGGCTCAACCTACCTCATCACACAACCCATTCATCACACAAGAGCAACCCAACTCCCTAACCCTTGCATCAGATATGGGGGCTAGGGTTTTCAGTAACCAAAAGGTGGTGGCGGCACAACACAACGACAGCGACACAGACTCAAAACGGCAGCGACAATAGACCGACGACAGCGACGACACAACCAAACCACGACGGTGGCAGATCCAGACGAGCACGGAGACGTAACCCTTATGAACACGGAAGGCGGCGGTACGAATCTGACTACAAGGGAAACGTAAAATTTAACAGAAATACAACCGTCAACTCAAAATTACCAAAACATAACCGAAACCATGGGTACAAGGTTTACCCACACACGATCGAAGCAGAAAACGACAATGTGAGGACGAACGGAGCAAGGGAAACAAACCGTTTCCCTTCAACTTAACACAACAACAGATGATGCACGGAGGAGGAATAGCGGAGCACGACGGCGCAAGGGAGAATCGAACGGTTTCTTATCGATCTCTCGCTAACGGTGGTCGATAATGGGTATCCGAGGGTTGGGGTTAGTTCGTGAGGAGAAGAGGAGCCGAACGATGGTACCGGATCGACCAACGGACGACGCTAAGCCGATGGTCGGAGCTTCACCGGAATGAGAGATTGAGAGGGGAGGGATATCGAGAGAGGCGGAAGAGAGAAAGAGAGAGTGCGGCTGCTACAACTAAAATCTGATAGGGTTTTCTTATGAGCTACAATTGGGTATAAATACCCTATCAAAAGGGCAAATCACATATATGGTCACTTAACACTTATAGGGTTTGCAAAACAGAAAGATAACTTACCAACTTTCCAAAACGACCCCAAATTTCTGAATTAAGCCACAAAATTCTGATTTTGTTCAATTAAACACCTTACTCAAATTAGGGTTTACAAAGTGGCCACATAACTTTGTTCTTTACTCAAAATGGTCACCAAAATTCAAAAATTGAACTACAAATTCTGAGTCTAATCAATTTACTCCTTTAATTAAATTAGGGTTTTCAGTTTATAAATTCTCAAATTCTAGGGTTCCGAATTGGGGATTTCAAAATTAGGGATTTTCAATTTGCAAAATTTGGGGTGTTATACTGTTATTTTATTTTATGTTAAAATGTAATTTCCAGAACTGAATTTCTTGAGAATAAATATTCTTAAATTTGGTTTTTTTTTCTAGGCCAAGTTTAGCGGGTTACAAATATTTTAAATAAAATACCTCAATTTATTTGATTAAACCTGATTATCCAGATTTATCTTCGAATTTAACTCCTTATATCTTTTAATACGAATTCCATACCGATAATCTAAGTAACATGAAAATATCATTCTTGGGGGTGAACTATTCATTTGCGGGATTAAATTACTTAGCTTTTAAAAATTACAATTTAGTCCCAAATGTAACCCCTCGACTTGGCCTAGCCGATAGACTGAACCGAACGAGTCACACAGGGAATATTGAAGTAAACCGTGAAAGTTTACCTAAATAAACGACCATTTTTTCTTTTTATCTTGTCTAGATGCTAGTTAGGTTCCTATGTGTTCAATCAAAGTAGCGGATCAAATGACAACATGAACGCTCAATGATTAACACCAATTCCGGGTTTAGGGACCATTTCGTAAATTTTACAAATTGAAAATTTTAGAACCAAATTAGGATTACCAACCTTTAATTAGGTTTATTACATGCTTCTCTGCCAAAACTTAGCTCAAGACTACATTTGCAACTCATCTAATTGCATAAATGACAAACAAGAACCAAAACTCATTGGAACAGAAACTCAGAATATTCCAAAACTGCAATAACAGCCACTCGTTTCCGAATAGCGAGCCTCGTATCGGAATGGGAATATCAAAACGATGATTCTCGTTTCGAAACATGAGATCATTTCGAAACCATCTTAGACCCGTTTCGGAACAGGGTTTCACAGAGACAAAATGTATCGAAATAGGCCTCACCGTTTCGAAACCCCAAAGCATCCTCAAGTCCCTGTTTCAAAATGATCGAGGACGTTTCGAAACACATGGGCCTGAAATGCTTAAATTTGCTGATTTAACTCGATCTCCATCATCCGAAACTACTTCGACATATACCCAAACATGCTTGCAACTCAAATACACAACAACAATCAAGAGTACATGGAAAAGACATCATCGAAGCATCATCATCAATATCGAATAGAACTAAAGACATGCTTCTAAGAGACATAAACACCAAAATGTCAAATGTGAATTCCAAGCACAAACCAACACTTAAAGGCCATTTACATAACCAAAAATGCATATCAAACTTGCATCAAACCAGAAAAATACCAAACAACCAACATTCATAGCATTGGACACCCCTATTGCCCTTATTACACTAGTTCATAACCTCAACATACTTTTAAAGAAATATATTTGAAAGATACCTTGTAGTTGCTACCTCGAACATCTAATTGTCTGCATTGATGAACAAAGAGAGCACAAGCATACAAGCTTAGTGTAACCCACTAAACCCGACCTAGAAGAAAAGACCGAATTTAGGAAGTCACCGTTGAAAAGTTTTCCCTCAAGTAATAGATTTTAGGTTTAATATATATAAATATATGTAATGATAATTAATAAATTTATAATAATAAATAAAACATGCATGTCATAAAAAATATTCGATTGTTTACATAAAATCTCTAAAATAAAATTATAGTAAAAGAATGCTTAAATAATTCGAAAAACATAAATAGTCTCAAAGTATGAATACACATCAATATTCTAAAATAATAAATAGTAATTTGAATAAATAAAAATAGTTCCACAATGAATAATAAAATAAACGAATAAATGTGAGATCCTTCAAGTACCGTGTTACCTATGTCTCTGATATATCTGTAAAGGAAACTATGGGGGAATTAGCTAAAGAGCTTAGCGTGTCTCTAAAGTGCAAGAAAACTATAGTCGTAAAAATATAATAATATTTTCTTAAAATTCTTTAGAAACATGATACAAGATCACAAGCGTAATGCGATGCACCCAACTACGTCCGCCAAAAATTAGGAAGGTTCCCATAACCTCCTCCCTACGTCCACCAATTCGAAGTGGAATTCAGCCCGAAGGGTGAAACCACTGAACTTTCTCCTTACAAATCCCAACTCATGCTCATACACATATGATGTTTAAAATTCAAGTTTCATAAAAACTAATTCCATCAATCCGATATTGTAACACCCCAAATTTGGGCCTAGATGTTTTAGAGTCCGAATCAGACCGGTCATAAACGGTTCGAATCTTAAAGGGAGATTTAGGGAACACCTAGTTCGGGATGCTTTAAAAATATGGAAAAATATCTAAAAATTCTCATTTAATATATGAATGATTATGGTGAAATCAATTTTACAAAATAAGGTTTGGAAATACTACATTTTGGTGTAGTGACCAAATCGCAGTTTTATAAAGTTGAATAGTGACTGTTTTGTAAAGGATTGAAACTTTGAATCTTTAAGGAGCTAATTTTACCAAAATGTTTTTAATCAGATTTCTTCTTAATTTGGGTGATTTTATTAATGTTTTAATTAGGGGAAAATAAAGATTAATTAAAAGGAAACTACCTTTGACTTTTCATAACTACTTTACGTCAATTTTCTCTCATCCTATTTTCTCTCAAATTATTTTCAGCCAAACACTCTTTCTCCATCAATTGGCTAATGATTTTCATCCCCTTTGATTGGATTTTAATTCCTTTTTGATTCCTAATCTTCTCTTCATCAAAACCTCTTGTTTCTACATTGGATTTTAAAGAAAACTTGCCCTAATCAAGGAGAAATCAACCATTAGAGATAAGCTTCGTTCTTCTCCTCTAACGACTAGTTCTTTACTAAAATTCCTAAGTTGTCAATCCTTTGTTAATGATTTTTGAGTTGCTTTAATGTTAGAAACAAGAAATTATCTTAAAACTCAAGGTTTTTGGAGAGATCTTGATGATTTTCGTGGTTGATGGTTAGGCTATGTTTTGAGGTTGTTTTCTAATGTATTTTGGATGTTAATTGATGTTATAAATGAGGTTTTATCAAGAAAATCTTGAATAGGCTTGGGTTCCTATGTTTTTCATGCTAGACTGATGGTTTTTGGGGTTGTTTTGGTGTTCTGTCATAGCTGGAGGTATAAGGACGAGTTTGTGGTGATTTTTGATATTGATTGATGTTTAGTAATATTTAGAAGTGTTAGATCTTGGCTGGGCTTCTTTTTGGATGAGTTTGGAGGTGATTTCAGTTGGGTTTGGTAGCCGAAATGTGGTTTGTGAGTAGAGCACCGAGTTTAGGTCTGTGGCTGATTCAATGCATTATGATGCATTAATCCTCTGTTCTTATGTGTTAAAACAGGGGAGACATCTTCGGACACCTTTGGTGTTGATCCAGGAGCCTAGATAGCGTTTCGGCGAGCAAGCGAAACTTAGTCGGTGAGTGCGAATGGTGTAAAAGTCCTTGAGGGACATGAAACAAGGTTTGAGGACTTAGGAAAGGTTTGAAACACCTTCCTAAGTCTGAAAGTAAGTATTGCTAGATTGCTCTCTTAAATGTGGTGGTTGCCCTCAAAATGCTTTTACATGCTCATGGTTTGAGATAGATAAATTCCTACTGTGTTTGTACATGATTTGTAGCATGACATGAAGCTTGAAATGGTTTCATGAAATAACATGTTGCATAGTTGAGATTTGAGCTTTTTTTTAAAGCATGACAAATGTTATGGTTTTGAAATGAGATGAGAATGATTTGAGAAATGTTGCATGAAAAACAGTAGGTGAGATGATGTTTTGACATAATATATTGGCATAGATGTTGAGATACTTACCGGATATAATTGTCCGATCAATAGGATAAGAGTGCACTATAAACTAAAAATGCGTACGTGCTCTTTGGTTTAATCCAAAGGGAGAGAACCGATGATGGGCATTCGATCGGGTAGGACTTGGTAAAATACCCAAGCTTTGTGGCGATGAGAGATACCGCCATGTGAGTACGGTGATGGTAGATGCCACCGGAAATTATGTTACTAGACGAGTGAGTACGGTGATGGTAGATGCCACCGGAAGTGTCTTGTGAGTTGTCCGCATATCCGAATAAAAATGAGACGTGAAATGCCAATATAAAATATGAATTTTCTTTTGATTCACATGTACCTATGATGAGATGATTTATGCTATGAGAAATCCATATGTGATTTGTAAATGAAATGCTTTGGTTTTACAAGCATGAGTATGGCTTTGCCAAGAGATTTTTCATTGGTTTAAATGCATGAGATAGAAATGTGGTACATGTGATTTCAATGAGAAGTTGCTTTGAATGGTTTTCAAGCATGAGATAGAATGAGCATGTGGTGGAAAAAGGCTTTTGAGAAGTGTTTTGAATAATGCATTATTGTGTTGGTTTTCTTTAGAGCATGCCTCACTAAGCAATTGTGCTTACGCTCTCTTTTACCAATAATGCAGATAATTGAGGTGTTTTTGAGTAGCAAGAAGGTTAAGAACATCCAAGGAAGTGCAAAGCTCATTTATGGTGATGTTTTTATATACTTTAGTTTTGATATATGGCAATGGGAAACCAAGAGTTGTATTTGGGAGATGTGTATGAACTCTCTAAGTTTGTGGCATGTTTGTGGTGGCATTTATGGGTTGTAAATGGTCCTAAATGTTTGGTTTGAGGTTTGGTTACTTATATTGGCCTTGTGAATAGGGAACATGCTCTAGATTATGTGCTTTTTTGTTTGATGCCATGATCTAGTTTAAGGGTGTTAAATATGTTCCTTGGGGGCTAAATGAGTTGCTGGTATGTTTTGGTGCTCATTGGAGTATGTTTGAATGGTTTGAAATGTCAAAAACCAGCAATTTCTACTGTCACTGGGCAAGGTGTATCGAAGCACCCTCACCAGTTCTGAAACGGGAGCCTGTAATGGCCATGGTGTTTTGCAACAAATGAAGCTGGTTCGAAACAATTTTGCTACTGGTGAAGCCTGTTTCGATACTGGTCTCGGAATATAACTGAGTACCGAAGCGGTCAACACCATTTCGATATGGGCGTTTTGGTACGAAGGGTAGGCGTTTCGATACAGCTGATCGTTGGATGCTGATTTGAATTGTTTTAAGTTTCCATGCTTTACTTTTTAGTCCTAAATGTTGTGGATGCAATTGCTTGAGCTTGGGATGTCTTTTTAAGCTGAGACTTGACAGAGTAGCATGTAACATGATCAATTTCAAATTGGTAAACCTAAAATCAGCTACGTCCTTCTAATTTCCAAAAATTACAATTTGGTCCCTAAAGGCGTAATTTGAGCATTTGAGTCCCTAAATGTTTTTTGATCGCTGTGCTTTTCTCTTCCATGATTCGTGAGGACTCACGTAGGTTTAATGTGCATTTAGACAAGATTAAAATGAAAAAAAGGGTCGTTAATCAAGGTTGACATTTGTTTTCCTCGTGTAATCTTTGTAGTTTGGGTCAAGTGTCTAGGTCGGGCTAAGGGGGCTACATTTGTTGGTATCACAGCTAGATTATCGAATAATTGGGGCTTGGTATATGGTTGTTGTATGTGATTGTGCACGATGGTGGCTTTTTTGTGAAAGTATGATGTATGAATAGTGATGTATGATTGAATTGAGGTGATTTTGTGATGCTATGCTATGGTTGGAGTGTGGTTGGGGATCCCATTGCCATATCAAAACTAATGAGAATAATTGTTTTCGAAAATGAGCCTGAGTACTTGGATTACTTACCGTATTATGCCTAATTATTTTTATTGCATTTTTTGTCAGTGCATTGTTTTTATTATGGGGCCACATAGAGAGTTGAGAATCAATACTAGATCTACGGCCGAGAATGAGAACGTAAAGAATGCTGAGGATTTACCTCCTCCTCCCTCTGGTGGACCACTTGGTGGTGGTGGAGCTGGGGCTGGTGCTGCTGGAGTTGGTGCTGGGGTTGTTGGACCCGAAGTGTTCAGGGGCAAGCTGCTCCTAACAATACCATGTTGATACATGCTATTACTGGAGATTTCCAGGCAGCAGTAGCTGGAGCTCATGGAGCTACACCTCAGGATGGTTCTAATGTGAGAATGTTGTTGGAGCATCTCCGCAGTCTAGGAGGGACTGAGTTCAGAGGTTTGTCACCTGAAGGTTCTGAATCTTGGTTGGAGAGCACCAAGATGATTCTTGGTCAGTTGAATTGCAATAATGTGCAAAAGTTGGGATGCATTGTGTCACTACTGCATGGTGATGCTTACACATGGTGGACGACCACTATCTCCGGAATGGAGGACGATGAGGTGACTTGGACATTCTTCTTGAATGCGTTCAAGCGGAAATATCTAGGAGTTCGCTACCTCGACGAGAAGAAGAGGCAGTTTATGTCTCTTATGCAAGGGAACATGTCTGTAGCTGAATATGAGATTTAGTTTGTTCGCCTTAGCCCGTATGCACCTGAGCTAATTCCTAGCGAGAGGGAAAGGTGCGAACGGTTCCGTTATGGGCTGGTAGCACATGTAAAGACCTATATTCTTGCAGATGATTACACCGATTTTGATGTCTTTGTCACTAGAGCCAAGGACAATGAATTGAATCTTGGTTTGGCAAGCCGAGCAGGTGGATCTAGCTCAAGAAAGCGAGCTACAGAACGTGATTATGGCAGAGATCGCAACAAGAGACATAAGGATAGGAAGCCGCACTATGATGCTGGACGTGGGGGTGGTAACCCTGGTAGAGGTCAGCAAGGGCTAAATGCTTTCCTGAGGACTCCTGAGTGTAACCGGTGTGGTAGGAGACACGGTGGTGAGTGTTTGGGTAACATTGGGACATGTTGGAATTGTGGAAACCGAGGGCATATGAAGAAAGATTGTCCTCAGCCGCTGAGAGAGGGACAAGCTCCGGTGAGAGTAGCTGAGCCATAGAGAGGTCGTGGGCGCGGCCGTGGTAATTTTCAGCGTAGGAATGATGGTGGAAGGAATGTGGCGCATGTTGTTGTTGTCCAACCTGAGGGTGGTGGTCAGGCTCGAGTGTATGCCCATCGTGAGGGAAGGAATGACACGGACGTGATCAAAGGTACCTTTACTTTGCAATCCTTGTCATTACTTTCTTTAATTGATTCTGGATCTACACACTCGTACATATTGCGTGAACATGCTCAAATGCTTGGTTTACCTATTGAGTCTTTGGATGTTGGTATGCGTGTGACTAGTTCCTTTGGTGAGACGGTTGTAATGAGGAAGTTGTATAGAAGATGTCCCCTAAAGGTGAAAGATCATGTTTTTCTTGTTGATCTCATGGAATTGCCATTCTATGGTTTTAATGTAATCCTTGGCATGGATTGGCTTGTCGAGCATAGAGCCGTTGTGGATTTCGAAAGCAAGCGAGTTTCGTTGAAACTAGCGGATGATTACGAGGTGGTGGTAGTGGGAGAGAATGTGAAGTTTCTTGCCAATGTGGTGTCTATATTTGAAGCGAGTCAGATGTTGCGGCAAGGTTGTGAGGCTTACCTAGCCTTTGTTATGAATCCTAGTTCAAAGGAGGTGCGCGTTCAGGATATAAGAACCGTGTGTGAGTTCCCTGAAGTGTTTCCAGAGGAGTTACCTGGTTTGCCGCCTAGTCGAGAGGTTGAGTTTGGAATTGAGTTGCATGAGAACACAACTCCAGTGTCCATTGCTCCCTATCGCATGCCACACAAAGAGTTGAAGGAGTTGAAGACGCAACTTCAGGAGTTGCTTGACCGTGGCTTCATTCGATCTAGTGTGTCACCTTGGGGTGCACCGTTCTTGTTTGTGAAAAAGAAAGATGGCACGATGAGAATGTGCATCGATTATCGTCAACTGAATAAGTTGACCGTTAGGAACAAGTATCCTTTACCGAGGATTGATGATCTTTTTGATCAATTTCGGGGAGCGGCTGTGTTTTCCAAGATTGACTTGAGGTCAGGATACTATCAGCTAAAGGTGAAGGATGTGGATGTGCCAAAAACAGCCTTTAGAACGAGGTATGGGCATTATGAGTTGCTTGTGATGCCGTTTGGGTTGATGAATGCTCCTGCCGCTTTCATGGACATGATGAATAGGGTGTTCCATGAATTCTTGGACAAGTTCGTTGTGGTGTTCATCGATGATATCCTTATGTACTCTCGTACCGAGGAGGAGCATGAAGGTCATTTGAGGATTATTTTGCAAGCGCTGTTAGAAATCCAACTTTATGATAAGATGAGCAAATGTGAGTTTTGGCTAAAGAAGTTGTTTTCCTTGGTCATGTGTTTTCGGCTGAAGGGATTCGAGTTGATCCCAGAAAGTTGAGGCGGTGATGAATTGGAAGCCTCCTAAATTTGTTCATGAAATCCATAGTTTCCTTGTGTTGGCAGGGTACTACCGGAGGTTTGTGGATGGATTTTCTAAGATTGCTGCACCTTTAACGAAGTTGTTGCAAAAGGATGTTAAGTATGAGTGGACAAAAGCGAGACAACAAGCTTTTGAGAAGTCAAAAGCAGCTCTGACGCAAGCTCCCATCTTGGTTCAACCTGAATCAGGGAAAGAGTTTGTGGTGTATAGTGACACATCCTATGTTGGTTTGGGGTGTGTGTTAATGCATGAGGGTAAGGTGGTCGCTCATGCATCGCATCAGTAGAAAGTGCATGAGCGCAATTATCCTACGCATGATATTGAGTTGGCTGTAGTGGTTTTTGCTCTAAAGATTTGGAGACATTATCTCTATGGTGAGAAGTGTTTTGTGTACACGGATCACAAGAGTTTGAAGTATTTGATGTCTCAGAAAGAGTTAAATCTTAGGCAACGGAGATGGGTAGAGTTGCTTAAGGATTACGATCTAATGATCGAGTATCACCCAGGAAAGGCCAATGTTGTGGTCGATGCTTTGACCAAGAAAGTGGCGGTGGAGTTAAGGGCAATGTTTGCTAGCTTGAGCATATCGCGAGATGGAGGTCTTGTTGCTGAATTGCAAGTGAAACCATCTCTAGTTCAGTTGATAAAGGAAAAGCAGTTGTTGGATGATTCTTTGGTGCCACATGTTCAGGATATTGCTGAGGATAGACCATCAGATTTCTGTTTTAATGATGACGGTGTTCTATGTTTTGGGAGTCGGATAGTGGTGCCGAATGATGTTGAGTTGAGGCGTACTATTCTGACCGAAGCTTATATTAGTCCTTATGCTATGCACCCTGGCAGTACAAAGATGTATCGTGTTCTGAAGGATGAGCACTACTGGGTGGGTTTGAAGAAAGATGTCGCTGAGTATGTGAGCAAGTGTATGGATTGTCAGTGGGTTAAGGCTGAGCATCAGTTTCCTTCAGGGTTGTTGCAACCATTGAGGATCCCTGAACAGAAATGGGAGAGGATCACCATTGACTTTGTGTCTGGTTTGCCTCTAACGCCATCAAAGAAGAATTATGTTTGGGTGATTTTGGATCGCCTTACGAAGTGTGCGCACTTCTTACCTGTGCATACTACATACACCTTGGATAAGCTTGCAGTGTTGTACATTACTGAGATTGTACGTTTGCATGGCGTACCAAAATCTATAGTGTTGGACATACATCTGAGGTTCACTGCAAGGTTTGGTAGTGTTTACATCAAGCATTGGGTATGCGGCTGAATTTTAGTACTTCTTATCATCGGCAGACGGATGGACAGTCGGAGCGTGTTATCCAAGTGCTTGAAGATATGTTGAGGTGTTGTGTTATTGAGTTTCAAGGCTCTTGGAAGAAGCACTTGCCTTTGGTGGGGTTTGCTTATAATAATAGTTACCAGGCAAGTACTCAAAGGGCACCTTATGAAGCTTTGTACAAGAGGAAGTGCAGAACTCCTCTTTGCTAGGCTAAAATGGGACAAAAGTTGGTCTCGATGCCGACTTTAATGAAAGGAACCACCGAGAAGGTGAAGCTCATTTGTGAGCGGTTGAAGGCAGCGTTAGATCGGCCAAAGTCTTACGCGGATTTGAAGCGTAAGGAGATAGAATTTGTGGTGGGTGACCGTGTGTTCTTGAAAGTTTCACCTTGGAAGAAGGTGATGAGTTTTGGCCGGAAGGGCAAGCTGAGTCCGAGATACATTGGACCATACGAGTTGATATAACGTGTGGGTCTTGTTGCTTATAAGCTGAGGTTGCCACAAGAGTTAGAAAAGATGCATAATGTGTTTCATGTATCCATGCTTCGGAGGTATAGATCGGATCCTTCGCATGTTCTGCTTGTGGAAAAGGTTAAGTTGAATCCAGACTTGAGATATGATGAGGAACCAGTTGAGATTTTGGATTCAGACAGTAAGGTTCTCCGTGGTAAGACCATTGAGCTGGTTAAGGTGTTGTGGAGACATCGTGGTGTTGAGGAAGCCACGTGGGAAAGAAAGGAAGATATGAAGAAGCAGTTTCCTTACCTTTTTCCTCCAGGTAAATTTTGAGGTCGAAATTTCTTAAGAGGGGGAGGATTGTAACTCCCTAAATTTGGGCATAGATGTTTTAGAGTCTGAATCGGACCGGTCATAAACGATTCGAATCTAAAAGGGAGATTTAGGGAACACCTAGTTCGGGATGCTTTAAAAATATGGAAAATTATCTAAAAATCCTCATTTAATATATGAATGATTATGGTGAAATCAATTTTACAAAATAAGGTTTGGAAATACTACATTTTGGTGTAGTGACCAAATCGCAATTTTTACAAAGTTGAATAGTGACTGTTTTGTAAAGGATTGAAACTTTGAATCTTTAAGGAGCTAATTTTACCAAAATGTTTTTAATCAGATTTCTTCTTAATTTGGGTGATTTTATTAATGTTTCAATAAGGGGAAAGTAAAGATTAATTAAAAGGAAACTACCTTTGACTTTTCATAACTACTTTACGTCAATTTTCTTTCATCCTATTTTCTCTCAAATTCTTTTAAACCAAACACTCTTTCTCCATCAATTGGATACTAATTTTCATCCCTTTTGATTGGATTTTAATTCGTTTTTGATTCCTAATCTTCTCCTCACCAAAACCCCCTTGTTTCTACATTGGATTTTCAAGAAAACTTGCCCAAATCAAGGAGAAATCAACCATTAGAGGTAAGCTTCGTGGTTGATGGTTAGGCTATGTTTTGAGGTTGTTTTCTAATGTATTTTGGATGTTAATTGATGTTATAAATGAGGTTTTATCAAGCAAATCCCGAATAGGCTTGGGTTCCTAAGTTTTGCATGCTAGAATGATGGTTTTTGGGGTGGTTTTGGTGTTCTGTCATAGCTGGAGGTATAAGAACGAGTTTGTGGTGATTTTTGATGTTGATTGATGATTAGAAATGATTAGAAGTTGTAGATCATGGCTGGGCTTTGTTTTGGATGAGTTTGGAGGTGATTTCGTTTGGGTTTGGTAGCCGAAATGTGTTTTGTGAGTAGAGCAACGAGTTTAGGTGTGTGGCTGCTGATTTCAATGCATGATGATGCATTAATCCTCTGCTCTTATGTGTTAAAACAGGGGAGGCATCTTCAGACGCCTTTGGTGTTGATCCGGGAGCCTAGAGAGCGTTCCGGCGAGCAAGCGAAACGTAGTAGGTGAGTGCGAATAGTTTAGAAGTCCTTGAGGGACATGAAACAAGGTTTGGGGACTTAGGAAAGGTTTGAAACACCTTCCTATGTCTGGAAGCAAGTATTGGCTAGATTGCTCTATTAAATGTGGTGGTTGCCCCTAAAATGCTTTTACATGCTCATGGTTTGAGATGTATAAATTCCTACGGTTTTTATGCATGATTTGTAGCGTGAGATGATGCTTGAAATGGTTTCATGAAATAACATGTTGCATAGTTGAGATTTGAGCTTTTGGTTTAAAGCATGGCAAATGTTATGGTTTTGAAATGAGATGAGAATGATTTGAGAAATGTTGCATGAAAAACAGTAGGGGAGATGATGTTTTGACATAATATATTGGCATAGATGTTGAGATACTTACCGGATATAATTGATCGATCAATAGGATGTGAGTGCACTATAAACTAAAAATTCGTACGTGGTCTTTGGTTTAATCCAAAGGTAGAGAACCGATGATGGGCATTCCATCGGGTAGGACTTGGTGAAATACCCATGTTTTGTGGCGATGAGGGATACCGCCATGTGAGTACAGTGATGGTAGATGCCACCGGAAATTATATTACTAGACGAGTGAGTACGGTGATGGTAGATGCCACCGAAAGTGTCTAATGAGTTGCCTGCATATCCGAGTAATAATGAGATGTGAAATGTCAATATAAAATATGAAATTGCTTTTGATTCACATGTACATATGATGAGATCATTTATGCTATGAGAAATGCATATGTGATTTGTAAATGAAATGCTTTGGTTTTACAAGCATGAGTATCTTTGCCAGGAGATTTTGCATTGTTTTAAATGCATGAGATAGAAATGTGGTACATGTGTTTTCAATGAGAAGTTGCTTTGAATGGTTTTCAAGCATGAGATAGAATGAGCATGTGGTGGAAAAAAGGCTTTTGAGAAGTGTTTTGAATAATGCATTATTGTGTTGGTTTTCTTTAGAGCATGGTTCACTAAGCAATTGTGCTTACGCTCTCTTTTACCAATAATGCAGATAATGGAGGTGTTTTTGGGGAGCAAGAAGGTTCAGAACATCCAAGGAAGTGCAAAGCTCATGTATGGTGATGTTTTTATACACTTTAGTTTTGATATATGGCAATGGGAAACCAAGAGTTGTATTTGGGAGATGTGTATGAACTCCCTAAGTTTGTGGCATGTTTGTGGCGGCATTTATGGGTTGTAAATGGTCCTAATGTTTGGTTGCTTATATTGGCCTTGTGATTAGGGAGCATGCCTCTACATTATGTGGTTTTGTGTTTGATGCCATGATCTAGTTTAAGGGTCTTAAATATGTTTCTTAGGGGCTAAATGAATTGATGGTATGTTTTGGTGCTCATTGGAGTATGTTTGAATGGTTTGAAATGTCAGAAACCACCAATTTCTACTGTCTTTGGGCAAGGTGTATCGAAGCACCCTCACCTGTTCCGAAACGGGAGCCTGTAATGGCCATGGTGTTTCAGAACGAATGAAGCTGTTTCGAAACAGTTTGACTACTGGTGAAGGCTGTTTCGATACTGCTCTCGGAACATACCCGAGTACTAAAATGGTCAACACCGTTTCGATACGGGCGTTTTGGTACGAAGGGTAGGCGTTTCGATACAGTTGACCGTTGGATGCTGATTTGAATTGTTTTAAGTTTCCATGCTTTATTTTTTAGTCGTAAATGTTATGGATGCAATTGCTTGAGCTTGGGATGTCTTTTTAAGCTGAAACTTGACAGAGAAGCATGTAACATGATGAATTTCAAATTGGTAAACCTAAAATCAGCTAAGTCCTTCTAATTCCCAAAAATTACAATTTGGTCCCTAAACGCGTAATATTAGCATTTGAGTCTATAAATATTTTCCAATCGTTGTGCTTTTCTCTTCCATGATTCGTGAGTACTCACTTAGGTTTAATGTGCATTTAGACAAGATTAAAATGAAAAAAGGTTGTTAATCAAGGTTGACTTTCGGGTCGACTTTGGTTTTCCCCTTGTAAACTTCGTAGTTCGGGTCAAGCGTCTTGTCGGGCTAAGGGGGTTATAGATATTCCATAAACATAATTCATATATCATAGTTCATAAATTCATAAATCATAGTTCCATAAATTCGATGTTTCATAAATTAAATATTCGTAATACATAATCAAAACAAATTCTGAAATCATATGCATATTATGTCAATCATACAAGCCATAATACATCTAAATAATCACACAAGAGGTAAAACACCAACACATAGAAAAATAGTATATAATTTAATTATAGCTCTGGAAGAAAACACACCTGAACGAACTTGAAATCAATTAAACTATCATACGATACTTTATATGCAATTCGATGCGACAATGAATACAACATAATCAAATCCTTGCTTAGACGTGGGTAGCATGGAAATCAAACTTGTGGAAGGTCCTACAACATTGTTTTTGGGAAAGAAACATATGGTTTGTTAGGGGAAAATATTAAATAAAAAGGAAGATATAAGAGGTGATTTTGCATGGTTTTAAATAGGTAGCGAGGAATAAATCATGATTTTGGAGAAAGGAAAAACACGATGTAGGGTTCAGGGGATCTCGATTAAAATAGTGAAGAAATTGAAATTTTAGGGTTTGTGAAGATGACGACTTATAGGGTTCTCGGAGAGTTCGGTTCTTATATATATATATATATATATATATATATATATATATATATACAGTAGAATAATAGTTAATTAAATATAAATAAATTCTAAAACAAGTAAAAGTAAAAGAAACAACTGTAGTAGAGATATTATAGTATTAGAATTCAAATTATAAAAAATGGGTTATCTATAGAGTCAGTCCTTAAACTTTTAAGAAATTTCATATTAACTTTTTAGTTTCATAAAAGTCCTTATTTAGTCCGTCTTTAAAAAGTTAGGGTTTTGAATTAAAAATTCTCAATTGTTAGGGTTTTCAATTAGGGATTTCAAAATTAGGTTTTTAATTAGGGTTTTTTCGAATCTAATGTTTACAATTTGGGCGTGATTTTTGGGGTGTTACACTTAGTGAGGATTGCTCAAAACCAAAATTATCATCAATTCACAAAACCAATATTCACTCTTTTCATAACCATCATGCCTCCTTTGAAAAACCATGTACTTTATCATTAAAATTCAGCATGCTAAACACCATGCAACCTGAATCACATATTTTCCAGCAGTTAAAGCATTGCTACACAAACATCAAGCCTTCCAAGCATAAACACCATTATGCATTTCTCATAATATGCATCACCCACACTTTCATAACATTTCATTACATTATATTGGCTTACAAGTGATAAACAACATTCCCAAAAACATATCGGATTCACAAATTACCAAGGGTTTTCAGAAACCCATCATACACTCTACCGGCATCTCAAGGCTCACACACGAGAGCAACCCCCCTATCGTTGTGACATCCGTGGTGGAGTATTCGGTACAATTACAACCCCTCAACACCACTCATTAGTAGATGTATAGCCCACTAACGAGAGACGGGACACACACAAGGTTCGGACCCTGGAGCTACCCTCAACCATTGAAACCTTAAACAATCCTCAATTGTTATGGCACTTGGATGGAGTTTTCGGTACAATTACAACCCCTCAACATCTAAGGCGACTTGTTTATAGTGCATTCAATCCTATAGCCAGCTAATTATATCCGATTTCATTTATAAAACACTTTATACAACATCACTTGCTAATATAATCCATATTTCAAACATACCTCAATGTTTTCTTCAAAGCATTCATTATAAGCCATATCACAAGCATTAAACCATGCTTCAAATCTCATGCATCAACACATGCATAGAAGGATCACTTACCTAATGCATCCTTAAACCATATGGCATCGTCAACCACATTTCATATATTCAAAACATGGTTTAAAACAGTAGGTAAATGCAATTCAAATCAAGTGCAACCAAAGGCTCAAACTAGCATAATCTGGGAGAGAAATTCACATTACTTACTTCCGAACTTAGTAAAGCATTTGTAACCCCCTTAGCCCGGCCTAGACGGTTGACCCGAACTACGAAGATTACACGGGGAAAACCAAAGTCAACCCGAAAGTCAACCTTGATTAACGACCCTTTTTTTCTTTTTAAACTTATCTAGATGCACATTAACCCTAAGCGTACTCCTGAGGAAAACATACTTGAAAAGCACAACGATCAGAAAGCAATATGGGACCCAATTGCACAACATACAAATATTAGGGACCAAAATGTAAATTATGGGAAGATAAAGGACTTAGCTGATTTTTAAATTACCAATCTCAAATTAATCACATTTTATTCCTCCCTATCAAATTTCAGCTCAAACGGACATCTCAAACTCAAGCAATTGCAAATACAAAATTCAGGACTAAAACGTAAAGCTTGCAAACCTTAAACCATTCAAATCAGTGCCCAACGGTCTAGTGTTTCGGAACGGGGGTTGACCGTTCCAAAACGCGGGTTCGTTTCGAGACCTGTATCGAAACAGGGCCTGGTAGTGGCAAAAGTGTTTCGGAACGGCCCTATCCGTTTCGATACACGAAGGCCATTACAGGCCCCCGTTTCGAAACGCTAGTGCCCGTTTCGATATGGACTGCCCAGAAAGTGCAGAATTTGCTGGTTTAACACACAATTAAACACTCAAACACATCCTAATGACTTCCTAATCATGCCCACAAATCACCACATATTCAAGGCACATGTTTGCAACATCAAAACACATTCATGGCATCAATTAGGAAAATTCACAAGTCTATAGGCATACTTCCTAATATCCAAAGCAAACAACCATCAAAACATCAAAGCAAGCACCAAAATGGCCATTTACAAATCCAATACAATTAAGGCATCGTGCCACAACTAGGGAGTCCAAAACATCTCCCAAAATCACATCATAGGTTCCCATTGCCAAATATCAAAATCTAATAATGTTGTGAAATAGTCACCATACATGAGCTTAGCTTTCCCTTGGATTCTTAGCCTCCTTGCTGCCCTCAAACACCTCAATTATCTGCATTATTGGTTCAAGAGAGAGAGCGTAAGCACAAATGCTTAGTGAGGCATGCTCTAAAGAAACAAAACTATAATGCATTTTATAAAAACACTTTCCATAAAGCCTTTAACACTTAACATCATTAATCATGCAACATTACATTCTCATCAAGCATCTCATGCTTCAAAATCATTAACATGTCATATTGGCTTCCAAGTGATAAACCATAACCTTTTACAGCATAAAACACAATCGGATACGCGGATTACAAGCGTTGTCCCTTACGCTTCATACACACTACCAAACACACAAGGTGGAGTTTACCGGTACAATCACAACCCCTCAACACCCGTGATGGAGTTTAACGGTACAATCACAACCCCTCCACATCACTCATTGGTAGTCGTATAACATCACTAACGAGAACACGAGACACACAACACAAGATCCACACATGGACTTTTAACCACCATTGTGATCTCAAACATCTCGTTAGTGTACTTGGATGGAGTTTACGGTACAATTACAACCCCTCAACATACAAGGCGGCTTTATTCACGGTGCACCCAATCCTATAGCCGGCTTGTAACCCCCTTAACCCGACCTAGACGGTTGACCCGAATTAAGAAAGTCACACGGGGAAAACCAAAGTCAACCCGAAAGTCAACCTTGATTAACGACCCTTTTTTTTCTTTTTAATCTTGTCTAGATGCACATTAGTCCTAATTGTGATCACACAAACATCATACACCAAGATCACAAACATCAGAGATCAAACAGGGACCCAATTGAACAAATTACAACTTTAGGGACCAAATTGTAATTTCTGGTAAATATGAGGACTTAACCCAGATTAAGGTTACCAACTTGAAATTAATCAGGTTTCATGCTTCACTGTGAAAATTCAGCTCAAAAGAACTTCCCAAACTCATACAATTGCACAAACAAGTTTCAGGACCAAAATGCAAACAATTCAAAACATTCAACTGCCATTGTCAGCCCCTAACGGTCACCCGTTCCGAAACAGGCAGAGCCCGTTTCGAAACGCGGGCCGTTCCGCAACGGGTTCCGAAACACGGGCTGGCAGTGGCCAAACCGTTTCGAAACGGTTCTTCCCGTTTCGGACGCCTGGGTTTGTTTAAGGCACCCGTTCCGAAACGGTAAGAGCTGTTCCGAAACACCCTGCACAAATTGCCCCAAAATGCATTCATAAACATGCAATTAATCATCCAAACATGCTCCAATTGCTACCAAACTTTACCAGCATGCAATTCAACATGTATAAGACATACTAGCATCATCAATTCATCAGAACAACGTCATATGCAAAAAGCCCCAAATCTATAGGCATGCTTCCTACACAAGCTAGCTATTCAAGCACAAACTTCCACAACAAGCATGTAATGATCCAATTCAAAAGCCAGCATTCTTATCATCATTCAACATACTTAGGGAGTTCCAAACATCTCCCAAAACATACACATTGGTCCCCCATTGCCAAATTACCAAAAGCTAAAATGTGCTAGTAAAACCTTCCATACATTGAGCTTTACTTTCACTTGAATACTTGCCCTCCTTGCTGCCCTCAAGGTTCTCTAATGCTCTGCATTATTGAATTAAGAAAACGAAGAGAGCGTAAGCAAAAGCTTAGTGAGGAATGCTCTTAAAAACCATTCAATAATGCATTTAAAAACATTTACAAATCATGCTTTAAATCAACCTTTGCACATGCTCAAAAGCATACTATAAACAAGCATCCCATGCTTCGCAACATTACATGTCATATTGGCTCAAGTGATAGATTTCATTTCCTTAAAACAAGTTCAACAACTTTCCCAAGGACTTTTAAACACCTTGGCCCCAAGGACTTTTAAACACCTTGGCCATTGACTTTTAAACACCATGAAAGAGGACCACACAAGGACTTTTAACCACCTTTGTGTCCTTTGCTTGAATCACCCCAAGGACTTTTAAACACCTTGGCCCCAAGGACTTTTAAACACCTTGGCCCCATGGACTTTTAAACACCATGGCCCCATGGACTTTTAAAAACCATGGAAAGGATCACCTAAGGACTTTTAACCACCTTAGTGTCTGCAACAAGAACCATTCAAGGACTTTTAACCACCTTGATGTTCTTAATTAACAAGGCTCACTCAAGGACTTTTAACCACCTTAGTGACCTTAACCTTTTCAAAACATCACTTGCCAATATACATCATTCTCATCATTTAATCCACTGTTTTAAAGCATTAAACCAAGCCATATTCAACATGCATTTAAAAGCATCAAACCACATTTTATCAATGTACAAAATCAAGGAACTTTTACCTAGAGTTTCCTTCAACATATGGCTTACAACATCAGCAACTACCATGCTAAAACATGCTTTCAAAACAGTAATTAAATCATGCAATAAACCACTTTGCATCACAACAAAATCATGGCCACCACTAGAGAGTGTTTCCGAAAACTTACACTTGAGCTTAGCAAAGTTGTTTAGACTTAAACTAAGCTCCCAAGACATTGGTTTCAAAGCCGAAAACCAAATTTCACACACGCAATCACCGATTCCACTTTGCTTCAAGCCAAAGCACCAAATCAAGCTTCCGGATCAACAACTCTTGGATCCAAAGATGCCTCCCCTGTTTCAACACATCAAAGCAGAGGATTAATGCATCATCATGCATTAATTGCTTCAATGAAAGCACCTAAACTCGCTGCTCTCATCCACACACCATTTTCGGCCACCATACACAACCAAAAATGCATCCAAACCACTTCTAAACAAAGCCCAGCCATAAACCAGCAAAACCACATATCCTTTAACATCATATAACATCTAAAAACAACCTAATAACATCCTTATACCTCCAGCAACATCAGATCCACAAGATCACCTCAAAAACAACCTTGAATCACAAGCTAAACTTAGGAAACTCAACCTATCCGGGATTCCATTAATCAAAACTCAATTCCTTATCAATTTAGAGTTCATTTAACATCAAAAACACATCTCAAATCACAGATTAATCAGATCTAACGAAAATCATCAAAAATCACCAAATCTTGCATTATAAGCCAAGATCCATTTCACCACTTAAAAACCATTAATAAAACATCAATTAAGGATTGAAAACTTAGGAATTTCAGTAAAGAACTGATAGTTTAGAGGAGAAGGACGTTCTTACCTCCAAACTTGAGTTTCTCCTCTTTTTGGAATCAAAAACCTTGTTGAATCAAGTAGCAAATGATGAGGTTTTGTAGATATGTTGATTAGTAATTAAAAGAGAGTTGAAAGGAGGGATTTAGGTGAG
The DNA here is from genome assembly GCA_958450335.1 of Hibiscus tridactylites. Lineage (NCBI taxonomy): Eukaryota > Viridiplantae > Streptophyta > Magnoliopsida > Malvales > Malvaceae > Hibiscus > Hibiscus tridactylites. The sequence goes on from OY288273.1 coordinate 68,378,611, forward strand.
AAAATCAGAGACAATTCTCTGGAAAGGAAGTGTTTGGGTTGAGAGAAAATGAGAGAAAGAAAATAGGAAAGTTAGTTATCCAAAATAGCCAAATAGCTTTCCCTCCACTTTTAATATGATTTAAAATCAGAATATAGCTTAAAATATCTTAGAAAAATCTGGAGAAACTACTTTTGGATTAATAGCTCCTTAAAGATTCAAAGTTTCAACCCTTTCTAAAACAGTCACAAAACTTTCGAAAATTACATTTTGGTCACTAGCCAAAATGTCACACTTTCAAAACTCATTTTCCAAAATTGATTTCACAGTTCACTTAATTATATTAAAAGATGATTTTAGAACATTTTTCCATATTTTTAATGCAACCCGAACTAGGCTTTCCTAATTTCACCTTTTTAGATTCGAACAGCACTTTGACCGAACCGGTCAACGCCCAAGACTTCTAAGCCCAAAACCGGGGCGTTACAACTCTCCCCCCCTTAAGAAATTTCGTCCTCGAAATTTACCTGAAGGAAAGATATAAGGAAACTGCTTCAGCATATCTTCCTTCCGCTCCCACGTGGCTTCCTCAACACCTCGATGCTTCCACAGCACCTTTACCAACTCAATGGTCTTGCCATGAAGAACCTTGCTATCCGAATCCAGAACCTTCACCGGTTCCTCATCATAGGTCAAATCCAGATTCAACACCACTTCCTCTACAGGCATCACATGCGAAGGATCAGATCTATACTTCCGGAGCATAGAAACATGGAACACATCATGAATCTTCTCCAACTCTTGAGGTAACCTCAACCGATACGCAACAGGACCCACACGCTCAACCACCTCATATGGTCCAATGTACCGAGGGCTTAACTTACCCTTTCGTCCAAACCTCATCACCTTCTTCCAAGGCGAAACCTTCAAAAACACACGGTCACCCACCGCAAACTCTATCTCCTTACGCTTCAAATCTACATAAGACTTTTGCCGATCAGAAGCAGCTCTCAACCGCTCACAAATGAGCTTCACCTTCTCGGTGGTCCCCTTCAACAAGGCCGGCATCGAAACCAACTTTTGACCAGTTTCAGCCCAACAAAGAGGAGTCCTACACTTCCTCCCATACAGAGCCTCATAAGGTGCCATCTATATACTCGCCTGATAACTATTGTTATAAGCGAACTCAACCAAAGGCAGATGCTTCTCCCAAGAACCTTGGAACTCAATCACGCAGCACCTCAACATATCCTCCAAGATCTGGATAACCCGCTCAGACTGACCATCCGACTGAGGATGATAGGAAGTACTGAAATGCAACCTTGTACCCAAAGCTTGATGCAAACACTGCCAGAAACGCGATGTGAACCTCGGATCCCTATCCGACACAATCGACTTAGGCACACCATGCAACCTCACAACCTCAGCAATGTACAGCTCTGCCAGCTTATCCAAAGAGAACGTAGTATGCACAGGCAAGAAATGCGCACACTTTGTCAGGCGATCCACAATCACCCAGACAGAATTCTTCTTTCATGGAGACAAAGGTAAACCAGATACAAAATCCATGGTAACCCTCTCCCACTTCCATTCAGGGATTTTCAACGGTTGCAACAAACCAGAAGGAACCTGATGTTCAGCCTTAACTCGCTGACACACCAAACACTTGCTCACAAACTCTGCAACATCCTTCTTCAAACCCACCCAATAGTACTCATCACGAAGATCACGGTACATCTTAGTACTACCAGGGTGCATAGCAAAAGGACTACTATGACCTTCAGTCAGAATAGCACGCCTCAACTCAACATCAGCAGGCACTACTATCCGACTACCAAAACACAACACTCCATCCTCATTAAAGCAGAAATCTGAAGGCCTACCCTCCGCAATATCCTAAACATGAGACACCAAGGAATCATCCAGCAACTGCTTTTCCTTGATCAACTGAACCAATGATGGCTTCACTTGCAACTCAGCAACAAGACCACCATCTTGCGATATGCTCAAGCTAGCAAACATAGCCCTCAGCTCGACAGCTACCTTTCTACTCAAGGCATCCGCAACAACATTAGCCTTTCCAGGATGATACTCAATCGTCAGATCATAATCCTTGAGCAACTCCAACCAACGTCGCTGCCTAAGATTCAACTCCTTCTGAGACATCAGATACCTCAAACTCTTGTGATCTGTGTACACAGTACACTTCTCACCATACAGATAATGCCTCCAAATCTTCAGAGCAAAAACCACTGCCGCCAGCTCTATATCATGCGTAGGATAATTGCGCTCATGCACCTTCAACTGCCGCGATGCATAAGCCACCACCTTACCCTCTTGCATCAGCACACATCCCAAACCAACATAGGATGCATCACTATAGACCAAAAAACTCTTTCCCTGATTCAGGCTGAACCAAGATAGGAGCTTGCGTCAAAGCCGCCTTAAGCTTCTCAAAAGCTTGTTGTCTCGCTTCCGTCCACTCATATTTAACATCCTTCTGCAACAGCTTCGTCAAAGGAGCAGCAATCTTGGAAAAACCATCTACAAACCTTCGGTAGTATCCCGCCAAACCAAGGAAACTACGAACCTCATGAACAGACTTAGGAACTTTCCAATTCATCACTGCTTCAATCTTCTGAGGATCAACACGAATCCCCTCAGCTAAGACCACATGCCCAAGAAACACCACCTCCTTAAGCCAGAACTCACACTTGCTCAGCTTAGCATAAAGCTGATTCTCCAACAAGGCTTGCAAAACAATCCTCAAATGCTCTTCATGCTCCTCCTCAGTACGCGAGTACACGAGGATATCATCAATGAATACCACAACGAACTTGTCCAGGTATTCATGAAACACACGATTCATCATGTCCATGAAAGCAACAGGAGCATTTGTCAAACCAAACGGCATCACAAGGAACTCATAATGCCCATACCTTGTCCTGAAGGCTATCTTAGGCACATCCACATCTTTCACCTTCAACTGATAATACCATGACCTCAAGTCAATCTTAGAGAACACTGCAGCTCCCCGAAATTGATCAAAGAGATCATCAATCCTCGGCAAAGGATACCGATTCTTGATAGTCAACTTGTTCAGCTGACGGTAATAAATGCACATCCTCATAGTGCCATCTTTCTTCTTTACAAACAAGACTGGTGCACCCCAAGGTGACACACTCGGCCGGATGAAACCACGATCAAGCAGCTCTTGCAACTGCGTCTTCAGCTCCTACAGCTCCTTAGGTGCCATTCTATAGGGAGTAATGGACACAGGAGTTGTATTCTCATACAACTCAATTCCAAACTCGACCTCGCGACTAGGAGGTAAACCAGGCAACTCCTCAGGAAAAACACCAGGAAACTCCTTCACAACCCTGATATCTTGCACCCTCAACTCCTTAGAGCTAGGATTCATCACAAAGGCTAGATAAGCTTCGCAACCTTGCCTCAGCATCCTGCTCGCCTCCAAGGTAGAAACAACATTGGCAAGAAACTTCACATTCTCACCCACTACAACAACTTCATAATCATCCGCAAGCTTCAGCGAAACTCGCTTATTTTCACAATCCACAACAGCACGATGCTCAGCAAGCCAATCCATTCCAAGGATCACATCAAAACCATAGAAGGGCAGCTCCATAAGATCAACATAGAAAACATGCTCTTGAACAACCAAAGGACACCTTCTATAAAGCTTTCGAGTCACAACAGTCTCACCAAAAGAACTAGTGACACGAACACCAACATCCAAAGACTCAACAGGCAAACCAAGCAATTCAGCATGCTCACGCAAAATGTATGAATGCGTAGATCCAGAATCAATCAAAGAAAGCAATGACAAGGATTGCAAAGTAAAGGTACCTGCAATCACATCCGCATCATTCCTCCCTTCACGCTGAGCATACACCCTCGCTTGGCCTCCACCTTCAGGCTGAATAGCCACAACATGGGCTACTCCTCGACCACCTTCCTCTCTCCTCTGGAAATTTCCACGGCCGCGCCCACGACCTCTCTGCGGTGCAGCAACAACAGGAGCACGCTCTTAGCCACCAGCCAACCTCGGACAATCTCGCCTCAAGTGGTCTACAGAACCACAATTCCAGCATCCATTACCAGCTGCCGCCACAGGAGCTTGCACCTCCCTCGCAGCACGAGGACAGTCACGCTTCATGTGACCACGTGAACCACAGATCCAACAAGCACTAGGATCAGCTCTAGCATAGCCTCCTCTAGCAGGTGCACCACCACCTCTCTTAGCTGAGGACTGATACTTCTGATCACGTCCCCTCTTGTTCCGTCCACCTCCGGAACTAAACTCAGCTGATCTCTTCCCAACACTTGCTCCAGCACATCTCACAGATAAACCCAAGTTCATCTCAATGTCCTTGGCTCGACCCACCAACACATCAAAATCATCATATTCAGTGGCCAGCACATACATTTTCACATCCGTCACAAGACCATAACGGAACCTCTCGCACCTTGCCCGCTCATCAGGTATCAGCTCAGGTGCATACTGACTGAGTCGCACAAACTGCACCTCATACTCAGCCACACTCATGCTCCCTTGGGTAAGAGACATGAATTCACGCTTCTTCTCATCAAGATATCTCACTCCAAGATACCTCCGCTTGAACACATTCTGAAAGAATGTCCAAGTGATGTCAGCCTCAGCCATCCCAGCTATTGTGGTCGTCCACCACGTATACGCATCGTCCTGCAGCAAGGACACAACACAACCCAACTTTTGCACATCCGTGCAGTTCATCTGACCCAAGATTCGCTTGGTACTCTCCAGCCAAGCTTCAGAACTCTCAGCTGACAAACCCCTGAACTCAGTCCCACCAAGACTGCGCAAGCGCTCCAGAGGTAGTCTCACTCCAGCATCTCCCTGATGCCCAGCTCGTTGAGCTCCAGCTACTGCTGCTCGGAAAGCTCCCGCAATAGCTTGTACCAACATGGACATATCAGACATAGCTTGCCCCTGACCAACCTCTGGCCCAGCAGCTCCAGCACCAGCTGCAGCAGCTCCAGCTCTTCCCCTCTCAGCACCACCACCACCAGGTGGGGGAGGAGGTAACACCGCACTACCCGCATTCTCTTCATTCTCATTCCCTTCCGGAGTCGTAGCTCTCACGTTACTCCTTAACTCTCTACGTGGTGCCATACTTTTACCATGCAATCACAATGCAAATAAAACAAGTCATGCTCAGCAAGGTAAGCAATCCAAGTATTCAAGCTCAATTTCGTTCAAAATCAACATCATTTCATTAGCTTTTGTTTGGCAATGGGTACCCTCAACATGCTACATCACAGCATACAATTCAATTGCATCAAAATCACAAGCCACTAACATGCTTTCAATCACTCAAGCATACATAGCATACATACTTCAATCATGCATACACTCGTTCCCAATTACTCGAGAACATGGCTCTGATACCACCAAATGTAACCCCCTTAACCCGGCCTAGACGGTTGACCCGAATTAAGAAAGTCAGACGGGGAAAACCAAACTCAACCCGAAAGTCAACCTTGATTAACGACCCTTTTTTTCTTTTTAATCTTGTCTAGATGCACATTACTCCTAATTGTGATCACACAAACATCATACACCAAGATCACAAAAATCAGAGATCAAACAGGGACCCAATTGAACAAATTACAACTTTAGGGACCAAATTGTAATTTCTGGTAAATATGAGGACTTAACCCAGATTAAGGTTACCAACTTGAAATTAATCAGGTTTCATGCTTCACTGTGAAAATTCAGCTCAAAAGGATATCCCAAACTCATACAATTGCACAAACAAGTTTCAGGACCAAAATGCAAACAATTCAAAACATTAAACTGCCATTGTCAGCCCCTAACGGTCACCTGTTCCGAAACAGGCAGAGCCCGTTTCGAAACGCGGGCCGTTCCGCAACGGGTTCCGAAACACGGGCTGGCAGGGGCCAAACCGTTTCGGAACAGTTCTTCCCGTTTCGGACGCCTGGGTTTGTTTAAGGCACCCGTTCCGAAACGGTAAGAGCTGTTCCGAAACACCTTGCACAAATTGCCCCAAAATGCATTCCTAAACATGCAATTAATCATCCAAACATGCTCCAATTGCTACCAAACTTTACCAGCATGCAATTCAACATGTATAAGATATACTAGCATCATCAATTCATCAGAACAACGTCATATGCAAAAAGCCCCAAATCTATAGGCATGCTTCCTACACAAGCTAGCTATTCAAGCACAAACTTCCACAACAAGCATGTAATGATCCAATTCAAAAACCAGCATTCTTATCATCATTCAACATACTTAGGGAGTTCCAAACATCTCCCAAAACATACACATTGGTCCCCCATTGCCAAATTACCAAAAGCTAAAATGTGCTAGTAAAACCTTCCATACATTGAGCTTTACTTTCACTTGAATACTTGCCCTCCTTGCTGCCCTCAAGGTTCTCTAATGCTCTGCATTATTGAATTAAGAAAACAAAGAGAGCGTAAGCAAAAGCTTAGTGAGGAATGCTCTTAAAAACCATTCAATAATGCATTTAAAAACATTTACAAATCATGCTTTAAATCAACCTTTGCACATGCTCAAAAGCATACTATAAACAAGCATCCCATGCTTCGCAACATTACATGTCATATTGGCTCAAGTGATAGATTTCATTTCTTTAAAACAAGTTCAACAACTTTCCCAAGGACTTTTAAACACCTTGGCCCCAAGGACTTTTAAACACCTTGGCCATGGACTTTTAAACACCATGAAAGAGGACCACACAAGGACTTTTAACCACCTTTGTGTCCTTTGCTTGAATCACCCCAAGGACTTTTAAACACCTTGGACCCAAGGACTTTTAAACACCTTGGCCCCATGGACTTTTAAACACCATGGCCCCATGGACTTTTAAAAACCATGGAAAGGATCACCTAAGGACTTTTAACCACCTTAGTGTCCGCAACAAGAACCATTCAAGGACTTTTAACCACCTTGATGTTCTTAATTAACAAGGCTCACTCAAGGACTTTTAACCACCTTAGTGACCTTAACCTTTTCAAAACATCACTTGCCAATATACATCATTCTCATCATTTAATCCACTGTTTTAAAGCATTAAACCAAGCCATATTCAACATGCATTTAAAAGCATCAAACCACATTTTATCAGTGTACAAAATCAAGGAACTTCTACCTAGAGTTTCCTTCAACATATGGCTTACAACATCAGCAACTACCATGCTAAAACATGCTTTCAAAACAGTAATTAAATCATGCAATAAACCACTTTGCATCACAACAAAATCATGGCCACCACTAGAGAGTGTTTCCGAAAACTTACACTTGAGCTTAGAAAAGTTGTTTACACTTAAACTAAGCTCCCAAGACATTGGTTTCAAAGCCGAAAACCAAATTTCACACACGCACTCACCGATTCCACTTTGCTTCAAGCCAAAGCACCAAATCAAGCTTCCGGATCAACAACTCTTGGATCCAAAGATGCCTCCCCTGTTTCAACACATCAAAGCAGAGGATTAATGCATCATCATGCATTAATTGCTTCAATGAAAGCACCTAAACTCGCTGCTCTCATCCACACACCATTTTCGGCCACCATACACAACCGAAAATGCATCCAAACCACTTCTAAACGAAGCCCAGCCATAAACCAGCAAAACCACATATCCTTTAACATCATATAACATCTAAAAACAACCTAATAACATCCTTATACCTCCAGCAACATCAGATCCACAAGATCACCTCAAAAACAACCTTGAATCACAAGCTAAACTTAGGAAACTCAACCTATCCGGGATTGCATTAATCAAAACTCAATTCCTTATCAATTTAGAGTTCATTTAACATCAAAAACACATCTCAAATCACAGATTAATCAGATCTAACGAAAATCATCAAAAATCACCAAATCTTGCATTATAAGCCAAGATCCATTTCACCACTTAAAAACCTTTAATAAAACATCAATTAAGGATTGAAAACTTAGGAATTTCAGTAAAGAACTGATAGTTTAGAGGAGAAGGACGTTCTTACCTTTAAACTTGAGTTTCTCCTCTTTTTGGAATCAAAAACCTTGTTGAATCAAGTAGCAAATGATGAGGTTTTGTAGATATGTTGATTAGTAATTAAAAGAGAGTTGAAAGGAGGGATTTAGGTGAGAAAATCAGAGACAATTCTCTGGAAAGGAAGTGTTTGGGTTGAGAGAAAATGAGAGAAAGAAAATAGGAAAGTTAGTTATCCAAAATAGCCAAATAGCTTTCCCTCCACTTTTAATATGATTTAAAATCAGAATATAGCTTAAAATATCTTAGAAAAATCTGGAGAAACTACTTTTGGATTAATAGCTCCTTAAAGATTCAAAGTTTCAACCCTTTCTAAAACAGTCACCAAACTTTCGAAAATTACATTTTGGTCACTAGCCAAAATGTCACACTTCCAAAACTCATTTTCCAAAATTGATTTCACAGTTCACTTAATTATATTAAAAGATGATTTTAGAACATTTTTCCATATTTTTAATCCAACCCGAACTAGGCTTTCCTAATTTCACCTTTTTAGATTCGAACAGTACTTTGACCGAACCGGTCAATGCCCAAGACTTCTAAGCCCAAAACCGGGGCGTTACACGGCTAACTATATCCGATTCAAGTACTTTAAAACCAACACATCACTTGCCAATATACATCAATTATCATCAATAATCCACTGTTTTTAAGCATATAAATCAAAGCCATTTACAACATGCATCACTATGCATCAATCCATATTTTTATCAAACCAAACCAAGGATCTCTTACCTTGAGCATCCTTCAACAAATGGCTTACATAACCAGCATTAACCATGCTAAACATGCTTTCAAAAAACAGAATTTAAACATGTAATTATCAACAAATGCATCGAACTAATCCATGGCTCATCCAAGAGAGTGTTTCCGAAAACTTACTCTTGAGTTTAGTTAAGTTGATTAGACTCAAACTAAGCTCCCAAACCTTCAAACATTCGATACAAAGCTGGAAATCCAACTCCACTCACCAATTCCGTTTCACAAGCTTGTCGAAATGCCGTTCAAGCCTCCGGACCAACACCACATGGATCCGAAGATGTCTCCCCTGTTTTAAACACATCAAAGCAGACGATTAATGCATCATCATGCATTAAAATCTCCAGCCATTACACCTAAACTCGCTTGTAACATCCCCTACCCGGCCTGGTCGAGAACCGGGTCGGAGAGCGTTACTGAAAACGATGCGGAATTCTTTTAATCCTTTTTCCTCAAAAACTTTCTTAACATCTTGACTTATTAAAAGTTAATACTCCTTTTTCAAACCTATTTGTCTTAGTAACTGAATTTTATTAATCTCCATACTTTTAATCTTTACCGGGTTTACAAATTAATCCATTTAACCTTATAAAAGCCAAAAGGAAGCTACCCGTATCGAAACACCCTAAGCCGTTTCGGTACGGCTTGACCACGGTCAATATTTTTGACTTTTTCATTCTTGACTGTTTTGATACGGCTTGACCCGTATCGGTACGGGTTGACCGACCTTGACTTGACTTAGACCCGTTTCGAAACCAGTTTCGAAACACGGGTCGACAGTGGCAAAAGTGTTCCGAAACGGCATCACCCCGTTTCGGTACAGGGGTCGACAATAGCGAAAGTGTTCCGAAACGGCATCACCCCGTTTCGGTACAGGGGTTGACAGTAGCGAAAGTGTTCCGAAACGGCATCACCTCGTTTCGGTACGCTCTGTCTCATAGTCTTATTTTTGGTTAGCCGTATCGAAACGCCATCACCCGTTCCGATACGATGACCTGTAATAACAGATTTTTATCTGGTTTTTTGAGGCTTTTACCATACCAAATCATGTTCGATTAGACCGAAACTTTGTATCCAACTTACTCCTACCAGTATTTACCAGCATGAAAATTTTCATAATCATTCCAATAAGTTTACCCTATTTTTACCATAATACCAAAAGCATGATTTAAGCTAGTTGAGCAAAAGTCTAGATAGTCATAATTAAGCCTTTAAGCCTATTACAAAATGGACAAGCCCTTGCCACAACAAAAAGAGCGTAATGACTACGTTAGCTACCTTGCCACTTCCCTAGGAGTTATATTATAAATACGTTACTTGGTATGGAGCAGTGACTTGTCTTGCAACTGATCCGATTCTTCACGAACAACTTCCTAACTTGAGAATGCATGAAAGTAAACACATTAGGCACTAAAAGCCTAGTGAGGTAATCATAAGACAACAATAACATAATGATATAGGTACATTTATTATAAATCCATACTATCATCTTAATACCTAATTCAAATAAGTGGTTATTTAGTATAATGCTTAAACAATCATAATTTTTCCTTGGATGGAACTAAATTCATGGATACTCGAATTCCCCCGCCTCGCCAAAACATAAATGGTCTTATTTCCTCCGCCTCACCAATTGACCAATAACAACACGTCCCTCCGCCTCACCAATCATCATAGGCCGTAGCCTTAGGACCGTAGTCCACCCGAAAACACTGAGCTCATGAATTCTATGGCATGCCAATTGTATCTCGAGTTATTCCGATCCAAGGCAAAACATATTTATATTTTTGTTTCAATTATTCTTAATAGATCAATGACATGTTGAAGTTTCATAGTTTCAACATATCCAATAATTCTTGCACAAATACTTGACATAGAGTTTCATAATAATACTTACCTCGATGACAAAGTATACTAGCTATAGTCAATGCTTAAATGTTGAGTTACCGACACTTACCCAAGTGTCCAACTTATCATCCGATGCTTTCGCCTTGATAGTAATATTTAGCAAAAAGATAATAAACACCAAATGACAATCCGGGGAGGCGTTTCGCCTAACCCGAGACTCCGATTACACTTACCTTGACAATCCGAAGCTTCAAGGCTCTCGGATGGAAATTCCTTTGCTCTTAACTTGAGATGAAGATGGTGTAGCTTCTATTTCTTCTCCTTGAGCTAGGAAATATTAATGGAAGATCATTAGAATCGATATTTCGATATCAAAATCTATATAATAATTTTACTACCGATATCCGATTCAATATGAGCATCTTATTGAAATATCTATGAATAAACCAAATCCTTACTTAAGATTGAGGTTGATTTAACCATAGAATCTAATAATTAACTTAAGGATTTAGCTTACCCGGTTGCTACTAAGGGTTTGATATTGACAAAGCCAAGAAATTACAAAACTTGAAACTCCTCCAATGGAGGTGTGTGCTTAGGTGAGGAAGAAGAAGATGGTGAATTGCTTGCCTAAGACAATTTTCGGTGGTTCTCCCAAAAGCCTAACAATCTAATTTTAATTTGTGAGCTTTCATTCATTTGAAGGAAAGCAATATGAAGACTCCACGTATGGGGTGCCTTAAATTAAATTGGTCCATTTACTTAATTGGTCCCTCACCTTCCTTACTTTCATGAATTTGCCCCATTTACTTCTTAATTCCTACAATATGGTCACTAGATGCTTAATATTACATAATAAACTTAAATTCGAATGCTTTTAAGCCTGATTAATATTCGATAGCAATAATTAGCTAGCCAGAGGAACCTCTAAAGCTTTATCAGACTAAGAATTTCCTATCACCGAAATGAATTCTGACTAGGCCGACTTTTGGGGTGTTACAACTCTCCCCCCTTAAGAAAAATTCGTCCTCGAATTTTACCTGTACCGAAGAGATGCGAATATTGTTGTCTCATAACTTCTTCGGGCTCCTAGGTGGCTTCTTTAATTTTTGACTCCTCCAAAGTACCTTAACCAAAGGTAAAATCTTGTTACGAAGCCGTTTTGTCTCCTTAGCAATAATTCGCACCGGTTCTTCTTCATAGGATAAGTCTGACCTAAGTTCCACAGATTCAGGTTCCACAACGTGTGACGGGTCAGACCGGTACTTCCGAAGCATTGATACATGGAAGACAACATGGATTTTATTCAACTCTGAAGGCAAAAGGAGCCGATATGCCACCGGGCCGACCTTTTCAACAATTTCAAAGGGTCCAATGAAACGAGGGCTTAGTTTTCCTTTCTTGCCAAACCTCAAAACTTTCTTCCATGGTGATACTTTAAGAAAGGATTTTTCACCTACTTCGTATTGAATGTCTCTTCGTTTAAGATCAGTATAAGCTTTTTGCCGATCAAAGGCAGCTTTGAGGCGATCGTGAATAATAGCGACTCGATCCTCAGTCTCACGAAGCAACTCAGGGCCTAACAGCTTTCCCTCACCCAGCTCAGACCAACACAAGGGTGTTCTACAACGTCTACCATATAATGCTTCATACGGTGCCATTTGAATGGACGCTTGATAGCTGTTATTATAAGCAAATTCAACAAGAGGTAAGGACTTCTCCCACGTCCCACCGAAGTCAATAATGCAAGCACGAAGCATATCTTCCAAAATCTGAATAACTCTTTCTGACTAACCATCAGTCTGAGGGTGGAAGGCTATACTAAGATTGACTCTTGTGCCCAGGGCTTCTTGTAAGGTTCTCCAAAATCGAGATGCAAATCGAGGATCTCGATCCGAAATGATAGATTCAGGCACACCATGAAGTCGGATCACTTCCTTAATGTACAAGCCAGCTAACTTAGAAAGACCGTAGTCCATTCTAACAGGTATGAAATGAGCTGACTTTGTAAATCGATCTACAATAACCCAAATAGCATCATGCTTGGCAGGGGTTAATGGTAGACCACTAACAAAGTCCATGGTGATCTTTTCCCATTTCCACTTTGGTGGATCAATGGGTTGTAGAAGCCCGGTAGGAGCACAATGTTCTGCCTTAACCCGTTGACAAGTGAGGCACTTCGAGATATGATCAACAATAGCTTGCTTCATGCCTGGCCACCAGAAAAGCTCACGTAAATCCTTGTACATTTTCATAGACCCCGAGTGAACAGAGAAAGAACTTGAATGTGCTTCAACAAGAATATCTTTACGGAGAGTTTCATCATTTGGCACACAAACCTGATCATGAAAACATAAGAGTCCTTCAACATTAATTCTGAAATCCGGGTTATCAGATAATTTAGAAACGATGGTTTGAAGCTCAGAATCTTGTTCTTGCAAATCTTTAATTCGAGAAATAACAGTAGACTGAACTTGAAGTTCAGCTATAAGACATTGATGTTTTCGAAGCCTGAAATGAGCATTAATTGCTCGAGGAGCTACAAGAAGGAAAAAGGTAACAATGAATCATCGCCCCCTTGATACAATCATAATCTTAACTTCATGAACAAACTTACCAGGCAAAGGTTTGGGCTGAGTGCATCAGCTACAACATTGGCCTTCCCCGGATGATAATCAATGACTAAATCATAGTCCTTAAGAAGTTCCATCCATCTTCGCTGTCGCAAATTTAGCTCCTTCTGCGTTAACAAATACTTGAGGCTTTTGTGATCAGTGAAAAGATAGCATTTTTCTCTGTAGAGGTAATGCCTCCAAATTTTCAATGCAAAAACAACCGCAGCCAATTCTAGATCATGGGTGGGATAATTCATTTCATGGGGCTTAAGTTGTCTCGAAGCGTACGCAATAACTTTACCTTCTTGCATGAATACACACCCTAACCTAAGATGCAAAGCGTCACTATAAACAGTATAGTCTTTCCCAGACTCAGGCTGAGTCAGGACAGGTGCATGGGTTAGGACTTGTTTCAGTTGATCAAAACTTCGCTGCTGGTCTTCAGTCTATACAAAAGGTGCCTCCTTCCGCAACAATTTTGTCAAAGGAGCAGCTAACATAGAAAATCCTTTCACAAACCTACGGTAATATCCCGCAAGTCCAAGAAAGCTCCTAACCTCCCCCACATTCCTAGGCGGATGCCAATCTACCACAGCTTGTATTTTCTTCGGGTCCACCTGAATGCCCGAAGCTGATACAACATGTCCCAAAAAGGATACTTCGGTGAGCCAGAACTCACACTTAGAAAATTTTGTGAACATCTACTTCTTTCTTAGAGTTTGGAGTACAATTCGAAGATGATCTCAATGTTCCGCTTCATTCTTTGAATAAATCAAGATGTCATCTATGAAGACAACAACAAACTTATCAAGATAGCTGCAGGTGCATTCGTTAGTCTGAAAGGCATCACTAAAAATTCGTAATGTCCATATCTTGTACGAAATGCTGTTTTGGGCACGTCACACTCCTTGACTTTCATCTGATAGTACCCCGACCTTAAATCAATCTTAGAGAACACCAAAGCATCCTTTAACTGATCAAACAAATCATCTATCCTCGGTAGAGGATACTTATTCTTGATGGTAACTTTGTTTAATTGCCTGTAGTTAATGCATAAACGCATCGAACCATCCTTCTTCTTAACAAAGAGAACCGGAGCTCCCCAGGGTGAAGAGCTGGGTCTAACAAAGCCCTTATTCATAAGGTCTTGGATTTGAGTTTTTAACTCCTTTAATTCCACAGCTGCCATTCTATAAGGTGCAATAGATATTGGTGCAGTCCTAGGTTGCACTTCAATACCAAATTCAACTTCGCGGGTTGGGGGCAATCCCGGAAGCTCATCAGGAAAAACATCCAGAAATTCGTTCACTGTATCGATGTCATTAATCTGAGATTCATTCTTGGTCTCAATGGTCAACGTGCACAGCATAGAATTCTGAAATTCCATCAATGTTATTTTTTCCTTACCCAATCCTCGAAGATACAACTTCCGCTTGCCACAATCTACCCATGCTTGATGTTTACCAAGCCAATCCATTCCTAGAATTGCATCAAACTCGTGGATTGGCAAGACCAAGAAATCCGCAGGGAACGGAATTCCTTGAATCATGATTGGGCAATTCTTACATACTAGGTTTAAAACAACACAGTCGCCCAAGGGATTTGTTACAGAAATCTTTGTTACTAAAGGTTCACTAGACATCTTATGCTTCCTCACCAACTCTAGACTTATGAAAGAGTGTGTAGATCCAGGATCAATTAATACATACAAAGAACATGAATATAACATAACGGTACCTGCTATGACATCAGGTTCATCATCCTCCTCACGACTCCTTACATGATACATTTGTGCAGAAGCTTTTGACTCTTGTTTGTTGTTCTGCTTCCCAGATCCACCTGGCCTTCCTGAAGTTCCAGACTGTACTTGCCTCGCTCCTTTTCCCCGAAAGGACTGAGCAGGCGATGAAGTATCCCCTAGCTCAACAACTGTCTTTGATGGGTTCTGGGACAATCCCTAATGAAATGTTCCTGCTCTCCACAGAAGAAGCATGCTCCCGTCTGCCTGCGACATTTCCCTGCTACATGTCGCCTTTGACAAAAATTACAAACTGGATGCTGAACACCTCGGTTAGAACCTCCAGTACTCTCCACAGAAGCCGCCTTGGACCAAGACTGAGTAATAGTCTGTGGTCTCTTAATATTCCTTGTACGGGAAGGCTGCGAGTATGAGGTCTGCTTCGAGCCATGGTACTTACTTTTCTTGTTTCATTTGGAAGGTCAGGAATCACTCCACGCCCTCTTCTCAGATCTGTTAGTCATGTTCCCCCTCTGAATTCTCTGTGCAGCTTCGGTCGCCTTCACACGATTCACCAAATCTTGGAAATTTGTGATTGCCAAAGCAGTAAACATAGGCCGCAACTCGTCACTCAGCCCAGCAATGAACATTCGACACTTGTCCTCTTCTTTCATTATGAATTCAGCTCCAAACCGGCAGTACTTACAGAAATCATTGATGTACTGCTCTATTGGTTTCCCTCCTTGCTTCAAATGGAGGAAGATGCTCCGTCTTTCAGCGAGATAGTACTCGCTAATGTACTTATTTCTAAATTCTTTAAGAAAGAATTCCCAGGTGACTGATTCTTCCGGAACTGTAAGAATAGTAGTCTCCGACCACATTAAAGCTTTATCAGTCAACAAAGC
Organism: Hibiscus tridactylites; assembly: GCA_958450335.1. Classification (NCBI taxonomy): domain Eukaryota; kingdom Viridiplantae; phylum Streptophyta; class Magnoliopsida; order Malvales; family Malvaceae; genus Hibiscus; species Hibiscus tridactylites. The sequence goes on from OY288273.1 coordinate 68,394,546, forward strand.
TATGGCACACTCCAACTTGTGTTCATCAGAACACTGCAATTGTTTATTCAAGATGCGGAGAGTGTTATCCAACCAATATTCAGCTATCTCCGGGTTATCATCATCTTGCCCCGTGAAGGAATAAGCCCGCAATGAAGCCAATTTGTCCACAGGGGCTCTAACGTACTGAGCAACAGGGGGGTTAGGCTGGACTGGTGGTGTCGCTTGCATTGCAGTCATAAACTGCTTAAACATGTTGGCCATGTTTTGATAACATTCAGCCTGGGTAGTAGGTGCTACAGGCTCAGCAACTTGTTCAGGAAGATCCTGCGGTTGCGGTGGATTTGGAGGATTCCCTCCTCATACCTCCTCGCCCTGAGTCGAGGAGCCAGCAGTTTGCTCATCTACGTGAGCTTCGTTCGTCGCAGACATATCTATATGAAAAATCGGATTAGTCGGCAAGTCACAATTTACACGTAATAAAACTCCTAGTGGCAAGGTAATACAATAAACAATACAAGCACACATATATTTAGTCCAGAACCGACTAAACTCTGACGCTCTGATACCACAAATGTAACATCCCCTACCCGGCCTGGTCGAGAACCGGGTCGGAGAGCGTTACTGAAAACGATGCGGAATTCTTTTAATCCTTTTTCCTCAAAAACTTTCTTAACATCTTGACTTATTAAAAGTTAATACTCCTTTTTCAAACCTATTTGTCTTAGTAACTGAATTTTATTAATCTCCATACTTGTAATCTTTACCGGGTTTACAAATTAATCCATTTAACCTTATAAAAGCCAAAAGGAAGCTACCCGTATCGAAACGCCTTAAGTCGTTTCGGTACGGCTTGACCACGGTTAATATTTTTGACTTTTTCCTTCTTGACCGTTTCGATACGGCTTGACCCGTATCGGTACAGGTTGACCGACCTTGACTTGACTTAGACCTGTTTCGAAACCAGTTTCGAAACACGGGTCGACAGTGGCAAAAGTGTTCCGAAACGGCATCACCCCGTTTCGGTACAAGGGTCGACAGCAGCGAAAGTGTTTCGAAACGGCATAACCCTGTTTCGGTACAGGGGTCGACAGTAGCGAAAGTGTTCCGAAACGGCATCACCTCGTTTCGGTACGCTCTGTCTCACAAGCTTATTTTTGGTTAGCCGTATCGAAACGTCATCACCCGTTCCGATACGGTGACCTGTAATAACAGATTTTTATCTGGTTTTTGAGGCTTTTACCATACCAAACCATGTCCGATTAGGCCGAAACTTTGTATCCAACTTACTCCTACCAGTATTTACCAGCATGAAAATTTTCATAATCATTCCAATAAGTTTACCCTATTTTTACCATAATACTAAAAGCATGATTTAAGCTAGTTTAGCAAAAGTCTAGATAGTCATAATTAAGCCTTTAAGCCTATTACAAAATGGACAAGCCCTTGCCACAACAAAAAGAGCGTAATGACTACGTTAGCTACCTTGCCACTTCCCTAGGAGTTATATTATAAATACGTTACTTGGTATGGAGCAGTGACTTGTCTTGCAACCGATCCGATTCTTCACGAACAACTTCCTAACATGAGAATGCATGAAAGTAAACACATTAGGCACTCAAAGCCTAGTGAGGTAATCATAAGACAACAATAAGAGAATGATATAGGTACATTTATTATAAATCCATACTATCATCTTAATACTTAATTCAAATACATGGTTATTTAGTATAATGCTTAAACAATCATAATTCTTCCTTTGATGGAACTAAATTCATGGATACTCGAATTCCCCTGCCTCGCCAAAACATAAATTGTCTTATTTCCTCCGCCTCACCAATTGGCCAATAACAACACGTCCCTCCGCCTCGCCAATCATCATAGGCCGTAGCCTTAGGACCGTAGTCCACCCGAAAACACTGAGCTCATGAATTCTATGGCATGCCAATTGTATCCCAAGTTATTCCGATCCAAGGCAAAACATATTTATATTTTTGTTTCAATTATTCTTAATAGATCAATGACATGATGAAGTTTCATAGTTTCAACATATCCAATAATTCTTGCACAAATACTTGACATAGAGTTTCATAATAATACTTACCTCGATGACAAAGTATACTAGCTATAGTCAATGCTTAAATGTTGACTTACCGACACTTACCCAAGTGTCCAACTTATCATCCGATGCTTTCGCCTTGATAGTAATATTTAGCGAAAAGATAATAAACACCAAATGACAATCCGGGGAGGCGTTTCGCCTAACCCGAGACTCCGATTACACTCACCTTGACAATCCGAAGCTTCAAGGCTCTCGGATGGAAATTCCTTTGCTCTTAACTTGAGATGAAGATGGTGTAGCTTCTATTTCTTCTCCTTGAGCTAGGAAATATTAATGGAAGATCATTAGAATCAATATTTCGATATCGAAATCTATATAATAATTTTACTACCGATACCCGATTCAATATGAGCATCTTATTGAAATATCAATGAATAAACCAAATCCTAACTTAAGATTGAGGTTGATTTAACCATATAATCTAATAATTATCTTAAGGATTTAGCTTACCCGGTTGCTAGCAAGGGTTCGATATTGACAAAGCCAAGAAATTACAAAACTTGAAACTCCTCCACTGGAGGTGTGTGCTTAGGTGAGGAAGAAGAAGATGGTGAATTGCTTGCCTAAGACAATTTTTGGTGGTTCTCCCAAAAGCCTAACAATCTAATTTTAATTTGTGAGCTTTCCTTCATTTGAAGGAAAGCAATCTGAAGACTCCACGTATGGAGTGCCTTAAATTAAATTGGTCCATTTACTTAATTGGTCCCTCACTTTCCTTACTTTCATGAATTTGCCCCCTTTACTTCTTAATTCCTACAATATGGTCACTAGATGCTTAATATTACATAATAAACTTAAATTTGAATGCTTTTAAGCCTGATTAATATTCGATAGCAATAATTAGCTAGCCAGAGGAACCTCTAAAGCTTTATCAGACTAAGAATTTCCTATCGACGAAATGAATTTCGACTAGGCCGACTTTCGGTGTGTTACATCGCTGCTCTCACCAAATCTAACATTTCGGCTACCAAACACAACCGAAATCACATCCAAACTCTTCCACAACATTACCCAGCCAAGATCCATCACTTCTAAACATTCCTAGACATCATATAACATCCAAAAGAACCTAAACTCGTCCTTATACCTCCAACTATAACAGAACACCAAGATCACCCCAAAAACCACCATTTTCATAAGCAAAAACTTAGGAAAATCAACCTATTCGGGATTGCATTGATTAAACCTCAATTACACATCATTATACACCCAAAATACATTTAAAATCCATCTCAAAACAGAGCCCAAACAATCACCACGAATTTCTTCAAAATTTGATCCAAATCTTGAGTTTTAAGCCAAAATCAAGATCACAACATTAAAACCTTTTATAAAACTTAATTTAAGGATTGAGAACATGGGAATTTTAGTAAAGAACTGAGTATTTAGAGGAGAAGAACATCCTTACCTCTAAATGTAGATTTCTCCATGATTAGAGCCAAAATCCTTGAAAATCAATAAGCAAATGAAGAGGATTTGATGTAGAAAGGATTAGGAATCAATTGATGATTGAAACCTCATCATTTAGTGTGAAAATCAAAAGAAATGTTGATGTAGAAATGTGTTTGGTTGAGAGAATTTTGAGATGAGAAAGTTTTTAAGAAAGTTAGTTATGAAATCTCAAAATTGGTTTTTCCCATTTTCCTTTAATTAATTAAACATTAAATGAATCATTAAAATCTAAGAAAAATCTGGAGAGAAATCAATCATGGGTAAATCAGCTCCTTAAAGATTCAAAGTTTCAAACCTTACAAAACAGTCACCACTGAACTTTTCAAAAATTACATTTTAGTCACTATTTCGAAATGTCACACTTCCAAACCTTATTTGGTAAAATTGATTTCACCACTCTCTTATATATATTAAAAGAGGATTTTTAGATATTTTCCATATTTTTAATGCAACCCGAACTAGGATTTCCCTAAAACCACCTTTTATATTCGAACCGAAAATCAGACCGGTTCGGTTCAGACCCTAAACTTCCAAGCCCAAAATTGGGGTGTTACAGCATTTGAAGCTCTTACTAAGTGTCCAAAACCTTTTCTATAATGTCTCCTCGGTGGAAAACCAAGTTCCACTAACTGACTTGCGAAACCACACTTGCTGACGCAACAATCACCCGTCTGAAGCCTCCAAAATCACTTCGTTTGATTTTAGAACACTATCCCATGTTTTCAACACATCAAAATAGAGGTCCAATGCATTAAAATGCATCCAAATCTCTGTCATTCAAAAGGAAATCCGCAGCCATGCTCTAAAGCACCAATTTACCCAACCGAAACAACCGAAAACTTAATCGATTGATCTCTAAACTCAGCCCAGCCATGTACCAACACATCCAACACATTTTAAGCATCAATCAACAACCAAAAGCAACCTAAAACCATCCTTATACAACCAGCAACTCGGATTCCACATTACACTCCAAAAACCCAACTATAAACAACTTAAAAACCAAGGATCTCAAGGATTTCAGGATTAACATGATTAAAACTCTATTTCAACATCACAAACCTTTCAAAACCCATTTAAAAATCATCTCAAACAAACCAAATCATCATAACTTCGAAAATCACAATTTAATCACCTTTTTCAACAAGATTTCAACATTTTATTAAAACTACAATGAAACCTCAATTAAGAACATGAATAAAGAGCCAAACATCTTTGGAAATTCATTAAAGAACCTTGATTAAAGGGTTAGCACAAAATTTACCTTCAATCCTTGCTTCTCTTCTAATTTAGCATGTTTAGCTTTCAGGAATCTTGAAGATTTTTTAGAGAAATCACAAAGATGAAGTTGGAAATCAAGATAGAATTTGAAAGTGAAGAAAATCTGGAATTTGAGAGTAAATGGAGAGTGTTTGGCTGAAGTGAAAAGGGGAGAATGAAAAGATCGGCAAAAATCTTTTAACCAAAATAACTAACACTTTAATTAACTTAATTAATGTCATTTTAATATTTAATAAACCATTTAAAGCACATGTCAAATTAGAGAAAAGGCTTAGTTCCAATTAAATTCCTAATGATTCTATGATCTTGACTCTTTTTGAAAAACACACTTTTTCCTAAACTTTACATTTTGGTCATTACCCATAATGTATACTTTCAAAAAATCCATTTTGCAAAATTGATTTAAGCAACCACTTAAATATCATTTTAGGAATTTTATCATATTTTTATCCCATCTCGAACCTTTATTTCCCTAAATCACCCTTTAATGATTCAAACAACCGATTACCGGTTCAACCGGCCCAACCCAACTCGTAAAAAACCTAGGCCCAAAACCGAGGCATTACACCTAAACTTTTACAAAGTTTGCACTTTTGCCCCTAAACTTTCAAATTTTACATTTTGGTCACTAGCCAAAATTTTGAGGTATTACAATTCTCCCCCCTTAAGAAAAATCTGTCCTCGAATTTTCCTTACGTACTTGGTTCAAAAAGATATGGATATTTTTTCCTCATATCTTCCTATGTTTCCTAAGTAACTTCCTCTACCTCGAACCAATTTAATGGTGTTCGGCATTTTCTTCCATATAAAGCCTCGTAATGAGCCATCTCTATACTTGATTGATAGCTATTTTTATAAGCAAAATCAGCTAAGGGAAGATGTTTTTTCCACGAGCCATCAAAATTTATCATACAAGCATCTGAGCATATCTTCAAGTATTTGAATAATCCTCTCTGATTGTCCATCAGTCTGAGGATGAAAAGCAGTACTGAAGTGTAGTCGATTCTCCAAAGACTCATATAATGCTTTCCAAAACTTTGTAGTAAACCTCAAATCTCTGTCCGATATAATAAACATTGGAACACTATGTACGCTAACGATTTCCTTGATATATAATTATGCTAACTTGTTTAAATAATAATCAATTCGTACTGGGATGAAGTGTGTCGATTTCGTCAATCGATCCACGATCACCTAGATTGAATCCTTTTTGCTTGGTGTTAGCGGTAAACCTGTTATAAAATCCACAGTAACTTACTCCCACTTCCATTATGGAATTGATGTTGTTGCAGAAGTCCTGATAGAACTTGATGCTCTACTTTTACTTGTTAACAAGTCAAACATTTAGCATCAAATTTTGTGATAGCATGTTTCATGCCAGACCACCAATATTGACTATTTATATCTTGATACATCTTGTTGTCTCCAGGTTGCATAGTCAAAAGAATGAAATGTGCATCCATCATAATTTCCTTCTTTAATTCCTCATCATTAAGAATGTGTAAACATCCTTCATAATATAAACACCCATTGAGTTTTATTTTAAAGCCTTTAGATTCTTCACATTTAACTTGTTTCTTCTTTTCCAAGAATTCTTCATCATTTGCCTATAACTCTTTAATTTTATCTATCAAAGTAGGCTTAATCTAAAAGTCAGTTACTAGTGCACCATTTTCCTAATATTTCAACTAAGCATTCAATGCTCTAAAAGCAAAAAAAATGTTTTTCGGCTAAGTGCGTCCGCTACCACATTAGCTTTTCCCGAATGATAGTCAATAATTACATCATAGTCTTTGATCAATTCTATACACCTTCTTTGCCTCAAATTAACCTCCTTTTGGGACAACAAGTATTTCAAACCTTTATAATCAATATAGATATAACACTTTTCACCATACAAGTAATGTCACCAAATCCTTAAAGCGAACATTACTACAACCAACTCTAAATCATGGGTATGATAATTTCTTTCATGAGTTTTAAGTTATCAGGAAGCGTATACTACCATCTTCCCTTTTTACATTAATACACACCCTAAACCATTATGGTATGCATCACTATATATTATAAAATCCTTTCCAACCCTTGGTTGTACCAAGACATGAGCTTCTTGTTAATATCTTCTTTAGCTTATCCAAGCTTTCCTGAAAATTGTCTGACCAAACAAATGGCACATCCTTTCTTAACAACTTAGTTATTGGAGTGGCAATCATTGAAAAATCTTTCACGAACCGCCGGTAATAACCAGCTAATCCCAAGAAAATTCTCAGTTTGGAGACATTTTTATGGACTTTCCAATCTAAGATTTCTTGAACCTTTTTAGGGTAGGCTCGAATCCCTTCAGCTGATAATATATGTCCAAGGAAAAGTTACATCAGACAACCAAAATTCACGTTTTGACAGCTTCATATATAATTTCTTTTCTTAGAGAATATGAAGAACTACTCGAAGATGAGCATCATAATCCTCCTTTGTTTTAGAATAGACCAATATATCATCTATGAATACCACCACTAATTGGTCTAAATAGGGTTGAAACACCCGATTCATTAAATCCATAAATGTTGTCGGTGTATTTGTATGTCCAAAAGGCATTACTACATACTCTTAATTCTTGTATCTTGTTCTGAAAGTTGTCTTTGGTATAACTGCCTCTTTGATCTTCAATTGATGATATCGCGACCGAAGATCATTTTTAGAAAATATTGTTGCTCCCTTAAGTTGATCAAAGAGATCATCAATCCTCGGCAAAGAATATTTGTTCTTTACCGTCACTTTATTAAGTTGATGGTAATCCACACATAGTCTCATCGATCCATCTTTCATTTTCACAAACAGAACTGGAGCTCCCCAAGGTGATATACTAGGCCGTATAAAACCTTGCTTTAGCAGTTCTTGTAATTGAGCCTTTAACTTCTTGAGTTAATGTAGGAGCCATTCTATAAGGTTCTATTGATATTAGTGATGTACCTGGAAGTACAACATTACCAAATTCTACCACACGATCTGGAGGTAATCTCGGCAATTCATCAGGGAAAACATCTAGAAATTTCCCAAACTATGGGTATATCTTCATATTTTTCTTTATTTCTGGAGTATTTATCACATGAGCTAGACATGCTTCATACTCATGTGATAATAAATCCTCAGCAGTTACAGCTGATGCTACATTCATCTAATTATTTAGTCTTTCACCTATAAATCGACATTCAACCGTAGTATTATATGTCGATAACCAATCCATTTCCAGATTGACTTCAAACTGTGAAACCAAAATTTTAATTTTGATATAACTAAAAACCTAAGGACTAAATTGAAAATGTCAAAACGATTTTTTAAGTCCTCAAAACATCCCCATATGATTTTAAGATTATGCCAAAGTTAAAATCAAAGTTGTCAAATATTTTTCTAAGTGTTTAAAGCCGAAAATAGTGATTTTCAAGTCCCTGTTTCGAAACGGTCTAAGGCGTTTCAAAACGTTTTCATCACTGCCAACCCCTGTTCCGAAACGCGTATCGAAACGACTTTAGAACACTTGAACCCGTATCGAAACGACTTCATGCGTTTCGAAACTATTCCTCATTTTTTATTTGAAAACTATAACAGTTCTAATATTTTTTAACTGATTTTTCAAAGATCAATAGGGTGTTTCGAAACGGGCTCAATCAGTTTCGAAACGACCCTTTACAATAGCAAAACTATTTCAAAACGAGTCCATGTGTTTCGAAACGGTTCTTCATTCTGATTTAAAAATATGACCGTTGTAAAGGTTTTTAACTAATTTTTAGAATCGGTTAAGGTGTTTCGAAACGAGCTTAGGTTGTTTCGAAATGGCCCTTTCCAGTGGCAAAAGTGTTTCGAAACGGCTTTAACACGTTTCGAAACGGACTCTTAAATGCACCCAACGGCTCTTTCTATTTTAGTCCATTCCGAAACAGGTACCCCGTGTTTCGAAACGGGTTGTTGCAGACTACATTTATGGAGGTGAGATAACATCCGTAGCGGCTCTATTGATGAGTGCAACAACCACAACGGCTAGAAATCAATGAGAAGGTATAAAAGGGCCCTTTAAAAGCTCCAGCAACAACTATTGATCCAAAAGCAAATATCCATACATCAAATCCAAGCATTTGTGCAAAAATCCCATATTGTCTAGAAACCCCAATTGTAATTTTCATTCTTATCTTGTTCAATTGGGTTGAGTTCTTGTAATTGGGCTACAACTTGTATTGAGAGATACTCTATTAGCCATTAAATTCTTTGTTACCTTTTTGTGAGGATTGGGTTAAATTTTGGGTAGAAAATTTAACCGAAATTGTAAGGGTTGCCTCCTTAGCCTAGAAAAGGGGAAGAGCAATTAGTGAAATTGTTGCAAATCTTTAGTGAAGCTAAGGTAGTGGATGTAGAGTTCATTTGGAACTTGAACCACTCTAAAATCTCTTGTCAATCTTTTTAATTTGCAATTTCCACCACACAAACTTTAAAAATCCAATTCACCCCCTCTTGGTTCATATCGATCTTTCGATCCACTCAACAATTGGTATCAGAGCCTACCTCTTTGAGGATTAACAACCACAAGAGGAGTTCCTTGGAAGAGTGTGATCATCAAATATCAAGAGATGACTTCAACCTCCGGTTCGGGAATGTATGAGTCTCAATCCACTACAAAGCCTCCCTTCTTTAATGGTGATAACTATTCTTTTTGGAAGAATAGAATGCATCTCTTCATCAAGTCAAATGACTATTTTGTGTGGGATGTCATTAAAGATGGCCCTTATATTCCATTGAAGCAAGATGGTGAAGGCAAGATGGTCTTGAAGAAAAAGATGGAGATGAGTGAAGAAGAAAGGAAAAAGATTCAAGTAAATCACAAAGATCTCCACATGCTCTTTTGTTCATTCGGTCCAGACATCTATTCTAATGTTTCATCCATTAAGAGTGCCAAAGAAGTGTGGGACACTCTTGAGACTACCTACGAGGGCACCAACGATGTTAAAGAAACTAAGATTGGAATTCTCAATCTTAGTTATGAGAATTTCAAGATGGGGCCCGATGAGACGGTGTCCAAGCTGTTTGATCGTTTCTCCACTATTGTCAACAGGCTCAAGGGTTTTGGAGAAATCATACCGGAAGACAAGCTTGTCCGGAAGCTACTCTATTCACTTCCTGAATCTTGGGATGGAAAGAGAACTGCTATCATTGAAGCTAAGAATTTGAAAACTTTAAAGCTTGATGAGCTTGTGGGTTCTCTCCTTACTCATGAGATCATGAAGCAAGGAAGGGAAGAAGAGAAGAAGAAAGAAGAGAAAAGAGTAGAGAAGCTTGAGGTTGAGAAGAAGAAGAAGATGGGAATAGCTCTCAAAGCTTCACTACATGAAGAGAGCTCTTCTAGTGGGGAGGATGAACTAGAAGAATTAGCCATGATAGCCAAACGATTCTCACGTTTTATGAGGTCCAACCGGGGAAGAAAAATCCAAAGAAAGATGGACTTCAAAAGCAAGAACAAAGAAGAAGCAATGGATCCAATCATTTGCTTTGAGTGCAAACAACCCGACCACATACGTTCGGAGTGTCCTCAACTTAAGAAGAAGGGCTTTGAGAAGAAGAAGAAGCTCAAAGCCAAGCTTGCTACTTGGAGTGATGAGGAGTCATCGGAGGATGACAAACAAGAAGTGGCTAACCTTTGCCTCATTGCACTTGAGGAAGATTCCTCCATGGTAACCTCTAACTCATCTACTTTAGATTTTACATATGATGAATTGAATGATGCATATGATGAGTTACAAGAGGTTTATGATGAATTAGTTGAGAAATATAAAGAGTCGGTAATTAGGAACAAAAAGATTATTTTGGAACTAAATGAGAAAAATTACTCACTCACTCAAGCTAATTCAAAATTTGAGAAAAATATATTAGGGTTAAAAGATGAACTAAAATTCTTTCAAGATGAAATTGTTGATCTTAATAATCTTTTGTCTCAATGTAATAGTGAACACCAAAAGGTGTTGGATGAGCTAAATGAGCTCAAAAAGTCTTTTAAAAATATTGGTAGTGTCAAGTATGAGATAGGTGAATCCTCAAGAACACACCAACCTAAGAAAAAGACTAACTACTACAAACAAGGTAGCTATCCTAGACATAGTAGAGCTAAAAGAATTAGAAGTGTATGGGTTCCTAAGGAACTTGTAAAATCTAATAATATTATTGCTATGTCATCTTGGATTCCTAAGGGAACCAAGGTTTTGGGAGCTAACACTCATGGACCCAAAATGATTTGGGTACCAAAAACAAAAGCTTAATATCTTTGTTTGTAGGGGGAGCATTGCTACAAGGCCAAAGCACAAAGTCAAAACTCATGGTACCTTGATAGTGGATGCTCAAGGCATATGACTGGAGACAAGAGTAGATTCATGGATCTAAAGCCAAAAAGTGGAGGAGTAGTGACATTTGGTGACAACTCCAAAGGCCACATTAAAGGTATTGGCTCCATAGGTAATCACTCTACTATTCTCATTGAAAATGTCTTGTATGTCGGTGGTCTTAAACACAATTTATTGAGCATAAGTCAATTGTGTGATAAAGGATTTAATGTTTTATTTGATGAAAATGGATGCAAAATTGTAGACATTAAATCTAATAATATTATGCTCACAGGTCATCGCATAGGGAACATATAAATGGTGCATCTAGATGACATTCATACATCTCATGCATGCTTAGTTGCACAAAATGAAAATGATGCATGGTTGTGGCATAGGAAACTAGGACATGCTAGCATAAGTGTTTTAGAAAAACTAGTCTCCCTTAATCTAGTTAGAGGTTTACCCAAGATAAAATTTTCAAATGATAAAATTTGTGATGCATGCTCTAAGGGTAAACAACATAAGTCTTCCTTTAAATCCATTAATGATGTTTCTACTAGTAGATGTTTACAACTTATCCATATGGATTTATTTGGGCCAATTAGGACTATGAGCTTGGGTGGTAAGTCTTATGCTTTTGTACTTGTTGATGATTTTTCTAGATTTACTTGGGTTCTATTTTTAAGTACTAAAGATGAGGCTTTGGAAAAATTCATCACATTTTCAAAACTAACCCAAAATGATCTTGAACTTAAAATTTCACATATTAGAAGTGATCATGGACCCGAGTTTCAAAATTTAGGGTTTGAAGAATTTTTGAATAAAATGGTATTAGCCACAATTTTTCGGCTCCTCGAACTCCTCAACAAAATGGGGTAGTTGAGAGGAAAAATAGAACTTTGCAAGAAATGGCTAGAACTATGCTTTGTGAAAACAATTTACCTAAATATTTTTGGGCGGAAGCCACAAACACCGCTTGCTATATTGTAAATCGAGTAATGATTAGGCCAATTTTAAAGAAAACACCTTATGAGATTTTAAAATCTAAAAAGCCTAACATTAGCTATTTTCACCATTTTGGATGCAAGTGTTTTGTTTTAAATAATGGAAAAGACAACTTAGATAAATTTGATGCAAAAAGTGATGAAGCTATTTTCATAGGTTACTCTTTAACCTCTTAAGCCTATCGAGTATTTAACAAAAGAACTTTAGTAGTAGAAGAATCTATTCATGTTGTATTCGATGATAACCTTCTTCCTAGGAAGGATTCTTGTGATGATGATGATGTAGGAATCATAAATGCCTTTGATGGAGGACAAACTTCAAAGGAGGATAAGATTCCAACAAAAGAAAAGGACACACAAGATCCACCTATTAAAGCCTTGAAGGACTTGGCTCTTGAGGAAAAGGAAGTGAGCTACCCAAGGGAGTTGAACTATGTCAAAGATGGTGAAATCTTGGGTGATCCATCCAAGGGGGTAACCACTCGATCTTCTCTTAGATTAATGAATCATGTTGCATTTATCTCATGCATAGAGCCTAAGAATATTAAAGAAGCATTGAAAGATGACTTTTGGATTATGGCTATGCAAGAAGAGTTAAATCAATTTGAGAGAAGTAATGTTTAGACATTAGTTGATAGGCCTAGTAATCAATCTACAATAGGAACTAAATGGGTCTTTAGGAACAAGCTAGATGAGAGTGGTAACATTGTAAGAAATAAAGCTAGACTAGTAGCACAAGGTTACACTCAAGACGAGGGAATAGATTTTGATGAAACCTATGCACCCGTAGCTAGAATGGAAGCCATTAGGATGTTGCTTGCATATGCATGTTATCATAATTTCAAGAATTTTCAAATGGATGTTAAAAGCGCATTTTTAAATGGTTTTATAAATGAAGAAGTGTATGTAGAACAACCACCGGGTTTTGAAGACTCAAAATTTCCAAATCATGTTTTCAAACTCACCAAAGCTCTTTATGGTTTAAAATAAGCTCCTAGAGCTTGGTATGAAAGACTTTCAAACTTTTTAATTGAAAAGGGATTTGAAAAAGGTAAGGTGGACACTACACTTTTTATAAAAATGTATAAAAATGACATCTTAGTAGTTCAAATTTAGGTTTATGATATTATTTTTGGTTCTACAAATGAATGTCATTGTCAAGAGTTTGCTAAGTTAACACAAGGTGAATTCGAGATGAGCATGATGGGGGAGCTCTCATTCTTTTTGGGACTCCAAATCAAGCAAAAGAAGGATGTCACCTTCATCAATCAAGCAAAGTACGTAAAGGATATGCTCAAGAAGTTTGGCTTGGAGAATGCAAAGCCTCAAGCCACACCTTTGAGCTCATCTACAAAGCTTGACAAAGATGAAGGAGGTAAGTGTGTTGACTCTAAGCTTTACCGTTCTATGATTGGATCATTGCTTTACCTTACCGCAAGTAGACCAGATATCTTGTTTAGTGTTTGCTTGTGTGCTAGGTTTCAAGCTAGTCCTAGAGAGTCTCATCTTATAGCCGTTAAGAGAATCTTTAGGTACCTTAGAGATACTCCTTGTTTAGGTCTTTGGTACCCTAGAGACTCTACCTTCGACCTTCATGCTTATTCGGATGCGGATTATGGGGGTTGCAAAATCGATAGGAAAAGTACTCCGGGAACTTGTCAATTCTTAGGTAGTATGCTCATATCTTGGTTCTCTAAGAAACAATACAGTGTAGCCTTATCTACCACCGAAGCTGAGTACATATCCTTAGGGAGTTGTTGTGCTCAAGTCCTTTGGATGAAGCAAAAACTCTTAGATTATGGAATTAAAGTTGAAACCATACCCCTAAAATGTGACAACACTAGTGCAATATGTCTAACAAAAAATCCTATCCAACACTCTAGAACCAAACACATAGAAATAAGGCATCATTTCATTAGAGATCGTGTCCTTAAGAAAGATGTTGTTATAGAGTATGTAGACACCTTAAATCAATTAGCGGACATATTTACAAAACCTTTAGAAAAAGAGCGTTTTTGGTCCCTTAGGAGAGAGTTAGGTCTAGCTAGCCTATCTTGACCTTTTAGGACCTCTTTTGTGCTTAAATTTGCTTGATCTTGTGAAATGCCATGTTTATGTGTTTAGACTCCTAATTTCATCCATGCTTATAGCTAGGGGGAGTATGATTATATTTGCATATGTTTTGTCTGCTCATTCATGTCACTTATGCATGTTAGGCCTAAGAAAAAATCATTTTTCTGCACTTTTAGAGCCTCATCTGCACTTTTAGAGCCTCATCTGCACTTCCAGGCCCAGGTGTATCGAAACGGGTGACCCTATTTCGATACAGATACCTTAAATTCATGTCTAAGAGAAGGGCGTTTCGAAATGCCTCCAAAGTGTTTCAAAACGTTTTGGCTACTGCCAAGGGGTGTATCGAAATGTGTTTCGATACGGGTCAACAGGGCTTCGATACGGTCAACACTGTATCGAAACGGTCAGCTGAAGGTCTCAAAACGGTCAAACCCTAGTGCTCTCGTTTCGAAACGGTATCGCGGATAGCTTTATTTAGGTCTTTTAATGTTAGAATCCTCTTTTACATCAAACTTTTAAAAACCCTAAAAACCCTAAACCGACTTTCTCTCTATATATACCCTCTAAACCTCTTTGTTTTTCACCAAATCTTGAGGGATTTTACTCTAAAACTCAAGTCCAAGCAAGTTTCATCAACATTGTGCAATGATTTTCATCAAATCATCCAAAATCCCAAACTAAGGTATTTTTCCCCTTTTTATTTTTCTTTCAATTTATGTTCGAATCTTAGGTTAGAAAATTTTATTTTTATATAAATTATATGTTTTCATGTTTGGGTTTTCCATATCTTGTAAAAAAATTCAAAATCTCAAAATTTTTTATTCGAATATAAAAATTTTCAGTCGTATTTTCTTTTACTTTTTTTTAAAATATTTTTTTTTATTTTTTTTAAAAACCTAAGTGGGATTTATTATTGGATTGAATTTAAAAAATCTATGCATACACTTAATTTTAAAACATTCTTGCTTAATGTTTTTAGATGTCGGATCAAGCTAACAAAAAGCGTAAGGCCGTTCAAACCGGTGATTTGAGCATTCGTCCGAATCTAGCTCTGGTTTTTCAGAAATCCCTTCGAACTACCGAGAAGCGAGCACGCTTCACATATGTCAAGGATTTCGAAGTTCGTCGTGAACGTGTCATTGATCTTGATTTCCTCAACTCCGAGCGATTCCTATTCCGTTACCTCGAGCATTTGAGTGAATGGAATCATCTTCCTTTGTTGAGCATTCCAGATATTCGCTACAAACATATGGTACTCATCTTGTAACGCCTCGGTTTTGGGCTCAGAAGTTTTGGCGTTGACCGGTTCGGTCAAAGTGCTGATCGAATATTTAAGAGTGAATTTAGGAAAGCCTAGTTCGGGTTGCATTAAAAATATGGAAAAATATTCTAAAATCATCTTTTAATATGTATAAGTGAACTGTGAAATCAATTTTGGAAAATGAGGTTCGGAAGGTTGACATTTTGGCTAGTGACCAAAATGTAATTTTTGAAAGTTGCGGGACAGTTTTATAAAGGATTGAAACTTTGAATCTTTAAGGAGCTATTATTCCAAAAAGGATTTCTCCAGATTTTTCTAAGATATTTTAAGTCTAAAATCTGATTTTAAAGATTAAGAAAAGAGAGGGAAAAATCATTTTAACCAATTTTCAACTAACTTTCTATTTTCTCTCAAATTCTCTTTTCTCTCATTTTCTCTCTACCCAAACAAGATTTCCTCAGATTTCTTTCTCTGATTTTGACCTCTTAATCTCTCATTTCAATTCTCATCTGATTCCTAATCATCTCATCATCAAAACCTCTCAATTTACAAGTTGATTCATCAAGCATTTTGGCTCTAAAATGGAGAAATTCAAGTTTGGAGGTAAGAACGTCCTTCTCCTCTAAACTATCAGTTCTTTACTGAAATTCCTAAGTTCTCAATCCTTGATTCATGTTTTATTAAAGGCTTTTCAATTGAGATCTTGATTTTTGGCTAAAATGCAAGATTTGAGGATTTTGGTGAAATTTTCGTGTGATCTGTTTAAGCAGGGTTTTGAGGTGTTAAATTGATGTTAAATGAATGCTAAAATGATTAGAAGTTGAGGTTTAATCAATGCAATCCCGGATAGGTTGAATTTCCTAAGTTTGGCTTGAGTTTTTGGTTGTTTTTGGAGTGTTTTTGGTGATCTGTTATACCTGGAGGTATAAGGATGTGGTTGTGATCATTTTGCATGTTATTTGATGTATAAAAATGGTTAGAAGTGATGGATCTTGGCTGGGTTAAGTTTTGGAAGTGTTTGGAGGTGATTTCGGTTGTGTTTGGTAGCCAAATTGCTAGTTTTGTGATGAGCAGCGAGTTGTGTTGATGTTGCTGGTGTTTTAATGCATATGGATGCATTAATGTTCTGTTTTTGTGTGCTTGAAACAGGGGAGGTTGATCCTTGAGCTTTGGAGGTGTTTTCGGAAGGTTTCGGAAGCTTGGAAAGCTTGTTGGCTAGGCTTGTTTGGTAATCGGTGAGTGAAGTTGGGATTTCAGCTTTTGAAACATGGTTTGAAGGTTTTTGGGAGCTTAGTTTAACTCTAAACAACTTTGCTAAGCTCAAGAGTAAGTGAAGAAGTTTTTGCTCTTGGATTGTGTATGATTTGGTTTTAAAATCAATTGTGGTTGATGATTGATGTGCATGTGTTATTGCATGGTTTAATTCTGTTTTGTAAGCATGTTTTAGCATGGTTCAATGCTGGTTTTGAAAGTCAATTGAAAAGGGTGCTCAAGGTAAGAGATCCTTGGTTTAGTGCAATGAAAATGTGGTTTTGATGCATAGTGTTGCATGTTGTTCATTGGCTTTGTATGATGCTTAAAAACAGTGAGTTGATGATGATTAATGATGATAATTGTTACCCTGTGCATATTGTTTATGCATGTGAATCATTGAGCTAATGATGTGATGGTTTTGCATTATGTGTATGCATGTGGATCATTGAGCTAATGTTGTGATGGCTTGCATTATGTTTATGCATGTGGAACATTGGATATTATGGTAAGATGGTTATGTTGGCAAGAGATGTGAATGGTTCCTGGTTCGTTGATCGGGTATAATTAGCCGGCTATAGGATTGGGTGCACCGTGAATAAAGTCGCCTTGAAGGCGGAGTGGTCAAGTGTGGACCGGTTAGACTCCCCTCAAGTATTCCTAACGAGATGAGGTCAGTGGAGGGTGTGCCCACGGGAGGACCTCGGTTGCTTAAGGTCGTAGTGGAGGTTGTTGCCCACGGTAGACCTTGGTTAAGTAAAGGTTATAAGGTGGTAAAAAGTCCTTATGTGAGAACCTTGTACTTGTTAAGATCACAATGGCAATGGTTAAGTCCATGTGTGGATCTTGTGTGTGATGTCCCGGATCTCGTTAGATGATGTCTACAACTACCAATCGGTTATGCAAAGGTTGTATGGTGGTTGAAAGTCCATACGGGAAGACCTTGTGCATGTCAAGGGTGTATGTTTATACATGGTAACCTTGAGGAAAAGCTAAGGCTGTATGGTGTTTAAAAGTCCATGCATGGGAACCTTAGGTTGTTAAGGTCAAATGGAGGTTGTTGCCCATTTGGAAGACCTTGGATTGGGTAGTGTGTAGGAAGCGTTGGGACACGCTTGTAATCCGCGTATCCGATCGGGTTGAAAAGTTGGAAAGTGAATATGGTTGATCTCTTAGAAGCCAATATAATGTTCTTGATCATGTGAAGCATGGGATTGCTTGAAATGATGCATAGTTGCATGTGAAGCATGGAATTGCTTGAAATGATGCATAGTTGCATGTGAAGCATGGAATTGCTTGAAATGATGCATGGTTGCATGTGAAGCATGAGATGCTTGAATTGATGCATGTTTGCATGAGAAGCATGAGATGCTTGGTAAGATGCATTGTGGCATGAGTTGTGTATGATGCTAGTGAAAGCATGTTACTTGTATGTTGAACAAGTGTTGGTTATCATTTGATGAATGATGCATGAGAGCATGGATTACCTATGTTGCATTGGAGTCATGTATGACTTGTTGTTAAAGGCATGTGAATATGATGTTATGGTTTTATAATGCCTTGATTAAATGCATGAAATGGTTTAATTGAACTATGGTTTTAAATGGTTTCTTGCTTGATGTGGTTTTCAAGTTAAAGAAAGGTATGTTGTGGAAAGGATGTGTTTTCCATGGTTTTGTTTAAGCTTGACATATGGTGTTTATGCATGTTTTGAGCTTGATGTTGAAAGAGTTTTCGAACATGGTTTTGGAAAGCAAATCGGGTTGGTTCTAAAGTGTTTTAAAGACCCGCTGCATTGATGGTGTTTTGGTTTTGAGCATTCCTCACTAAGCATTATGTGCTTACGCTCCTTTTTGTCCATCAATGCAGATTCTTGAAGTTTGGACAGCAAGGAGCAAGGGATTCAAGGTGGACTCCAATGGAGATGTATGTCTCGGTGAATAGCTATAGTTAATAAGAGCAATGGGGTAGAATCTCTCGATTTGTTGTTATTGTGATCGTATGTGTTGATCATGAATGTTTAAATACTGTTGTTAATGTTGTTGAAACATGAATTGGCTTAATTGAGGTTGAATTGAAAGGTTTGTGCTTAAATGGTTGCTTGTGTAGGAAGCATGCCTATAGATTTGGGGCTTTCCGTATGTGATGGTTATCTGTTGAATTGTTGATGCAAGTATGTCTCTTTTATGTTGAATTGCATGTTGGCAAAGTTTGGTGGCTTTTGGAGCATGTTTGATTGACCAATTGTGTGTTTGAATGAGCAAAATGCAACATTCTGGGCTAGGCGTTTCGGAACAGGCAACACCGTTTCGGAACGGGTGCCCTGCATGAACCCAGGCGTCCGAAACGGGTGCCACCGTTCCGAAACGGAAAGCATTCTGCCAGACCCCCGTTGCGGAACGCGTTGCGGAACGGCCCGTGTTTCGGAACGGCCTTGGCCTGTTTCGGAACGGGTGACCGTTGGGGGCTGACATGGGCGGTTAAATGTTTCAAAATGTTTGCATTTTGGTCCTGAATCTTGTTTGTGCAATTGTATGAGTTCGGGATGTCCGTTTGAGCTGAATTTTGGCAGAGAAGCATGAAACATGATTAATTTCAAGTTGGTAACTTAAAATCTGGTTAAATCCTTAAAGTTTTCAGAAATTACAATTTGGTCCCTAAAGTTGTAATTTGTTCAATTGGGTCCCTGTTTGATCTCTGATGATTGTGATCTTTGAGCATGGTGGTTGTGTGATCACATCTAAGGTTAATGTGCATCTAGATAAGATTAAAAAGAAAAAAAAAAGGGTCGTTAATCAAGGTTGACTTTCGGGTTGACTTTGGTTTTCCCCGTGTAATCTTCGTAGTTCGGGTCAACCGTCCAGGCCGGGCTACGGGGGTTACACATCTTTTACTCTAATTCTCGTCTTATTCATGATGAAACCAAAACCGAGATTGTAGGAATTGAATCTTTCATATTAGGGAAAAAGTTTACTGTTAATATTGCACTCTTGGAGTCCACCTTTTCCCTTAAGAATATAGGTCTTGAGGATGAACGTCACTTCGACACTTTCACCGGTCTGGCACTTACTTTGGATGTGCATGACCGTTTTCTTCACTTGATGGTATCATGGTTCCTTCACCCTTCCGGAGGTAAATACTCTCATATCCGTCAAGTTGATCACTTTTGGCTTGAATGTTTCCATAGAGGTGAGCGCCCTAATGTTGCCAAGATTATTTTTGCCGAGATGGTCAATAATGTTAAGCTTATTGACACCAATGAGTTGAAGTCTTTTACTTATGGCACAATCTTGAGCTACATCTTTAGCCACCTTGGTATCGATTCTACCTACGACTCCTCGGAACCTCGCAAGTGCAAGATTGGTGAGTCCTCCCTTCGCAAATTCGGGTTTCGATATGTGAATGATGTTTGGGAACGAGTTGATAGAGAAGCTCCTCCTCCTCCCATTTCTTATCCACCGCAAGTTCAAGTTGGAAACAATGAAGCCCCTACGGCTCTCATTACCGAGCGGTTCAATGCCTTGGATACTCGCATTGCTTCGGGTTTTGATGCCATGGACACTCGCTTGAAAAATGTCAAGGATCGCCTCCTAACTCTTGAGAGTTCTCATTCAAACTTGGATTTGTCCTTCTCTACTCTTTATGGCCAATGGACAAAGTTTCACCGTTCTCAAGTCAAGAGCGACGATGAGACTTCCGATGATGATGACGAGGCCTATGACTATCATATCATATCATATTATTTATGCACTTTAGGTTTAAGATTGCATCTTTATGTTTTATTATGTTTTAGGAACCTATGCTTTTGATCTTTTGTTTGAGATTTTATTTTGAACTTAATGTTGATTTATGTTTTGGATATTTTAATATTTTGAATTAATATTATTGTTGCTTATTAGTTAATGCTTATTGGTACTAATCCTTTGTCTTCCCTATGATCTTTATTTATTCTTTTTGATCTAACAAAAAGGGGGAGAAGAAATTTAAGAGCCACAAACTAAAATTTGTTTTAAATGTTTAAAAGGTTTTTTAAGTTTTAAAACTTGGATTTCAAAGTTAAACAATTTTAAAACTTTAAAAACCTATCTTAAATTAAGGGGGAGTTAGAATATTTTCAAAATTTTCAAAACTCTTAAAAATTCTAACTTTGGTTTTGTTATATCAAAAAGGGTGAGACCGTGAAACCAATATTTTAATTTTGATATAACTAAAAACCTAAGGACTAAATTGAAAATGTCAAAACGAATTTTTAAGTCCTCAAAACATCCCCATATGATTTTAAGATTATGCCAAAGTTAAAAACAAAGTTTTCAAATATTTTTCTAAGTGTTTAAAGCCGAAAACAGTGATTTTCAAGTCCCTGTTTCGAAACGGTCTAAGGCGTTTCGAAACGTTTTCATCACTGCCAACCCCTGTTCCGAAACGCGTATCGAAACGGCTTTAGAACACTTGAACCCGTATCGAAACGGCTTCATGCGTTTCAAAACTGTTCTTCATTTTTGATTTGAAAACTATAACGGTTCTAATATTTTTTAACTGATTTTTCAAAGATCAATAGGGTGTTTCGAAACGGGCTCAATCAGTTTTGAAACGACCCTTTACAGTAGCAAAACAGTTTCGAAACGAGTCCATGTGTTTTGAAACGGTTCTTCATTCTGATTTGAAAATATGACCGTTGTAAAGGTTTTTAACTGATTTTTTAGAATCGGTTTGGGTGTTTCGATACGAGCTTAGGCTGTTTCGAAACGGCCCTTTCCAGTGGCAAAAGTGTTTCGAAACGACTTTAACACGTTTTAAAACGGGCTCTTAAATGCACCTAACAGCTCTTTCTTTTTTAGTCTGTTCCGAAACAGGTACCCCGCGTTTCGAAACGGGTTGTTGCAGACTGCATTTATGGAGGTGAGATAACATCCCCAACGGCTCTATTGATGAGTGCAACAACCACAACGGCTAGAAATCAATGAGAAGGTATAAAAGGGACCTCTAAAAGCTCCAGCAACAACTATTGATCCAAAATCAAATATCCATACATCAAATCCAAGCATTTGTGCAAAAATCCCATATTGTCTAGAAACCCCAATTGTAATTTTCATTCTTATCTTGTTCAATTGGGTGGAGTGCTTGTAATTGGGCTACAATTTGTATTGAGAGATACTCTATTAGCCATCAAATTCTTTGTTACCTTGTTGTGAGGATTGGGTTAAATTTTGGGTAGAAAATTTAACCGAAATTGTAAGGGTTGCCTCCTTAGCCTAGAAAAGGGGAAGAGCAATTAGTGGAATTGTTGCAAATCCTTAGTGAAGCTAAGGTAGTGGATGTAGACTTCATTTGGAACTTGAACCACTCTAAAATCATTGTCAATCTTTTTAATTTGCAATTTCCACCACACAAACTTTAAAAATCCAATTCACCCCCCCCTTGGTTCATATCGATCTTTCGATCCACTCAACACAAACTCTTGAAAGGGTAATTTCATAAGATTGGCTCAGTCTATTGAACTCACATTCGTATTCACAGACTGACATGTCTTACTATTTCAGATTCTAAAATTGTTGTCTCATTTTGTCAACAAACACTTCCCCGATATATTTTTCTTTGAATTCTTTTAGAATGAATTACCATGTACATTTCTGGAGGGACTTGCGCAATGATCACATTCTACCACACACTAGTTTGTTCCATCAATAAAGATATAATTTCCTCAAATCTTTTCTAGATCATTACAAGGAATTTTGTTTCACTTTTTTTTTCACTCGCTTGAGTAAGAGTATCACCCCAACTCTCAGAGAGGATTCCTGATGATCTGGCATCTATTAATGTCACAATCATCCCCATTAGTAATGATTAACATTACTAATTAATAGGCATTGAAGCATATCTAAGCAAGTATAAGTAAATTTTGACATACTAGTGGCATGTATATATTTCCGACTCTTTACAAACCCGAATCATGTCCAGAACCGGCTAAACATGTAGCTCTGATATCAATAAATGTAACACCCTTACCAGTATTTAAACCCTAATACTGATCAAATTATAACATAATAAATTTCTAGCAAATCATAAAAATCATTTAACTAAAAATGATCATTTTTCCGCTTGTCCCTTTATCGCGTAATTTTTTTTCAAATTTTTAATCAACCAAAATAATTCCAAATTCAAGCAGCAACTTAGCACTTTATAAATACAACATGCAAATAGTATAATTGCCTAAAAACTACATAATTTAAAAATCTAATTGTTGGTCATTTACTTCTTTTTCTCTAAGTTACCCGAAAAATAAACTTGTAATATTAATAATCATTTCTATAATTATAACTATCCATCATATACTAATAGCATAAACCAACTTATAGGTTATTACCAACCATATTACTAAATTCAGTGCCCACTCATTCTTAAAATATACATGTCAACTAGTAATAGCGAAATATGTTTTAGGATGTCATTACTGATACTGCAAAAGCACTTCCTGAATCCAATGCCTTATAATTTTCTAC
The DNA here is from genome assembly GCA_958450335.1 of Hibiscus tridactylites. NCBI lineage: Eukaryota > Viridiplantae > Streptophyta > Magnoliopsida > Malvales > Malvaceae > Hibiscus > Hibiscus tridactylites. The sequence goes on from OY288273.1 coordinate 68,417,831, forward strand.
TTTGATTGTTGATTTTTGCCTACGCATGAAAACCATCACACGCTAAGTATACACTTAGTGAGTCAATAATAAAATCTACAGTACAATGCTATACATTTATAAATGTGCAATAATAATCATAACCATGCATTAATATCACTAGATATGCCTTACCATCATGTTAACCATGTATTAACACAATATAACCCGAAAATCAAATATTTTACCAATATACTTTCCATTTATCCCATAAGCTCGTAATCTAAATAACATGTTTAACATTTATTATCCAATAAACAATTACCCAAACATAAGACTATGTGGACCCTAGGTACACGAGTCAAATTTGCACCGAGGTGCTAACCCCGCACCGAAGTGCTTTGCCAGCACTGAAGTGCTATTCCGCACTGAAGTACTTTTCCAGTACCGAAGTGCTATTAATATATATATATATACGCTCTATGGTATGCCAACTATACTCTGTCCCTCAAAACCGTATTTTGGCATGTATTCCATATTAATTTCATCCAATGCAAAGTATATCAATAAATTCCAACATTAGGTATGTAACACCCCCTTCCCGGCCTGGTAGAGAATCGGGTTGGAGAGCGTTACCGAAAACAATGCGATAAAATCTTTCTATTTAAAACTTATCAAAGACTTGACTTATTAAAACTTAATGAACCTTTTTAAACATATTTGGCTTAATAACTAAATCTTACTAGTCTCTACACTTGCAGCCTTTACCGGGTTTTCAAATTAATCAATTTAACCTTATAGAAGTCAAAAGAAGCTGCCCGTATCGAAACGCCCTAAGCCGTTTCGGTACGGCTTGACCAGGGTCAGAACTTTGACTTGACTTAGACCTGTTTCGAAACCAGTATCGAAACAGGGGTCTCCAGTGGCCAAAACGTTCCGAAACACTCTAACCCGTTTCGAAACGGCATGCCTGAAATGACAGATTTTAACTGGTTTTTACATGTTTTGACAAGGCAAACATAATCCGATTACCATGAAATTTTACCCATAACATTCTAAGGGTATGAACTACTGTCATGCTGAGTTTTAAGGCTAATGGAACTCGTTTACTTAGTTTAACCAATTAAGCACGAAATATGGTCTTCAAGGGTCAACTTTTAACACATAAAACTCATTTCATCATCTTTATACCAAAACACTTAAACATCACTTGGACATACTAGAACAGACATATTACGCTTATTACAAGACCTTGCCACCATACTAGGAGTTCGAAAACCAAAACACATTACTTGGACTTGGTCGTGACTTGTTCAACGTTCCAACTTCTCCGATCTCGATCCCTTCTACTTGCTTACCCTGAAATGGATGCATGAAATGCATTAGGCACACTTGCCTAGTGAGGTAGTCACATAACAATTAGTAACATATATCATGCCTTACAACATGCTCAGTAAATCATACCTATAAACATGCAAGATCATAGCATATTTCATGATCATAACATAACATAATTCGTCATCAAAGCCTCATAGCATATCAAATTCTTGATTTCATTGTTTCCCCTTGGATCGATTCCTCGTATATGGATACGCGAATTCCACCACTACACCATTCATGATCAATATGGTCCTTACCCTCCACTGCACCGATTTGACCATTACACGACACATCCCTCCACTACATCAAATCATTCTTCTTCCACAGAGCTCATGAATTCTATAGCATTCCACTTGTATCCAATACTTCGATCCCAAGGCTCAATCATAGTATTTCATAGTTCATAGTTCATAGCAAATACAATATCAATTATGTATGTTATGCTTATCAGATGTCAACACTTGAATGACAATAATCAACATGCTTAGAATCATAGAATCATGGAGTTGCTTACCGTACACTTACCAATCATGTAGTCAATAAAGAAAACCTCTAACTCAAAGTCAGAGTAATGACAATAACAATAAATTCGAGTAGGCCCTTGCCTAGCTCGAGACACTACTACACTCACCTTGATTGGCTAAGGCTCCTAGGGTCGATAATACCTCTTTCGATGCTTGAGTCTTTTCTCTTGTGACGGCACGAACAAAACGAGCTTCTTAAACAAGGAAGATCAACGCTTTGGTTAGGCTTCCATGGAGGTGCTTGCTTAAGCTCTAGGTTGAAGATGATGATGGAGGTGGTAGCTTACTTGACAAGGAGGGAGTTTTAAGCTTTCGTAGGAAAACGCCAAAACCAAGCCCTTATCATCTTTCTTCTATTTATAGAGGGTTGAAGAATCATTATTTAATTCTCACCTTCAAACTAACCAATAGGAGAGTTTCCCATCTCCAAGGGTTTGCCACACTAAAGGCCAATAGAAAGCTTTCCTTGCTAAGTGGGTTTGCTAAACCCAACATCCCCCATCTATTTCTCATCATTTATTGAACCAAAGACGTCTCCTCAGCCTTAAAATACATAAAAAGGTGCCAAGCAAATAGGTGACTCAGCTAAGGGCCGATTTCTTTGAGTTTTGGGACACTTGCCCTGTTTTCTGCAGGGAACCGTTTCGGAACGGTCGAGGCCGTTTCGATACGGTCTAGCAAAAATCCAAAATTGTAGTTAATACCCTTGGACCGTATCGGAACGCCTAAATCTATTTCGGTACGCCCTAGCTAGGTCGTTCTGATACGGGTCTCAAACGTATCGAAACGTCTGGCCCATAAAAGTTAACTTGAGCACATAAAACAATCTTAAGTTTGAGATTTTAACTTTCTTAAAATCTCAAGACATAATCTAACCTTAATTAAAGATTTTAAAGACTTTTAATTTCCATATTCCGATCATCGAAACCTATTTCCGACCGGACCGGTTTTCGGGGTGTTACAACTCTCCCCCCCCCCTTAGAAAAGAATTCATCCTCGAATTCTTACCTGAAGCTTCAATTTGTTCATCCACGCACTCTTCGGGATCAGACTCTTCTGGAGATGAGGAATTCATCTTTCCTAATCCTTCTGGCCATGTTCGCTTCGCACTTACACATCGACGTTTCTTGAGAAATTTCTTAGGACAATCTCGAGCGAGGTGATCCTTCTTATCGTAATCGTGACAAGCTTCAATTACCTTTTCACACCGTCCTATCGGATGATTGCCCTGGCACAAGCCACACAGAAATCTTACTTATTTTGATTCATTTGGTCTCTCAGCTGATATTGACAATACTTAGGAACGTGGGTATTTTTCAAGGAAAATACTTATCTCAAATTGTTGAAGCAGAGGTGGGTTTTGATCTTACTTTTGCTGGAGATAGCTATCATATATAGAATGCAAAATTTGTCTTTTTCCCACCTTTCTATGAACCAATCAATTTACTTCTAAGGCTTTGCAAAACTTTATCCTTTTACCTCTTCGTATTCACCAGAAACCTTGCACATTACACTAACATTCAATACCTTAGATGTCCAACACATAGGATGAGTCATCAACCTAAAATTTATGCCATTCTTCTTACAGTTTCTATTAAAAAATTTGAATTCCCGTATCGATACACTCCCCGTATCGATACGCCCAGACCAAAATTCATATTTATAACTTATAGAGAAGTCCATAGCGAAGCTTATTTAGGCAAGGATTTTCTTAATCTATATTTAGACATAAAGAATAAACTGCTTACCTGGAATATGGTCATGATCATCCACTAGTTCCTTGCCCTTCATGTGGCACATCTGTGCAGAAGTCTTCGTTTCGGGCCTAAATGATGCTTTGGATGAAACTCCTGACTCTCCGAAGGACTCTTGCCTTGTTCCGTTGCTTCGAAAGGGTTGAACAGGGGTCGAATTAGAAAACTTATTTTTGGGACAGTCTCGCCTAAGATGCCCCATTTATCCACAAAAGAAGCAAGCTACAGATTTCTTGCGACATTGCCCCTCCGGGTGCTTGTGTCGACAATAGCCAAAGACTTGAAATTTCAGTCCTTGTCCCGAACCATCAACACTTTCAACAGTTCTATCAACGTGTTCAAACTGAGAAGGCTGCGAGTACACCTTTTGTTCCGAATTGTAATGCTTCCACTTCTTAGAAGACCCCGAGAAATGAGATTCATTCCGATTTCTCTTTTCGGATTTACTGAACCCACTAACTGACTGAGCTCTTTTTGCTCCTTATGTAGCTTTAACTCTGTTTACGAGATCTTGGAAATTTGAGATACTCAAGGCGGTAAACATGAGACGTAACTCATCGTTAAGTCCTGTGATAAACATCCGACACTTCTCTTCTTCCTTCTTGATAAAGTCAGCACCATATCTACAATGTTTGCAAAAATCGTGGATATACTGTTCGATTGGCCGCCCTCCTTGCTGAAGATGGAGAAAAATGCTTCGCCTCTCGGCAAGGTAGAATTCACTTATGTACTTATTACAGAACTCTCTTAGAAAGAATTCCCAATTCACTGTTTCCTCAGAGACGGTAAGAACGGTAGTTTCCCACCACTGTAAAGCTTCATCAGCGAGCAATGCGAGAGCGCATTCAAGCTTATGTTCATCTGAACACCTTAACTACTTTTCGAAAATCCTCAAAGTATTGTCTAACCAATACTCGGCTATTTTGGGATCATCATCGTCACGATTAGTCAAGGTTTAAGCTCTATATTGAGATAACTTATCGATTGGGGCTCGAAGAGGTTGAGCAACAAGCAGCGTAAGTTGTGCAACTTGGTTAGCCTTCATCACATTCAAAAATTGCTTAAACATATCAGCCATGTTCTGATAGCATGATGCCTGAGCGGCAGGTGCTTCAGGCTCTACATTCTGAACATGTGGGTTTCTTGGATTCGGAGGATTTCCTCCCTGCACTTCCTCGCCACCAATCGAGTAGTTAGCAACAGACTTATTGTTACACGCTTCGTTAGTACGAGACATATCTATATATAAAAGAGATCGGATTAGTTCACAAGTCATAGTACTCAACGGAATAACTCCTAGGTGGCAAAGTAATATAACTTACAATTCAAGCATACTTAAGTTTAGTCTAGAACCGACTAAACTCTGGCTCTGATACCACAATTGCAACACCCCTTCCCGGCCTGGTAGAGAACCGGGTTGGAGAGCGTTACCAAAAACAATGCGTTAAAATCTTTCTATTTAAAACTTATCAAAGACTTGACTTATTAAAACTTAATGAACCTTTTTAAACATATTTGGCTTAATAACTAAATCTTACTAGTCTCTACACTTGCAGCGTTTACCGGGTTTTCAGGTTAATCCATTTAACCTTATATAAGTCAAAAGAAGCTGCCCGTATCGAAACGCCCTAAGCCATTTCGGTACGGCTTGACCAGGGTCAGAACTTTGACTTGACTTAGACCCGTTTCGAAACCAATATCGAAACAAGGGTCTCCAGTGGCCAAATCATTCCGAAACAATCTAACCCGTTTTGAAACGGCAGGCTTGAAATGACAGATTTTAACTGGTTTTTACATGTTTTGACAAAGCAAACATAATCCGATTACCATGAAATTTTACCCATAACATTCTAAGGGTATGAACTACTGTTATGCTGAGTTTTAAGGCTAATGTAACTCGTTTACTTGGTTTAACCAATTTAGCACGAAATATGGTCTTTAAGGGTCAACTTTTAACACATAAAACTCATTTCATCATTTTTATACCAAAACACTTAAACATCACTTGGACATACTAGAACAGACGTATTATGCTTATTACAAGACCTTGCCACCATACTAGGAGTTCGAAAAGCAAAACACATTACTTGGACTTGGTCGTGACTTGTTCAACGTTCCAACTTCTCCGATCTCGATCCCCTCTACTTGCTTACCCTGAAATGGATGCATGAAATGCATTAGGCACACTTGCCTAGTGAGGTAGTCACATAACAATGAGTAACATATATCATGCCTTACAACATGCTCAATAAATCATACCAATAAAGATGCAAGGTCATAGCATATTTTGTGATCATAACATAACATAATTCATCATCAAAGCCTCATAGCATATCAAATTCTTGATTTCATAGTTTCCCCTTGGATCGATTCCTCGTATATGGATATGCGAATTCCACCACTACACCATTCATGATCAATATGGTCCTTACCCTCCACTACACCGATTTGACCATTACACGACACATCCTTCCACTACACCAAATCATTCTTCTTCCACAAAGCTCATGAATTCTATGGCATGCCACTTGTATCCAATACTTCGATCCCAAGGTTCAATCATAGTGTTTCATAGTTCATAGTTCATAGCAAATACAATATCAATTATGTATGTTATGCTTATCACATGTCAACACTTGAATGACAATAATCAACATGCTTAGAATCATAGAATATAGGAATTGCTTATCGTACACTTACCAATCATGTAGTCATCAAAGAAAACCTCTAACTCAAAGTCAGAGTAATAACAATAACAATAAATTCGAGTAGGCCCTTGCCTAGCTCGAGACGCTACTACACTCACCTTGATTGGCTAAGGCTCCTAAGGTCGATAATACCTCGTTCGATGCTTGAGTCTTTTCTCTTGTGACGGCACGGACAAAACGAGCTTCTTAAACAAGGAAGATCAAAGCTTTGGTTAGGCTTCCTTGGAGGTGCTTGCTTAAGCTCTAGGTTGAAGATGATGATGGAGGTGGTAGCTTACTTGACAAGGAGGGAGTTTTAAGCTTTCGTAGGAAAATCCCAAAACCAAGCCCTTATCATCGTTCTTCTATTTATAGAGGGTTGAAGAATCATTATTTAATTCTCACCTTGAAACTAACCAATAGGAGAGTTTCCCATCTCCAAGGGTTTGCCACGCTAAAGGCCAATAAAAAGCTTTCCTTGCTAAGTGAGTTTGCTAAACCCAACATCCCCCATCTATTTCTCATCATTTACCGAACCAAAGACGTCTCCTCAGCCTTAAAATACATAAAAAGGTGCCAAGCAAACAAGTGACTCAGCTAAGGGCCGATTTCTTTGACTTTTGGGACACTTGCCCTGTTTTCTGCAGGGAACCGTTTCGAAACGGTCGAGGTCGTTTCTATACGGTCTAGCCAAAATCCAAAATGATAGTTAATACTGTTGGACCGTATCAGAACGCCTAAATCTGTTTCGGTACACCCTAGCTAGGCCGTTTCGATACGGGTCTCAAACGTATCGAAACGCCTGTGTAACCCCCTTAACCCGGTCTAGACGGTTGACCCGAATTAAGAAAGTCACACGGGGAAAACCAAAGTCAACCCGAAAGTCAACCTTGATTAACGACCCTTTTTTTTTCTTTTTAAACTTATCTAGATGCACATTAACCCTAATTGTGATCACACAAACATTATACACAAAGATTACAAACATCAGAGATCAAACAGGGACCCAATTGAACAAATTACAACTTTAGGGATCAAATTGTAAATTCTGATAAGTATGAGGGCTTAGTCCAAATTAAAGTTACCATCTTGAAATTAGTCAGGTTCCATGCTTCCCTGCGAAATTTCAGCTCAAAAGGACTTCTCAAACTCATTTAATTGCATAAACAAGTTGCAGGACCAAAACGTAAACAAAACAAAACATAAAAGATACTTTTAACCGAATTAACGGTTAGGTATCGATACGCCTGGTGTCGTATCGATACGCGGGGATGGCAGTAACCAAACTCCCAAAAATGGTATCGATACAAGTTCCCCACGTTCCGATACGGCGTTCATACGGTATCGATACCCTAACAATCGTACCGATACGCCTGGGCAGAAATGTGCATATTTGGCTCAGGCGTATCGATACGCAAGCCCGAGTACCGATACTCCTGCCTGAAATTGACTCGAGAACAACATCAAACATGCTTCAAACGTCAATTTAACAACACCAAACCATATCGCATAATTAACCAATATGCAAGGACCTTAATTGCATCACCAATTCAACATAAAACCATCACGTAAGAAAAGCCCCAATTTAAGTGGCATGCTTCCTACTTAAGCTATCCATTCATGCATATACCTTCATAACCAAGCATAACAAAGCCGAATATAAATCCAGCAATATCATCAACATTTAACATACTTAGGGAGTCTCAAACACCTCCCAAAACACACACATTGGTTCCCCATTGCCAAATCAACCAAAAGCTAAAGGTACTTATAAAACCTTCATACAATGAGCTTTACTTGAACTTGATTGCTTGCCCTTACTTGCTGCCCCTCAAGGTACTCTAATGCTCTGCAATATTGAATTCAGAAAACGTAGAGAGCGTAAGCAAAAGCTTAGTGAGGCGTGCTCATTAAAACAATTCAATAATGAAATTAAAACCATTTATAAACCATGCTCAAAATCAACCTTTGCACATGCTTAAAAGCACACCTTAACAAGCAATCTCATGCTTAAACTTTAAACATAAATGTCATATTAGCTCAAGTGATTCATTTCATTTCTTAAAACAAGTTTAACAACTTCCCAAGGACTTTTAAACACCTTGGCCCCAAGGTCTTTTAAACACCTTGGCCATGGACTTTTAAACACCATGATTAAGGACCACACAAGGAATTTTAACCACCTTTGTGTCCAATGCTTGAATCACCCCAAGGACTTTTAAACACCTTGGCCCCAAGGACTTTTAAACACCTTGGCCCCATGGACTTTTAAACACCATGGTAAGGGATCACCTAAGGACTTTTAACCACCTTAGTGTCCGCAACAAGACTCATCCAAGGACTTTTAACCACCTTGATGATCTTAAGTAACAAGGCTCACTCAAGGACTTTTAACCACCTTAGTGACCTTAATCTTTTAAAACATCACTTGCCAATATACATCTTGTTCATCATTTAATTCACTGTTTTTAAGCATTAAACCCAAGCCATTTTCATCATGCATTTCAAAGCATCAAACCACATTATTTCAATGTATAAAAGCAAGGTACTCCTACCTAGGGTTACCTTCAACATATGGCTTACATCAACAGTAAAATCCATGCTAAAACATGCTTTCAAAACAGTAATTAAAACATGCAAATCATCATCTTGCATCACAACAAAACATGGCCACCACTAGAGAGAAAATCCGAAAACTTACACTTGAGCTTAGCAAAGTTGTTTAGACTTAAACTAAGCTCCCAAAACCTTCAAACCTTGGTTTAAAAGCTGAAAATCCAACTTCCACAAAACCACTCACCGATTTCCACTTCGCTTCAAGCCAAAGCACCAAATCAAGCTTCCGGATCAACCAAACTTGGATCCAAAGATGCCTCCCCTGTTTCAACACATCAAAGCAGAGGATTAATGCATCATCATGCATTATTTGCTTCAATGAAAGCATCTAAACTCGTTGCTCTCATCCAACCTCCATTTTCGGCCACCAAACACAACCGAAAATGCATCCAAAACACTTCCAAACAAAGCCCAGCCATAAACCAGCAAAACCTCACTTCCATTAACATCATAAAACATCTAAAAACAACCTAACAACATCCTTATACCTCCAGCAACAACAGATCCACAAAAACACCACAAAAACTACCTTAAAACACAAGCTAAACTTAGGAAACTCAACCTATCCGGGATTGCATCAATCACAACTCATTTCCTTATCAATTTAGAGATCATTTAACATCAAAAACACCTCTCAAAACACAGATTTAACAGATCAAACGAAAATCATGTGAAATCATCAAAATCTTGCATAATTAGCCAAGATCTATAAATCAACTTAAAAGCCTTTAATTAAACATCAATTTAGGATTGAAAACTTAGGAATTTCAGTAAAGAACTTGAAGTTCAGAGAAGAAGGACGTTCTTACCTCCAAACTTGAGTTTCTCCTCTTTTTGGAATGAAAATCCTTGATGAAACTTGTAGAAATTGAAGAGGTTTTGAAGATACAATGATTAGGGATTAAATGAGAGTTGAAAGGAGGAATTTAGGTGAGAAAATCAGAAGCAAAACTCTGGAAATGGAGTGTTTGGGTTGAGAGAAAAAGAGAGAAAGAAAATGAGAAGTTAGTTGAGAAAATAGCACAAATGAGATTTCCCTCCTTTATGAAATCTTTAAAATCAGAATTATAACTCAAAATATCTTAGAAAAATCTGGAGAAACTCCCTTTGGGTAAATAGCTCCTTAAAGATTCAAAGTTTCAACCCTTTATAAAACAGCCACCAAACTTTCAAAAATTACATTTTGGTCACTAGCCAAAATGTCACACTTCCAAAACTCATTTTCCAAAATTGATTTCACAGTTCACTTAATTATATTAAAAGATGATTTTAGAACATTTTTCCATATTTTTAATGCAACCCGAACTAGGCTTTCCTAATTTAACCTCTTACGATTCGAACAGCACTTTGACCAACCGGTCAACGCCCAAGACTTCTAAGCCCAAAACCGGGGCGTTACAGCCTGGCCCAGAAAAGTTAACTTGAGCACATAAAACAATTTTAACTTTGATATTTTAACTTTCTTAAAATCTCATGACATAATCTAACCTTAATTCAAGATTTTAAAGACTTTTAATTTCCCTATTCCGATCATCGGAACCTATTTCCGACCGGACCGGTTTTCGTTGTGTTACAAGGTAGTTCATACCTGAAATAACATTTCATATCATATATAACTAGTGATCATGCCTTTATATTCAACCATGGACATATTTAAAATATATCCAACATGTAATCAATAACATCAATATCATGCCAATATAAATAAGGTAGCATCATCGCAAGTCTTACCCATGATGTATAAAACATTCATGTATCATGATAAATATGCATTGCACTCACTTGGGCTATTTATTAACATGCCTCACTAAGCTTTACTTCACCCTCTTTTTCCTTTCTTCGATAGTTAACCCGATCCCGAGTTTGATCCCGATCTGTATATACATTATTTATAACAAGTGTAAATTTCAAATTACATGTTAGTACCATACTAACATAAATACGTAAATAGGAAGATAATTTCCTAATTTCCATCTCATAAATTTCATATCAAGCTTCATATTTTCAATGCTATTCAAATTGGTCCTTGCCACTTAAATTTCTATTTCAAGTTTTAAAGGATATAATCAAGCATTCGAACATATCATTCAAGCGTAATACCTCCATTTTGGAACAACTCCACTTAAATTCTAAATTTTCCACAATATACAATATGGTCCCCAAACTTATAAAAATATCCAAATTGGACCAAATTAACATTATAATGCATGTAGAATCATTTAAACCTCATTTCTAACTTTAGGGAAAGTTTTCAATATTTTCCCCTAATTTTCTCAAGGTAGCCAAATACCAAAGGTCACTATAGATCTAATTTCCAACTTGATTCGAACATGAATTCAATGGATTAGTAAAACATGGATAGTAAATATGTGTGGACTAATTTAGTAAGTTAGGCATATATGCATGCTTATAAATGTTGTTGAGTACGCCTATGGGTATATACTCATGAAGGTTCAAATTATTTTTAAAACAAATTAAATTGACTCTAATGAATTGTTAATTGATGTGAGGTATATGTTCTGATGAGAATGAATATATGATAAGAGTTAAATGAAGCTAGTAGTATCGTTGGATTTCGGTATTCCATAACTTTGGAATAACCAGGTGAGTGTAGTTGTTTGTGTCTCGGGTGACACAGTGCCATCCTGAAGTTATCATTTTTTGTAACTAAAGTGTTGAATGGTTGTATATGGAGTTTATTACTCATTTACATTGTGCATAGAGCTCAATTAGAGCAACTTGGGAAAGGGCATACATTCCTAGCATGGCATTCTTGATAAAATGTTTGGTATGCGTTATATAAATGCTTGTGCTTTGCCATGATTGATTATGTATATGTTATTGTATGCTTAGCCTGGAAGATACCATTGATTAAAAGATGACATAAAGCTTAAAGATAAATGTGTTCATAGTGTTACAATTTATAGACTCACAAGTTAAAAACACTAAAGACCCAATGCATGTTAAAAAGGAATTGATTGAGTAATGAAATGAATAAGTTTACTTGAGGCATAATACCCATCAAACTTTCTAAAGAATAAAATAATTAAGGTGCCTACAAAGGATGTCCTTGGACATCTTGGAACGATACATGTTATTTTTGGACAACGGTTCCTTGTTAATAAAGATCGATTAATCTATTGGTACTTGTGTACCCTTGTTTTGGTACTTAGTGTACCCTTGTTCTGTACTTTATGTACCCCTGTTTGATCCTTGTTGGTACTTGTGTACCCTTGTTTTGGTACTTTGTGTACCCCTATTCTATACTTTATGTAACCCTATTCAATCCTTGTTGGATAGAATGGATATGTTTTCAATATTAGCCATTGCTATGTGCTTTGAGCTAAGTATTGCTTGGACCAGTATGGTCAAACTCGGAACAAATGTATTCCAAGGCGAACCTTATAAAAGACATGAACTCTAAACGAGGCTAAATTTCTAAGGAAGATGTGAATATGCTATGAAATGATAGTTGACTCTTGGTGAGCATATAGTATGATTGGCTCTTGGTGAGCATATGATATAAGTTTTACAAGAGATGAATAAGTTCTCTTATTGTATGAGGCAATAAACATTAAATTGAACCATTGATAAATAATTGATAAGTTAATAAGGATTCCAAAAGCAAATGAGTATTCGATAAGACTCGGGAAGTCTTCAATGTGATAATTCGATCTTTGATAAGATCGATATGCTTTAAAATGAAGCTTGGATAAGCTATTGAACACCATAAATATTACAAAGTTAAGAGACAAATAAAAAATGCTAACATATGATAATATATTTGGATGTATGTTCCGTTGTAATTCATGTATTAGATGCTTTGTCAATATTAGTTGGGACTACCTCACTTAGGCTATATAAGCCTAATGCATTTCATAATCATGCATTGCAGATCAATTAAAGATTGTGTAAGTTAATCGGGTTCAAGGGTTCTATGTTGTTACTCAATATTCAAATAGAGTTTGGTTCTATCTTATTCAGCACTCCTAGAATGGTGGCACTATGTTTTTGTTGATGCAAGTAGTGCATCCTTTTGATATATATGATTTATAGATATGTTACAATATTTGTAATTAAGTATGTTAACATGGTTGATGATTAGTTATTAGAGTTCAAGCTATGTTAATATGATGTCCAAATAATGTGCTACTAATCGAGTGATGTTAATTTTGTTCGGGGTTTTACAGTTTGGGTACTTGAATGAAGTTTTAGTGTGATATTATGTTATTAGATTATGAGAGATTATACTAACTTAAAGGATATTAGTTTTGTAACATGTTGATGTTACAAAGATACGAACTCATTCCTTGATTATGATTGATTGGCTCGAATAGATGATCTGATTTGTTGGCTGCGTGAGTTGATGCTTGTGTTAGAAGTTAATGTCTTGTTCGAAAGAGTATTAACATGATTGGCGTGAAAGTTAGACTTTTAGTAAATATGAGTGTTCAAGAATTGAGTGGTGACCTTTTTGTGTAATCAATAGAACAATTTGAATATTTAAAGACATAATGAAGAAAATTTTGATGTGTATTAAACCCTAAAACCAAATGTGAATTATGTTAGTAAGTCTCTTTACAAGTTCATAACCTTTCTATTAACCTATTGAATTGATAATTGAATAGATCTATTAGATGACAAATTCCTGAGTAATTCTCTATATTGATTGATTATGCGTATATTTGAAACATTCATGAAGTAAGTATATTTGATGTCTTAAATAATAATCCTAACTTGTATGATTGATCTAGTAAGATGATGATATGTTAAGTTAATATTATTCTGATAGCACGATGATAAATGTTTCATAATTGAGAAGACATTCACTGTTAGGGGATTGATCACTTATATGGATAATGGTTTAGGTTATAAATAGTTGGTAAAAGATGCTTGGAAGATAAGCTTGATGTTGTTCTTGGTAATAATTAGTAGATAGAGGATAAGAAAAAAAAAAGAATTTTACTAACATCCCTTGTCTTCTTTAGAAAAAGTTTTAAAATTTATTGTAACAAGCTCTAACTTGTAAGTCAAGTTACAATTGTGCGTTTGTTTTAACACTCTAGGCTCGATTTAATACTAAGTTGGGTTGAGCGCGTTACATAACACAAGCTTATACTTTCAAGTATAAGTATAACACTTGATCAATAATATGATTTTCAAGTCAATATCAAATCAGAAGTCCTTTCAAAGGAAGTACATACCTTTTTCTTATCTTAATATTACATGCTCCACTAGTTAAATAAACCAATAGGATTAATTGAAACAGCAACCAAGATTCTAGGAACAATTTTACTCTATTCAAAACTCTAAACGACATTCACCTCTTATCCCGGTGTTACGGGATACTTGAATCCTGAATTATATCTTATTATTCACTCAATCCTTTTCTAGCTTCCTATAGGTCTGAGTATAACAAATATTATAATTATATATATTAGAATCAATTCAATCCTTCAGCATACACTAAGCAAGGCAGTTTATTCACACACATTAAACCATTTAAATCTGACCATTGTACTCTCAATTAAACAAATCTTCTATATAAACAATTATACTCACAATTGACCTTGAAAAACAGTCCCTTTGTGACTATTCTTTAACTAAAATAGTCTACTTAATAAGTTCCCACAAGTTAACATTATAAAACAATCCATAATTGCTCAACTATTCGAAACAATTTCTATCCTCTCGATTCTGATTTCAAAACATCCCAAAACTATTCCACCTTTACATTCATATTCAAAACAATTTATCATGCTTTAATTTCATTCATTTATGTATAAAAATCTGGAGAGATTTCTCATATGTAAAATTATTCATTCGAAACAATCTTTATTTCTAGTTTTACAGTTTAGACAACCCATCTTTTCACTACCAAGTTAACTACCTTTAAACAACCCCTAATTTTCACAAATATGCACAAATGTGAATGAATTAATTCAGCATATCTTAAAGTACTAAAAAATAGTCCCAATCATGCATTTTGCACATGCTTACACATTAAAGATCATCCTCTAAGGCTCTTAAAATATATCTATACAATATAATACACTCATATCCTAATTCATATATATGTACAAACAATCTCAAAACAATTAATCGATATCAAAACCATGTAGTTTGCTAACATCTTAATTTATTTAAATAAAACAATCAAATTTTTCATAACAAGCAAAAGATCAAGATGGTTTCCTTACTATCTAGAATTCAAACAATTGAGATTCAACAATCCAAGCTAAAATCCCATCCAACATGAGCTATCTCTCTCTAAATTTTCCTTACAGTTTCTTGTTTTAATTTGAAAGGGAAGATATTTTTTGGGGGGGAGGGGGGTCGTTTTCTCTTCCAACAACAGGTCCCAGCAATCTCCTCACGAATCTCCACATGTTCTCAACCATATGACATGTGTAAGGACCTTCCAAAGGTTACCATTTTACATTCAATCTTTAGACTTTACTAAATATTAATTTTATTCTTTTGCAATATAACTCTCTAATTCAGTCAATATGCTCTTTAAGTTCCCTCATACCTTTATTCATATAAAATGAAAATGTAGGGTATTACACATCGTTACATCAAGCAAGCTAAGTTACCAGTAATTAATGCCATACTACGAGGCTATGTTTTAAGATGTTACAATTCTCCCCTCCTTTTAAAAGAAATCCATCCCCAAATTTCTGCAATGAAAACAAATTCTCATTTTTATGCTGAAAATAGTTTCATATATTCTGAGTTTCAAGCTGAGTAAACCATTTGTATTGGTTACAAATCGCCAATACAAAACAAGAAATTTAACTCAGAGGTGGCACACTTACTTATGAAGATGCAATGAGCCCAAATTTATTCTGAGAATCGACTAAACCATACTCTGATACCAATTTGTAAACCTATTTACCCGGCCTAGAAGAATGATCGGCATCGAATGTTTTACCAAGCAAACCTTCCATGACTTTCAATTAAACAAAACCAAAATTGAAATTGACCAAACTCATCTAGTAAAAAATGGATTAATTTAAAACCTTTCAATATGAAATTGAATTTTTTTCTCAAACATAACTCAGAAGGGCATATATCTTTTATACTCATAACATGAGCCCCTAAGATTACAATTTTACCATTGTTATTCGATTACTATTAGAACTAGAAATTCAATTTGGAATTCAACAACCTTTATATGAGCACATAAACAAATTTTCTTTAGCTATCCTACCAGATAATAACAAGTAGTCCCAACTGAAAATATTATGAGTTGAAAGCCACATTCAAATTTATAATGTAATCTACTGAGAAGCTCAAGGTTATTACATGTCAGACTGTATCGATACGGGTGAAGGCGTATCGATACGGTTAAGCAAAATTGGACTATAGGATAAGGCGTATCGATACAGACTTGAGGCCGTATCAAAATAATTTTCCACTGGAATTCCCTTTATCGATACATGTTTATACTGTATCGATACGGGTCAAAGTCAAAGTGAAAGGAAGTCAACATGTATCGATACGGGGCT
Organism: Hibiscus tridactylites; assembly: GCA_958450335.1. Lineage (NCBI taxonomy): Eukaryota > Viridiplantae > Streptophyta > Magnoliopsida > Malvales > Malvaceae > Hibiscus > Hibiscus tridactylites. Next base: position 68,434,261 of record OY288273.1, read on the forward strand.
TTCCTGTATAGATACGGTCTTAAGGACTAGTCAACTTAGGTTGACCATTGTACACTCATTTCGAAACAACCTTAAGGTGTTTCGATAAATGGTTAGTTAAAAGGCGTAATCTGACTGTTTGCATTGTTCACAGAATGGTCATTGAATTTTGGTGGAATAAATTGAATGAGTAAATGGACTTTAAAGGGCATGAAATTTTGCAGGCATGTTCACAGAATGGTAACTGAATTTCAATATAGTATACTCAATTCCATCGAAGGATCCCTAATTTATCGAATTTAAAGTTTGGTCCCTAAACTTGAAATAGTTTAAAATTAGCCCAAATTGATTAATTATTGCTTCATAAGGTTTAATTGGACTAAGATGCATTGTGGTAATGTGTTATTGCATATTATTGTTTTAAATGTTGATAATAAAATGAAATTTTATCGCATCGATCATCGTATTGATCATCGGTATCACCTTCCGACCCGATTCTCGATCAGACCGGGAAGGGGTGTTACAATTGGAATAATGAAGAGTCACAATCCCACATTGAGTGGGAAAATACCATGTAAAGAGTTTTTATAGTGACCATTCTCCCCTCCACTATTGAGTGATAGAGAAAAAGGGGCAATAAAGCCATATTATATCAGTTTTGTACATGATTACTCTAGATATACAAAACTTTATCTCCTAAGAACCAAAGATGAGGCTGAAGACTTTTTTCTTATTTATAAGGCAAAAGTTAAGGATCAGTTAAGTAGGAGAATTAAATGGGTCAGATTCGATAGATGTGGTGAATATAGATCTATGTTCTTAAAAGAGGTATGCGAGACGAAGAGCATCATTCAGGAAACCTCAGTTCCCAACTTTCCTTAATAGAATGGTATAACCGAGAGGAAAAACATAACTTTAAAAGAGATTATGAATTCATAGTTGATAAGTTCTGGGTTGCCTAACAACATGTGGGGGAAGCCATTCTATCGGCAAATCACATTTTGAATCGTGTACCTCACAAGAAAATAGATTCTACCACATACGAACTGTGGAAAGGTTATGCACGAAATCTGCAATACCTTAAAGTGTAGGGATGTCTGGCTAAAGTGGGATTGCAAGACTTTAAGAAATCCACTATTAGACCCAAAACCATTGATGCAATGTTTATCGGGTGTGCAACAAACAATGTCGCATATAAATTCATTTTACTACATGATTCTCCTTATTATGAGTCTAGATATGTTGTTTTCTTTGATGATATTTTCCGTTTAAAGAAACCTAGACTAAATGAAGTAACACAAATAGAAAATGTTCCATCCTCTTCTTCTAGTCTGCCTGCTAGGGGTTCTCAAGAGATTAAATTTGAACCTAGAAAAAGCAAGAGACAAAGAGTAGAAACCTCTTTTGGACCAGATTTTATCACTTCCTTCATTTATGAAATATATGATTTAAACTCTATTTTTGATATGATAGCTCAAGTCATAGCTCAAGTCTTTCTTTTAGATGAGGATCTGAAGACTTATGAGAAAACTATGAGATCAATTGATGCTAGTTTCTTGAAAGATGTGATAAGAGATGAACTATAATCAATAATGTCTAATGATACCTGGAGTTAGTGGACTTACCAAGAGGATTTATACCTATTAGTAACAAATGGGTCTTCCAGAAGAAACTTAGACCTGATGGTTAAATCCAAAAATACAAGGCAATGCTAGTTGTCAAAAGATTCACTCAAAAGTTGGGTTTAGACTTTTTCGACACTTACTCTCCTATTACAAAATTCTCAACGATCCGTGTATTATTTTCAATAGCCTATATTCATAAAATGAATGTACATCAAATGGATGTAGAAACTGCTTTCTTGAATGGAGATCTAGGTGAGGAGGTCTATATGAAGCAACCGCTAGGTTTTGAGACACTTGGTATGGAAGCCAAAGTTTGTAGACTCAAAAAGTCTCTCTATGGCATTAAGCAAGCTCATAAATAATGGTATGAAAAATTTCACAAAACTATTCTTAGTTTTGGTTTTGTTGTGAATGGTTCGGCTACATGTGTGTAATCGAAGATGTTCTGTAATGCCCCGGTTTTGGGCTTAGCTGTTTTGGCGAGTCTGGTTGGGCCGGTGAACTAGTGTTAGTTGTTCGAACCGTTAAAAGGTGGTTTAGAAAGATTGAGTTTCGAGATAGGATAAAAATATGATAAAATTTCATAAAATCCTCTAAAATAGCGTTTAAGAGGTTGGCCAAATCAATTTTACAAAACGAGTTTTCTAAAGTGTACATTTTGGGAAGTGACTAAAATGTGAAGATTTAAAAGTTGGAAAAAAGTGTTTTTCATGAAGAGACAAAATCTTAGAATCTTTAGGAAGCTACTTGGAAATTATGCATTTTCCCTAATATTTCATGTGTTTTAAATGTTATTAAAAATTAAAAAGGCTTTTAATTGGTTTTAATTAAAAAGTTAGTTAATCGGTTAATGGAAATTTTAACGAGCTTTTCATTTCTCTCCTTCACTTCAGCCAAACACTTCTCATTTTCTCTCAAATCTCAAGATTTTCTTTTCTCTCAAATCCTCTTTGATTTCTATTATTTCTCCATTGATTTCTTCAATTTCCCTTCAAGTTTCTTCAAGCAAATCATGCCATATTAGCGGAGAAGCAAGGATTGAAGGTAATTTTCATGTTATCCCTCTAATCTAAGTTCTTTTAATGAAATTCCAAAGGTATTTGACTCTTTAATACTTATTTTGATTGAGGTTTTGTTGTTACATTAATAAACTCTTGAAATCTTGATGAACAATTGTTTTAAAAGGTGATTTTCGGACATTAATTGATTTGGCTGGTTTGAGATTGTTTCTAAATGAGTTTTGAAAGGTTTTTAGTGTTGAAGTGGAGTCTTAATCATATAGATCCCGAAATCCTTGGGATCATATGTTTTTGGAGTGTTTTTGGGTGAGTTTTTGAGGTGTTCTTGAGGATTTCGAGTTTTTGGAGGTATAAGGATGGTTTTAGGTTATTTTTGGATGTTGATTAATGCTTAAAATGTGTTGGATGATTTGGGTAATGGCTGCGCTGAGGTTTGAGGTCAATCGATTGCGTTTTCGTTTGTTTCATATGGGTGTTTTGATGCTTTAGAGTAGGGCTGGGGGTTTTCTTGTGTGTGCTGGAGCTTTGGATGCATTTTTATGCATTGAACCTCCATTTTGATGTGTTGAAAATAGGGGATAGTAATCCAAAAGCAAGCGAGGTGTTTTGGAGGCTCTGGACGACCGGTAGTCGCGTCGGCAAGCGTGGTTTAGGGAAAATGGTTTATAAAATGTTTTATAAGTGAAATCAAATATAGTTAGCCAACTATAGGATTGCGTGCACTATAAACAAGTCGCCTTGGATGTTGACGGTTGTGATTGTGGCGAATACTCCATCAAAGTACCCTAACGATTGAGGATTGTTTAAGGTTGCAACGGTTGAGGGTAGCTCCCGGGTGCGAACCTTGTGTTTTGTCTCGTCTCTCGTTAGTGAATTATACATCTACCGATGAGTGGTTTTGAGGGACTGTGATTGTACCGAATACTCCACCACGGGTGTCACAACGATGGAGGGTCACTCTCGTGTGTGAGCCTTGTAATGCCGGTAGAGTGTATGAAAGGTGTGGGACAACCCATGGTAATTCGTGTATCCGATACTTTGGTTTTTTTTAGATTATTATTATCACTTGTTATCCAATATAATGGATTTGTATAATGTGGAAAATGTTGCTAATGCATGGTGTGAAGGATGCATGTTTTGGTTTAAGCTTAGTAGAATGGTGTTTATGCTTGAAAGGCCTGGTAAATGAGTAGCAGTGGTTTAGTTGCTAATTTCTATTGAATCATGTTGCATGATGTTTAAAATGGTTTTGAAAAGAGTGAAAAATGGTTTTGTGCATTGATGATGTTTGTGGTTTTGAGCAACCCTCACTAAGCTTGTATTCTTATGCTCTCTTTGTTTCATTAATGCATATAATTAGTCCTTTGGAGGCAGCATCTTCGAGGAATCACACAAAGACATTTTGCTAAAATTATGTTGCGCTTTTGAACTAGTGTAATAAGGGCAATGGGGGTGTCTGATGTACTGAATGCTAATTATTTGTAGATTTCTCGTTTTGAGCAAGTTTGTGATGCATTTTTGGACTTGTAAATGGCCTTTGAGTTTTGATATATGCTTGCTTTTGGATTTTAGCCTTTCGGTGCTTTTGACATCTAGGAAGCATGCCTTTAGAGCCATAGCTTGTGAGAACGATGCTATGATGATGCTTGTGCTTCGTATATGTGGTCAATGATGTGTATTTAAGTTGTATGTATGTTAGGGCATGTGTCAGGATGGTTTTGGCGGGCGTAAAGTGAATTAAAACAATTTTTTTTGAAATTGCAGGCCCAGGCGTTTTGAACGCCCTTACCTATTTCAGAACGGTGGCCTGTAATGGCCTTGGAGTTTCGGAACGACGAGGCTCGTTCCGGAACATTTTGCCTCTGTGAACCATCGTATCGAAAACATGTTATGTGGGGTTTCGAAACGCACCTATGTATCGAAACGATCATCTATGTTTCTAAACGAACGTTCTGATACGAGGCTTTCTGTTCCGAAACACTCGACCGTTGGATCTGTATTTGAGTTGTCCTAAGCTCTATTTCTTGCATTTTGGTCCCTATTTTTCCTTGCAGGCAATTGAATGAGTTGTAAATGTCTTTTTCAGCTGAAATTTCACCAAGAAGTTTGTAGTGAATCTAATTCAAGATTGGTAACTTGAATTTGGTGAAAACCCTCGTAATTTATCAAATTTACAAAATGGTCCTTAAACCTTAATTGATTCTAATTAATTGGAAATTGGGTTGATGTCATATTGGCTTCTTGTGTACGAAACACCTACGAACCTAAATTGCATCTAGACAAGATAAAAAGAAAAAAAGGCCATTTATTGAGGTAAATTTTTTCCACTTTACTTTAATTTTCCCCGCATGATATGTTCAGTTCGGTCTATCAGCCAGGCCGGTCGAGGGGGTTACATGTTCGTTACTAAATGTTTCATCGTAAGTTTATATGTTGATGATATTTTGAATTTCAGTACTAACATTGAGTCCATTAACAAAACAAAATTTTCTTATCCACAAAGTTTGAGATGACTGATATGGGAGAATTTGATGTAATATTTGGTGTCAAAGTCACCAAAAATGAAAAGGGTTTTTCCTTTAACCAAACACACTATATTGAGAGAGTGTTAAAGAAATTTGACAGTTTTGATGTAATCCCTTTTCGAACACCTTATGAATCTAGCAAGCATCTCTTCAAGAATAAAGGAAGTAGTGTTTCCCAAATCGAGTTTGCTAAAATAATTAGGAGTTTAATGTTCTTAATGAACTATACTCGACCTGATATTGCCTACGCTGTGAGTAGACTAAGTAGATATACCCATAACCCTAGTAATGATCATTGGGTTTCCCTTAAACGCTTACTTAAGTATCTCAAAGGTACTATGAACTAGAAACTTGAGTTTGTTGGCAATCATGATGTTCTAGAAGGATACAATGACGCAAATTGGGATTCTAATAACGATGAAGTAAGCTCTATGAGCGGGTATGTTTTTACTTTAGGTGGAGCACCAATTTCAGGGAAATTCGCAAAACAAACATGTATTGCTCACTCTACTATTATGTAAGAGTTTATAGCTCTTGACCTAGTTGGGCAAGAAGTCGAGTGGCTGAGAAATTTGTTAGTAGAAATTCCATTACGGGGAAGACCGTGTAACCCCCTTAGCCCGACCTAGACGTTTGACCCGAACTACGAAGATTACACGGGGAAAACCAAAGTTAACCCAAAAGTCAACCTTGATTAACGACCCTTTTTTATTTTAAACTTGTCTAAATACATGTTAACCCTAAGTGAGTACTCATGAATCATGAATGAGAAAGGCACAACGATCAAATATCATTTAGGGACTCAAATGCATTTTATACAAGTTTAGGGACCAAATTGTAATTTTTGGAAATTAAAAGGACTTCATAGATTTTAGGATTACCAATATGAAATTAATCATGTTACATGCTTCTCTACCAAAATTTAGCTTAAAAAGACATCTCAAGCTGAAGCAATTGCAATCACAACATTTAGGACTAAAATGTAAAGCACGCAGACTCAAAACAATTCAAATGTATGTCCAACGGTCACCCGTTTCGGAACACCTACTCACCGTACCGAAACACTGTATCGAAACGGTGTTGACCGTTTCGGTACGCGGGTATGTTCTGAGACCAGTTTCGAAACATGGCATTCTAGTACCCAAACTGTTTCGAAACAGATAATACGTTTCGAAACGCCAAGACCATTTCTGGCCCCCGTTCCGAAACACTATAGGGTGTTTCGATACACCCTGCCCAGAAACAGCAGCAAATGCTGCTTTTTTATCCTTTAACACACCCAAACATGCTTCAAAGACTCCCAAATCAAACCAGCAAATCATCATACATATAAGGAACATATTTGGGACATTCTAACACGAACATATCATCAAACACAAATTCTCATTAGACTAGAGGCATGCTTCCTAATCACAAAACCAAAATGAGCAATCCAACCTCAAACCAAACAATTAAGGCCATTTACAACTCAAACAAGCTAACACAAACATGCCACAACCTTAGGAAGTTCAACATATCTCCCAAATACAATTCTTGGTTTCCCATTGCCATTATATCAAAACTAAAGTGTGTGAAAACTTCACCATACATGAGCTTGGAACTTCCTTGGATGATCTTAACTTCTTTGATGCCCGAAAAAACCTCAATTATTTGTATTATTGGTAAAAGAGAGAGCGTAAGCACAAATGCTTAGTGAGGCATTCTCTAAAGAAAACCAACACAATAATGCATATCTTGAAAACACTTTCTCAAAAGCTTTTGAACAACATGCTCATTCTATCTCATGTTTGAAAATCATTCAAAGCAACTTCTCATTGAAAACACATGTACCTTAATTCTATCTCATGCATTTAAACCAATGCAAAACTCATGGAAAAGCCATACTCATGCTTGTACTCTAAAGCATTTCATAAACAAATCACATATGCATTTCTCATTGCATAAACCATTTCATCAAAGGTACATGTGAATCAAAAACCATTACATATTTTATATTGGCATTTCACATATCATTATTACTCGGATATGCGGACATATCACTAGACACTTCCGGTGGCATCTCTCATCACCGTACTCACTCGTCTAGCAACATAGTTTCCGGTGGTATCTCACATCACCGTACTCACATGGCGGAATCTCTCATCGCCACAGAGCTTGGGTATTTCACCAAGTCCTACCCGATGGAATGCCCATCATCGGTTCTCTCCCTTTGGCTTAACCAAAGAGCACAGACGAATTTTTAGTTTATAGTGCACTCTCATCCTATTGATCGATCAATTATATCTGGTAAGTATCTCAACATCTATGACAATATATTATGTTAAAACATCATTTCACCTACTGTTTTTCATGCAATAATTCTCAAACATTCTCATCTCATTTCAAAACCATAGCATTTGCTATGCTTTAACATAAAAGCTCAAATCTCAACTATGCAACATGTTACTTCATGAAATCATTTCAAGCATAATCTCATGCTTTAAAATATGCATAAAAACAGTAAGAATTTATCAATCTAAAACCATGAGCATGTAAAAGCATTTTATGGGCAATCACCACATTCAAGAGAGCAATCTAGCCATTACTTATTTCCGGAATTAGGAAGGTGTTTCAAACCTTTCCTAAATCCCCAAACCTTGTTTCTTTGTCCCTCAAGGACTTCTAAAACCATACGAACTCACCGATTATGTTTCGCTTGCTCGCCGAAACACAATCTAAGCTTCCGGATCAACTCCAAAGGTGTCCGAAGATGTCTCCCCTGTTTTTAACACATAAGAGCAGAGGATTAATGCATCATCATGCATTGAAATCACCAGTCACACACCTAAACTCGCTGCTCTACACAAACACCACATTTCAGCTACCAAACACTACTGAAATCTCCTCCAAACTCTTCCAAAACAAAACCAAGCCAAGATCCATCACTTCTAATCATTTCTAAACATCAATTAACTTCGAAAACCAATACAACCACGTCCTTACATCTACATCTATGATGGAACACCAAAATCACCCCAAGAAACCATCATTCTAACAAGCAAAACTTAGGAAAAACAAATCTATTCGGGATTGGATTGATAAAACCTCATTTGTAACATCAATTAACATCCAAAATACATTAGAAAACCATCTCAAAACAGAGCCCAATCAATAACCACGAAAATCTTCAAGATCTCTTCCAAAATCTTAAGTTTTAAGACAATTTCTTGTTTCTAACATTAAAGTCACTTAAAATCATTAATAAAGGATTGATAACTTGGGAATTTCAGTAAAGAACTGATCATTAGAGGAGAAGGACGAAGCTTACCTCTAATTGATGATTTCTCCTTGATTTGGGCAAGTTTTCTTGAAAATTCAATTTAGAAATCAAGTGGATTTGATGAAGAATTGATTAAGAATCAAAGAGAGATCGAAATCTCATCAAATGAAGTGGAAATCAAAGTGTATTTGCTGGAGAAAATGTGTTTGGTTTAAAGGAATTTGAGAGAAAATAAAATGAGGGAAAATTTGTGAAAAGTAGTTATGAAAAGTCAAAGGTGGTTTTCTAATTTAACCACCTTCATTTTCTTTAATTAAAACATTAATTAAATCACCCAAATTAAGGAAAAATTTGATGAAAACATTTTGGTAAAATTAGCTTCTTAAAGATTCAAAGTTTCAATCCTTTACAAAGCAGACACTACTTAACTTTGGTAAAATGAGGATTTTTAGATGGTTTTCTATATTTTTAAAGTATCTCGAACTAGGTGTTCCCTAAAACTCACTTTTACATTCGTACCGTTTTCCAGAACGATCTGATTCAGACTCTAAACATCTAGGCCCAAATTTGGGGTGTTACAACTCTCCCCCTCTTAAGAAATTTCGTCCTCGAAATTTACCTGGAGGAAAAAGGTAAGGAAACTGTTTCTTCATATCATCTCTTCTTTCCCACGTGGCTTTCTCAACACCACGATACCTCCACAACACCTTAACCAGCTCAATGGTCTTACCACAGAGAACCTTACTGTCCGAATCCAAAATCTCAATTGGCTCTTCATCATAGGTCAAATCTGGATTCAACTCAACTTCCTCCACGTGCATAACACGCGAAGGATCCGACCGATACCTTCTAAGCATGGACACATGAAACTCATTATGTATCCTCTCTAGCTCATGTGGTAGCCTCAGCTTATAAGCAACATGACCCACACGTTCTATCACCTCGTATAGTCCAATGTATCTAGGGCTCAACTTACCCTTCCGGCCAAATCTCATCACCTTCTTCCAAGGTGAAACCTTTAAGAACACACGGTCACCCACCGTAAACTCAATCTCCTTACGCTTCAAATCCGCGTAAGACTTTTGCCGATCAGAGACTGCTTTCAACCGCTAACAAATGAGCTTCACCTTCTCGGTGGTTTCTTTCTACAAAGTCGTCATCAAGACCAACTTTTGTCCCGTTTCAGCCCAGCAAAGAGGAGTTCTGCACTTCCTCCCATACAAGGCTTCATAAGGTGCTATTTGAATACTTGCCTGGTAGCTATTATTATAAGCAAACTCCACCAAAGGCAAGTGCTTCTCCCAAGAGCCTTGAAACTCAATCACACAGCACCTCAACATATCCTCAAGCACTTGGATAACACGCTCAGACTGACCATCTGTTTGCGGATGATAAGAAGTACTGAAATTCAGCCGCGTACCCAATGCCTGATGTAAACACTCCCAAAACCTTGTTGTGAACCTCGGATCCCTATCCGACACTATAGATTTTGGTACACCATGCAAACTTACAATCTCAACAATGTACATCTCTGCAAGCTTATCCAAGGTATACGTAGTATGCATAGGTAAGAAATGCGCACACTTCGTAAGGCGATCCACAATCACCCACACATAATTCTTCTTTGATGGCGTCAAAGGCAAACAAAACTCAAAGTCCATGGTGATCCTCTCCCATTTCTACTCAGGAATCCTCAACGGTTGCAACAACCCCGAAGGAAACTGATGTTCAGCCTTAACCCGCTGACAAACCATGCACTTGCTCACATATTCTGCAACATCTTTCTTCAAACCCACCCAATAGTACTCATCCTTCAGATCACGATACATCTTTGTACTACCAGGGTGCATAGCAAAAGGACTACTATGAGCTTCGGTCAGAATAGTACGCCTCAACTCCACATCATTCGGCACTACTATCCGACTTCCAAAACATAGATTTCCATTATCATTAAAACAAAATTCCGATTGTCTATCCTCAACAATATCCTGAACATGTGGCACCAAAGAGTCATCCAACAACTGCTTATCTTTTATCAACTGAACCAGAGATGGTTTCACTCGCAATTCAGCAACAAGACCTCCATCTCGCGATATACTCAAGCTAGCAAACATAGCCCTTAACTCCACTGCCACCTTTCTGCTCAAGATATCTGCCACAACATTGGCCTTTCCCGGGTGATACTCGATCGTTAGATCGTAATCCTTAAGCATCTCCACCCATCGTCTTTGCCTAAGATTCAACTGTTTCTGAGACATCAAATACTTCAAACTCTTGTGATCCGTGTACACAGTAAACTTCTCACCATAAAGATAATATCTCCAGATCTTCAAAGCAAAAACCACCACAGCTAACTCAATATCATTGCGTAGGATAATTGCGCTCATGCACTTTCAACTGACGCGATGCATAGGCCACCACCTTACCCTCTTGCATTAGCACACACCCCAAACCAACGTAGGATGTGTCACTGTACACCACAAACTCTTTTCCTGATTCAGGTTGAACCAAGATAGGAGCTTGCGTCAGAGCTGCCTTAAGCTTCTCAAAAGCTTGTTGTCTCGCTTCCGTCCACTCATACTTAACATCTTTTTGCAACAACTTCGTTAAAGGGGCAGCAATCTTTGAAAATCCATCCACAAACCTCCGGTAAAATCTTGCCAACCTAAGGAAACTACGAACTTCATGAACAGACTTAGGAGGCTTCCAATTCATCACCACATCAACCTTCTGAGGATCAACACGAATTCCTTCAGCCGAAACCACATGACCAAGGAACACAACTTCCTTTAGCCAAAACTCACACTTGCTCAGCTTAGCATAAAGTTGATTTTTCCAACAGCGCTTGCAAGACAACTCTGAAATGACCTTCATGCTCCTCCTTAGTACGAGAGTACACAAGGATATCATTGATGAACACCACAACGAACTTATCCAAGTATTCATGGAACACTCTATTATCATGTCCATGAAAGTAGCAGGAGCATTCGTCAAGCCAAACGGCATTACAAGGAACTCATAATGCCCATATCTCGTTCCAAAGGCTGTTTTCGGCACATCCACATCTTTCACCTTAAGCTGATAGTACCCTGACCTCAAGTCAATTTTTGAAAACATAGCCGCTCCCCAAAACTGATCAAAAAGATCATCAATCCTCGGCAAAGGATACCTATTTTTGATAGTCAACTTTTTCAGCTGACGATAATCAATGTACATTTTCATCGTGCCATCCTTCTTTTTCACAAACAAGACCGGTGCACCCAAAGGTGACACACTAGGCCGAATGAAGCCACGGTCAAGCAACTCCTGAAGTTGCGTCTTCAACTCCTTCAACTCTTTAGGTTCCATGCGATAGGGAGCAATGGACACCGTAGTTGTGTTTTCATACAGCTCAATCCCAAACTCCACCTCTCGATTAGGCTGCAATCCAGGTAATTCCTCTGGAAACACTCCAGGGAACTCACATACAGTTCTTATGTCCTGAACTCCCACCTCCTTTGAACTAGGATTCATCACAAAGGCTAGGTAAGCCTCGCAACCTTGCCGCAACTTCCGACTCGCTTCTAAAGTAGACACCACATTGGCAAGAAACTTCACATTCTCGCCCACTACCACCACTTCATAATCATCCACAAGTTTCAACGAAACTCGCTTGCTTTCGAAATCCACCACAGCTCTATGTTCAACAAGCCAATCCATGCCAAGGATTACATCAAAGCCATAGAATGGCAATTCCATGAGATCAACAAGGAAAACATGATTTTGCACCTTCAAGGGAAATCTCCTATACAACTTCCTTGTTACAACCGTCTCACATAAGGTACTAGTTACACGCATACCAACATTCAAAGACTCAACAGGTAAACCAAGCATTTGAGCATGTTCACGCAATAGGTACGAGTGTGTAGATCTAGAATCAATCAAAGAAAGTAATGACAAGGATTGCAAAGTAAAGGTACCTGCGATCACATTCGTATCATTCCTTCCCTTCCGATGGGCGTACACTCGAGCCTGACAACCACCCTCAGGTTGAACGGCCACAACATGTGCTACGTTCCTACCACCATCATCCCTACACTAAAAATTACCACGACCGCGCCCACAACCTCTCTGTGGCTCAACTGCTCTCACCGGAGTTTGTCCCTCTCTCAGTAGTTGAGGACAATCTTTCTTCAAATGCCCTCGGTTCCCACAATTCCAGCATGTCCCAAGGTTACCCCAACACTCACCACCATGCCTTCTACCACAACGGTTACACTCAGGAGTCCTCAGAACAACATTAGGTCCTTGCTGACCTCTACCAGGGTTACCACCCCCACGCCTAGCATAATAATGCGGCTTCCTATCCTTATGCCTCTTGTTGCGATCTCTACCATAATCGCGTTCAGCCGCTCGCTTTCTTGAGCTAGAGCCACCAGCTCGACTTGCCAAACCAAGATTTGATTTAATGTCCTTGGCTCTAGTAACCAAGACACCAAAATCCGTATAATCAGCCGCTAGCATATAAGTCTTGTCATCCGCTACTAGCCCATAATGGAATCGCTCGCACCTCTCCCGCTCACTAGGGATTAGCTTAGGTGCATACTGACTGAGGCGAACAAACTGAATTTCATATTCAGCTACAGACATGTTGCCTTGCACGAGAGACATAAACTTTCTTTTCTTTTCATCTTGGTAACGTACACCCAGGTACTTCCGCTTGAACGCATTCAAGAAGAACGTCCAAGTGACTTTGTCATCCTCCATCCCAGAGATAGTGGTCGTCCACCACGTATAAGTATCACCATGCATCAGTGACACAACACAACCCAAATTTTGCACATTGTTGCAGTTCATCTGACCCAGAATCCTCTTGGTGCTCTCCAACCAAGACTCAGATCCTTCAGAAGATAAGCCTCGGAACTCAATCCCTCCTAGATCGCGAAGACGTTCCAAAGGAAACCTCACATTAGCATCATCCTGGTGCGAAGCTCCATGAGCTCCAGCTACTGCTGCCTGAAAAGCTCTAGCAATAGCATGAATAAACATGGTCATGTCAGGAGCAACTTGCCCCTGCACACCCTCGAGTCCAGCAACCCCAACACCAGCATTACCAGCTCTAGCACCACCACCACCGGGTGGTCCACCAAGAAGACAAGGGGGTAAATCCTCAGCATTCTAAGCATTCTCATTATCATCCATCAATCTAGTATTGATTCTCAGCTCTCTACGTGGCCCCATTATAAAGAAAACAATGCACTGACAAAAATGCAATAATCACAATTAGGCACAACAAGGTAAGTAATCCAAGTACTCAAGCTCATTTTCAAAAACAATTCTTCTCATTAGTTTTGATATGGCAATGGGATCCCCAACCACACTCCAAACATAGCATAGCATAACAAAATCATCTCAAATGAATCATACACCACTAATCATACATCATTCTTTCACCAAGAAGATACATCACCCACATATCAAACCCCAATTACTCGATAACCAAGCTCTAATACCAGCAAATGTAACCCCCTTAGCCCGGCCTAGATGCTTGACCCGAACTACGAAGATTACACGGGGAAAACCAAAGTCAACCCGAAAGTCAACCTTGATTAACGACCTTTTTTATTTTAAACTTGTCTAAATACATGTTAACCCTAAGTGAGTACTCATGAGTCATGAATGAGAAAGGCACAGCGATCGGATATCATTTAGGGACTCAATTGGATTTTATACAAGTTTAGGGACCAAATTGTAATTTTTGGAAATTAAAGGGACTTCATAGATTTTAGGATTACCAATATGAAATTAATCATGTTACCCGTTTCTCTGCCAAAATTCAGCTTAAAAAGACATCTCAAGCTGGAGCGATTGCAATCACAACATTTAGGACAAATATGTAAAGCATGCAGACTCAAAACAATTAAAATTTGTGTCCAACGGTCACCCGTTTCGGAACACCTACTCACCGTACCGAAACACTGTATCGAAACGGTTTTGACCATTTCGGTACGTGGGTATGTTCCGAGACCAGCTCCGAAACATGGCATTCCAGTAGCCAAACTGTTTCGAAACAACACATACGTTTCGAAACGCCAAGACCATTTCAGGCCCCCGTTCCAAAACACTATAGGGTGTTTTGATACACCCTGCCCAGAAACAGCAACAAAAGCTGGTTTTTCATACTAGCAAATCATAATACATATAAGGAACATATTTGGGACATTCTAACACGAACATAGCATCAAACACAAATTCTCATTAGACTAGAGGCATGCTTCCTAATCACAAAACCAAAATGAGCAATCCAACCTCTAACCAAACAACTAAGGCCATTTACAACTCAAACAAGCTAGCACAAACATGCCACAACCTTAGAGAGTTCAACATATCTCCCAAATACAATTCTTGGTTTCTCATTGCCATTATATCAAAACTAAAGTGTGTGAAAACTTCACCATACATGAGCTTGGAACTTCCTTGGATGATCTTAACTTCTTTGATGCCCGAAAACACCTCAATTATCTGCATTATTGGTAAAAGAGAGAGCGTAAGCACAAATGCTTGGTGAGGCATGCTCTAAAGAAAGCCAACACAATAATGCATATCTTGAAAACACTTTCTCAAAAGCTTTTGAACAACATGCTCATTCTATCTCATGCTTGAAAATCATTCAAAGCAACTTCTCATTGAAAACACATGTACCTTCATTCTATCTCATGCATTTAAACCAATGCAAAACTAATGGCAAAGCCATACTCATGCTTGTACTCTAAAGCATTTCATAAACAAATCACATATGCATTTCTCATAGCATAAACCATTTCATCAAAGGTACATGTGAATCAAAAACCATTACATATTTTATATTGGCTTTTCACATCTCATTATTACTCGGATATGCAAACATCTCACTAGACACTTCCGGTGGCATCTCTCATCACCATACTCACTCATCTAGCAACATAGTTTCCGGTGGAATCTCACATCACCGTACTCACATGGCGGAGTCTCTCGTCGCCACAAAGCTTGGGTATTTCACCAAGTCCTACCCGATGGAATGCCCATCATCGGTTCTCTCTCTTTGGCTTAACCAAAGAGCACGTACGAATTTTTAGTTTATAGTGCACTCTCATCCTATTGATCGATAAATTATATCCAGTAAGTATCTCAACATCTATGGCAATATATTATGTTAAAACATCATCTCACCTACTGTTTTTCATGCAATAATTCTCAAACATTCTCATCTCATTTCAAAACCATAACATTTGCTATGCTTTAACATAAAAGCTCAAATCTCAACTATCCAACATGTTACTTCATGAAATCATTTCAAGCATCATCTCATGCTTTAAAATATGAATAAAAACTGTAGGATTTATCAATCTAAAACCATGAGCCTGTAAAAGTATTTTAGGGGCAATCACCACATTCAAGAGAGCAATCTAGCCAATACTTACTTCCGGACTTAGGAAGGTGTTTCAAACCTTTCCTAAATCCCCAAACGTTGTTTCTTTGTCCCTCAAAGACTTCTAAAACCATACGCACTCACAGATTACGTTTTGCTTGCTCTCTGAAAAATAATCTAAGCTTCCGGATCAACTCCAAAGGTGTCCGAAGATGTTTCCCATGTTTTAAACACATAAGAGCAGAGGATTAACGCATCATCATGCATTGAAATCATCAGCCACACACCTAAACTCGTTGCTCTACACAAACACCACATTTTGGCTACCAAACACTACCGACATCACCTCCAAACTATTCCAAAACAAAACCCAGCCAAGATCCATCACTTCTAATCATTTCTAAACATCAATTAACATCAAAAACCAACACAACCACGTCCTTATACCTCCAGCTATGACATAACACCAAAATCACCCCAAAAACCATCATTCTAACAAGCAAAACTTAGGGAAAAACAAACCTATTTGGGATTGGATTGATAAAACCTCATTTGTAACATCAATTAACATCCAAAATACATTAGAAAACCATCTCAAAACAGAGCCCAATCAATCACCACGAAAATCTTCAAGATCTCTTCCAAAATCTTGAGTTTTAAGAAAATTTCTTGTTTCTAACATTAAAACCACTTAAAAATCATTAATAAAGGATTGATAACACGGGAATTTCAGTAAAGAACTGATCATTAGAGAAGAAGGACGAAGCTTACCTCTAATGGATGATTTCCTCTTGATTTGGGCAAGTTTTCTTGAAAATTCAATGTAGAAATCAAGTGGATTTGATGAGGAATTGATTAAGAATCAAAGAGAGGTTGAAATCTCATTAAATAAAGTGGAAATCAAAGTGTATTTGCTAGAGAAAATGTGTTTGGTTGAAAGGAATTTGAGAGAAAATAAAATGAGGGAAAATTCGTGAAAACTAGGTATGAAAAGTCAAAGGTGGTTTTCTAATTTAATCACCTTCATTTTCTTTCATTAAAACATTAATTAAATCACCCAAATTAAGGAAAAATCTGATGAAAACATTTTGGTAAAATTAGGTCCTAAAGATTCAAAGCTTCAATCCTTTACAAAACAGTCACTACTTAACTTTGCAAAAACTGCGATTTGGTCACTACACCAAAATGTTGTATTTCCAAACCTTATTTTGTAAAATTGATTCCACCATTCTCTTTTATATATTAAATGAGGATTTTTATATATTTTTTCTATATTTTTAAAGTATCCCGATCTAGGTGTTCCCTAAAACTCCTTTTTAGATTCGAACCGTTTTCCAGACCGATCCGATTCAGACTCTAAAAATCTAGGCCCAAATTTGGGGTGTTACAGACCGACTCCTCCAGTTTCCTTACTGTGTGATTCATTGGTTGCGATAAGTGTGGCTAAAAACTAAGCTTACAATGGTAAGAAAAGACACATTTGCATAAGACATGAATATGTTAGACATTTAATAAGGAATAAAGTACTCTCATTAGAGTACGTGCAATAAGAAAGAAACCGAGCAGATCCTCTAAGCAAAGGGTTATGTAGGAAATTGTTCCTAGATTCATCGAGGGGGATGGGTTTAAAGCCCATTGGTTGAGGAATTCATGGTTGATATCCAACTTAGTTATCTAAGTTCAATGTGGTCAAATTAAACCATGGGAAGACTCATTGTACATTTCTACCTTTCTATCCCTATGATAAATAATGTACATGCCAGGATGAGATTAATTGCTCTTAATAAATTCATTGCCCAATCATTGGGTAGTCTTAGTGAGAAAAACTTGATGAATTTACCGACTATTCGCTGAATATCTATTCTTAATAAGTTCATAACCAAAACCTAAGTGGGTAGTCCCTAGTGCGAAGGACTAAATGAACTTATCGCTCGAAAAGGTTGAGTTTTACTCAAACTATTAATGAATTCAACCTTTGAATTTTGGCTTTCCTTTTGAGAAGAACATGTTGAGTTCACCGATTAATGAGGTTGAATATTTATTCTTAATGATTTCTTATCCCTGAGTTGGGTGGTTCATTTTTTATGAACTTGAAGAAAATCACCTAACACCTTGTGAGGTTGAGCTTATACGACGAGCTCTCAATTATTTCATAGTCCTATAAGGATGGTTTTATTGAGACAAATCTGATGAAATGACCTACGTAAGTGAGAGGGGTTAGCCACCTTCTATGAAAAACATTGGACCCTTTTTCTAGTACACTTACTATAATCCTGAGATAAGATGGCCAGATATATACTTTCGAATATATATATATATATATATATATATATATATATATATATATATATATATCTTATACATCGAGAACTTTGGTGGATTAAGGTGTTACTTGTGTGTTATGAGTTTACTCTAATATTAGAAAGTTCAAGACTAATTTCACATGTCTAAGAGAAGAATTTATCATCATCACTATGTATTAGTTCAATACGCGTTCACTAGTGCTTAAGCAACTAATCTCGCTATTTCTCTTCTGATAAGGATATTTTTGTGTTACGGGAAAATTCTTTCACGTTTGTGGGGGAATATTGGAATAATGAAGAGTCACAATCCCACATTGAATGGGAAAATACCAAGTCAAGGGTATTTATAGTGACCATTCTCCCCTCTCTTGTTGAGTGATATAGAACAAGCGACAATCTCACGCGCCTCCACCGCCACCATCCGTCTGGCACAACAATCGGGCTTGTGGTAACACATGTCTTCGACACGTCCGCGTGCGTAGTATATTTTTATATAAAATTCTTAAGAATTTTTTCTAAGTAAATATAAGAATGTGAAAGAATTCTGGGTGAATGTCTACTATTTATAGGTTGCTTGAGAAACCATACCGTCTAATTTAATTTTCAGAGGATGACAACTTATCACTGTCTTTGATTTCTGAAATTTAAACAGTTTGTAAAATCTTCAAACAAATCTAGACATCTTGAGATCTAGGTTCATCTTTTGAATTAGTTGTTAAAGTAGAATTAATTCAACAGTTGAAGAGGCTTAAACTCAAATATAAGGCAGAGTTTAATTCAAGAATTAAATAAGATTTTAATCTGATTATTTTTTGACGATTTTACCCATGTATAAAGCCTATAAATGGAGAAGCATTGTTTTCTTCTCAACTCACCAATTCACTCATCATTCCTCAAATCCTCTCAAAGCTTTCTAAGTTCTCTAAAAGCTTCTACAACGTTCAAAAGAACAATACCACAACAGTTAACTTCAGTTTCGTGTGTACGATTCTCGGAGCGACCGTGTTAACCTCGGGGGATAGTTCACCTAACGTAGCAATTACATACATCAGGGCGAATTTGTTTCTAAGGCAGTGGTTTTAACCACAACACAATTTCGTTGTTATATTCCGTTGAATTTACTTTTATATTTTTCAGTTAGCGCCAAAAGTGTAATTTTGCAGTATACTTTCCAACACATACCATGCAATTTGATATATATCATATCTTATCAACGGGATATAACCTAGCTTATACATCCTCATTTGGAAATTTACCAAATATAGCTTTTCCATCATTTTTATGAATGGGCTAAAATACATCTTATACATTCCCACAGATCAATTAGTCATTATTCCTTTACTATCACAGTAACCCATAAACAACATGCTCGACTTAACCAAATAAGTCAATTGTGTCTATACCATCATAAGAGAGAGTTGTCTAGCTTAATAATGGTTACTCATCACAAGATATCTACCTTACGTAATTGGTTTTATTACAAAAGTTAGAAACCTTTCTGATTCTCATATGGATCATAACATTTCATTCATTATAAGCAAGCATTCAATCTAGCATGGATCCAAATTCATGATATTTATCCAATTTAGTTCTTAGAAAATGAATGTTAATCCATGCAATTTTCCAAGTCTATCTATATACCATTTGTAATAGGACATATTTCTAACTTTAACTCGAGACATTTAGGCCTTCCTAAACCAAGGGATTGAAATCCAGTACATATCAAGGGAATATACATTCAAAATTCTCATTTTAACCTCAAGATTCATTGATATACATTTTAAGTTGTCATGAGTCTTGATAATCAAGCTACTAGATACTAGAATTCACTATAAGTGTAACAACAAGGGTACACATAGTACGAAACAAGGGTACACAAAGTACCGAAACATTTTACTAATGAATAGGGGTACCAATAGTACCAAGGGACAAGGGACCGTAGTCCAAACTAGCAAGCTCGACGGACTCTATGGCATGACAATTGTGTCTAAACTAACTCGAATCAAGGCTTTTATTTACAAGATTATTTCTTTTTAAATTGAGAGGCATTAAGATCACATTTATACACATTAAACCATTCAAGCCTGGTCATTTTATTTTCAATTAAACAAATCTACTCTAGCAACAATTATACTCACAATTTACCTTGAAAAATGGTCCTTTTGTGACCATTTTTAACTAAAATATTCTACTTAATTAGTATCCACAAGTTAACATTATAAAATAGTCCATAATTGCTCAACTATTCAAAATTGTTTCTATTCTCCCGATTCTCAATTCAAAACAGCCCAAAACTATTCCAACTTTACGTTCAAATTCAAAACAATTTATCATGCTTTCAATTCATTCATATATGTACAAAATTCTGGACAGCTTTCTCATATGTAAAATTGTTCATTCGAAACAATCCTTATTTCCAGTTTTACAGTTTAGAAAACCCATCTTATTGACTACCAAGTTAACTATCTTTAAACAACACCAAATTTTCATGTATATGCGCAAATGCGAATCAATTAATGTAGCATATCTTCATTTACTCAAAAACAGTCTAAATCATGCATTTTACACATGCTTACAAATTAAAGATCATCCTCTAAGGCTCTTAAAATATATCTATACAGTCCAATGCACTCATATCCTCATTCAAATATATATACAAACAATCTGAAAACAACTCATGGATATCAAAACCATGCAATTTGCTAACATCTTGATTTGGTCACATAAAACAATCAAATTCTACATAACAAGCAAAAGATCAAGATGGTCACCTTACTCTCAAACATTCAAACAATTGAGATTCAACAATCCAAGTTAAAAACCCATCCAACATGAGCTCTCTCTCTCTCTCTCTAAATTTTCCTTATGGTTTCTTGTTTTGATTTGGTGGGGAAGAAGACTTTTTTTGGGGTTTTTTGCTTTCTCTTCCAACAATCAGTCCCAACAATCTCCTCACTAATCTCCACATTTTCTCAACCATACGACATGTATAAGGTCCCTCCAAAGGTTACCATTTTACATGCAATCTTTTTTTACTAAAAATTCACTTTAGTCCTTTTCAATATAACTCCCTAATTTAGTCAATATGCTCTTTAGTCCCCTCATACATTTATTCTTATAAAACGAAAAAGTAAGGTATTACACATCTTTATATCAAGCAAGCTAAGTTAGCACTAATTACTGTCATACTACTAGGCTATGTTTTGGGATGTTACACTTATTAGCCTTACTCTTTAATGAATTCGAACTTATTTTGGGCCTAGACTGGCTAGGAAAACACCAAGCCTGGGTAAATTGTTCAAAGACAATATTGTTCCTTCTCGTTTTAGGAAAGGAAACAATAACCTTGTTAGAAAAGAAACCTTCTGAACCTATTTCGTTGTTTGCTACAATTCCTAATTTAAATGAAGCCAAGTCATCCCTTGAATCCATTTTAATTGTTTTCTGAATTTTCTGATGTGTTTCCCGATGAATTACCGGGACTACCTTCATCAAGGGATGTTGAGTTCGGAATTGAAGTCCTTCCAGGCTCAGTTCTGGTTTCCATCACACCTTACCATATGGCTCTGATTGAACTCAAATAGCTGAATACTCAATTACAAGAACTACATGACAAAGTATTCATAAGGCGAAACTCCTCTCCTTGGGGAGCCCCAGTTCTGCTTGTAAAGAAGAAGGATGGATCAATGAGGCTCTATATTGATTACCTGAAGTTGAATCATATTGCCATCTAGAAAAAATATCCATTACCAAGAATTGATGACTTGTTCAATCAACTGAAGGATGCTACAGTATTTTCTAATGAGTGTATAAAAGTTCTATATTTTACCCCTCATTTAACCCATATTTTTGCTGCATTCAAGCATATTTCATGGCATTTAGATAGATTCATGCATATACATCACAATTAGATAAAATGGCATAGTTGCTACTGATTTTGGTCACTTTTGCAGGTGTCTGCTGTGGCAGACTCAGGGCAGCAAAGAAGCAGAGCTGGATCATTGAACTGAAGTCGAGGAGCACGCGCTGTCGTGGCAGCCATGACGACAGAATGATGAAGTGGACAAGTGAAGTGGAGCTCGACAAATAGAGGACTTCAAGCTGGTGTGTCGTGGCCCACTCCTATATTTTTCTGAGCCCTGAGGAAGAATGAAGGCCAAGCCCAAATTCCAAGGAAGAAACTCAAGGCAAGAAAAGAGGACGAATTAAAGGCATATACTCAGAAGATTTAATCTCCAATAGAGTTGTACTTTAGTTTAAACTTGTATTCTTGTCATATTAGAAAACTTGGACCCAAGGCCTATATAAAGGCATTTAATTCGACCTAGGGAAGGATATCTCATTCCTAGCCGTCTTCCCCAAAACCCTTGTCGTTTACCCATCTTCATTATGTTCTAAACTCCCCCTAGGGCTAAGGGTTGATTCTGTAAAGTAGTTGCAAGGATTTTAATATTTTAGGAATTTTCTGTTCAAGCAATAAAAACTTCAAGTTTATTTTTTCTGGTTTTCATATCTCGTAAGAGTATCGGGAGAGCATTGTGAGGTTATCCATTTGTTTGATATTGGGAGAGTCAAGCATACGAACGAAATAAATACGTGTTTTCCAGTTAATGGTTAAACCATCTTGACTTAGGGATAAGTACGAAGTTAAGTGGCTAAGGAAGAATTCAACAACATTCGTGTTCACCCTTTGATTCACGTCGAGAGGTATCATATGAGAAGTGTTCAGCAACAGAGCTTGGGCCTAAGGATAAGACAAGTCATTGTGGGGATTCTTTCCAAACTTGAAGTGCAGAGTTGTGTGATCGATGCCGCGACATCAACAGACTTCTGCCGCGACAGGTGCTGCCACGACAGGGAAGACGAAAGAATAGAAGTTCTCTTACAGTGCAACACTTGCACTACTGAGCAAATCAATATCGGCCTATTCCTTAAACTTGATCCTTAACTCTTTTATTTTAGTTGTTTATCAGGATTACTTTACAATCCAATTAAACTTTCTCTCTCTCTTGTTCATCAATTCTAGGATAAAGTTATTTCTAGTCCCTGTGGAGACGATATCCGATACTCCAAGTATCACTTTACTACTTGCGTCATGTACACTTGCACTATTTGCGGTATAACTCTTTTACACGCAACAAGGTTTTTTGTTTGCTTATGCGCAGATCTAGACGAAGCAAAGAACCTGAGTACGAACTAGACTCCGAAATCGAACGCACGTACCAACTCAGGAACCAAGCTCGACTCTTGATAGCAAGAAACAACTATCTTGAGGAGCAGCTAGAGGCAATGGTGAACGGAAGGCAGAACAACGGGGTAGATGACCCACACAACAATGACCAGAGGGTTGCTGAAAATCCTCCCCAAGATGTCCGGAATGAACGTCCTACTGCCGCTGCCGCACGGCAGTCCTGCCGCGACTACATGGTCAATGACCATGTTGAACTGGAAACCACCCTGTCAGACGTGGAAGATGAGAACTTTGAGCTGAAAACTGTTATGTTCAACATGATAAATTTCGCTGGCCAGTTTAGTGGTTCTGCAGCTTATGATGCCCAAGAACATCTAAAAACGTTCCAAGAAATTTGTGCATCGTTTAGACTACCAGGAATAAATCCGGAAGTACTGAGGCTCCGATTATATCCTCATTAACTAAGAGACAAAGCTAAAACATGGTGGAATAAACTAACGTCGGGTTCAATACGAACTTGGGTAGATCTCTCTCGTGAGTTCTTATCTCGTTTTAATCCTTCTCATTTATCTGAAAGATTGCGTAATGAAATTGCTACTTTTCAACAGAAGGATGACGAACCAATGCACGAGGCAAGGGATAGATTTACAACTCTTCTTCGGAACTGCCCGATGTATGGATTCCCCGTGTGGAATCAGGTCGTCAAATTCTACAACGCTGCCAATGCACACACCCGCCCGATGTATGTATGGATTCCCCGTGTGGAATCAGGTCGTCAATCCTTTACAGATACCCCTCGTTTGCCCCCTATCCGAACAATGCAGTGAAAAGAGAGTATAAGCAATAATACCTAGTGAGGGATGCTCAAAACAAACCAACAACAACAATGCATTGTAAATCAATTCTCAAGTGGAAAACGCTATTTCATCATGCTCAATCTATCTCATGCTTGAAACCACTTTCAAAGAAAAAACTACATCATTAAACACACATGTACCATCTATCTCATGCATTAACCATAAATTAAAATCTCAAGGCAAAGCTACTCATGCGTGTTTCTCATAAAGCATTTCTCAAATCATGTTCTCATATGCAAACTCAAAACATAGAATCGTTTATAAACAATATACATGTGAATCTCACATATTGGCATTTTAGACACATTACTTGGATAAGCAGATAGCTTGAAGGAATCTCACATCGCCAAGTCCTACCTCGGTGGAATCTCAAATTACCAAACTCTCATGGCGGCATCTCTCACCGCCACAAAGATTGATGGAATCTCACATAATCAAGACTTAATGTTGCGGAATCTCTCATCATCACACTCTCACATCGGAATTGGATGGCACTACCTTAATTGCCCGAACCGAATAGCACATATCAATTTTAGTGCACTTCTCATCCTATTTGTCGACCAATTATATCCGGTAAAAGTAATCTCATCTCATGCCAATATACAGTTTTAAATATCATTTACCTACTGTTTTTAATGCATAAACATAAATTATTCTCATCCCATTTCAAAAGCATAAATAAGGCATCACATATTTTCCACAAGATCTATCTCTTTGAAATTCTAGATCTATCTCATAAGATCGCATAAATCATCAAATCATTTTCCCAAAACATGCATAAAATAGTAGGTTTAGTTATATCTTCAAAACATGAGCATGGTCACATAAAACAATGGGATAAAACCGAGAAACGAGAGTGAAACATCTCATACTTACTTCCGAGCTTAGATTAGTGTTTCAAGCTTAATCTAAACCCCAAACCTTGCTTTCAAATCCTTGAAAAGCTTTAAAAATCAATTCCATTCACCGAAAACGCCTCGCTTGCTTTGTCAAAGCGAAATCAAGCTTTTGGATCAACTGTGACTCCTTCCGAAGCAATGAAACATCATCCTCTCCTTCTAACCAAAGCAAAACAGAGAATTAGTGCACCACATTGCACCAAAATCCCAACAACACAATATCTCAACTTCTACCCACAATCGCCAAGCAATTGGCATCCGAAAACAACCAAAAACTTCAGCAAACCCTTTCTACTTAAACTCCAGCCATTACCCAGCAAATTTAACATCTAAACAACATCGATTTACATCTAAAAACATCATCTCAACACCAAAGAACCTCCAGCTATCAATTAACCACACAAACAGACCATAATCTCAAAGATTCCACTAAAAAGTCAAGTAATCTAACTAGTTTCGAGTTTTCATTTCTTAAAATCATTAAATCAACATTCTAACACATCATAATCATAGCTAAATTTCATTATAAGCCCACAAAATCAGTTTGAAACAAAGATCTCTTAATTAACCCCAACAAAACATCAATTAAATCCATTTCCCCAAACATATGATCAAAACCCAAAAGAAAACACTCATAAAAGACCAAATACATGGGAATTTCAATAAAGAAATTATCATTAGAGGAGAAGAACGAAATTACCTCTAATGTTAGCATTTTCCTCCAATTGAATAGATTTTCATGAGAAAACCAAAGATTGAAATATAAGATATTGATAGTAAATCAATAGGAAATCATTTGATATAAAAATAAATCAAATCCAATGTTTACCTTAAGTCTTTGAAGAGGAAAACAATGTTTGACTGAAGAGAATTTGAGAGAAAATGGTAGAGAGAAAGTTAGTAACGTAAAAATGTATTTTAGGAAATAAAAGTTATTTAGTCTTTTTCTAACTCTTTTTATTTATTAAAACCATATTAAAATAAATCAATTAAGATGAAAAAGGTTGAATTAGACAGTTGGTCAATTACTCCCTAAATATTCAAAGTTATGGTCTTTTACAATTTAGTCACTTGAAAAATATTTTTCAAAAATCATATTTTATCACCAAATCTTAAATGTCTTTCTTCCAAAACACATTTTCAAAAATTGCTTTCACCAAAAATATATATATATAATTATTTTTAACCATTTCCCCATATATTTTATCTCGTTCAAAAACCATTTTTTCCAGATTATTCTTGAAACTAGTCTAACTTGCTCAAACCGATTCTATCGAACTTACTTGCCAACCAGACTAACTTCCAAGACCAAAAACCGGGGAGTTACAAAATATGTTTAAGAGAAAATAATGATCTTGTGAGTTTCTATGGATATTCGATCAACTTCTTGTAAGCAAAGTTGTGTTGTTTGGTTATTGTTTTATAGTGTAAATCTTAAAGTGGCTTGAAGTGCTTGATTAATATACTTTCGATATCCTGTTGATAAATAAAATAAATTGAAGATCATCTGTAGGATATAAGGTGTAATGTTTTGGATTGAGATTAAATATCATGGCTTAAGTAATAACAAGGCCTTCTAATTCTGACTTGTATCTCAAGACAAAATATCTTGTTGGTATATAGTAAGAAGGAGTAGTAACTCAAATGGATTAGGGTTAATTATAGCTATGATACGAAAAAAATTTACTAACAAGTCAATTCTTAAAAAAAGGGATTGTGTCCCTGGAGTTTTAAGCTATATATTAATCATTCTAAGAAAAATAAAACCAAGAAAGTTTAGAAGAGTTAAGCAACCATCTTGTTATTTTATGAGTAGTTCAAAAAGAAGTTTTGAATTTTTCTGGTACTGACTTCAGTTTTCTCTACAAGTAACGTTCTTAACTCCATTTTCCTTATAAGCCGGGTTGAGGACGTCACAACATTCTCTGTAACACCCAAAATAGGGTTAGAAGGATTAGGGGTTTGATCGGGTCGAGCTCGATTCAGTTAGAGCAGATTTATTTGTTAAATAGGTTTCGAATAAAATAAATATTTTAAAAATAGATATTCATTGAAATAAAATTGGTTCGGAGTTATAAAAATGTTCAAATATTTTACTAAGCATTTTGTTAATTAAACTATTGGCTACTTCAATCTATTAAAGTTAGATTTTAGTTTTAGTGACTAAAATGTAAAGTTTGCAAAACTAATTTTATAGCAACTAAATTGTATAAGGGGTAATACTAAGAATCCTTAGAGAGCTATGTTTTCCAAATGTTTTCGTAAAATCATTTGGTTCATATTTTCATTCTTAACAAAACCACACAAAGAATTGCTAAAAATCTCTTCAAATTCTGATTTTCTTTTTCAAAGAAAAGTTACATCAACTTTTGTTGGAAAAATTCAAAAGGTAAATTTAATCTTCTATCTTAAATGTAACACCCCCTTCCCGACCTGGTAGAGAACCGAGTCGGAGCGTGTTACCGACTAGTAATGTGGTGATCGATGTGATAAACTTTTAACTTTTTAATAACCTTTATTTATTATAACACTCTCAAACATTACCAATATATGTATTAGTTCAGTTCATTCATAAGTGGACAACATTTAACTGACCCTGTATCAAAACGCTCAAGGTCGTTTCGATACAAGAGGACAAAGTTCAACCTTGTTGACTTTCTTTTTTAGACCGTATCGATACGGGAGCACCCGAATCGGTACGGGTTGACTACCTTTGACCTAGACCTTGACCTATTTACTAAAATTCAGATTATGCTTACCCGTATCAAAATGCCATCACCCGTTTCGGTACAGTATGGCCTGTAATGACAGATTCTTGTTAGTTTTAATTCATTTTATCATACCAAACAATGTTTAAAAGAAGTGAAACTTTAAACACAACATTATAAACATATATTCTACTTGCAAGTATGATTTTAGAGCCCATTTGAATCCATTTACCAGGTTTCTACCCTTTAGTACTAAAACACAAATTTTAAGCCGTATAGAAAGTTCATATTATCATATCATACTTAAAACACTTAAACACAATATAAGCACATCCAAAAGAGACATAACAGACCCATACATAGACCTTGCCACCATACAAGGAGTTCAAAAGGACAAATACATTACTTATAGCTTGATTGTGACTTGTGCAACGCCTCAACTTCTCTGATCATGATCCCAAAACTTGTCTAACCTGAAGTGGATGCAATGGAATGCATTAGGAATACTTTGCCTAGTGAGGAAGTCATAAACACAATGAGTGCTATGGATGCCAAAATATCATGCTTCAATAATAATCATAATATCTCGATCGATAATCAATGATTCGAGATGGCACCTAGCCTTTCTCGAGACGCTACTACACTCACCTTGCTTTGTTAAGGCTTTAAGGTCGATAATACCTCGATCGATACTTAAATTCTCCTCCTCGTATTTGAATGGATTAAACGAGACTCTTAAACAAAGGAAGACAAAGCCTTGGTTTTGTCTTCAATGGAGGTGCTAGCTTTAAGATTGAGGTTGAAGATGGAAATGGATGAGCTTGCTTATTTTCTAAAGGAAAGAGTTTAAGCTGGATAGGAAATCAAAAAGCAAGACTCATTTCATTCTATTCTTACTTATATAGGAAAGAGAAATCTTTATTTTATTCCCACCTCAGTCATCAACCAATGGATTTGTTTCCTACACTAAAGGGTTTTCCTCCCTGAGGAGCCAATCAAAACATTTCCTCAAGCAAATGGTTTGCTTAATCTACTTTACATCAAATTTCTAACAAACAGCCATTTATTCATCTTAGAAACATGTGAGGAGATGCCAAGCAAGTAGGTGACTCACTTAATGGCCGCAACTTTTGAATTTGGGGTACCTACTCTGTTTTATGTAGGGTACCGTTTCGATACGCTCGAGGCCGTATCGATACGGGTAAGTAAAAGTCCAAATAAGTCGTTAAAATCGTTACACCGTATCGATACGCCCTTAATCGTTCGAAATGCCTTACCTGGATCGTTTCGGTACGTGTCTGACTATACCGAAACACCTAGCTCAAAAACACTAATTTAAGCATTCCCAAGCAATCTTGACTAGGGACATGATTTACTTAAGGTCATATGTCATTATAACAACATAATCTATAGCGAGAAATCAAGATTTTAATATTCTAATATCAATACTCCGATCATCGAAACCTAATTCTGATTAGACCGATTTTTGGGGTATTACAACTCCCCCCCCCCTTAGAAAAGAATTCATCCTCGAATTCTTACCTGCAGTTTTGGGTTGCTCATCAGTAGACTCTTCGGGATCAAAATCTTTCGGAGATGAAGAATTCGTCTTTCCTAACCCTTCTGGCAAAGATTGTTTTGCACTTACACGTTGATGCTTTTTTAAGATTTTCTAGGACAATCTTGGACAAAATGATCCGTCTTACCACAAATTGAACAAGCTCCATGTCTCTCATGATAATGTTCTGTTGGATATTTGCCTTGGAAAAAACTACAAGGAACTCCTCCTTGTTCCGATTCATTTGATTTCTTGACTGAATTAGACATTACTTGGAAACAATGGTATTTTCAAGAAGAATGCTTATTTTGATCTCTTGGAACGAAGATGGGTTTTGGCCTTGGTATAGCTTAGAGAGTCTATCAATATATAAGAATACAAAGTTTGTCTTATACCCACATTTCTAGGAACCAATCAAAATATTTCTAAGGTTTTTCTAAGTTTATCTCTTCACCTCTTCATATCTACGCAACACCTTTCCATTTTCTGATGGTTTTAAATGACTTGGATGACAAGAACATAAATTAGTCACCATCTCCTACATTCTTTCCAATCTTATCCTTCATCATATTAAAAAATAGGTACCTGTATCGATACACTCTAAACCGTTTCGATACGCCTAAGCAAAAATCCAGAATTCGGTAAAGTCTGTTAACCCGTTTCGATACACATATGTGTGTGTCGAAACGCCTTTACCTGTGTCGTTTCGATACATATCCTTTCCGTACCGATACACTCAACTCAACATATTGATTTTATGAATGGGTTCTTATCTTAAGGTTTGCTTCAACAGGGATTTCTTATCAATATATAACTTAGACATTAAAGTCAAATTCCTTACCTAAGATGGTGTCGTGCTCAATTTCTGAGTCCTTTCCCTACTTTCCGAAGGATCCTTGATTTTCTCCCTTGCCTCTAGAAGATTGAGCAGGATCAATCGTTACAGAAACATACTTGTTAGGGTTCTCCGGAAATTCTCGAATGAAATCAGCTAACTTTCCGCAAAAGAAACAAGCATTGGATTTCTTGCGACATTGCCCTTCATGTTGTCGTTGACAAAAATTACACTTGGAAATTCTCATATCTTTTCTAGAACCAACATCGCTTTCAATAGGATTGACACCCGATGGAGAACGAGATAAAACTTGAGATTTTGCAACATACTCGAACTGGGAAGGTTGCAAGTACACATTTTGTTCCGAGCTTTGATGCTTCCATTTCTTAGAAGATCTTGAGAAATGAGACTCATCTCAATTTCTCTTTTCAGACATGTTGGATCCACTAATTCTCTGAGTTCTCTGTGCTCCTTCCGTAGCTTTAACTCTGTTTACAAGATCTTGAAAATTGGTGATGCACAATGTTGTGAACATGGGACCTAATTCATCGTTGACTCCAGCAATGAATATTCGACACTTTTCTTCCTCTTTCTTAATAAAATTAGCACCATATCTACAATACTTGCAAAAGTCGTGGATGTATTGTTCAATCGGCCGTTCACCTTGTTTTAGATGAAGGATGATGTTTCGCCTCTCGACAAGATAGAATTCACTTATGTACTTCTTACGAAACTCTTTCAGAAAGAATTCCCAATTCACGTTATCCTCAGAGACGGGAAGAAGGGTAGTCTCCCATCATTGTAAAGCTTCATCAGCAAGCAATGCAAGAGCGCATTCAAGCTTATGTTCACCTAAACACCATAATTTCTTATCCAAAATTCTTAAAGTATTTTCTAACCAATACTCAGCAATTTCAGGATCGTCATCGTCCCGTCCAATGAAGGTGTAAGCTCGGTATTGAGATAACTTATTGATAGGAGCTCGAAGAGGTTGAGCAACAAGTGGTGTAGGTTGCACAACTTGATAAGTCCTTATCACATTCATAAATTTCTGAAACATATCAGCCATGTTTCGATAACATTCTGCCTGAGTCGCAGGTGCTTCAGGCTTCACACCTCGAACAAGAAAGTTATGTAGATTCGGAGGATTTCCTCCTCATACCTCCTCACCACGAGTCGAGGGGTTAGAAGCAAACTCATTGTCACAAGCTTCGTTAGTTTGAGACATATCTATATAAAAGAGACCGGATCAGTTGGCAAGTCACAATACTTAACAGAATAACTCTCAAGTGGCAAAGTAACACAATAAATAATATAGACATGCATAGGTCTAGTCCAGAACTAACTAAACTCTAGCTCTAATACCACTAATGTAACACCCTCTTCCCGGCCTGGAAGAGAACCGGGCAGAGCGTGTTACCGACGAGCGAAACGGTGATCGATGTGATAAAATTTTAACTTTTTAATAACTTTTATTTATTATAACACTCACAACCATTACCAATATTTAACTGACAAGCAAAACGCTCAAGGCCGTTTCAATACGGGAGGACAAAGGTCAACCTTTTTGACTTTCCTTTTTAGACCGTATCGATATGGGAGCACCCGAATCGGTATGGGTTGACTACCTTTGACTTAGACCTTGACATGTTTCGAAACATTGTGAACCCGTATCGAAGCTTAAGTCTCTAGTGACAAAACGTTTCAGAATATGCTTACCCGTATCGAAACGTCATCACATGTTTCGGTAAGATATGGTCTGTAATGACAGATTCTTGCTGGTTTTAATCCATTTTATCATACCAAACAATGTTTAAAAGCAATGAAACTTTACACACAACATTATAAACATATATTCTACTTGCAAGTATAATTTTAGAGCCCTTTTGAATCCATTTACCCGGTTTCTACCCTTTAGTATTAAAACACACATTTTAAGCCGTATAGAAAGTTCATATTATCATATCATACTTAAAACACTTAAGCACAATATAAGCACATCCAAAAGAGACATAACAGACTCATACATAAACCTTGCCACCATACTAGGAGTTCAAAAGGACAAAATACATTACTTAGAGCTTGATTGTGACTTGTGCAATGCCTCAACTTCACCGATCTTGATCCCAAAACTTTTCTAACCTGAAATGGGTGCAATTGAATGCATTAGGCATACTTTGCCTAGTGAGGTAGTCACAACACAATGAGTGCTATGGATGCCAAAATATAATGCTTCAATAATAATCATAATATCATGTCACCAATAACAAAATCATGATTTCATAGTAACCTTTATCAATAAACAACATGTCCATTGGATCGATTCGTGGTATATGGATACACAAATTCTATCTTCTTGCCAAATCATTAAATGGTCATCCCATCGACATCGCCAAATACCAATACACAATACATCCCTCTGCCTCGCCAAATCATATAGATCGTAGCCCTAGGACCGTAGTCCACCCATACCAATGAGCTCATGAATTCTATGGCATGCCAATTGTATCCAATACTTCGAATCCAAGGTCCAATAACAATAGTTCGACATTCATGATTCATTCACATCATTTCATAATAACGATAATTCATGTCAATGATTCATGCATGTCGATGCGTCAATGATATTCATGACAATGATAGCAATGTTATAATCAATAAATCGATGCAATACTTACCCACATGGCCATAATAATGCTTCATGCAAAACCCTTATAAATCAATGGTTAGTAAATCGATAATCAATTATTTGAGATGGCACCTAGCCATTCTCGAGGTGCTACTACACTCGCCTTGCTTGGTTAAGGCTTTATGGTTGATAATACCTCGATCGATGCTTAAATTCTCCTCCTCGTATTTGAATGGATTAAACAAGATTCTTAAACGAAGGAAGACAAAGCCTTGGTTTTGTCTTCAATGGAGGTGCTTGCTTTAAGCTTGAGGTTGAAGATGGTAATTGAGGATCTTGCTTGTTTTCTAAAGGAAAGAGTTTAAGCTCGATAGGAAATCAAAAGGCAAGACTCCTTTCATTATCTTCAAACTTATAGAGCAAAGAGAAATCTTTATTTTATTCTCACCTCAACCATCAACCAATGGATTGGTTTCCTACACTCAAGGGTTTGCCTCCCTAAGGAGCCAATCAAAACATTTCCTCAAGCAAAGGATTTTCTTAATCTATTTCACATCAAATTGATGACAAACAACTACTTATTCAACTTAGAAGCATGTGAGAAGATGCCAAGCAAGTAGGTGACTCACTTTAGGGCTGCAACTTTTGACTTTGGGGCACCTACTTTGTTTTCTTTAGGGTACCGTTTCGATACGCCCGAGGCCGTATCGGTACGGCTAAGCAAAAGTCCAAGTAAGTCGTTAAAACTGTTACACCGTATTGATATGCCCTTAATCGTTTTTGGAACGCCTTACCTAGATCGTTTCGGTACGTGTCTGACTGTACTGAAACACCTAGCTCAAAAACATAAATTTAAGTATTCCCAAGCAATCTTGACTAGGGACTTGATTTACTTAAGGTCATATGTCATTATAACAATATAATCAATAGAGAGAAAATAAGATTTTAACATTCTAATATCAATACTCCGATCATCAGAACCTAATTCCGACTAGACTGGTTTTTGGGGTGTTACATTAAAACTAAAGTTCTTTATTGATATACCTATTAATTGACTCTTGTTTATTGTTTTATAACTTCATCATGCAATTTAAATCAATAAATTGATTTTGAAAGTTAATTTTGCTGTTTGGACTAAATTCTTGATTGAGACAATGAATGTTTGTGATTTCAATTGGGTTAATTCATATTTTTGTAGTACAATCATAAAGTGAAATGAGCTTTTTAATTTAAATCTTGAAACTATTTAATTGCTTAATTTTAAAGGTGATATATGGTTAGTTTTGGGGGTGTTATTGATGATTAATTTTTCCTAGAGGTATATGCGTGTTTTGATTGTGTTTATAGATGATAGTTGATGAGGAGTAGGTGATAGAATCATATTCTTGTGGTTGGTTGTTGTACAGAAGAAGTTAGAGATTGTTTTCGGTATTTTTCAATAGGAGTTGAAGTTGTGTTGTTGAGGATGTTGGGGAATGCTTATAGTTGGTTGTTTGGAAGCATTTTGATGCATCTTCCCCAAGTTTTATGTTGTTTTAGCAAAATAAAATCAAGGACAAGGTTCTTCGTAGTTGTCAGATTGTTTCAGTAGCTTGAGAAGAGTTAACATTGTAAAAAGGATATATTTCTTGCGTTTTTACTTAGGTTATTGTATGGTTTCAAGATCATTTCATTGCATATAGTTGCATATAGCTCATATAGTTGCATATGGGGTGTTTGCTCGCTTGATATTCTATATTTCTGAAATTGGTGCTGCTTTAAGAGAAACGTTTGTTTTGGTGTGGTAACGTGCAAGTTAGTTAAGGAGGACTGCTTGGAGAAGGAAAATATGTTGTAGCATTTTGGATGACATTTCTTAGCGCACAAAAGGACAAAAAGTGAAGATATTTTGCAGCCCACATGTGAATTTCACTAGCCAGCTGTGCCCCACACATGAAGGGAATCTTTTCCCTATGGCACACAAAGAATTAATGGCACAAAACCCTAAGAGACCCCACTATGTAAAGGATATGACATTCATATTTATGAGATAGTTGAATAAGGTGTTTATGAGATACGAAAGACAGAAGCCAGAGGCGACCACTCTTCTTCTTCTCCTTCATCGTGTGTCCTCCATTGTTGAAGCTCCAAAAGGACGAAGTTGCTGGCCTTTGAGAGAAGCAACAATCTTGAGGTGGTCCACAACAGTCCATGACGGCTTGGGAGTTTCCTTTTACTCTTAGTTTCTATTTAACTTTTCATATTTTTTGAAATGGGTTGTAATGAACGAATGATTTTAGATGTTGTTTTTCCAGCTATGAACTAACTTAAAGTGGCTTGGATTTATTGTTAGATGGCTATGTTTTTGTTTGAGTGAATGTAGAAGCATTTTCCAGTTTTATATATGCTTTGTTCATTGTTTTATTGGCTTAGGTTTGTAAGAGCTTTCGAGAGTTAATATTTACCTTTGTGTGATACTTAATGGTCGAGAGAGTTAAGCTTACATCTACATGGACAATAGGGTTGAGCTGAGAGGCTAAACCCTAACTCACCGTAGAGATAAGGATATGGTTTCAACGACTAAGAGGAGTAGAACTTCAAAGATAGTAGCATGCTAAGGTTTACGCTGAGAGGTATTGATGTAGCATTTTTACTATCAGTTTCTTACTAGGGATAGTTTAGAAACACATATTTAAGCTCTATCAACCATCGTATTAGCTAAGAAGTGTTGTTCATTCGTTGAAGCAATTCATAGGATTCCACGGTAAACCATGCATGTCATCCTATTTGAGAGCATTCGCACGTGTGAGGACGGTCATGACCTTATTTTGTAATTCCAGTTTTAATACAGTTTTTGCAACAACATTTCTCATAATTGTTCCTACCAACTCTTTGGAGCAATATTTAGTCTTTATTTTGAGTGCTTAAACTCTATTTGAATTCCCTCCAATCCTTGTGGAGACGATCTCACTTATCACTATTATTACTTGTTCGATGTGTATACCTCCACCGATTGCGTATAATTTATTGTACACCACAACATGCAACAAGTTTTTGACGCTGTTGTCGGGGATTGGCAATTGGTGATTTTGAGTTTAGTTTGTGCATCATTTTATTTATTCTTTTTGTATAGATTTATTTCATGTTTGTATTTACCTTTATCAGGTGTTGTGTCGTTGCATGACCAGAGGATGACCTAAAGAACCATTAGTACCTATAGTTCCTTAAATCGAACACATTTGTCATCAAAGAAGACATATATAAGAAGCTCTAAGAGCCATATATAAATGTCAAAACCAAGGAGATCAACCGGCTAATGATCTGGAGGATCCTAATACTGCAGCAAATCATGGAGTTATAGCTTATCCATGTAACACCTGATTTCGGGCCTAGAAGTTCGTTAGTTTGTTTAGACGGTTCGAGCAAACCGGGTTAGGCACTTAGTCTAGTTTCAGGAATTTAATCAAATTAAATGATTTTCGGGCGAAATAAAAATGTGGAAAATATTCTAAAATATTAGAATAATATTTTAAAGGTTTTGATGAAATCAATTTGCCAAAAATAAATTGGGTTACTTAACATTTTAAAAGTTGTGACTAAATTGTAAAATTTATAAAGTTATTTTGATGACTAAATTAAAAAGGAGTCAAAACATGGAAATTGTTAGAGAGCTATTACACCAAAGTGTTTTATCAGCTTTTCCCTTATATTTAGTTATTTTATAATGAATTTATAAAGGTTTATTAATTATAATAAAAAGAATTTAATAAAAATATTTCTTGAAAACCCAAATCATTTCTTACATAACTTTCATTTTTCTCTCATCTTTTATCTCAACTTTCTCAGTTACCAAACTAAATTTCTTTTATAAAAATTATTAGGAATCAATTGATTTTATTTCATTCTTGATTTCAGAAAGTGATCTTTATTTTTCTACAAAAAATCTCACTGAATTTCTTGAAGCTTCCAAGCCAATCAAGGGAAAAGCAACTTGTTGGAGGTGTTCTTCTGAATTCTCCTCTAATCAAAGGTTCTTTATTAAAATTCTCAAGTTCTTGACTCTTTTGTTTTGGTTCCTAACTTGATTTGATTAATAAATGTGATATCTTGATTAACTTGAGCTTTAATGGTGGTTTAATTGATGAAACTAATTGAGAATTGAATTAGACTAATTTTGCTGGATTTTAAATTGATTTTAAACATAATCTTGA
The DNA here is from genome assembly GCA_958450335.1 of Hibiscus tridactylites. Lineage (NCBI taxonomy): Eukaryota > Viridiplantae > Streptophyta > Magnoliopsida > Malvales > Malvaceae > Hibiscus > Hibiscus tridactylites. Next base: position 68,471,225 of record OY288273.1, read on the forward strand.
TGTTTAATAATGTTGATAATTGGGTTTTGTCATTGGAATCTTAAAACTAGGTGAATTGCTATATTTTTAGGTTGGAAAAGGTGGAGTTTTGGACTGTTTTGTGGTTAATTGAATGTTGGTGCTATAAGGTTATTTGGAGGATGATTTTAGATGCAAAATGATGCTGATTAGAAGCTATATTCACTGGGTAAAGGCTGATAGATGCTTAGATGAGTTTTGGCAATGTTTTCGGTTGTTGAAAAGGGACGATTGTTGGTTTATTGACATAATAAGTGAAGGAGTTGTCTTGCTGGGATTTTAGATGCCTAAAACTGCATTGATCCTCTGTTTTAATGTGTTTAAAACATGTGAATTGGGTCTGGCATCGTTAGAGGAAGATTCTCTAACATTGGATGCCTGAGATAGCTTTGGAAACGTAAGCGAAGCATTGTTGGTGAGTGGAAATGGTTTTAAAAGCTATTCAAATGTTTGATAACACTATTTGGGGGTTTAGATTGAGCTTGAAACGCTAATCTAAGTTCAAAAGTAAGTATGGGAGATTTCGCTCTCGATTTTCGGTTTCCATTGTTTTATTAAATTCATGCTTATGTTTTGAAGATAGATTTGTTTTACCCACGGTTATATGCATGTTCTGGAAGTGAGAATTGTTGCATATGTTTATGTTTTTATAATAGCATAATGGCCCGTTTGGCCCCTGAAGTATACACAAAATACCAAACTGTCCCTTAAAGTATTTTTTGGGACTTATGGCCCCTGAACTAAAAATTATTACTCTATTTGGCCCATTCGTCTAATATCGTTAAAAAATATCACGGGCCAATCATAATGCGCCATGTGTCATTTTATTAAAAAAATAATCTAACTTAAATAAAAGTGGTAAATTGCATGTTTGGTATTCCATAATTTATTTTTCCATTTTAGTCCCCACAACTATGTTTTTATCTAAGATTTTGCATAGGAACCAAAGCTAAACTCTACACATATATTTGCTCTCACATCTCCAGCAACGTCAACTTTCATGTTCCTCAAGGATTGTAAGAGTACGAACATAGTGGTAGGAAAAAAAGAAAAACGATGTAGAACTAATGTTTTGATATAATAATTGAAAAATATTTTGGACAAAGTTAAAAAGAATTCAAAACCTTTTCTAAAGTCTAGACAACTTGAAACTATGTTTAGGGGACATTTCAAAAGGGTCTTAAGTGTTTTCAAAGCCAAATTCAACAAAACCATGCAGGTGTTTCGAAATAGACTTTATTCTAGGTGAGATTTTGCATAGCGTTTCGATACGGCACTTGCCGTTTCGATATGCCTATATGGCATTGACCTCAACGGTCATAAACCCCCAACGGCTATTTCACAACTACCTTTTAAATGCAGAACATTTCGATACGGGCGTTTCGATACTGCCAACAACGTTTCGATGCGAGTATTGCATTGGACTACAACAACTCTTTCTATTTCAAGAGTGTTTCGAAATGAGTTCAAGTGTTTCGAAACGGGGAGCTGTAGAACTGCATTTATGGTGACAAATTAAGTCTCCAACGGCTCCAGTTCATCCCCAACGGCTAGTAACGGCTACAAACTCAAAGTGGAGTATAAAAGGGACCTCCTAGAATCTAGTAATGGTTAATGCTTCCACTGTAATACAACATGTGATCAAAATGCGTCTTAGTGCTTAATTGTCAATTCCTTGTATAGACAAACACTAGTGAGCCAAAATTGTTAGATTTCCTCAAGTGTTTTAGGATTGGGTGAGCTTAATTGTGCAAACAAATACTTATTAGAGGAATTTGAGTTTTCTTATATTTATCTTTTTGTAAAGAGGGTTTGATCAATGCTTTGGGTAGAAAGCTTGATCGGTTTGTAAGAGTTTCCTCCTAATCCTTGAAAAGGGACGAATTAATTGGAAATCATTAGTGGGAAGCCAATGTAGTGGATGTAGACCTTGGTTAGAAGGTTGAACCACTATAAATCATCTTGTATTTATCAATTTTAGCTTCCACACCTCTATCACCCAAAATTCCACTTCTTCACCACTTGGTGAGCAAGAACGGTTGAAGAAATCGAGCACCAAAAATCCCAACAAACGAGCTTAAGCAAAGGACAAATTTTTACTTGATTCTCTAATTTGATTCTTGTAAATTTAATTTTGAGGTAAGAAATCATTCGTTTGATGTATTTTCTAGTTATTTGAGTTTATAAAATAAGAGTCCTAATCTTATTTCAAAGGTCAACTTTATCTTCTTCCTCAAGCTTGTTCATGGAGCTTTAATGGTGATTTTAAATATTGGACCTTATTTGTTGTTTTTAAAACTTTCTTTAGATTAGTTTTTGATATAAGAGGAATTGAAAAGGAAGCATTATAACAAAATTTTTGATAAACTATCATTTAAAGTTTCAATAATAATTCGGTAATAATGCACTAAATAAGGAATTTTTTTCAAAAGTTTTTAATTTTATCTCAGTCATATCCCTAATCAAGCAGTCAAATATGTGTGTATCTACAATTATATCAAACAACAAACAATGACGTTAATTTTTAATTTTTCATGGTAGTAAATATTATGATGTTGAAACTCTGAAAATTGCTTAGGTCAAATAAAAAATTTCTTAGGTCAACTTCTTTAGCTGCTTGCTCACTAAAAGGAAAAGGGTGTTGAAATTCACTTCAGATGTTGCTTTCAAGTCCATGAATTTTGAAGCTGCCACTTCTCACCAGGGTTTGTTTTCTCTTTTATGATCATGTTCCTCTCTTTAAGTTGTTTCTCTGTTGTTGATTTAAAAATGGGATGTTGCTAATTTCCAGATTCGATATTTAAAGAATCGTTGTCGGGTCAAGTTCGAGTGTCGGTAGTTTTCAGGTGTATTAGGTGACTGCCATTAGTGACGGTGAAGCATAGGTTGCTTACCAAGCTACTGTGAATATAAATGACCATGTGTTCAGGGGTTCCTATATGATCATGGAATTTGTTAGTGATTAAAATGAGCAAATAATAAATTTTTGGCATACTTAACGTGCAATTTACCCCTTTTATTTAAGTCGAATTATTTTTTTCTGTTAATAAAATGATATGTGGCATGTTTTGATTGGTTCTTGATATTTTTTGTTAACATCGTTAGACGGAGGGGCCAAATGGGGTAACGATTTTTAGTTTAGGGGCCATAACGTACCAAAAAATACTTTAAGGGACAGTTTGATATTTTGTGTATACGTCAGGGGCCAAACGGGCCATTAAGCCTTTTATAATACATGTGTTTAGAAAGTGGTATGCAACATGTTTGAGAAAATGTCTAAATGCATGGTTTAATGTATTTGAGATACTTTGATAGAAATTGGATTGAACGATGCATATGAAAAACAATGAGGTAACATGGTTTTTAAAGGTGTATATTGGCAAAGTGTTGAGACTTAATATTGTTGGACATAATTGGTTGACCATTAGGATAAGAAGTGCACCATAATATACAAAATTCATACGTGAGACAACTTCTTCGGTTACACAATAAGGGTAGATTTTATTGTCTTGTGAGTGTTAAGGGTAGATTCTATCACCAACGGGGAATGGGGGTAGTGCCATCCCGGCTGATGTGAGATTATGGTGAGGGTAGATTTCACCATGAGACTTGATGGGGGAATTGCCTTCAAGGTATCTGTATATCCGAACATCTATGGATAGGGGTAGTGCTTTCCAAGGATACGGTAGATTCCATCTGGGTCACTTGTAATGCAAATATATGAGATTATATATATCGTGATTTATAATGGTTTTGTTGTAACACCCTGATTTTTAGGCTTAGGAGTTTTGAGGTTGGGTTTGGGGTCCGTTGGACTGGGACTAGAGATCCGAGTTAGTTCGAGATTAGTTCGAGATTAGTTCAAGGAAAACAAAGTTTGAAAGGTGATAAAAATATGAGATAATATTCTAAAATCCTTTTTAAATATATATAAGGGAGTGGTGAAGTTAAGTTTGGAAAATTATAATTGGAATGTGGACATTTTATATAGTGACTAAATTGTAAAAATTGAAAACTATTTTTAATGGCTAATTTGCAAGGAGCCAAAACATAGAATCTTTAGGGATCTAATGTAATCATAATCAGCTATTCCCTTAATTTGACATATTTTAATTATGTTTTACTTAAAGGGATTAAAAAGGATTTAACTGAAAAAAGGAAAATAATCTTTCGAACATATTTTGACGTAACTTCTATTTCTCTCTATTTTATCATCAGCCAACTACCTATTTTATTTCAAAACTTCGAGAGATATTTTCCTTTTCATTTTACTTTGATTTCCAAATGATTTCCATGGAGTTTTCTCAACTAGTTTCAATGGATTCTTGAAGATTTTCAATCAAATCTTGTCAATTGAAGGAATAACAAGGGATTAGATGTAATTTCTGTGCTTCTCCTCTAATCAAGATTCTTTAATAAAATTCTCAAGTATTTGGATCTTTAATTATGTTTCTTAACAAGGTTTCATGATTGATTTGGAGAAATGGTTAAATAAGGCTTTAAATGATGATTTAGTGTAATTTTAGTAATGAATAAGTTTTGGCTGGTTGGTGATTGATTTTAATCATGTTTTGGAAGTTTATTAATGTTGAGATTGAGGTTGAAGCATGGTAATCCCAAAACTATTTGGATCTCTAGTTGTTTAGGTTGTTAGAATTGAGTTTTTGTGGTGTTAATGTGATTTTGGGAATGCTGGAGGTATAATGTTGATAATTGGATGATTTTGGATGTTAATCATTGACTGTAAATGGTTGGAAGTGTTAGGTGTTAGCTGAGATAAGTTTGTAGAGTAATCGATGATGATTTCGATTGTTTGAATTGGTTGTTTTGGTAGTTTTGGGTGTAACACACTAGTTCTGGGCCTAGATGTTTTAGACATCGAATCGGATAGGTTGGAAACGATTCAAAACATATTAGGTCGTTTAGGGAAATCAAGGACTGGGAAAGGATACAAATATGACAAAAATTGATAGAATCCTCTAAAATCATGTTTAATAGGTTGGTCAAATCAATTTATCAAAATATGTTTTAAAAGTGGTAAAATTTGGGTAGTGACAAAAATGTAAAGTTTAAAACTGTGGAAAAATGCAATTTCAAAAGAGGAGTCAAAAATCATAGAATCTTTAGGGAGCTATGGTGCAATTACACATTCCTTAAATTGACATGTGTTTTAAAATGATTTTTGGATGATTAAAATAAAAAGGATTTTATTTAATTAAATTGGTAAAATAGGAAATTGAGATTTCATTTCACGTAACTAACTTTCATTTTTAGCAAAACAATTTTCTCAACTCTTTCTCTAGAATTCTTTTCTCCCAAACACTCTCTCTTTGATTTCTAAATCATTTTCAAGAATTCTCTTCAAGTTCTTCAAGATTTGTGATGAAAAAACTTGCCAAACTTTAAGGAAGGCAAAGATTGGAGGTAAATCTCGTTCTCAACTCTTTGGATGATTAAAATGATTTTTGGATGATTAAAATAAAAAGGATTTTATTTAAGTAAATTAGTAAAATGGGAAATTGAGATTTCATTTCACGTAACTAACTTTCATTTTCAGCAAAACCATTTACTCAACTCTTTCTCTAGAATTATTTTCTCCCAAACACTCTCTCTTTGATTTCTAAATCATTTTCAAGATTTGTGAAGAAAAAACTTGTCAAACTTTAAGAAAGGTAAAGATTGGAGGTAAATGGTTTTTGGATGATTAAAATAAAAAGGATTTTATTTAATTAAATTGGTAAAATAGGAAATTGAGATTTCATTTCATGTAACTAACTTTCATTTTCAGCAAAACCATTTTCTCAACTCTTTTTCTAGAATTCTTTTCTCCCAAACACTCTCTCTTTGATTTCTAAATTATTTTCAACAAGTTCTTCAAGATTTGTGAATAAAAAACTTGTCAAACTTTAAGGAAGTCAAAGATTGGAGTTAAATCCCGTTCTCAACCTTCAAACTAGGTTCTTTATTGAAATTCCCAAGAACTTTGGCTACTAATTGTTTTTTTCGGCTGAGTTTTTATTATAGTTTTGATTTAATATCAAAATCTTGCAACATAGTGGTTTAAATCTTGATTTTCGGAGTGTTATTGATGAGATCTATTTTGGATTGATTTTAATTGAGTTTTGAGTAGATTATTATGTTGAAAAAGGGCTTTGATAATATAGATCCCGAAATCCTTGAGATCCTTGAGTTTCTTGAAGGTTTTAGTTGGGGTTTTGAAGTGATTTGATGCTGTTAAGGTTGCTGGAGGTATAAGGAAGGGTTTATGATGTTTTTAGATGTGTTTTGATGTTTAATAATGGTTGGAATTGTTGTATGTTGGTTGGGCTTGGTTTAGGAAGCAATCTATTTAGTTTTCGGTTGTTTCGGATGGGTAAATTGGTGTAGTTTTTTTGAGCAACGAGCTTGTGTTTTGTTGCTGGAGTTGAAATGCATTTTAATGCATTTGGATCTTTGTTTTGATTCTCTAAAAATATAGGAACTTGATCCGGAAGCAAGCGAAGCATTGTTGGAGGCTTCGGAAGGGATATCTTCACGTCGGCATGCGAGGTTTCACGTATCGGTGAGTGGAAATGGATTTTTCAGCTTTATAACGCTTTGAGCATGGTGTTGGGAGCTTAGTGTAAGTTTGAAACACTTAGCTAAGCTCAAAAGTAAGTACATCGAAAGTCTCTCTCTAGGAATGTGCTATGTTTTGGATTGAAATGCACTTGAATTAAATAGGTTTAATTACTATTTTAAAGCATGTTGTTGAGCATTAAGAATGCTAGTTTTTAATGCCATTTTATTAAGGATGCACTTGGTTGGTGGTCCTTGGATTTATGAGATATTTTCATTTGAGTTTAAGCATGTTTATGCTTGTGAAAATGATATTGTTATTTATGCTTGTAAAAAAGTGAAATGATGATGTTAAATGATTATATCTGCAATTGATGGAAATGGGTTTTGGATACTTTAATAGGATATAGTTAGCCGGCTATAGGATTGAGTGCACCGTGAATGAAGTCGCCTTGGATGTCGAGGGGTTGTGATTGTACCGTACACTCCATTCAAGCACCCTAACGATTAAGATTAAGATCACAACGGTGGATGGTCTAATCCCGTGTGTGGATCTTGCGGTATGTGTCTCGTGCTCTCGTTAGTGGAATTATACAAATACCGATGAGTGGTGTTGAGGGGTTGTGATTGTACCATTAAACTCCACCACGAGTGCCACTATGGTTGATGGTCTAATCCCGTGTGTTAGCCTTGATGGTCTGGTAGTGTGTATGAAACCTGTGGGACAACGCTTGTAATCCGCGTAACCGATTGTGTCATTGTGGTGGATTTTAGATGGGTTGTTAATGATCACTTGTGAGCCAATATAAAGATGTTGTGAAATGGATTAAGCATGTGATGCTTGGGAATTATGCTAGAATGCATGTGGTGCTTGGTTTAAGCAAGAGCAAAGAATTTTGTTGTTATTTTAATGGTGCTCTGAGCATGTGGTTTTAAAAGTGGATTGATGCTTCAAAGGGCATGTTTAAAAGAAAGGCTTATGTTGAAAAATGATGATGTTTTGGTTTTACAAAATGCATTGATGAATGTGTGGTTTTTAGCGGTACTCACTAAGCTTTATGCTTATGCTCATTTGTTTTATCAATGCAGAGATTTAAGCATTTGAGGCAGCAAGAGAGCAAGAGGATTCCATGTATTTTTGCTAAGCAATGTATGTGGTTTTATTTTAGTGTAATGAGAGGCAATGGGTGGGATTTCTACTCTTTGTTTTGTTGGTGATGTTAAACACCTTGGGCATGTTTGGTTAATGTTTTTGGACTTGTAAATGGTCTCTATTTGGTTATGGTCTTTTTTATAATGTTTTGGCTATGCTATGGCTTATATTCTAAAGCATGCTTGAGTAGCTAGTATTTTCACCTTGAATTTCCATGCTTGATTCTTGTGTTATGTTGTTAGTTAATGCTCATATGTTTGGTTAGTTGATTAAATCATGTATGCATGTTATAAGCATGTCTAGTTGATGTTAAATGTGATTGTAAGGATGTTGATTGTGAATATCTAGTATGTGTATCGATACTCGGGAAGAGTATCGATACACTAAGGTTAAATTTAGGCTTTTTGGCTTAGGTGTACCGATAAGAATTGCCCTGCGTATCGATACGCCTAGGAAAATGTTTGAAGGTCGTACAGATACGGGATTGAGCGCATTGGTAACCTCTTGCCAACTCTGGATACTACCATTTTGCGTATCGATACAAGTTAAGGCGTATCGATACGGGTTTGTTAATTTTAGTTAAAAGAATCTTTTAAGTTTGGATTTGTTGCATTTTGGTCCCTGAATGATGTATGTTTATTTGGATGAGTTTGGATAATCCGTTTCATATGAAATTTGACATGCTGGCGTGTTATATGACTAATAAAGGATTGGTAAATTTAAAATCTGAAAAGTCCCTGTAATTTATGGAAATTATTGTTTAGTCCCTAAAGTTGTATTTTAAGAAATTGAGCCTTTAATTGAATTCTGGTACTGTGCCGTTTTTACCAAATCGCTTTGCTGAACATTTGGAATAATAACGTACATCTATAGAAGATAATAAGGAAAAAAGGGTCATTAATCGAGGTTGACTTTAACGAGTTGACTTTAGTTTTCCCAGTGTAATCTTCTTAGTTCGGGTCGAGCGTCTAAGCCAGGCTAAGGGGGTTACATTTGTTGGTATCCGAGCTAGGTTACAAAAGAATTGGGATGATGGTATGTTAAATTGGTATGTTTTGATGTTTGATTCAATGTTGAATGGCATGTTGCTTGAAAAGTATGTTTTTGGTCAAATGTTGGAGTTTGTGCAATGCTCGATTGTCATGAATCATATGTGAGTTAGATATGATTGTTTGTTGATGCTGAGATAATGATGTGTTCTGATTTCGAATGATGCAAAGCTTGATGAGTATGATATGCTAAGGTGTTCTATGTCATGTTTGAGGGAAATCGGGTTGCCCGTTGCCTTATTACACTAGTTAAATGTTTTTGTAAACTTGGAACCTTGTTTGAGGCTGGCCTAAATCATGATTCGATTTGTTTTTGCTGTTATGCCTTGTTAGAAATAGCACTGCGGGTCTGAGGAGATATCGTAGGTCAAATACAATTGTTCCTGTGGGAAAGCAGGGCAATCAGGGTAATTAGGGGGTTGAGAACCCAACTGATGAGACTTTACCTCTGCCATCACCTAGGGGTGTAGAGCCGGAGCAGCAAGGACATGCAAGTCCAATTTTGGGTGATGTAGGGCCGCTGGTTGAGGCAATCACCAAAGCGTTTCAGGCTGCGGTAGCTGGAGCGCATGTTCAGGCACCTGCAGCTAGGCAGGCGGGTTTGCCTTTGGAAAGGCTGAGAAGTTTGGGAGCTGTTGAGTTCCATGTAATGTCTCCTGAGGCGTCGGAAGCCTGGTTGGTTGGTTCGATCTGTATTATTGATCAGAAGGGATGAAACAATGTGCGCAAGCTAGGATGTGCAGTTTCTTTGCTCCATGTTTACGCTTATAGTTGGTGGACGACTATCACCGCTGGTATGGAACCTAGTGAGGTAGATTGTGAGTTTTTCAGAAGTGCCTTTTGGAGGAAGTATTTGGGTGTGAGATACTTGGATGAGAAGAAGCGCAAATTTCTAACGCCCTGGTTTTGGGCCTAGATGTTTTAGACATCGGACTGGAGCAGTCGGAAACGGTTCGAATCACGTAAGGTGATTTACTAAAATCAAGGATCGGGATAATATAAAAATGTGGTAAAATTGCTAAAATCATCTAAAATATGTTTAAGAGGTTGGTCAAATCAATTTTACAAAAAGAGTTTCGGAGGTGGTACATTTTGAGTAGTGACCAAATTGTAAAGTTTCAAAATTATGGAAAATGTGATTTTTAAAGGAGAAGCATAAATCTTAGAATCTTTAGGGAGCTGTATGGAAATTTAGCCTTTCCTTAATATGACGTGTGTTTAAAATGGTTTTAATTAAATAGTTTTAATTGGATTTTATTTTATTTAATTAATTAGGTGGTTAATTAGTGAGATTTCATCACGTAACTACAATTCTCTTCTCATTTTTAGCAAAACGCAATTATCTCTCATTTTCTCAAAAATTCTTTTCTCCCAAACACTCTCTCAATAATTTTCTAAACAATCTTTAAGAGTTCTTTCAAGATCTTCAATATTTTAACTAAGGAAAACTTGTCATTCATTGAGGAAAGCAAGGATTGGATGTAAATCCCATTCTCAACCTCTAATCAAGGTTCTTCATTAAAATTCCCAAGATCTTTGGCTTCTAATTAATGTTTTTGGTTGACTTTTCATTATAGTTTTGATTTGAGATTGAAATCTTGCAAAAATAAGATGAAATTCTTAATTTTTGGACTTGTTTTGTTAAGCTCTATTTTAGATTGATTTTAATTGAGTTTTGTGTTGAAAAGAGGTTTTGTTGATATAGACCCCGAAATCTTTGAGTTTCTTGATAGTTCTAGTTGTGTTTTTGAAGTGAAATGATGAAGTAGTGCTTGTTGGAAGTATAAGGATTGATTTTAGATGTGTTTTGGTGTTTATAATTAATTAGAAGTGATGTATGGTAGCTGAGCTTGGTTTATGAAGCAACCGATTGAGTTTTCGGTTGTTTCGGATGGGTGAGCAATGAGTTTGTGTTTGGTTGCAGGTGTTGAAATGCATTTTAATGCATTTGGAACATTGTTTTGATGATGTGAAAAAAAAGGATCTTGATCCAGGAGCAAATGAGGTGTTGTCGGAGGCTCTAAAAGAGTAATTTTCGTGTCGGCGAGCAAGGCTTCGCGTATCGGTGACTGGAAATGGATTTTCCAGCTTTGTAACACTTTGAGAGTTGTCTTGGGAGCTTAGTGGAAGTTTGAAACACTTAGCTAAGCTCAAGAGTAAGTCATTCGAAAGTCTCTCTTGGAAATGTGCTATGTTTTGATGGAAATGCACTTGAGTTAAATGTGGTTTTGATTACTATTTTTAAGCATGGTTGGTGCTGGAATTTAATGCTATTATGTTAAGGATGCACTAGGTATGTGATCCTTGGTTTTATGTGATAAATGGATATGATGTTAAGCATGTTTATGCTTGTGGAAATAGTATTGTGTTTGTGCTTGTAAAACAGTGGAATATTGATGTTAAATGATTATATTGGCAAGTGATGAAAGTGGTTTTTGGTTACTTTTAATCAGATATAGTTAGCCAGCTATAGGATTGGGTGCACAGTGAACAAAGTCGCTTTGGATGTCGAGGGGTTGTGACTGTGCCGTAATCTCCATCCAAGTACCCTAACGTTTGAGGCTAAGATCACAACGGTGAATGGTTTAATCCCGTGTGTGAGTCTTATGGTACGTGTCTCGTACTCTCGTTAGTGGAATTATACAACTACCGATGAGTGATGTTGAGGGGTTGTGATTGTTCCATTAATCTTCATCACGGGTGTTGAGGGGTTGTGATTGTGCCAATGATCTCCACCTTGTGTAGTCCAGTAGTATGTTTGAAGCGTGTGGGACAATGCTTGTAATCCACGTATCCGTTTATGTCTTATGTTTGGTTTGATTATAGGATTATCACTTGAGAGCCAATACAATGTTAATGATAAATGATTAAGCATGAGATGCTTGTGAATGATGCAAGAATGCATGTGATGCTTGGTTTAAGCATGAGCAAAGGAATTAGTTGTTGTTATAATGATGGAATATCCATGTGGTTTAAAAAGTGCATTGAGTGCTTAAATGAGCAATTTTAAAAGGAAGGCATGAGTTTTCAAATGATGTTTCAATGATTAAATGAAATGCATTGATGAATGCTGTTTTAGTGATCCTCACTAAGCAATATGCTTACGCTCATTTGTTTCATCAATGCAAAGAATTTAGCTTTCAAGGCAGTCCAAAAGCAAGAAGATTCCAAGAGTTTTGGTTAAGCAATGTATGTGATTCACCCTTAGTGTAATAAGAGGCAATGGGTGGGAATTCTTACATTCTAGATTCGTTGGTGATGGTTGTTGTTTTAAGCATGTTTGGTTTCTGATTTTGGACTTGTAATCGGCCTCTATATGGTTTCATGTTTTACTTATGGTGTTTTGCCTATGCTTTAGCTTGTTCTCCTAACAATGCTTGAATAGCTAAAGTACCATCATTGTAACCCCCTTAGCCCAGCCTAGACAGTTGACCTGAACTACGAAGATTACACGGGGAAAACCAAATTCAACCCAAAAGTCAACCTTGATTAACGACCCATTTTTTTTTCTTTTAAACTTATCTAGATGCACATTAACCTTAAGCGTATCCTTAAGAAAAGCATACTTGAAAAGCACATCGATCAGAAAGCAATAAGGGACTCAATTGCACAACATACAAAGATAGGGACCAAAATGTAAATTCTGGAAATATAAAGGACTTAGCTGAGTTTTAAATTACCAATATCAAATTAATCACATTTCATGCTTCCCGGACAAATTTCAGCTCAAACGGACATCTCAACTCAAGCAATTGCAAATACAAAATTCAGGACTAAAACGTAAAGCTTGCAAACCTTAAACCATTCAAATCAGTGCCCAACGGTCTAGTGTTTCGGAACGGGGGTTGACCGTTCCGAAACGCGGGTTCGTTTCGAGACCTGTATCGAAATAGGGCTTGGTAGTGGCAAATGCGTTTCGGAACGGCCTCTACCCGTTTCGAAACGTTAGTGCCCGTTCTGTTACGGACTGCCTAGAAAATGCAGATTTTGCTGGTTTAACATAAAATTACACACTCCAACACATTCTGATGACCTCCTAATCAAGCCACAAGCCATCACACATATAAGGCACATGTTTGCAACATCAAAACACATTCATGGCATCAATTAGGAAAATTCACAAGTCTATAGGCATGCTTCCTAATATCCAAAGCAAACAACCATCAAAACTTCAAAGCAAGCACCAAAATGGCTATTTACAAATCCAATACAATTAAGGCATCATGCCACAACTAGGGGGTCCAAAACATCTCCCAAAATCACATCCTAGGTTCCCATTGCCAAATATCAAAATCTAATAATATTGTAAAATAGTCACCATACATGAGCTTAGCTTTCCCTTGGATTCTTAGCCTCCTTGCTACCCACAAACACCTCAATTATCTGTATTATTGGTTCAAGAGAGAGAGCGTAAGCACAAATGCTTAGTGAGGCATGCTCTAAAGAAACAACACAATAATGCATTTTATAAAAACACTTTCCATAAAGCCTTTAGCACTTAAACATCATTATTCATGCAACATTGCATTCACATCAAGCATCCCATGCTTCAATATCATTAACACGTCACATTGGCTTCCAAGTGATAAACCATAACCTTTTCAACATAAAACACAATTGGATACGCCGATTACAAGCGTTATCCCATACGCTTCATACACACTACCGAACACACAAGGTGGAGTTTACCGGTACAATCACAACCCTCAACACCCGTGATGGAGTTTAATGGTACAATCACAACCCCTCCACATCACTCATTGGTAGTTGTATAACATCACTAACGAGAACACGGGACGCACAACACAAGATCCACACATGGACTTTTAACCACCATTGTGATCTTAAACATCTCGTTAGTGTACTTGGATGGAGTTTACGGTACGATTACAACCCCTCAACATCCAAGGCGACTTAATTCACGGTGCACCCAATCCTATAGCCGGCTAACTATATCCGATTCAAGTACTTTAAAACCAACACATCACTTGCCAATATACATCAATTATCATCAATAATCCACTGTTTTAAAGCATCTAAAACAAAGCCATTTACAACATGCATCACTATGCATCAATCCAAATTTTTATCAAATCAAACCAAGAATCTCTTACCTTGAGCATCCTTCAACAAATGGCTTACATAACCAGCATTAACCATGCTAAACATGCTTTCAAAAACAGAATTTAAACATGCAATTATCAACAAATGCATCGAGCCAATCCATGGCTCATCCAAGAGAGTTTTTCTGAAAACTTACACTTGAGCTTAGTTAAGTTGATTAGACTTAAACTAAGCTCCCAAACCTTCAAACATTCGATACAAAGCTGGAAATCCAACTACACTCACCAATTCTGTTTCGCAAGCTTGCCGAAATGTCGTTCAAGCCTCCGGATCAACACCACAAGGATCCGAAGATGTCTCCCCTGTTTGAAACACATCAAAGCGGAGGATTAATGCATCATCATGCATTAAAATCTTCAGCCATTACACCTAAACTCGCTGCTCTCACCATAACTAACATTTCGGCTACCAAACACAACCGAAATCACCTCCAAACTCTTCCACAACATTACCCTGCCAAGATCCAACACTTCTAAACATTCTTAAACATCAAATAACATCCAAAAAGAACCTAAACTCGTCTTTATACCTCCAGCTATAACAGAACACCAAGATCACCCCAAAACCCACCATTTTCATAAGCAAAAACTTAGGAAAATCAACCTATTCGGGATTGCATTGATTAAACCTCAATTACACATCATTAAACATTCAAAATACATTAAAAATCCATCTCAAAACAAAGCCCAAACAATCACCACAAATTTCTTTAAGATTTAATCCAAATCTTGAGTTTTACGCTAAAATCAAAATCACAACATTAAAACCTTTAATAAAACTTAACTTAAGGATTGAGAACTTGGGGATTTCAGTAAAGAATTGAGTATTTAGAGGAGAAGAACATCCTTACCTTAAATGTAGATTTCTCCTTGATTAGAGCCAAAATCCTTGAAAATTCAATAAACAAATGAAGAGGATTTGATGTAGAAAGGATTAAGAATCTTTTGATGATTGAAACCTCATCATTTAATGTGAAAATCAAAAGAAATGTTGTTGTAGAAATGTGTTTGGCTGAGAGAATTTTGAGAGAAAATGAGATGAGAAAGTTTTCAAGAAAGTTAGTTATGAAATCTCAAAATTGGTTTTTCCCATTTCCCTTTAATTAATTAAACATTAAATAAATCATTAAAATCTAAGAAAAATATGGAGAAATCAATCTTGGGTAAATTAGCTCCTTAAAGATTCAAAGTTTCAATCGTTACAAAACAGTCCCCACTAAACTTTTCAAAAAATTACATTTTAGTCACTAATTCGAAATGTCACACTTCCAAACCTTATTTTGTAAAATTGATTTCACCATACTCTTATATATATTAAAAGAGGATTTTTAGATATTTTTCCATATTTTTAATGCAACCCGAACTTGGCTTTCCCTAAACCACCTTTTATATTCGAACCGAAAATCAAACCAGTCTGGTTCAGACTATAAACTTCCAAGCCCAAAATTGGGGTGTTACAATCATGGTTTGATGAGTTTGATGAGTGTGGTTTACTATTTGTTGATGCATGCATGTCTAATAGGTAGATTATGTCTTGTATGCATGATTTAAGCTTAATTGGATATGTTTTAGCATGTTTAAATGATGTTGGAATGAGACTTTCTGGTATGCGTATCGATACACCGGGAAGTGTATCGATACACTAAAGCAAAATTAGACATTTAAGTATAGGCGTATCGGTACGAATTGCCCGCGTATCGATACGTCCAAGCCAAGTTTGAAGGTCGTACCGATACATAGGGAAGCGTTTCGATACTCCCTTCCCATTTTTGGCTATTGTCTTCCCGCGTATTGATACAAGCTCAACTGTATCGATACATGTAGTTAAATTCAGTTAAAAGTATCTTCTAAAGTCTGGAAATGTTACGTTTTGGTCCTTGAATGTTAATTGGTCAATTGGATGAGTTTGGATGATCGATTTGAGCTAAAATTTGACGTGATAGCATGTTACATGATTAATTGAGGTTTGGTAACTTTAAAATCGGAAAAGTCTCTGTATTTTCTTAGATTTGCAAAATGGTCCCTAAAAGTCATAATTATGCAATTGAACCCCTAATTGAACACTGATCGATGTGTCGTTTCTTTCTAATGGTCTTGCTGAACACGAAGGTTAATAATGTGCATCTAGAGAAGAGAAAAAGAAAAAAAGAGACATTAATCAAGGTTGACTTTAACGAGTTGACTTTGCTTTTCCCTGTGTAATCTTCTTAGTTCGGGTCGGGCGTCTAGGCCGGGCTAAAGGGGTTACAGAATTCATATCGCTTGTTCAGGGAAATCTCTCGATGGGTGAGTACGAGGTCAAGTTCGTATGTTTGAGCAAGTATGCCCTGATTTGATGCCAAGTGAGAGGCATCTCTGTGATCGCTTTTGATATGGGCTGGTGCTGGAAGTAAAGACCTATATGTTGGTTACAGACTACATGGATTTTTTATGTGCTTGTATGTCGAGCTAAGGACATCTAGCAGAATTTGGGTTTGTCATCTCGTGGAGGTGGTTCTAGCTCTGGTAAGAGAGCAGTTGAGTTTAGTTCTAGTGGTGGATGGAACAAGAGGGGTCGAGATAAGAGGTATCAGCCTGCTGCTAGGCGAGGTAATTTTGGAAATAGTGCACCAGCTCAGGGAAACCGGACGAGGGCTAAGTAGAACACATGCTAGACATGTGGATCAAGGGACCATCTGAGGCGAGATTTTCCACGTGCAGCTAGAGAGGCGGATGCTCCTGTTGTGGTAACAGAGTATTCTTGCTGGAACTGTTGTTCAGCAGATCATATGAGGCGTGAGTGTCCTCTGTTAGCCGGTGGAGGCCAGGGACGTGCACTTGCTGTGGCTGCACCTGAGAGAGGTCGTGGGCGCAGACGAGGTAACTTCCAGAGCAGGGAAGAGGTTCAGCGTGGTATCGCTCATGTGGTAGCAGTTCGGCCTGAAAGAGGCGGTCCTGCGAGAGTCTATGCTTAGCGCGAGGAGTGCAACGACATCGATGTTATCTCAAGTACCTTTGTTCTACAGTCTTTATCATTGTTGGCTTTAATTAATTCTAGATCCACGCATTCTTATATCTTGAGTGAGCATGCGAATTTGCGTGATATACCTTTTGAGTTGCTTGAAGTAGGAATACAAGTGACTAGTTCTTTTGGTGAGACTGTAGTCACTAGGAATGCAAGTTACCCTTTTATGGATTTGATGTGATCCTCCGTATGATTTGGTTGTCTGAGCATAGAGCAGTGGTAGACTTTGATGTTAAGTGAGTCACCTTGAAGCTTGCTGATGATTATGAGGTGGTGATAGTAGGTGAGAATGTGAAATTCTTGTCCAATGTGGTTTCGGCTATGGAAGTAAGCCGTATGCTAAGGATGGGTTGTGATGCTTATCTTTCATACATGATGAATCCTGGTACAAAGGATGTACATGTGCAGGACATCAGAACCGTTTGCGATTTTCCGGGTGTCTTTCTAGAAGAATTACCTGGGTTGCCGCCAAACAGGGAAGTTGAGTTTGGTATCGAGTTGTATGTGAATACGACTCTGGTTTCCATTGCTCCTTATCGAATGGCACCGTAAGAGCTGAAGGATCTGAAGATGCAACTTCAGGAGTTTCTTGATCGAGGGTTTATCTGACCGAGTGTGTCACCTTAGGGTGCGCTGATGTTGTTTGTAAAGAAGAAAGATGGGACAATGCGGATGTGTATAGATTATCGGCAACTGAACAAGTTGATGATTAAGAACAAGTACCCCTTGCAAGGAATCGATGATCTCTTTGATCAGTTTCGAGGAGCCTCGTTGTTTTCTAAGATTGACTTGAGGTCAGGGTATTACCAGTTGAAGGTAAAAGATGTGGACGTACCTAAGACACCTTTAGGGACGAGGTACGAGCATTATGAGTTCTTAGTGTTGTTGTTTTGTTTGACCAATGCACCTACTGTGTTCATGGACATGATGAATCGTGTGTTCCATGAGTTTTTGGATTAGTTTGTGGTGGTGTTCATCGATGATATCCTTGTGTACTCTCATACTGAGGAGGATGATGATAGACTTTTAAGGATAGTGTTGTAAGTGTTGTTGGAGAACCAGCTTTATGCTAAGCTGAGCAAGTGTGAGTTTTGGCTTAGAGAGGTAGTCTTCCTTGAACATGTTGTGTCAGCCGAGGGTATTCGTGTTAATCCACGTAAGGTTGAGGCAGTGATGAGTTGGAAGGTGCTTAAGTCTGTGACATAAGTGTGAAGTTTTCTTGGTTTGGTTGGATATTACCGTAGGTTTATCGAGGGTTTCTCGAATATTGTTGCACCTTTGACCAATTTGGTGCAGAAGAATGTTCTCTTTGAGTGGACAAATGTGAGGCAGCAAGCTTTTGAGAAGCTGAAGGAAGCTTTGACGCAAGCTCATGTCCTGATTCAACCTGAGTCTGGTAAGGAGTTTGTAGTCTATAGTGATGTGTCCATTGTTAGTTTGGGTTGTGTGTTGATGCAGGAGGGCAAGGTAGTGGCATATGCATCTAGGCAGTTGAAGGTGGATGAGCGTAACTACCCTACTCACGATCTTGAGCTTGCGACTGTTGTGTTTGCTTTGATGATTTGGAGGCATTATCTGTATGGCGAGAAGTGTGTGGTGTTCACAGATTATAAGAGTTTAAAGTATCTTATGTCTCAGAAGGAGTTGAATCTTAGGCAACATCTTTGGGTGGAGTTGCTTAAGGATTATGATATGTCGATATAGTATCATCCAGGAAAGGCCAATGTTGTGGTCGATGCTTTGAGTAGAAAAGTGGATGTGGAATTGAGGGTGATGTTTCCTCGCTTGAGCATATCGCGAGATGGTGGTCTTGTTGCTGAATTACAAGTGAAACCATCCATGATCCAGTTGATCAAGGACAAGCAATTGCTTGATGATTCTCTTGTCCTTCATGTTCAGGATACTGCGAATGGTAAGCCTTTCGATTTCAGTTTTAATGATGATGGTGTTCTGTGTTTTGGGAGTCGAATAGTGGTCCCGAGTGATGTAAAGTTAAGGCACACTATTCTGACTGAAGCTCATAGTAGTCCTTTCGCTATGCACCCTGGTAGTACAAAGATGTATCGTGATTTGAAGGATGAGTACTACTAGAAAGGGATGAAAAAGGATGTTGCTGAGTTCGTTAGCAAGTGCATGGTGTGTTAGCGAGTGAAGGCTGAACATTAGGTACCTTTTGGGTTGTTGCAACATTTGAGAATCCCAAAATGGTAGTGGGAAAGGATTACCATGGATTTTGCGTCTGGTTTGTCATTGTCACCATCTAAGAAGAATTCAGTTTGCGTGATTGTTGATCGCCTTACGAAGTGTGCACATTTCTTTCATGTGCATACTATGTATACCTTGGATAAGATGGCAGAGTTATATATTGTTGAGATTGTGCGGCTGCATACTGCTGAAATCTATAGTGTCGGATAGGGATCCGAGGTTTATATCAAGGTTTTGGGAATGTTTGCATCAAGCCTTGAGTGCATGGTTGAATTTTAGTACTTCTTATCATCATCATACGGATAGACAGTCGGAACATGTTATCCAGGTACTTGAGGACATGTTGAGATGCTGCGTTATAGATTTCCAGGGTTCTTGGGAGAAGCATCTCTCGCTGGTTGAGTTTGTGTATAACAACAGTTATCAGGAAAACATTCAAATGGCTTCATACGAGGCTTTTTATGGAAGAAAGTGCAAAACACCTCATTGTTGGGCAGAAATGGGGCAAAAGTTGATTTCGATGTCGACTATGTTGAAAGGTACCGCTGAGAAGGTGAAGCTCATTTGTGAGCGTCTGACAGCAGCATCGGATCGGCAAAAGTCTTACGTGGATCTGAAGCGTAAGGAGATTGAGTTCACGGTTTGCGAACATGTGTTTTTAAAAGTATCGCCTTGGAAGAAGGTGATGAGATTTGGGCGTAAAGGTAAGCTTAGCCTGAGGTTTATTCGACCATGTGAGGTTGTGGAGCGTATTAATCATGTGGCTTATCGGTTGAGGTTGCCTCCCGAGTTGGAAAAAATTCATGATGTGTTTCATGTCTCTATGTTGAGGAGGTACAGATCGGATCCTTCGCATGTGATGCCTGTTGAGGAGATAGAGTTGAATCTGGATTTGTCTTTTGACGAGGAACCGGTTAAGATTCTGGATTCTAGTAGCAATGTTCTTCGTGGCAAGACGATAGAGCTTGTGAAGGTGTTGTGGCGACACCAAGGAGTTGAGGAGGAAACTTCTTAAGTGGGGTAGTGTTGTAAAACCCTGGCTTTGGGCCCAGATGTTTTAGATATTGGATCGTTTGGAAACAGTTCGAATTGTATTAGGTGGTTTAGGGAAATCAAGGATCGGGAAGGGATAAAAATATGACAAAAATTGCTAAAATCCTCTAAAATCATGTTTAAGAGGTTGGTCAAATCAATTTTACAAAATAGGTTTTTGGAAGTAGTACATTTTCGTTAGTGACCAAAATGAAAAGTTTCAAAACTGTGGAAAAATGCAATTTCAAAATAGACTTCTTAAATCTTAGAGTCTTTAGGGAGCTATGCTGCAATTACACCTTCCTTAAATTGACATGTGTTTTAAAATGATTTTTGGATGATTTAAATAAACATGATTTTATTTAATTAAATTGGTAAAATAGGAAATTGAGATTTCATTTCACGTAACTAACTTTCATTTTAAGCAAATACCATTTTCTCAACTCTTTCTCTCGAATTCTTTTCTCCCAAACACTCTCTCTTTGATTTCTAAATCATTTTCAACAATTCTCTTCAAGTTCTTCAAGATTGGTGAAGGAAAAACATGTCAAACTTTAAGGAAGGCAAAGATTGGAGGTAAATCCCATTCTCAACCTTCAATCTAGGTTCTTTATTGAAATTCCCAAGATCTTTGGCTCCTAATTGCTGTTTTCGGCTAAGTTTTAATTATAGTTTTGATTTAATATCAAAATCTTGCAAAATAGTGGTTTAAATCTTGATTTTCGGATTGTTATTGATGAGCTTTGTTTTGGATTGATTTTAATTGAGTTATGAGTTGATTATTATGGTTAAAAAGGGCTTTGATAATATAGATCCCGAAATCCTTGAGATCCTTGAGTTTCTTGATCGTTTTAGTTGAGTTTTTATGGTGATTTGATAGTGTTATGCTTGTTGGAGGTATAAGGAAGGGTTTATGATGTTTTTAGATGTGTTTTGATGTTTAATAATGGTTGGAAGTGTTGTATGTTGGCAGGGCTTGGTTTTGAAAGCAATCGATTGAGTTTTCAGTTGTTTCGGATGGGTAAATTGGTGTAGTTTTGGTGAGCAACGAGCTTGTGTTTTGTTGCTGGAGTTGAAATGCATTTTAATGCTTTTGGTCTCTGTTTTGCTGCTCTAAAACAAGGGGTCTTGATCCGGAAGCAAGGGAAGCATTGTTGGAGGCTTCGAAAGGGTGATCTTCGCATCAGCGAGCGAGGTTTCACATATCGGTGAGTGGAAATGGATTTTCCATCTTTGTAATGCTTTGAGCGTGGTATTGGGAGCTTAGTGTAAGTTTGAAACACTTAGCTAAGCTCAACAGAAAGTAAATCGAAAGTCTCTCTCTCAGAATCTGCTATGTTTTGAATTGAAATACACTTGAATTAAATGTGGTTTAATTACTATTTTAAAGCATGTTGTTGAGCATTGAGAATGCTGGTTTTTTATGCCATTTTATTAAGGATACACTTGGTAGGTGCTCCTTGAATTTATGAGATATTTGCATTTGAGTTTAAGCATGTTTATGCTTTTGAAAATGGCATTGTGATTTATGCTTGTAAAACAGTGAAATGATGATGTTAAATGATTAAATTGGCAAGTGATGGAAATTGTTGTTGGTTACTTTAATCGGATATAGTTAGCCGACTATAGGATTGGGTGCACCGTTAATAAAGTCGCCTTGGATGTCGAGGGGTTGTGATTGTACCGTACATTCCATTCAAGTACCCTATTGATTGAGATTAAGATCACAACGGTGGATGGTCTAATACCGTGTGTGGATCTTGTGGTATGTGTCTCGAGCTCTCGTTAGTGGAATTATACAACTACCGATGAGTGATGTTGAGGGGTTGTGATTGTACCGTTAAACTCCACCACGTGTGTCACTAATGTTGATGGTCTAATCCCGTGTGTTAGCCTTGAGGGTCTGGTAGTGTGTATGAAACATGTGGGACAACGCTTGTAATCCGCGTATCCGATTCTATCATTGTGATGGTTTGTTAATGATAACTAGCGAGCCAATATAAAGATGTTGTGAAATAGATTAAGCATGTGATGCTTGGGAATAATGCTAGAATGCATGTGATGCTTGGTTTAAGCATGAGCAAAGGATTTTGTTGTTATTTTAACGGTGCTATGAGCATGTGGTTTTAAAAGGGCATTGATGCTTCAAAGGGCATGTTTAAAAGGCATATGTTGACAAATTATGATGTTTTGGTTTTACAAAATGCATTGATGAATGTGTGGTTTTTAGCGGTCCTCACTAAGCTTTATGCTTACGCTCATTTGTTTCATCAATGCAAAGAATTGAGCATTTGAGGCAGCAAGAGAGCAAGGGGATTCCAAGTATTTTGGCTAAGCAATGTATGTGGTTTTATTTTAGTGTAATAAGAGGCAATGGATGAGATTTCAACTCTTGGTTTTATTGGTGATGTTTAACACCTTGGGCATATTTGGTTTATATTTTTGGACTTGTAAATGGTCTCTATTTGGTTTTGGTCTTGCTTATATTGTTTTGGCTATGTTATGGCTTATATTCTAAAGCATGCTTGAGTAGCTAGTATTTTCACCTTGAATTGCCATGCTTGATGCTTGTGGTATGCTGTTAGTTGATGCTCATATGTTTTGTTAAATGTGATTTTAAGGCTATTGAATGTGAAAATCTGGTATGTGTATCGGTACTCGGGGAAGAGTATCGATACACTAAGGTTAAATTCAGGCTTTTTGGCTTAGGTGTACTGATATGAATTGCCCGCATATCGATACGCTTAGGCAAATGTTTGAAGGCTGTACCGATATGGGCATGAGCGTTTCGATACCCTCTTGCCAACTTTGGCTACTACCATTTTGCGTATCGATAAAGGTTAAGGCGTACCGATACGGGTTTGTTAATTTCAGTTCAAATAATCTTTTAAGTTTGGAATTGTTGCATTTTGGTCCCTGAATGATGTATGTTTAATTGATGAGTTTGGATGATCCGTTCATGGTGAAATTTGACACGCTGACGCGTTATATGACAAATAAAGGATTGGTTACTTTAATATTTCAAAAGTCTCTATAATTTATGGCAATTACAGTTTAGTCCTTAAAGTTGTATTTTAAGCAATTGAGCCCCTAATTTAATTCTGATCGTTGTGCCATTTTTGCCAAATCACTTTGTTGAACATATAGGATAATAATTTGCATCTAGAGTAGATAAAAAGGAAAAAAGGTCGTTAATCGAGGTTGACTTTAACGAATTGACTTCAGTTTTCCCATTGTAATCTTCTTAGTTCGAGTCGGAAGTCTAGGCCGGGCTAAGGGGGTTACATTGGGCAAGGAAACATGGTGGATTTGCTTGTTGGAGTTTTGAATGCATTGAGATACATTAATTCTCTGGTATTATGTGATTAAATTAGGTGAGAACATTTCAGAAGCAACCAGTGAAGTTTTGGGAGCTTCAGACACTTAGTAACGCGTCGGCTAATCAAGGTTTTATGTGACGGTGAGTGAGAATGTGGATTTTAGCTTTGAAATGTAACAGAGATGGTTTTGGGAACTTAGATGTGAGCTTGAAACGCTTATCTAAGTTTGAAAGTAAGTATAAGGAATTTCTCTCTTGGTTGTGCTATTATGAAATGGTTTTTATGCACTTGGTTTTGAATTCATGTTACCTATTGTTAAAGCATGTTTAAAGCATATGGTTTTTCTGTTCTTAATGATGTGTTCATGAAGGATGCACATGGTAAGTGATCCTTGTAAGTATATGCTTTATACTTGTGATTTAAAGCATGGTTTAATGCTTTGGAAAATGATTCAGTGATGATGCTTTGAAAACAATGAGGAATGTGGTGAAATGTGAATTATATTGGCAAGTGATGTTATATAAATGGTTTATAAATGTTATCGGATATAGTTAGCTGGCTATAGGATTGAGTGCTCTATAAACAAGTCACAATGGATGTCGAGGGGTTTATACGGTGTATCGAATACTCAATCCAAGTATCCTAACGATTAAGGAATGTGTGCGGTGTCCCGTCTCTGGTTAATAGGGTTATACATATACCGATGAGTGCTGTCAAGGAGTTTATACAGTGCACCGAATACTCCACCACTAGTGTCGTAATGGTTGATGGTAGCTCCTGTGTGTGAAACTTGAGATGTCGGTGAGAATGTATGAAGTGTTTGGACAACACTTGTGAATCCTTGTATCCGATATGATGTTTTGAGAAATGAACTTGTTTAATGATCACTTGTAAGCCAATATAATTGTTGATGTATCATGAGATGGTTTATGTTGTATATTGTGATTTATACATGTTTAACTCTTTAAGCTTTGCATTTGGTAGTTATGCATAGGAAGGCTTAAATTGAGTGTTGGCAATAAGACTTGATGTTGGTTCATGATACATGTTGCATATGGTTTATGATGCTAATTTTTTATTGGATAAAGTGCATGGTTTTAAAGGCATGCTAGTTTTCAAATGATGATTTGAAGTAATTGAATGAGATTTAAATGTGGACTTGGAAAATGGTTTTAATGAATTGATGATGTTTTGTTTTTTAGCACTCCTCACTAAGCCTTATGTGCTTACACTCTATTTTGTCCAACAATGCAGAGAATTGAGGTTAGGAAGGCTGCGTGGAGCAAGGGATCAAAAGAGACTTAATTTGAGAAAGTATGTTTCGGTTTAGACTATAAGTAATAAGGGCAATAGGGGATCCATTGTGTTTTCGGAGATTTGTGTAAACTCCCTACTCAAGCGAGTTTATAATGTTGTTTTTGACTTGTAAATGTCCTTTGGTATTTGGTTTGTGCTTTGCTATGGATTTTGGTTTCTTGCTTGGTTTGTTTACTAGGTTGCATGCCTATAGTTTATCTTCGATGCAAATTTCCATGAGATGATGTTTGAATATGTTGTATATATGTTAGAAGCATGTTTAGGTGGTTAATGCTGCATTAAAGAGTGAAAACCCAACAAAATACGACATTACGAGCCCAGGTGTATCGATACACCTAAGGTTGTATTGATATAGTGAACCTAAAATTGGCATTGGGTTTCAAAATAGTGAAAGGTGTATCGAAACATGCTCTAATGAATTGGCTGCTGGAATTTTTTGTATCGATACGCTTTGGAGAACGTATCGATACAGGCTAGTGTTCCGAAACACCCATAGCTGTTTCAAAAGAAGATGTCTCAATACAGGGCTGAGTGTATCGATACACGTAGTGGTTAACTAGTTAATTGGAATCTTTTGGAGTTCAGTTTTTTACGTTTCAGTCAATGAATGTTGTGGATGCAATTAAACATGTTTGAATGACCAGATTGAGCTGAGATTTGACACAGTGGCATGTAATATGACTAATTAAAGGATGGTAACTTAAAATTTGAAGAAGCTCTTGTAATTTGGTAAAATTACATATTGATCCCTATCACATGCTGTAATTAATTGAATGCCAAATTGATGTTTGTTTGAGTTGATGTTTCTTCCGTTGCGAGTCTAAACACGTGTAAATTGTACGATGGTGTTGTGTAGAACTAATGTTTTGATATAATAATTGAAAAATGTTTTGGACTAATTTGAAAAGAATTTAAAACTTGATTTTAAGTCCAAACAACTTGAAATTATGTTTAAGATATTTTAAAAGGTTTTGGCAAAGATTTTTCATGTTTTAAACAGCCAAACTTATATTTTCACGTGACCAGTATCGATACGGTTGTACCCGTACCGATACCATTTTGCCTCAGCTTGTACCCGTACTGTCAAAACCCGTATTGATACAAGGGTTTAATGTATCGATACGGAGTGGGGTTGTTTCGATACGCCACGTCAGCGTGTCGATCCCATTTCAACTACCCCAACGGCTATTTCCCAACGACCATTTAAATATCAAGCCGTATCGATACCGTTCCATGTGTATCGATACCTCTATGCTGGCAAGAGCCCAACGGCTATTTCCTCAAGAAGGCCGTATCGATACCGTTCCACGTGTATCGATACTGGTAGCTGCAGAACAACATTTATGAAGGAAAATAAAGTCCTCAACGGCTCCAATTCATCCCCAACGGCTAGTAACGGCTACAAACTAATTTGGGAGTATAAAACGGACCTCCAAGCATCAAGAGAAGGCTAATGCTCATATTGTCAAACATCAAATGATCAAGAAATTGTCTTAGTGCTTAATTTTTCATTTCTTGTATAGACAAACACTAGTGAGCCAAAATTGTCAAATTTGCTCAAGTGTTTTAGGTTTTGGGTGAGTGATTCATTGTGCAAACCAACACCTATTAGAGGGTTTAAGTTTGCTTTTATTTATCTCTTTGTAAAAGAGGGTTTTGATCAAGGCTTTGGGTAGAAGCTTGATCGGTTGTAAGGGTTTCCTCCTAATCCTAGAAAAGGGGACGAATCAATAGTGGATTGATTGTGAAATCCTTAGTGGGAAGCTAAGGTAGTGGATGTAGACCTTGGTTAGAAGGTTGAACCACTATAAATCATTGTGTCAATCTTTATTTTAGCTTCCTCAACCCTTCCACCCAAAAATTCACCTCTCCACCACTTGGTGAGCAACTTTTGTTGATCGAATCGAGCTCCACTCAACTCAACAATTGGTATTAGAGCTTGGCTCAATCGAAGAGGATTAACATCCTATTGAGAAGATCCGGCAAGCTCGATCACTATTTCATCAACCGGCTCAAATGGCACAATCAATCGACAAACCGCCTTTCTTTGACGGAGACCACTATGCCCATTGGAAGACAAAGATGAAATTCTTCTTGAAGTCAAGAGATTACAAGCTGTGGGACATAGTTGAAGATGGTCCGTTCGTGCCTCAAAGAAGTAAAGAGGAGTGGAGTGCCGACGATCGCAAGAAGATGGAGCTAAATTGCAAAGCCTTGCACATTCTATTTTGTGCATTTGGTCCATCCATCTATGAGAAGATGTCTTCTTGTGAGAGTGCCAAGGAGGTATGGGACAAGCTTGAAGTCACATACGAGGGGACAAATGAAGTCAAGGAGACCAAGATTGGGCTCCTAACCTTGGAGTATGAGAACTTCAAAATTTATCCGGAAGAGAACATCGAGAAGATGTTTGATAGGTTCTCCACCATCACCAACGGTCTTAAAGGTTTTGGAGAAGCCATCCCGGAAGAAAAGCTTGTTCGAAAGCTCATCTACTCACTTCCCGAGTCTTGGGACTCAAAGAGGACCGCCATCATCGAAGCCAAAAATTTAAAGACTTTGAAGCTTGATGAACTCATGGGGTCACTCCTTACTCATCAAATCATGAAGAAGAACAAAGAGGATGAGAAGAAGAGGGAAGAAATTAGAGCTATGGGAGAGAAGAAAAGGGCTTGGCATCAATGCAAGTGCCATGGCTCTCAAATCCTCCACTTGCCACCATGTCTACACAAGTGAAGAGGAGGATGAAGATGAAGAGATAGTTCATCTCTTCAAGAAGTGTGCCCCGTTCATGATGAAAGCCTTGAGAGAGCTTGAACGAGAACCTAAGAGAAAGGAGATGGCAAGCACTTCAAGCCATAAGAAGAAGGCATATGTGGCTACTTGGAGTGATGAGGACTCCACCGACGATCAACAAGCCAACCTTTGCCTTATGGCCATCGAAGAAGATTCAAGGGTAACTTCTAATTCATCTACTTCATGTTCATATTCCTTTGATGAATTACAAGATGCCTATGATGATTTGGTTTTAGATTTTAAAAGCCACATTTTGAAAAACAATAAAATAATTTCAAAGTTAAAAATTCAAAATGATTTGCTTTCTAAAACCAAACTTGAACTTGAAGCAAAACTTGAAGAGTTTGAATTAAAATGTCTTGATTTACAAAAATTACTTCAAAATGTTCAAGAAGAAAAAAATTTGATTTCCAAAGAGCTTGAAAAGAAAAACAATTTGGGAAAAATCAAATTTTTATGTTAGACAATCTAGTGCCCCTAGATTTATTAAAGGAAAATGTTTTAGAAGTGTTTGGGTCCCAAAAGGACTAACCACTTCAATTAAAAAGGATGACATTGAAAAATGGATTCCTAAGGGGGCTAAAATTTGTGCTACTAATGTCCATGGATCCAAAGCAATTTGGATACCAAAAATTACTTGATTGTCTATTGTAGGTGTGATGGAGATGTTCAACAAGTCAAACATTGAGGGGGAGCTCCATACACACAAGGAAGAACACTTGAAGAAGGAAGGCTTCACATCCTCCCTTGGACTCAAGTGTTGGTAAAATTTCTAGTTGTTTTGAATTAATTTGTCTTATTTTTAGTTTATTCAACTAGATGATCATATATGATGGACTAACATTTTTGATGATGCTTTGAGTAAGGGAGAGCCATTTTTAAACCAAATTCTTATTTTCATCAAAGTTTTTACCTCTATTGTTATTTTGAACTTAATGTTTTAAATTCTTTTTGATATAACAAAAAGGGGGAGAAATTGGTTTGAAAAATTGAATTTTCAAATGAATAAGGCGGAGCTTTATTTGATTTCATTTCCTTAATCTCTTATTCACATTTCTAAAGTTAAAGGAGGAGAATCCCAAACAATTTTTCAAGTGAGTTTTATTATATCAAAAAGGGGGAGATTGTAGAACTAATGTTTTGATATAATAATTGAAAAATGTTTTGGACTAATTTGAAAAGAATTTAAAACTTGTTTTTAAGTCCAAACAACTTGAAATTATGTTTGAGTATTTTAAAAGGTTTTTGGCAAAGATTTTTCATGTTTTAAACAACCAAACTTATATTTTCACGTGATCAGTATCGATACGGTTGTACCCGTACCGATATCATTTTGCCTCAGTTTGGCCACTGTCAAAACCCGTATCGATACAAGGGTTTAGTGTATCGATACGGAGTGGGGTCGTTTCGATACACCACGTCAGCGTACCGATCCCATTTCAACCACCCCAACGGCTATTTCCCAACAGCCATTTAAATATCAAGCCGTATCGATACCGTTTCACGTGTATCGATACCCTTATGCTGGCAAGAGCCCAACGGCTATTTCCTCAAGAAGGACGTATCGATACCGTTCCACGTGTATCGATACTGGTAGCTGCAGAACAGCATTTATGAAGGGAAATAAAGTCCTCAACGGCTCCAATTCATCCCCAACGGCTAGTAACAGCTACAAACTCATTTGGGAGTATAAAAGGGACCTCCAAGCATCAAGAGAAGGCTAATGCTCATATTGTCAAACATCAAATGATCAAGAAATTGTCTTAGTGCTTAATTTGTCATTTCTTGTATAGACAAACACTAGTGAGCCAAAATTGTCAAATTTGCTCAAGTGTTTTAGGTTTTGGGTGAGTGCTTCATTGTGCAAACAAACACCTATTAGAGGGTTTAAGTTTGCTTTTATTTATCTCTTTGTAAAAGAGGGTTTTGATCAAGGCTTTGGGTAGAAGCTTGATCGGTTGTAAGAGTTT
This sequence comes from Hibiscus tridactylites, assembly GCA_958450335.1. Lineage (NCBI taxonomy): Eukaryota > Viridiplantae > Streptophyta > Magnoliopsida > Malvales > Malvaceae > Hibiscus > Hibiscus tridactylites. Next base: position 68,500,770 of record OY288273.1, read on the forward strand.
CCTCCTAATCCTAGAAAAGGGGACGAATCAATAGTGGATTGATTGTGAAATCCTTAGTGAGAAGCTAAGGTAGTGGATGTAGACCTTGGTTAGAAGTTTGAACCACTATAAATCATTGTGTCAATCTTTATTTTAGCTTCCTCAACCCTCCCACCCAAAAATTCACCTCTCCACCACTTGGTGAGCAACTTTGGTTGATCCAATCGAGCTCCACTCAACTCAACATGTTGATTTGCACGGAGATTGAGGTAAACTTCCCGGTTTACTTCAATATTGAGGTAAAAAGAAAAAAAGGTCATGTATTGAGGTAAACGTCCCGGTTTACTTCAATATTCACTGTGTGACCCGTTCGGTTCGGTCGGGCGTCTAGGCCGGGTCGAGGGGGTTATATTTGGAGGTATTAGATCCATGTTACGAAAGAGTGGGATATTGGTAAGTTTATATGACATAATTGCAAATTGTCCGATGATGTTGCTTTGCACGAAGATTATTATAGACATGTTGATGTAGATAGAATATTGTTGATGCTATGCACGATGGTTGTGGTATACGTGTTAACTGCTATATACATGTTGATGTTGTGAGTTGATCTTGTTGGTTGATGTGCATGGTGTTTGCAATATGTATGTTGATTGTCTTATATTATGTTGGGAAAAAAAATTAGGATACCAATTGCCTTATTACTATAGTCCAAAATATTTTGGTTTGTGAAGGAAGTCTTGGATCCTTGCTTAAAGTTGGCCTGAATGTTTTGTTTTGTTAGTGTATTATTATACCGTAGATATTTCTTTTAGCAAAATAAATCTAGGAGAGAGTTGCGATCTAGTATGATTGTTGTTGTTGTTGGGCAAGGAGTGGAGGAGTGTGTTATGTCTGCTGGGGGTTTGACTCCCCGAAGTAAGTACAACATGTATCGGTTGGGCCAATGTTGAATGAAACTTTTTTGGCCTGGCTTAACTCAGTGAACTACCATTACCTACATCACCTTCACTGTCAAGAGCAGTACCTTTTTCGGGTGTTTATGGACTTTTCCAGAGCAATGCTATAATTCTTGTGCGAGTGTGTGCAGGTTTTGTGAACATATATGTGTGCCTAGACTACTTAGTAACTAGAACTGTTATTCTACTCACTTGAGTTTTATTTCAATCTAATTTATTTTACTGGAGGCAATTCTTAGGCTCCTTTAGTTTTTTCTAACTTAGACAAAGTTTTTCTTTTTTCTACTAGAGTCGGTTTTGGGCACCTCTAGCTATCTTCCTAGAGCCGGTGTTAGGCACCTCTAGGGGTAACTGAGTCTAAGTTTTTGTTTTCTTCTTCTTCTTCTTCTTCTTCTTCTTCTTCTTCTTTCTAACTCAGGTGGTTAAGCTTCCTATTCTAAGTTTACTACAGTCGTCTAGACATCATATAAGTCACAAAGGTGTTTTTAAAGTTCAGAACTATAGTAAGGCTCTAGATAATTCCTAATACCCTAAAGACATTGTCACGACAGAGATTGTCGCGGCAGGTAAGTGCATTTCAAAGACTTAAGCCATTTTTTTGACACAAAAATTAACTCGAATTGGGATACAAATTAAAATAAGTTCATTAATTAAAGGAGGACTGCCTACCCCAAAACTCGAGGGTTTCATTGTCCTCAATGAATGGCACAAACAAAAAACTAAAAACATCACAAATATCAAATAAAAACAGGACGAAAAAAGAGTAAAAGAACTTAAATTGAAGAGTTGTCGTCGCCGCTGCTGTCTATGCGGAGCTGCCTGCGGGTAGTTACTTAGGTGGCAGAGGTTGGCTTTGGAGTTGGCGATGGTGAGGCTACCTTCTTCTTGGCCTCTCGAGGTGGCTGGACTTTAGTAGGTGAGATTTATGGGGCCTTGTCCAGGACCTCGAGTTCATTGTGGCTGCTACTGCTGTTGTTGTTGTCTGCTCTGTCGCGGTAGGGTCCCTCAACATCGATGTCAAGTCGTTTCTTCTTCATCTGAGGGAAGTCCTTGGCTATCTCCCGGACGACAGAGGGCTCAGAGTCAGAGTCATCCTGCCAGGCTGAGGACGAGGAGAAACCTTCGAAATAGTTGGGATCTATCGCTGGTAGTGGTTCCTTCCTTTTGGTTCATCGAGGGGTGGCAGATCATCTGTCGCCGTCTCCGACCGTGGCAGAGGGTGTAGTAGAGGCAGTAGTCGGCATGGGTGTTTTAGGGCTGGCAGCAGGTATAGGGGTGGCAAGAAGAGTTTCTGGAAAAGAGGGAAACTACATGTTTGGATAATTTAACTCAACTTTTATAAAGTTTACCGTGGCAGTGGTGAAATCCCTCATGTATTCTATGAATCCCAGCTGTCGTGCCTCCATCTTCTTTAGTAGTTGGATTATCTAGTTGGAGGAGGTGGCTTCTGGGTGTACAGGTTCTGTCGGCTCGGGCTCTACCGTTACAGGTTCTGTGGAGTCTGGTTATGTCGTCGGCTCTGTCATAGTAGATGGATCTACATAAGCCATTGTGGTGGCTACTTTCAATTCAATCAAGTTGTAGATGTTCTGCTGCGTCCACCCTTTGCCTTGGATCTTAACGTCTTCATCAATTTCGGGCACATTGTGGGCTCAGCAGAGGGATGTGATGAGGTAGTGGAAAAAGAGGGGACCCATTCCTCTTAGTGCACATTCATGGATTCCATCGAGGATGTATTTACCTATGTTGATTTGTCGCTCGTTAATGATGGAGTGTACAAGGGCAAGCCTTGGTCGGTCCACTATTGTGTTGTGTGATGTCGGCATGAGATGCTTCTTTACAAAGTGGTTCAAGAGCTTTGCAACATGTGTGAGTTGGGCTCTTCGCACCGTCCATCTGTGTTTTGGATCATCGTTCCAGTTGGTGCCCTCCTCAGTGAGGTCTACCATGATGTCGTCACAGTCTGCCGACGATAGACTGCTGATAAACCTGTTGTGTGCATCCCCATTTCTGCCCACATATATGTGATAGAGTGTATTGATGTTGGCTGGCTCAAGAGAGAATTCCTTACCAATAACAGTTATTGTCGTGGCATCCATGGATGTGACGGCAGCATAAAACTCGCGTACGAGTATAACGCTCATCTCTTCTGGTTGTGGTGCGAACATCTGCCACTTTAATGCCATGATCTGTTTGGATATAAACCCTTCGAGCTTTAGATCTCCTGTTTTCTTCGTGTAGGTGAAGCCTCTTTCTTCCCACATCTCCTATTTTTGAAAAGAATCATAGTATCTCTTCTCTGAATCTGCCGAGGCAAACCTCTTGTGCATTCTGTTGTGGCTGGGAGTAGAGACTGTCGCGGCAGATGAGGAGGCAGCACTTCTTCTGGTCTATCTTGTTGTCATTGTAAGGAACTATAGAAATGAAAGGAAATAATTGAAAAGCTAAAATGTTTGGAAACAAAGTGGAGAGAAGAGAGTGAGGTGAAAAATGAAATGGAGTTGATGGTTTATATAAAACAGGGTTCTACCCGTTGAAGCTGTAATGGGTTGCGTGAAAAATGGAGCCAGTTGTCCTGTGGTTTCCTAACACATCAGTTACGCGTTTCCGTGTCTGTTGTGCGTCTGTTACGCGTTTCTGTTAATGTCGCGACAGCGTGGTGACTGGCTGTCACAACAGCCTTGTTACTATTGGGCTTCTTTGGTTGTTATGAATGTGGTGGACTGGTTCACTCTTTCTCTTTACTTTGCTTCCATTATTTACTTGAAAACTAAAATAAACAAAATATTAAATTCTTATTTCCTAAAACATTAAAAATATAAATAAATAGAATAAAATAAACCTAAGTTAAATTAGGGATGCCTTGAGGGGCATATCCTAAAGTAACTACTTCCTTCTCTCTTGGGGCTTCAGTCCCCTGATAATTCTTTAGCCTTTGTCCATTCACTTTGAATTGGTGCTCGTCCTTAATTGATCTGATTGTGATGGCACTATGATGAAAAACCTGGACTACTTGGAAGGGTCCAAACCATCTAGATTTTATCTAACCTGGGAAAAGCTTCATCCTAGAGTTGAACAACAACACCTTCTGCCCTGGAGTGAACTATCGTGGCAACAGTTTTTTGCCGTGCCACTTCTTTGTTTTGTCTTTATAAATTCTGGCGTTGTCGTAGGCCATGGCTCGAATTTCTTCAATTTCATTCAAGTCCAGCAGCCTTTTTTGCCTTGCTTTGTCCTAGTTCATGTTAACTGTCTTGATAGCCCAATATGCCTTATGTTCTATCTCGATAGGTAGGTGGCAAGTTTTTCCGTAGATGAGGCGATAGGGTGACATTCCCAATGGTGTCTTAAATGCAATTCTGTAGGCCATAATGCATCATTCAGGTGAAGAGACCAGTCATTTCTAGTTGGTTTAACCATTTTTTTCCAGGATGTTCTTCACTTCTCTGTTTGAGATTTCAGCCTGCCTATTGGTTTGAGGGTGATATGATGTTGTGATCTTGTGTTTAACTCTATACTTCTTCAATGCACTAGCAATTACCCTGTTGTCAAAGTGCCTACCCTCATCACTAATGATCACCCATGGGATACCAAACCTTGTGAAGATATTTGTGTGGAGAAATCTTTGCATGGTCTTGGCATCATTCTTTTGCGTGGTGATAGCCCTTATCCACTTGGACACGTAGTCTACTACCAACAATATGTACAAATTCCCACAAGAGGCTGGGAATGGTCCCATGAAGTCGATTCCCCAAACATAAAATTTTTTGACTTCAAGAATGTTCTGCAGGGGCATCTCATGCCTTCTAGAGATGTTTCCAGTCCTTTGGCATTTGTCGCAGTGCTTGTAAAAGGCTTGTGCATCCTTGAACAATGTGGGCAAAAAAAAAACAGACTGTAGAACCTTGGCAGCAGTTATGTTTCCTCCAATGTGTCCTCCAATGTGTCCTCCATAAGAAGCTGCATGGCAGTGGTAGATCACTTCTTCCTGTTCTTCTTGTGGTATGCATCTCATGATGATGTGATCTGCACAGTTCTTAAATAGAAGAGGTTCGTCCCAATAATAATTTTTTGCGTCATTTTGGAACCTCTTCCTTGCTTGGTAACTAAGTTCAGGAGGTAATAAACCACTCACAATGTAATTTACTATGTCAGCATACCAAGGGATTTCAGGAAGCTTACCTGCTGCCATGGATATTGCGGCAGTACTGGTGGCAGTGAATAACTGCTCGTCTGGGAAGGTCTTGTAACGCCCCGGTTTTGGGCTCAGAAGTTTTGGCGTTGACCGGTTCGGTCAAAGTGCTGATCGAATATATAAGAGGGAATTTAGGAAAACCTAGTACGGGTTGCATTAAAAATATGGAAAAATATTCTAAAATCATCTTTTAATATATAAAAGTGAACTGTGAAATCAATTTTGGAAAATGAGGTTCGGAAGGTTGACATTTTGGCTAGTGACCAAAATGTAATTTTTGAAAGTTGCGGGACAGTTTTATAAAGGATTGAAACTTTGAATCTTTAAGGAGCTATTATTCCAAAAAGGATTTCTCCAGATTTTTCTAAGATATTTTAAGTCTAAAATCTGATTTTAAAGATTATGAAAAGAGAGGGAAAAATCATTTTAACTAATTCCAACTAATTTTCTATTTTCTCTCAAATTCTCTTTTCTCTCATTTTCTCTCTACCCAAACAAGATTTCCTCAGATTTCTTTCTCTGATTTTGATATCTTAATCTCTCATTTCAATTCTTATTTGATTCCTAATCATCTCATCATCAAAACCTCTCAATTTACAAATTGTTTCATCAAGCATTTTGGCTCTAAAATGGAGAAATTCAAGTTTGGAGGTAAGAACGTCCTTCTCCTCTAAACTATCAGTTCTTTACTGAAATTCCTAAGTTCTCAATCCTTGATTCATGTTTTATTAAAGGCTTTTCAATTGAGATCTTGATTTTTTGGCTAAAATGCAAGATTTGGTGATTTTGGTGAAATTTTCGTGTGATCTGTTTGGGCAGTGTTTTGAGGTGTCAAAATGATGTTAAATGAATGCTAAATTGATTAGAAGTTGAGGTTTAATCAATGCAATCCCGGATAGGTTGAATTTCCTAAGTTTGGCTTGAGTTTTTGGTTGTTTTTGGAGTGTAATTGGTGATCTGTTATACCTGGAGGTATAAGGACGTGGTTGTGATCATTTTGCATGTTATTTGATGTATAAAAATGGTTAGAAGTGATGGATCTTGGCTGGGTTAAGTTTTGGAAGTGTTTGGAGGTGATTTCGGTTGTGTTTGGTAGCCAAATTGCTAGTTTTGTGATGAGCAGCGAGTTGTGTTGATGTTGCTGGTGTTTTAATGCATATGGATGCATTAATGTTCTGTTTTTATGTGCTTGAAACAGGGGAGGTTGATCCTTGAGCTTTGGAGGTGTTTTCGGAAGGTTTCGGAAGCTTGGGAAGCTTGTTGGCTAGCTTGTTTGGTAATCGGTGAGTGAAGTTGGGATTTCAGCTTTTGAAACATGGTTTGAAGGTTTTTGGGAGCTTAGTTAAGCCTAAACAACTTTGCTAAGCTCAAGAGTAAGTGAAGAGGTTTTTGCTCTTGGATTGTGTATGTTTTGGCTTTAAAATCAATTGTGGTTGATGATTGATTTGCATGTGTTATTGCATGGTTAAATTCTGTTTTGTAAGTATGTTTAGCATGGTTTAATGCTGGTTTTGAAAGTCAAGTGAGAAGGATGCTCAAGGTAAGAGATCCTTGGTTATGTTTATGGAAATTGTGATTTTGATGCATAGTGATGCATGTTGTTCATTGGCTTTGTATGATGCTTAAAAACAGTGAGTTGATGATGATTAATGATGATAATTGTACCCTTTTGCATATTGTTTATGCATGTGAATCATTGAGCTAATGATGTGATGGTTTTGCATTATGTGTATGCATGTGAATCATTGAGCTAATGATGTGATGGCCTTGCATTATGTTTATGCATGTGGAACATTGGATATTATGGTAAGATGGTTATGTTGGCAAGAGATGTGAATGGTTCTTGGTTCGTTGATCGGGTATAATTAGCCGGCTATAGGATTGGGTGCACCGTGAATAAAGTCGCCTTGAAGGCGGAGTGGTCAAGTGTGGACCGGTTAGACTCCCCTCAAGTATTCCTAACGAGAAGAGGTCATAGTGGAGGTTGTTGCCCACTCGAGGACCTAAGTTGTTAAGGTCATAATGGAGGTTGTTGCCCATTCGAGGACCTTGGTTAAGTAAAGGTTATAAGGTGGTTAAAAGTCCTTATGTGAGAACCTTGTACTTGTTAAGATCACAATGGCTATGGTTAAGTCCATGTGTGGATCTTGTGTGTGATGTCCCGTTCCTCGTTAGATGATGTCTACAACTACCAATCGGTTATGCAAAGGTTGTATGGTGGTTGAAAGTCCATACGGAAAAGATCTTGTGCATGTCAAGGGTGTATGGCGGTTGGAAGTCCATACATGGTAACCTTGAAGAAAAGCTAAGGTTGTATGGTGTTTAAAAGTCCATGCATGGGAACCTTAGGTTGTTAAGGTCAAATGGAGGTTGATGCCCATTTGGAAGACCTTGGATTGGGTAGGGTGTAGGAAGCGTTGGGACACGCTTGTAATCCGCGTATCCGATCGGGTTGAAAGTTGGAAAGTGAATATGGTTGATCTCTTGGAAGCCAATATAATGTTCTTGATCATGTGAAGCATGGGATTGCTTGAAATGATGCATGGTTGCATGTGAAGCATGAGATTGCTTGAAATGATGCATGGTTGCATGTGAAGCATGAGATTGCTTGAAATGATGCATGGTTGCATGTGAAGCATGAGATGCTTGAGTTGATGCATGTTTGCATGAGAAGCATGAGATGCTTGGTAAGATGCATTGTTGCATGAAATGTGTATAATGCTAGTGAAAGCATGTTACTTGTATGTTGAACAAGTGTTGGTTATCATTTGTTAAATGATGCATGAGAGCATGGATTACCTATGTTGCATTGGAGTCATGTATGACTTGTTGTTAAAGGCATGTGAATATGATGTTATGGTTTTATAATGCCTTGATTAAATGCATGAAATGGTTTAATTGAACTATGGTTTTAAATGGTTTCTTGCTTGATGTGGTTTCCAAGTTAAAGAAAGGTATGTTGTGGGAAGGATGTGTTTTCCATGGTTTTGTTTAAGCTTGGCATATGGTGTTTATGCATGATTTGAGCTTGATGTTGAAAAGAGTTTTCAAACGTGGTTTTGGAAAGCAAATCGGGTAGGTTTTTATGTGTTTTAAAGACCCGCTGCATTGATGGTGTTTTGGTTTTGAGCATTCCTCACTAAGCATTATGTGCTTACGCTCCTTTTTGTCCATCAATGCAGATTCTTGAAGTGTTGGGCAGCAAGGAGCAAGGGATTCAAGGTGGACTCCAATGGAGATGTATGTCTCGGTGAATAGCTATAGTTAATAAGGGCAATGGGGTAGAATCTCTCGGATTGTTGTTATTGTGATCGTACGTGTTGATCAAGAATGTTTAAGTACTGTTGTTAATGTTGTTGAATCATGAATTGGTTTGATTGTGTTTGAATTGAAAGGTTTGTGCTTAAATGGTTGCTTGAGTAGGAAGCATGCCTATAGAATTGGGGCTTTTCATATGTGTTGATCATATGTTGAATTGTTGATGCAAGTATGTCTCTTTTATGTTGAATTGCATGTTGGCAAAGTTTGGTGGCTTTTGGAGCATGTTTGAATGATCAATTGTGTGTTTGAGTGAGCAAAATGCAACATTCTGGGCTAGGTGTTTCGGAACAGGCAACACCGTTTCGGAACGGGTGCCCTGCATAAACCCAGGCGTCCGAAACGGGTGTCACCGTTCCGAAACGGAAGGCATTCTGCCAGACCCCCGTTGCGGAACGCGTTGCGGAACGGCCCGTGTTTCGGAACGGCCTTGGCCTGTTTCGGAACTGGTGACCGTTGGGGGCTGACATGGGCGGTTAAATGTTTCAAAATGTTTGCATTTTGGTCCTGAATCTTGTTTGTGCAATTGTATGAGTTCGGGGTGTCCGTTTGAGCTGAAATTTGGCAGAGAAGCATGAAACATGATTAATTTCAAGTTGGTAACTTAAAATCTGGTTAAGTCCTTAAAGTTTTCAGAAATTACAATTTGGTCCCTAAAGTTGTAATTTGTTCAATTGGGTCCCTGTTTGATCTCTGATGTTTGTGATCTTTGAGCATGGTCTTTGTGTGATCACATCTAAGGTTAATGTGCATCTAGATAAGTTTTTAAAAAAAAGGGTCGTTAATCAAGGTTGACTTTCGGGTTGACTTTGGTTTTCCCCGTGTAATCTTCGTAGTTCGGGTCAACCGTCTAGGCCGGGCTACGGGGGTTACATTTGGTGGTATCAGAGCTGAGTTGCGAAGGTTGGGGAAAACGGTAAGTTGTTGTGGTAAGTGTGCTTGATGTTTACCTTGTTGTATGATTGGAAGCTGGTTGAAGCATGTGTTCTGAATATGCTGTTAATGGTTTTAAGCATGTTGCTGATGTATGCAAGCATGATTTGTGGTTATGAATCTTGGTTGAGATCATGTGGATATGTGTTGATGTTATGAGCTGATGCTATGCATGATGAATGTGTTTTGAGCATGTTATGTTGTTAATGTGCTGGTGCTGTTGGATGTTGTTTGGTGTAAGCATGATCAAGGTATGTTGTTGATATGCTTGATGTTGTGATGTTCATGTTGTGTTGGCTGTTATGTCGTGTAAAGGGGAGGATTCGGGATACCCATTGCCTTATTAATATAGCTATTGTGTTATTTTGGAGTTGGAGTTTGAATCCTTGCTTAATGCTGGTCTAACAGGTTTTGTTTGTTTGTTGTGATTGTATGTTGTTTGTTGTTAGTGGTATGGCAAAGTTGATGAAGGAATGGAGGATGAGTGAAATGGTTGCTGCCTTGGGGCAGGTTGTTAAGGCAAAGAATTCGCCCTATTGTAAAGGTGTTTTGTCTCAGTCTTCTGTGACTGAAGTTGAGATGGTAAGGCAAGGGAAGAAAGCTGGTTCCGGGATGGAAAGTTCTTTATCTGTTGATCAGGAGGTGTTGGGAACATCTCAGGCTACGGTTGAGGTAGAATCAGTAGATGTGCTGGCTAAATGTGTGGGTTTGCCGAAACAGTATTTGTTTGATTTGGGTGCTGAGGAGTACCATGGTTCTTCCCCGGAGATGTTTGAGGCTTGGTTGGCCAATGTAGTTCTGATTTTGGATCAGGAAGACTGTGATTATGCCTGTAAGCTGGGGAGTGTTGTTTCTTTGATGTTGGAGGATGCTTGTTCTTGGTGGACATCTGTGGCTGTGGCGTCACATATTCCTGATATTGATTGGGATTTCTTTGTATCTGCTTTCTATGAAAGGTATCTTGGAAGGGAATTTCCAAGGGTTGAGCAAGGTGTGGCTAATGCTGTTGGTGAGCAAGTGTTGCTTGAGCAAGGAGTGGGAGCTCAGTCATCTGTTTGTGACCGTTGTAAAAGGCAACATGTTGGAAATTGTTGGGGCGCAGGTGTTTGTTGGAATTGTGGTTCCAAGTTGCATGTTAAGCGTGACTGTCCTCATGGAGTGAAGTCAGCTTTTATGTTGGCTAAAGGATTTTTGAAAGGTCGTGAGCACGGCCGAGGCGAGGTTCAGAAGTGGCAGAAAAAGCAGAAGGTTGTGAAGAGTGTGGGAAATGAAGTTTGCTGGAAGTGTGGGTCTGCTGGACACATGAAGCGTGATTGCTTGATGTTGGCGCGGAACAGTCAAGGTTTCTAATCGCAAGGAGTTGGTGGTGACCCAGGAGTGTTTGTCGGTGCTGCAAGGGTGCAACTGAAGGATGTTGGTTCCGCAAGGAAGAGAGCTCGTTCGATGAAGCTTCAGGGTGGTGTTGTGTTTTCAGGTAACCTTGTTAAGTGATCTTTGCTTTAGTTGCCTTAGTTTGGTTTCTGTTGGTTTTTTCCTTGCGTGGTAAGTTTAGTCTTGTTGCTAGCATGTTTGGAGTAATGGTAGTTGTGGTTTGGTAATTATCTGGGGTGTGAAGTAAGCTTGAATAAGTATCTTGTGGTTAATGGTTGTTAGTATGATGGAGATAGTTAAGTTAAAGGTGAGTAAGAGGTTGTTCTTAGACAGATTTTGAGGATGTTATTGGAGGGTGTGAACTGGCATTCATGCACAGTTAAAAGCTTTGATATGTACTATATTATATATGTTGGTCCATGCATACATGTGGCATGACATTAGAGGTTTTGCATACATGTACATCAGACATTGATAGGGCATGTAGGTGATCATGCATACGATGTTCACGCTCGCTAATAACTAATCGAATCTGTTAGTGTTGTGGTTGAGTTAAGTGTGATGATGGGTTTTTAGAGGGTGTTTGGTGCTGAGTGGGAGTTAGAAGTGCTGGAGTTTGTTATCTAGTTGTTTGTGATGGTGAGAGTGGAATGGCTTGTTGGTAGAAGGATAGTGTTTGTTGCTCTGGAAGTTTGATGGTTTGGTGGTGAAAGGTATTGTTTGAGGTTAGTATCGGTTAAGTGGTTTGTTGAGTTTAAAGGAAGTGGTAGTTCCTTGGTGCTAAGTGATGTTGCAGTTTGAGGTTGTGTTTCCAGGTGCTGAAGTGGTTTAGCTTTTAAGTTGTTGTGAAAGGGTTGTGTTTGTTCTTGGCAATCTTTGAAGAGTTCTGAAGTTGTTATGTGTGTTTTGGTTCAGTAATGTTCTGGTAGTGCAAGTGTTCTGGTTGAGTTTGTAATGAAAAGACTGTGAAAGATCGAAGGTTTTCGTTGGTTGTTTGGATTCTTGTGAAGCAGTGGTTGGCTAGTTGTGGTTAAGAAAGTTCTGTTTGAAGTCTGTTGATGGTATGTAGAACGGTTGAAGGTTTCAAGTTGGGTTTGAGATGTAATTTTTGATATTTGGGTAAATAGTGCTGGTGAGCTGTTATGGTAGTGTCTTTGGCGGATGTGAAGGATTGTCAGCTTCGTTAGAGAGTTTGTGTGAACAGTTGATGTTTAAGGATTTCTGCTTGTTGGGAAAATCTTTGGAAAAGGTTTGGGAATCGCAAGAGTTTTAGAGGCTGAGAGGTTGCCTAGTGGTCAAGTTGGTTTGGTTGTTGTCTTTGTGTAGACAAGTCTTGGGAGTTGTGTGTTACAGTGTTGTTTGCTGTAAGAGCTGAAGTTCTTCAGGTTGATGTGGGATTGCGCATAATCTGGTTGTGTGGAAGGTTGGGTTATGGTTACCCTTGAGAGTGTGGATTTGTGAACAGTGAGTGGTGGAAGTTTTGTGTGGAAAGTGATCAGTGGTGTTGGTTAAGGCTTTTGTGTTGCCTTGTGTGTGTTGCTTGAAAAGGTTGTGGTTCTCTTTTCGCCGGTTGAAATTTCGAGGATGAAATTTCCTAAGGGGGGGAGAGTTGTAACGCCCCGGTTTTGGGCTCAGAAGTTTTGGCGTTGACCGGTTCGGTCAAAGTGCTGATCGAATATATAAGAGGGAATTTAGGAAAACCTAGTTCGGGTTGCATTAAAAATATGGAAAAATATTCTAAAATCATCTTTTAATATATAAAAGTGAACTGTGAAATCAATTTTGGAAAATGAGGTTCAGAAGGTTGACATTTTGGCTAGTGACCAAAATGTAATTTTTGAAAGTTGCGGGACAGTTTTATAAAGGATTGAAACTTTGAATCTTTAAGGAGCTATTATTCCAAAAAGGATTTCTCCAGATTTTTCTAAGATATTTTAAGTCTAAAATCTGATTTTAAAGATTATGAAAAGAGAGGGAAAAATCATTTTAACTAATTCCAACTAATTTTCTATTTTCTCTCAAATTCTCTTTTCTCTCATTTTCTCTCTACCCAAACAAGATTTCCTCAGATTTCTTTCTCTGATTTTGATATCTTAATCTCTCATTTCAATTCTTATTTGATTCCTAATCATCTCATCATCAAAACCTCTCAATTTACAAATTGTTTCATCAAGCATTTTGGCTCTAAAATGGAGAAATTCAAGTTTGGAGGTAAGAACGTCCTTCTCCTCTAAACTATCAGTTCTTTACTGAAATTCCTAAGTTCTCAATCCTTGATTCATGTTTTATTAAAGGCTTTTCAATTGAGATCTTGATTTTTTGGCTAAAATGCAAGATTTGGTGATTTTGGTGAAATTTTCGTGTGATCTGTTTGGGCAGTGTTTTGAGGTGTCAAAATGATGTTAAATGAATGCTAAATTGATTAGAAGTTGAGGTTTAATCAATGCAATCCCGGATAGGTTGAATTTCCTAAGTTTGGCTTGAGTTTTTGGTTGTTTTTGGAGTGTAATTGGTGATCTGTTATACCTGGAGGTATAAGGACGTGGTTGTGATCATTTTGCATGTTATTTGATGTATAAAAATGGTTAGAAGTGATGGATCTTGGCTGGGTTAAGTTTTGGAAGTGTTTGGAGGTGATTTCGGTTGTGTTTGGTAGCCAAATTGCTAGTTTTGTGATGAGCAGCGAGTTGTGTTGATGTTGCTGGTGTTTTAATGCATATGGATGCATTAATGTTCTGTTTTTATGTGCTTGAAACAGGGGAGGTTGATCCTTGAGCTTTGGAGGTGTTTTCGGAAGGTTTCGGAAGCTTGGGAAGCTTGTTGGCTAGCTTGTTTGGTAATCGGTGAGTGAAGTTGGGATTTCAGCTTTTGAAACATGGTTTGAAGGTTTTTGGGAGCTTAGTTAAGCCTAAACAACTTTGCTAAGCTCAAGAGTAAGTGAAGAGGTTTTTGCTCTTCGATTGTGTATGTTTTGGCTTTAAAATCAATTGTGGTTGATGATTGATTTGCATGTGTTATTGCATGGTTAAATTCTGTTTTGTAAGTATGTTTAGCATGGTTTAATGCTGGTTTTGAAAGTCAAGTGAGAAGGATGCTCAAGGTAAGAGATCCTTGGTTATGTTTATGGAAATTGTGATTTTGATGCATAGTGATGCATGTTGTTCATTGGCTTTGTATGATGCTTAAAAACAGTGAGTTGATGATGATTAATGATGATAATTGTACCCTTTTGCATATTGTTTATGCATGTGAATCATTGAGCTAATGATGTGATGGTTTTGCATTATGTGTATGCATGTGAATCATTGAGCTAATGATGTGATGGCCTTGCATTATGTTTATGCATGTGGAACATTGGATATTATGGTAAGATGGTTATGTTGGCAAGAGATGTGAATGGTTCTTGGTTCGTTGATCGGGTATAATTAGCCGGCTATAGGATTGGGTGCACCGTGAATAAAGTCGCCTTGAAGGCGGAGTGGTCAAGTGTGGACCGGTTAGACTCCCCTCAAGTATTCCTAACGAGAAGAGGTCATAGTGGAGGTTGTTGCCCACTCGAGGACCTAAGTTGTTAAGGTCATAATGGAGGTTGTTGCCCATTCGAGGACCTTGGTTAAGTAAAGGTTATAAGGTGGTTAAAAGTCCTTATGTGAGAACCTTGTACTTGTTAAGATCACAATGGCTATGGTTAAGTCCATGTGTGGATCTTGTGTGTGATGTCCCGTTCCTCGTTAGATGATGTCTACAACTACCAATCGGTTATGCAAAGGTTGTATGGTGGTTGAAAGTCCATACGGAAAAGATCTTGTGCATGTCAAGGGTGTATGGCGGTTGGAAGTCCATACATGGTAACCTTGAAGAAAAGCTAAGGTTGTATGGTGTTTAAAAGTCCATGCATGGGAACCTTAGGTTGTTAAGGTCAAATGGAGGTTGATGCCCATTTGGAAGACCTTGGATTGGGTAGGGTGTAGGAAGCGTTGGGACACGCTTGTAATCCGCGTATCCGATCGGGTTGAAAGTTGGAAAGTGAATATGGTTGATCTCTTGGAAGCCAATATAATGTTCTTGATCATGTGAAGCATGGGATTGCTTGAAATGATGCATGGTTGCATGTGAAGCATGAGATTGCTTGAAATGATGCATGGTTGCATGTGAAGCATGAGATTGCTTGAAATGATGCATGGTTGCATGTGAAGCATGAGATGCTTGAGTTGATGCATGTTTGCATGAGAAGCATGAGATGCTTGGTAAGATGCATTGTTGCATGAAATGTGTATAATGCTAGTGAAAGCATGTTACTTGTATGTTGAACAAGTGTTGGTTATCATTTGTTAAATGATGCATGAGAGCATGGATTACCTATGTTGCATTGGAGTCATGTATGACTTGTTGTTAAAGGCATGTGAATATGATGTTATGGTTTTATAATGCCTTGATTAAATGCATGAAATGGTTTAATTGAACTATGGTTTTAAATGGTTTCTTGCTTGATGTGGTTTCCAAGTTAAAGAAAGGTATGTTGTGGGAAGGATGTGTTTTCCATGGTTTTGTTTAAGCTTGGCATATGGTGTTTATGCATGATTTGAGCTTGATGTTGAAAAGAGTTTTCAAACGTGGTTTTGGAAAGCAAATCGGGTAGGTTTTTATGTGTTTTAAAGACCCGCTGCATTGATGGTGTTTTGGTTTTGAGCATTCCTCACTAAGCATTATGTGTTTACGCTCCTTTTTGTCCATCAATGCAGATTCTTGAAGTGTTGGGCAGCAAGGAGCAAGGGATTCAAGGTGGACTCCAATGGAGATGTATGTCTCGGTGAATAGCTATAGTTAATAAGGGCAATGGGGTAGAATCTCTCGGATTGTTGTTATTGTGATCGTACGTGTTGATCAAGAATGTTTAAGTACTGTTGTTAATGTTGTTGAATCATGAATTGGTTTGATTGTGTTTGAATTGAAAGGTTTGTGCTTAAATGGTTGCTTGAGTAGGAAGCATGCCTATAGAATTGGGGCTTTTCATATGTGTTGATCATATGTTGAATTGTTGATGCAAGTATGTCTCTTTTATGTTGAATTGCATGTTGGCAAAGTTTGGTGGCTTTTGGAGCATGTTTGAATGATCAATTGTGTGTTTGAGTGAGCAAAATGCAACATTCTGGGCTAGGTGTTTCGGAACAGGCAACACCGTTTCGGAACGGGTGCCCTGCATAAACCCAGGCGTCCGAAACGGGTGTCACCGTTCCGAAACGGAAGGCATTCTGCCAGACCCCCGTTGCGGAACGCGTTGCGGAACGGCCCGTGTTTCGGAACGGCCTTGGCCTGTTTCGGAACTGGTGACCGTTGGGGGCTGACATGGGCGGTTAAATGTTTCAAAATGTTTGCATTTTGGTCCTGAATCTTGTTTGTGCAATTGTATGAGTTCGGGGTGTCCGTTTGAGCTGAAATTTGGCAGAGAAGCATGAAACATGATTAATTTCAAGTTGGTAACTTAAAATCTGGTTAAGTCCTTAAAGTTTTCAGAAATTACAATTTGGTCCCTAAAGTTGTAATTTGTTCAATTGGGTCCCTGTTTGATCTCTGATGTTTGTGATCTTTGAGCATGGTCTTTGTGTGATCACATCTAAGGTTAATGTGCATCTAGATAAGTTTTTAAAAAAAAAGGGTCGTTAATCAAGGTTGACTTTCGGGTTGACTTTGGTTTTCCCCGTGTAATCTTCGTAGTTCGGGTCAACCGTCTAGGCCGGGCTACGGGGGTTACATTTGGTGGTATCAGAGCTGAGTTGCGAAGGTTGGGGAAAATGGTAAGTTGTTGTGGTAAGTGTGCTTGATGTTTACCTTGTTGTATGATTGGAAGCTGGTTGAAGCATGTGTTCTGAATATGCTGTTAATGGTTTTAAGCATGTTGCTGATGTATGCAAGCATGATTTGTGGTTATGAATCTTGGTTGAGATCATGTGGATATGTGTTGATGTTATGAGCTGATGCTATGCATGATGAATGTGTTTTGAGCATGTTATGTTGTTAATGTGCTGGTGCTGTTGGATGTTGTTTGGTGTAAGCATGATCAAGGTATGTTGTTGATATGCTTGATGTTGTGATGTTCATGTTGTGTTGGCTGTTATGTCGTGTAAAGGGGAGGATTCGGGATACCCATTGCCTTATTAATATAGCTATTGTGTTATTTTGGAGTTGGAGTTTGAATCCTTGCTTAATGCTGGTCTAACAGGTTTTGTTTGTTTGTTGTGATTGTATGTTGTTTGTTGTTAGTGGTATGGCAAAGTTGATGAAGGAATGGAGGATGAGTGAAATGGTTGCTGCCTTGGGGCAGGTTGTTAAGGCAAAGAATTCGCCCTATTGTAAAGGTGTTTTGTCTCAGTCTTCTGTGACTGAAGTTGAGATGGTAAGGCAAGGGAAGAAAGCTGGTTCCGGGATGGAAAGTTCTTTATCTGTTGATCAGGAGGTGTTGGGAACATCTCAGGCTACGGTTGAGGTAGAATCAGTAGATGTGCTGGCTAAATGTGTGGGTTTGCCGAAACAGTATTTGTTTGATTTGGGTGCTGAGGAGTACCATGGTTCTTCCCCGGAGATGTTTGAGGCTTGGTTGGCCAATGTAGTTCTGATTTTGGATCAGGAAGACTGTGATTATGCCTGTAAGCTGGGGAGTGTTGTTTCTTTGATGTTGGAGGATGCTTGTTCTTGGTGGACATCTGTGGCTGTGGCGTCACATATTCCTGATATTGATTGGGATTTCTTTGTATCTGCTTTCTATGAAAGGTATCTTGGAAGGGAATTTCCAAGGGTTGAGCAAGGTGTGGCTAATGCTGTTGGTGAGCAAGTGTTGCTTGAGCAAGGAGTGGGAGCTCAGTCATCTGTTTGTGACCGTTGTAAAAGGCAACATGTTGGAAATTGTTGGGGCGCAGGTGTTTGTTGGAATTGTGGTTCCAAGTTGCATGTTAAGCGTGACTGTCCTCATGGAGTGAAGTCAGCTTTTATGTTGGCTAAAGGATTTTTGAAAGGTCGTGAGCACGGCCGAGGCGAGGTTCAGAAGTGGCAGAAAAAGCAGAAGGTTGTGAAGAGTGTGGGAAATGAAGTTTGCTGGAAGTGTGGGTCTGCTGGACACATGAAGCGTGATTGCTTGATGTTGGCGCGGAACAGTCAAGGTTTCTAATCGCAAGGAGTTGGTGGTGACCCAGGAGTGTTTGTCGGTGCTGCAAGGGTGCAACTGAAGGATGTTGGTTCCGCAAGGAAGAGAGCTCGTTCGATGAAGCTTCAGGGTGGTGTTGTGTTTTCAGGTAACCTTGTTAAGTGATCTTTGCTTTAGTTGCCTTAGTTTGGTTTCTGTTGGTTTTTTCCTTGCGTGGTAAGTTTAGTCTTGTTGCTAGCATGTTTGGAGTAATGGTAGTTGTGGTTTGGTAATTATCTGGGGTGTGAAGTAAGCTTGAATAAGTATCTTGTGGTTAATGGTTGTTAGTATGATGGAGATAGTTAAGTTAAAGGTGAGTAAGAGGTTGTTCTTAGACAGATTTTGAGGATGTTATTGGAGGGTGTGAACTGGCATTCATGCACAGTTAAAAGCTTTGATATGTACTATATTATATATGTTGGTCCATGCATACATGTGGCATGACATTAGAGGTTTTGCATACATGTACATCAGACATTGATAGGGCATGTAGGTGATCATGCATACGATGTTCACGCTCGCTAATAACTAATCGAATCTGTTAGTGTTGTGGTTGAGTTAAGTGTGATGATGGGTTTTTAGAGGGTGTTTGGTGCTGAGTGGGAGTTAGAAGTGCTGGAGTTTGTTATCTAGTTGTTTGTGATGGTGAGAGTGGAATGGCTTGTTGGTAGAAGGATAGTGTTTGTTGCTCTGGAAGTTTGATGGTTTGGTGGTGAAAGGTATTGTTTGAGGTTAGTATCGGTTAAGTGGTTTGTTGAGTTTAAAGGAAGTGGTAGTTCCTTGGTGCTAAGTGATGTTGCAGTTTGAGGTTGTGTTTCCAGGTGCTGAAGTGGTTTAGCTTTTAAGTTGTTGTGAAAGGGTTGTGTTTGTTCTTGGCAATCTTTGAAGAGTTCTGAAGTTGTTATGTGTGTTTTGGTTCAGTAATGTTCTGGTAGTGCAAGTGTTCTGGTTGAGTTTGTAATGAAAAGACTGTGAAAGATCGAAGGTTTTCGTTGGTTGTTTGGATTCTTGTGAAGCAGTGGTTGGCTAGTTGTGGTTAAGAAAGTTCTGTTTGAAGTCTGTTGATGGTATGTAGAACGGTTGAAGGTTTCAAGTTGGGTTTGAGATGTAATTTTTGATATTTGGGTAAATAGTGCTGGTGAGCTGTTATGGTAGTGTCTTTGGCGGATGTGAAGGATTGTCAGCTTCGTCAGAGAGTTTGTGTGAACAGTTGATGTTTAAGGATTTCTGCTTGTTGGGAAAATCTTTGGAAAAGGTTTGGGAATCGCAAGAGTTTTAGAGGCTGAGAGGTTGCCTAGTGGTCAAGTTGGTTTGGTTGTTGTCTTTGTGTAGACAAGTCTTGGGAGTTGTGTGTTACAGTGTTGTTTGCTGTAAGAGCTGAAGTTCTTCAGGTTGATGTGGGATTGCGCATAATCTGGTTGTGTGGAAGGTTGGGTTATGGTTACCCTTGAGAGTGTGGATTTGTGAACAGTGAGTGGTGGAAGTTTTGTGTGGAAAGTGATCAGTGGTGTTGGTTAAGGCTTTTGTGTTGCCTTGTGTGTGTTGCTTGAAAAGGTTGTGGTTCTCTTTTCGCCGGTTGAAATTTCGAGGATGAAATTTCCTAAGGGGGGGAGAGTTGTAACGCCCCGGTTTTGGGCTCAGAAGTTTTGGCGTTGACCGGTTCGGTCAAAGTGCTGATCGAATATATAAGAGGGAATTTAGGAAAACCTAGTTCGGGTTGCATTAAAAATATGGAAAAATATTCTAAAATCATCTTTTAATATATAAAAGTGAACTGTGAAATCAATTTTGGAAAATGAGGTTCAGAAGGTTGACATTTTGGCTAGTGACCAAAATGTAATTTTTGAAAGTTGCGGGACAGTTTTATAAAGGATTGAAACTTTGAATCTTTAAGGAGCTATTATTCCAAAAAGGATTTCTCCAGATTTTTCTAAGATATTTTAAGTCTAAAATCTGATTTTAAAGATTATGAAAAGAGAGGGAAAAATCATTTTAACTAATTCCAACTAATTTTCTATTTTCTCTCAAATTCTCTTTTCTCTCATTTTCTCTCTACCCAAACAAGATTTCCTCAGATTTCTTTCTCTGATTTTGATATCTTAATCTCTCATTTCAATTCTTATTTGATTCCTAATCATCTCATCATCAAAACCTCTCAATTTACAAATTGTTTCATCAAGCATTTTGGCTCTAAAATGGAGAAATTCAAGTTTGGAGGTAAGAACGTCCTTCTCCTCTAAACTATCAGTTCTTTACTGAAATTCCTAAGTTCTCAATCCTTGATTCATGTTTTATTAAAGGCTTTTCAATTGAGATCTTGATTTTTTGGCTAAAATGCAAGATTTGGTGATTTTGGTGAAATTTTCGTGTGATCTGTTTGGGCAGTGTTTTGAGGTGTCAAAATGATGTTAAATGAATGCTAAATTGATTAGAAGTTGAGGTTTAATCAATGCAATCCCGGATAGGTTGAATTTCCTAAGTTTGGCTTGAGTTTTTGGTTGTTTTTGGAGTGTAATTGGTGATCTGTTATACCTGGAGGTATAAGGACGTGGTTGTGATCATTTTGCATGTTATTTGATGTATAAAAATGGTTAGAAGTGATGGATCTTGGCTGGGTTAAGTTTTGGAAGTGTTTGGAGGTGATTTCGGTTGTGTTTGGTAGCCAAATTGCTAGTTTTGTGATGAGCAGCGAGTTGTGTTGATGTTGCTGGTGTTTTAATGCATATGGATGCATTAATGTTCTGTTTTTATGTGCTTGAAACAGGGGAGGTTGATCCTTGAGCTTTGGAGGTGTTTTCGGAAGGTTTCGGAAGCTTGGGAAGCTTGTTGGCTAGCTTGTTTGGTAATCGGTGAGTGAAGTTGGGATTTCAGCTTTTGAAACATGGTTTGAAGGTTTTTGGGAGCTTAGTTAAGCCTAAACAACTTTGCTAAGCTCAAGAGTAAGTGAAGAGGTTTTTGCTCTTCGATTGTGTATGTTTTGGCTTTAAAATCAATTGTGGTTGATGATTGATTTGCATGTGTTATTGCATGGTTAAATTCTGTTTTGTAAGTATGTTTAGCATGGTTTAATGCTGGTTTTGAAAGTCAAGTGAGAAGGATGCTCAAGGTAAGAGATCCTTGGTTATGTTTATGGAAATTGTGATTTTGATGCATAGTGATGCATGTTGTTCATTGGCTTTGTATGATGCTTAAAAACAGTGAGTTGATGATGATTAATGATGATAATTGTACCCTTTTGCATATTGTTTATGCATGTGAATCATTGAGCTAATGATGTGATGGTTTTGCATTATGTGTATGCATGTGAATCATTGAGCTAATGATGTGATGGCCTTGCATTATGTTTATGCATGTGGAACATTGGATATTATGGTAAGATGGTTATGTTGGCAAGAGATGTGAATGGTTCTTGGTTCGTTGATCGGGTATAATTAGCCGGCTATAGGATTGGGTGCACCGTGAATAAAGTCGCCTTGAAGGCGGAGTGGTCAAGTGTGGACCGGTTAGACTCCCCTCAAGTATTCCTAACGAGAAGAGGTCATAGTGGAGGTTGTTGCCCACTCGAGGACCTAAGTTGTTAAGGTCATAATGGAGGTTGTTGCCCATTCGAGGACCTTGGTTAAGTAAAGGTTATAAGGTGGTTAAAAGTCCTTATGTGAGAACCTTGTACTTGTTAAGATCACAATGGCTATGGTTAAGTCCATGTGTGGATCTTGTGTGTGATGTCCCGTTCCTCGTTAGATGATGTCTACAACTACCAATCGGTTATGCAAAGGTTTTATGGTGGTTGAAAGTCCATACGGATAAGATCTTGTGCATGTCAAGGGTGTATGGCGGTTGGAAGTCCATACATGGTAACCTTGAGGAAAAGCTAAGGTTGTATGGTGTTTAAAAGTCCATGCATGGGAACCTTAGGTTGTTAAGGTCAAATGGAGGTTGATGCCCATTTGGAAGACCTTGGATTGGGTAGGGTGTAGGAAGCGTTGGGACACGCTTGTAATCCGCGTATCCGATCGGGTTGAAAGTTGGAAAGTGAATATGGTTGATCTCTTGGAAGCCAATATAATGTTCTTGATCATGTGAAGCATGGGATTGCTTGAAATGATGCATGGTTGCATGTGAAGCATGAGATTGCTTGAAATGATGCATGGTTGCATGTGAAGCATGAGATTGCTTGAAATGATGCATGGTTGCATGTGAAGCATGAGATGCTTGAGTTGATGCATGTTTGCATGAGAAGCATGAGATGCTTGGTAAGATGCATTGTTGCATGAAATGTGTATAATGCTAGTGAAAGCATGTTACTTGTATGTTGAACAAGTGTTGGTTATCATTTGTTAAATGATGCATGAGAGCATGGATTACCTATGTTGCATTGGAGTCATGTATGACTTGTTGTTAAAGGCATGTGAATATGATGTTATGGTTTTATAATGCCTTGATTAAATGCATGAAATGGTTTAATTGAACTATGGTTTTAAATGGTTTCTTGCTTGATGTGGTTTCCAAGTTAAAGAAAGGTATGTTGTGGGAAGGATGTGTTTTCCATGGTTTTGTTTAAGCTTGGCATATGGTGTTTATGCATGATTTGAGCTTGATGTTGAAAAGAGTTTTCAAACGTGGTTTTGGAAAGCAAATCGGGTAGGTTTTTATGTGTTTTAAAGACCCGCTGCATTGATGGTGTTTTGGTTTTGAGCATTCCTCACTAAGCATTATGTGTTTACGCTCCTTTTTGTCCATCAATGCAGATTCTTGAAGTGTTGGGCAGCAAGGAGCAAGGGATTCAAGGTGGACTCCAATGGAGATGTATGTCTCGGTGAATAGCTATAGTTAATAAGGGCAATGGGGTAGAATCTCTCGGATTGTTGTTATTGTGATCGTACGTGTTGATCAAGAATGTTTAAGTACTGTTGTTAATGTTGTTGAATCATGAATTGGTTTGATTGTGTTTGAATTGAAAGGTTTGTGCTTAAATGGTTGCTTGAGTAGGAAGCATGCCTATAGAATTGGGGCTTTTCATATGTGTTGATCATATGTTGAATTGTTGATGCAAGTATGTCTCTTTTATGTTGAATTGCATGTTGGCAAAGTTTGGTGGCTTTTGGAGCATGTTTGAATGATCAATTGTGTGTTTGAGTGAGCAAAATGCAACATTCTGGGCTAGGTGTTTCGGAACAGGCAACACCGTTTCGGAACGGGTGCCCTGCATAAACCCAGGCGTCCGAAACGGGTGTCACCGTTCCGAAACGGAAGGCATTCTGCCAGACCCCCGTTGCGGAACGCGTTGCGGAACGGCCCGTGTTTCGGAACGGCCTTGGCCTGTTTCGGAACGGGTGACCGTTGGGGGCTGACATGGGCGGTTAAATGTTTCAAAATGTTTGCATTTTGGTCCTGAATCTTGTTTGTGCAATTGTATGAGTTCGGGGTGTCCGTTTGAGCTGAAATTTGGCAGAGAAGCATGAAACATGATTAATTTCAAGTTGGTAACTTAAAATCTGGTTAAGTCCTTAAAGTTTTCAGAAATTACAATTTGGTCCCTAAAGTTGTAATTTGTTCAATTGGGTCCCTGTTTGATCTCTGAAGTTTGTGATCTTTGAGCATGGTCTTTGTGTGATCACATCTAAGGTTAATGTGCATCTAGATAAGTTTTAAAAAAAAAAGGGTCGTTAATCAAGGTTGACTTTCGGGTTGACTTTGGTTTTCCCCGTGTAATCTTCGTAGTTCGGGTCAACCGTCTAGGCCGGGCTACGGGGGTTACAGGTCTCATGTATGTTGATCTTGTCTTTAGCTTGGTCCTTTCCCATCTCCAGTTTGGACAAGTGATCTGCTACATGGTTTTATGTTCCCTTCTTGTCCTTGATGTCTATATCAAACTCTTGCAATAGCAGGATCCAACGTATCAATCGTGGTTTTGCATCCTTCTCGGTGAACAAATATTTCAGTGTTGAATGATTCGTATGAACCACCACTTTTTTTTCCAAGTATGTATGGTCGGAACTTGTCAAAAGCGAACACCACCGCTAGCAACTCCTTCTCTGTTGTGGTGTAGTCTATTTGGGCATCATTTAGAGTCTTGTTGGCATAGTATATAACATGGAATTGTTTCTCCTTCCACTGCCCTAATGCTGCCCCGACAACATAGTCACTGGTGTCACACATGATCTCAAATGGTAAACTCCATTCTTGTGGCTGCACTATTGGGGTCATTACAAGCTTCTTCTTTAGTGTCCTAAATGCTCCAATACATTCAATATTGAACTCAAAGGCCCTATTCTGTTCCAACAGAAGGCAAATGGGTTTAGTGATTTTTGACAAATTTGCAATGAATCTACGATAAAACCATATGTGTGCCAAGACACTTCTAATGCCCTTGACTATTGTGGGTGGCGGAAGTTTTTCAATAACTTCTATTTTTGCTCCTTCCACTTCTATGTCGCGGCAGGAAACCTTGTGTCCCAGCACTATACCCTCATCCACCATAAAGTGGCATTTTTCCTTGTTCATTACAAGGTTGGCCTCCTCACATCTTTCAAGCACCTTTTTCAAATTGCCTAGGCAATCGTCGAAACTGTCTCCAAAGAAGGAAAAGTCATCCATGAAGATCTCTAGGAAATCTTCCACCATATTTGAGAATATTGCCAGCATACACCACTGGAAAGTTGATGGTGCATTGCATAGTCCAAATGGCATTCTTCGAAAGGCGTATGTTCAATATGGGCATGTGAAGGTTGTTTTCTCTTGATCCTCCGGTGCAATTGCAATTTGATTGTAACCTGAGTAACCATCAAGGAAACAATAGTAAGGCTTCCCAACTAATCTATCTAAGATTTGATCAATAAAAGGTTAAGGGGTAGTGGTCCTTCTGGGTAGCTTTATTAAGCTTCCGGTAGTCCATACAAACCTTTCAACCGGTCACAGTCCTGGTTGGGATTAGCTCGTTTTCCTTGTTGGTTACTACCGTTATGCATCCCTTCTTGGGTACACATTGCACTGGGCTCACCCACTTGCTATCTAAGATGGGGTAGATACTTCCAACATCAAGCCACTTGATGATCTCTTTTCCTACCACCTCTCGCATAGCTTCATTTAGTCTTCTCTAAGGCATCAATCGTCGGCTTGGGGTAATCCTCAAAGAGGATTTTATGCATGCAAATTGTCGGACGGATGCCTTGGATGTCCGCAATGGTCCATCCAATCGCCTTCTTATGTTTTTGTAGCATCTGATCACCTGTTGTTCATGTTCATGCATCAACTTAGAAGAGATGATTACGGGCAACATATCATTGAGACCAAGGAAAACATATTTAAGTTGCCCTGGCAGGGGTTTAAGATCTAAAACAGGTGGTTGGTCAGTGGAAGGCTTTTGAATCACATGTTCATTCGAGGTGTAGTTCAAATGTTCAAAGAACTTACCTGGACATGTGCCTATCCAATTTACCTCCTAAGGAACTTCAGTATCAGATGTATTAATGTCTGAGGAGTCGCTATCGGCAACGTTGTTGTGGCAGTCTTCTAGGTGACTGCGGTGGCAGTGACCAAGTTGTCTGTCGTGACTGCTTGATCTGATGCAGGGTTGGTCTATGATTACTTTTGATATTGCCTTACATTCTTCCTCTCCATCAGCTTGTTTAATGGCTTGGAGAACATTGAGCTTTATCTGTTGGTAATTGACTCTCACAGTCAGTTCTCCCTTCTCTACATCGATCATTGTTCATCATGTGGCTACGAAGGGTCGCCCTAGGATTATCGGTGTGTTTCCATCTACTTCACAGTCTAAAACAAGAAAGTCAGCAGGAAATATAAACTTATCCACTCTTACCAAAATATCTTTAATCTTTCCTTTCGGATGTACGTAAGAGCGGTTGCCAGTTGCAACATGACTGTTGTGGGTCTTGCTTGTCCAATACCATGCTTCTAAAATACATATTTGAGCATTAGATTAATACTAGCACCAAGATCACAAAGTGCCTTACCCACAAACTTATCACCAATTATGCATGGTATGATGAAACTACTGGGATCCTTCTTCTTTGAGGGTGGACACTTATGTAGGATTGCCATGCATCGTTCTGTCATCATCACAGTTTCAAACTCCTCAAGTCAGAATCTCCTGGACATTGCATCTTTAAGGAACTTTGCATAACCAAACATCTGCTTAATGGCTTCTAACAACAGAATGTTGACGTGTACTTGCTTAAAAACATCATGGGTTTTCTTAAGCTGGAACTTATGTTTTTGTTTTTTCAACCGCTACGGAAAAAAGGGGGGAGGACGGCAGTCTTCGAGGCATCCTTCACATGGGAATCAAATCTTAGGAGGCTCACAATCTTCACTTTCTTCTATCTGCTCCCCTATTTCTTCTGCTATCGTGGCAGGGTGGCGACAGCAGGCTATTTCACTTCTGTTGGGGCAGTGTTCTCGGCAAGTGTATGCATTGTCGATTCCTTACCAGATGTTTTTTTAATTATCGGCCCTTGTAATTGTTTCCCACTCCTCGTTGTAATGGCTTTGCACTGCTCATGTGTGGGTTTTCTAGTGACCTCAGTATCACTAGGGAATCCTCCATTCTGCCTTGTGTTGATGAACTGTGAAACCTAACCCATCTGTGTCTCTAGAGATTTTAAGGTTGCCTCAAGGTTTGTCATTCTCATCTCTGTCTTATCCATGAAGGATTCAATTTTCTTGACAAAGTGATCCATGCTTGCCATATATGCTCCTGTTTGAGACATGAAGGTTGCCAGGGTCTGTTCCAGTATGCTTGTTGTGGCTACCAGTTGCTGTTGTGGTTGCTGTCGTGACAGGATTCTGGGGCCCCTTTGGTTCTGGTTATTCCGAAATGGAGGATTCAATGCATTGTTTGGGTTACTCTAGGAAAATTTAGGGTCCTTCCTCCAATTTGGGTTGTAGTTGTTGGAATCATAGCTTATGTTCTTGGTATAATTTCCAACATGCATTCCCTTTTCAAGCTCTAAGGGACACTCATCTGTACTGTGGTTTCCACTACAAGTTTCACACACCTCCACGGCAGAAAATAAAGCCTTAGATTCCTTTCGCTATAGATTTTCAACTACCTTGGCGAGGTATGCAATTTGAGTTTTTACCGAGTTGTCAGATTCATATTCCTTCACAGTTACTCGTCGTCTCCCTCCTCTTCGAGCCGTGGGGAACTATTCATCGTTCTTTGCTAACTTCTTCAACACCAACATTGCATCTTCTGGTTCCTTGTCTAGTAACAAGATGTTTGCTGCTGAGTCTATCCTCATCTGAGTGTGTGCATTGGCAGAATTATAGAATTTGACAACCTGATTCCATACAGGGAATCCATGCATCGGGCAGTTTCGTAAGAGAGTTGTAAATCGGTCCCATTCCTCGTGCATTGGTTCGTCATCTTCATGTTGAAAGTAGCAATCTCGTTACGTAATTTTTCAAATAAGAGGGAAGGATTAAAACGAGCGAGAAATTCACGACAGAGATCCGCCTAAGTTCTTATTGAACCCGGCGTTAACTTGTTCCACCAGGTTTTCGCTCTATCCCTCAATGAATGAGGAAATAGCCAGAGTCTTAGTACTTTCAGGCTTATTCCTGGCTGTCTGAAAGATCCACAAATCTCATGCAATATTTTTAGATGTTCACGCGCATCCTCTATAGCAGAGCCGCCAAATTGTCCAATAGAGTTTATCATGCTGAACATCATATGTTTTAGTTCGAAGTGTTCAGCTTCCACATCTGGCAGCGTAGTTTCCAGTTCAACATGATCATTGCCCATAAACTCCTGGCATGTATGTCGTGCTGCCGGGGCAACATGCGGCAGCCGATTGTTTTGGGCATCAATAGGAGGATCGTCATCAACCATGGGATTGTTGTTATTGTTGTTGTTATCTGTCTTGTTGCGTTGTCTCTCGTTCACCATTGCTTCGAGTCTTTCCTCTAGATAGGTTTTACTTTCTATTAAGATTCGATCTAGGTTCCTGAGATGATATGTCCGATCGATTTCTGGGTCTAATTCGTACTCAGGTTCTTTGTCACATCTCGATCTGTGCATAAGCAATAGAAAAGCCTTGTAAAACGCACGGGAAAAATAAAACAACTAGAAAAGAAATAAAAAGCAAAAAGTGCAGTAATTAAGGGTAAAGGTATGTTGTCAGTCCCCGACAACAGTGCCAAAAACTTGTTGCGTGTAAAATAGTCTATCGCAATTGGCTGCAAGTATACACGTCATAAGTAATAAAGTGATACTAAGTATCAGATATCGTCTCCATAGGGACTGGAAATACTTTTATCCTTGAATATCTGAAAAAGAAAGCAAAATAAGTTTAATCAAATGTTTTGAGTGATCTTTAGAATAATCTAAAATGGGTTGGTATTTATTTGCTCGGTAGTGCAGGTATTGAACTGTTCAAAGGCTTTCTGTTGCGGCTGTCATCGGGCCTGTCACGGCAGCACCTGTTGCGGCAGAGGTCTGTTGTTGTCGCGACAGCAATCAACAACACTGTCCTTCAAGTTCAGCAAGAATCCCTGTTGTGACTTGTCCTATCCTTAGGCCCAAGTTCTGTCGATGAACACGTCTTTGATGATACCTCCCGGCGTGAATCGAAGGATGAACACCGATGTTTGTGAATTCTTCCTTAGTTTCTTAACCTTTTACCTATCCCTAGGCCAAGATGGTTTAACCATAAACTGGAAAACTCGTATTTACTTCTTTCGTACACTTAACTCTCTCGATATTAAGTAAATGGATAACCTCACAATGCTCTCCCGAAACTTTTATGAGATGTTGAAACCAGAGTAAATAAACTTGAAGCTTTTATGTAATTGAACAGAAAAAATCCTAAAAATAGTACAACCCTTACAACTATGTTACAAGTTTAACCCTTTGCCCTAGGGGAAGTTTAGTACATGGTGGAGAGAGAGAAACGACTAGGGTTTTGGGGGAAGACGGCTAGGATTTAGATATCCTTTGCCTTGTCGAATTACAAGCATATATATATAGGTCTTGAGTTTTCTTAAGGGCCAAGAATATAAGTTTGAATTAAAGTACAACTCTATTAAAGACTAAATCTCTGAGTAGATGTCTTTTAATTCGCCCTATCTTCTTGCTTTGACTTTTTCCTCAAACTTAGAACGAGGCCTTCCTTGTGCTTCTGGGCTCCAATAGTTATGTAAGTGGTCCACGAAAATAAGGCTTAAAATGCTCTATCAGTCGAACTCCACTTTACATTTTTCCTCACCATGGTCTTCACTGTCGCCTCTTCTGTCACGGTTGAAGTGACGACTACGTTGTAAATGACAATCTTTTTTACTCATATGCTCCAGCTCTGCAGTTAACTTCTGATCCTCTGTTGCCTTGGATTGCTTCCACGGCAGGTACCTACAAGAATAAACCAAAATCAGCAGCATCTGTGCAATATTATCCAATTGTGATGTTTATGTGAGATCTATCCTAAAATGAAACTAAACATGCTTGAGTGCTTCAATAATATGGGTAAATGAGGGTTAAAATATAGAACATTTATGCACTCAACATAACTCATAGATACTTGTTCTTAAAGAAAGCTTGGAAGAACTCCCAATTCACATCATTCGGCTCCAAAGCTGCAGTTACAGTCATCCACCAACTGTAAGCATCGCCTTGCAAAAGCAAAACAACACATCCCATCTTACGTGCATCATTGCACCATATTTGATTGAAAATCCAAATCGTATTGGCCATTCAGGCCTCGGATGCCTCAAGAGACAAACCATAATATTGAACACTGCCCAAACAACACAAGCGTTGTAACGGCAACCCCGCTTGCTCAGCAGGTGTACTCTACCAATAACAGCCTGGAATGCGCCAGTCATCCCCTGAACTAAAGGTGTCAAATCGCCCAACACTGGCCTACTTGCTCATGTTATACTTCCACCTCAGCCTCAGGTGGAGGAGGTAGATTCCCTCCAGGAGGTACCTCGCTCTACGGATTTCCCTTCCCTACAGTAGTAGCAATCCTACCAGATCGCAAATCTCTCCTTGGTCCCATTGTGCTATTCTAACTAAGGTGTTATAATAAAACAAAACAAAATAATCAGGCCAGCTTCAAGGAAGGATCTAAGACTTCCAATTCAATTTAAAACATTTCAAATATAGTAATAAGGCAATGGGTATCCCAATTTCCCCCAAGCATGGCATAAGGCAATCAACATACATATTGCAAATACTGTGCACAGCAATCAACAAGATACAACTCACATCAACATGTACATAGCCATCACCGAGCATAACAATCAACAGTTTATAATTCGCAATTATTTCACACTAACTTACCAAAAACTTATCGACACCCCAATCTTTCGAAACTTGGCTCTGATACCACCAAATGTAACCCCCATGACCCAGCCTAGATGCCTGACCAAACCGAACAGATCACATGGGTCATATTACATGCGACTTTGCCAAATCTCAGCTCAAATTGATCATTCAAACACACTCAACTACACCCACAACACTTAAGGACTAAAACGTAAAGAACCATACCTTAAGAAAGATCCATGGAAAAAAAATTAACTGCCATCATATCGATACATTAGGTACAATATCAATATGGTTGCTACACCCAAAATTCTAGTAGCTCAAAACCATACCGATAAGCCCTCGCGTACCGATCTACCTAATCAATTACACTAAGATCGTATCGATACGGTTCTCACATCACCGATATGCTATGCCTGAAATGGCTTTACTGTACCGATCAGGGTAGTCGTGTACCAATATGCTTGGGCCTGAAATGTCCACTTTTGCTAGTTTTTCAGTCTTTAATGCACTCATAACAACTCAAGCATGCTTCCAACATATATACATCATATTCAAGTATCAAACCTCAATCATCCATGTCATATTCAACATTATATCAGGGCAATTTGCATCAAGGTAAACTATAGGCATGCAACCTAGTAAACAAGCCAAGAAAGATACCAAAATGCATAGCAAAGCATAAACCAAATACCAAAGGCCATTTACAAGTCTAAAATAGTATTATAAACACGCTCAAATAGGGAGTTAACACAAATCTCTAAAAAACGCAACGAATCCCCCATTGCGCTTATTACATATAATCTAAACCGAAACATACTTCCAAGAATGAAGTCTCTTTTTATCACTTGCTCCACGCTGCCTTTCCGAGCCTCAATTCTCTGCATTAATGGACAAAATACAAAGTAAGCCCACAAGTCTTAGTGAGGAGTCCTCAAAAAACAAAACACCATCAATGCATTAAAATCATTTTTCGAGTCCACATTGAAATCTCATTCCAATTGTTTCAAATAATCATTTGAAAACCACCATACCTCTAAATCCATGCCCTTTCCTTAATCAAAATCAACATAATAAACCTTATGCAACATTTATCATGAATCAACAGCAAGTCCCATTGCTAACATTCAATTCAAGTGTAACACCCCAATTTTGGGCTTGGAAGTTTAGGGTCTGAACCGGACCGGTTTGATTTTCGGTTCGAATATAAAAAGGTGGTTTTAGGGAAAGCCTAGTTCGGGATGCTTTAAAAATATGGAAAAATATCTAAAAATCCTCTTTTAATATATATAAGAGAGTGGTGAAATCAATTTTATAAAATAAAGTTTGGAACTGCAACATTTCGAAATAGTGACTAAAATGTAATTTTTGAAAAGTTCAGTGGTGACTGTTTTGTAAGGATTGAAACTTTGAATCTTTAAGGAGCTAATTTACCCAAGAAAGGATTTCTCCAGATTTTTCTTAGATTTTAATGCTTCATTTAATGTTTAATTAATTAAAGGAAAAGAGGGAAACCATATTTTAGCTTTTCATAACTAACTTTCTTAAAAACTTTCTCATCTCATTTTCTCTCAAAATTCCCTCAGCCAAACACATTTCTACAACAACATTTCTTTTGATTTTCACACTAAATGATGAGGTTTCAATCATCAATTGATTCCTAATCCTTTCTACATCAAATCCTCTTCATTTGCTTATTGAATTTTCAAGGATTTTGGCTCTAATCAAGGAGAAATCTACATTTAGAGATAAGAATGTTCTACTCCTCTAAATACTCAGTTCTTTACTGAAATTCCCAAGTTCTCAATCCTTAAATTAAGTTTTATAAAAGGTTTTAATGTTGTAATCTTGATTTTTGGCTTAAAACTCAAGATTTGGAACAAATATTGAAGAAATTCGTGGTGATTGTTTGGGCCCTGTTTTGAGAT
The DNA here is from genome assembly GCA_958450335.1 of Hibiscus tridactylites. NCBI lineage: Eukaryota > Viridiplantae > Streptophyta > Magnoliopsida > Malvales > Malvaceae > Hibiscus > Hibiscus tridactylites. The sequence goes on from OY288273.1 coordinate 68,532,916, forward strand.
GGCTTTTCAATGTATTTTGGATGTTTAATGATGTGTAATTGAGGTTTAATCAATGCAATCCCGAATAGGTTGATTTTCCTAAGTTTTTACTTGTGAAAATGGTGGTTTTTGGGGCGATCTTGGTGTTCTGTTATAGCTGGAGGTATAAGGACGAGTTTAGGTTCTTTTTGGATGTTAATTGATGTTTAGGAATGTTTAGAAGTGATGGATCTTTGCTGGGTAATGTTATGGAAGAGTTTGGAGGTGATTTCGGTTGTGTTTTGTAGCCGAAATGTTAGTTTTGGTGAGAGCAGCGAGTTTAGGTGTAATGGCTAAAGATTTTAATGCATGATGATGCATTAATCCTCTGCTTTGATGTGTTTAAAACATGGGAGGCAACTTCGGATTCTTGTGTTGTTGATCTGGAGGCTTGATCAACGTTTCGGCAAGCTTGCGAAACGGAATTGGTGAGTAAAGTTGGGATTTCCAGCTTTGTAATGAATGTTTAAAGGTGTGGGAGCTTAGTTTAAGTCTAAACAACTTAACCAAGCTCAAGAGTAAGTTTTCGGGAAAACTCTCTCTCTTGGATGAACCATGAGATGGTTGGATGCAATGTACTTAATTTGCATGTTTAAATTCTGTTTTGAAAGGATGTTTTAGCATGATTAATGCTGGTTTTGAAAGCCATGTGTTGAAGGATGCTCAAGGTAAGAGATCCTTGGTTTGGTGTTAGTAAATGTGGTTTTGATGCATAGTGATGCATGATGGTTTAATGGCTTTGGTTAATGCTTTAAAACAGTGGATTGTTGATGATAAATGATGAATATTGGCAAGTGATGTGTGGTTTTAAAGTACTTGAATCGGATATAGTTAGCCGGCTATAGGATTGGGTGCACCGTGAATAAAGTCGCCTTGGATGTTGAGGGGTTGTAATTGTACCGTAAACTCCATCCAAGTACACTAACGAGATGGTTAAGATCACAATGGTGGTTAAAAGTCCATGTGTGGATCTTGTGTCGTGTGTCTCGTGTTCTCGTTAGTGATGTTATACAACTACCGATGAGTGATGTGGACGGGTTGTGATTGTACCGTTAAACTCCATCACGGGTGTTGAGGGGTTGTGATTGTACCGGTAAACTCCACCTTGTGTGTTCGGTAGTGTGTATGAAGCGTATGGGACAACGCTTGTAATCCGCGTATCCGATTGTGTTTTGTGTTGTAAATGGTTATGGATTATCACTTGAAAGCCAATATGACATGTTGTATTAATGAAGCATGAGATGCTTGTTAAGAATGCAAGGTTGCATGAATAATGATGTTTATGTGTTAAAAAGCCTTTGAGAAAAGTGTTTTATAAAATGCATTATTGTGTTGTTTCTTTAGAGCATGCCTCACTAAGCTTTTGTGCTTATGCTCTCTCTCTTTAACCAATAATGCAGATAATTGAGGTGTTTGAGGGCAGCAAGGAGGCTAAGAATCCAAGGGAAAGCTAAGCTCATGTATGGTGACCTTTTCACAACGTTATTAGTTTTTGATATTTGGCAATGGGAACCTAGGATGTGATTTGGGAGATGTTTTGGACTCCCTAGTTGTGGCATGATGCCTTAAATGTTTTGGACTTGTAAATGGCCATTCTGGTGCTTGCTTGATGCTTTGATGGTTGGTTAGCTTTGGATATTAGGATGCATGCCTATAGACTTGTGGATTTCCTTAATTGATGCCATGAATGTGTATTGATGTTGCAAACATGTGTCTTATATGTATGATGGCTTGTGGGCATGATTAGGACGTCATTAGGATGTGTTTGCGTGGTTAATTGTATGTTAAACCAGCAAATTCTGCACTTTCTGGGCAGTCCGTATCGGAACGGGCACTAGCGTTTCGAAACGAGGGTCTGTAATGGCCTTTGTGTATCGAAACGGATAGGGTCGTTCCGAAACGTTTTGGCCACTACCAGGCCCTGTTTCGATACAGGTCTCGAAACGAACCCGCGTTTCGGAACAGTCAACCCTCGTTCCGAAACAGATGACCGTTGGGCACTGATTTGAATGGTTGTGTGGTTTGCAAGCTTTACGTTTTAGTCCCGAATTTTGTGTATGCAATTGCTTGAGTTCGAGATGTCCGTTTAAAATGAAATTTGACAGGGAAGCATGTAATATGATTAATTTGATATTGGTAACCTTAAAATCAATTAAGTCTTCCATCTTTCTAGAATTTACAATTTGGTCCCTAACTTTGTATGTTGTGCAATTGAGTCCCTTATTGCTTTCCGATCGCTGTGCTTTTCAAGTATGCTTTTCTCAAGGGTACGATTAAGGTTAATGTGCATCTAGATAAGATTAAAAAGAAAAAAAGGGTCATTAATCAAGGTTGACTTTCGAGTTTACTTTGGTTTTCTCCGTGTAATCTTCGTAGTTCGGGTCAATCATCTAGGCCGGGCTAAGGGGGTTACATCAAGCCTTCTCAAGCATAATTACCATGTGCAAAGCTTAAAGAGTAAAACATCCATAAACCACATTTTTCAACATAAACCATTTCATAGTACATCATCAATTATATTGGCTTACAAGTGATCATTAACAAGTTCCTTTAACAAACACAACATTGAATACACGGATTCACAAGTGTTGTCCCCAACACTTCATACATTCTCACCGGCATCTCAAGGTTCACACAAGGGAGGTACCCTCCACCGTTGTGATACATGTGGTGGAGTATTCAGTACACTGTATAAACCCCTCAACACCACTCATCGGTAGATGTATAACCCCACTAACGAGAGACGGGACACCATACACATTCCTCAATCGTTAGGGTACTTGGATGGAGTATTCAGTACACCGTATAAACCCCTCAACATCCAATGCTACTTGTTTATAGTGCACTCAATCCTATAGCTGGCTAACTATATCTGATAGCATTTATAAATCATTTTCATAACATCACATGCCAATATAATTCACATTTAACCATATACCTCACTGTTTTCAAAGCATCATCATTAGATCCCTTTCCAAAGCATTAAACCTTGATTTAATTAACAAGTATAAAATGTATTCTTACAAGCATCACTTACCATGTGCATCATTCATCAACACATCATTAAAGACAACAAGCCACATGCTTTAAACATCATTTAATAGTAGGTAACATTAATTCAAAACTAGGTGCATAAAACATTTCATAATAGCACAACTGAGAGAGAAATTCTTTATACATACTTCCGAACTTAGACAAGCATTTCAAACTTACATCCAAGTTCCCAAAACCACCTTTAAAATATTTCAAAGATGAAATCCACGTTCTCACTCATCGACACGTGAAACCTTGACTAGCCGGTGCGAAACTAAGCATCTAAAACTCCCAAAACATCACAGGTTGCTTCTGAAACGTTCTCCCTTGTTTTAACCATATATGAATAGAGGATTAATGTAACTCAATGCACTCAAAACTCCAGCAAGCAAACCTACCACGTTGCCTTTCCCAAAACCACCAAAACGCCTATCCAAAACAACCGAAAACATCATTTATTACTCTACAAACTAAACCCAGCCAAAACCTAACACTTCCAACCATTTATTATCATTTATTAACATCCAAAATCATCCTATTATCAACCTTATACATCCAACATTCACAAAATCATGTTAACACCACAAAAACCCAATTCTAACAACCTAATCAACTAGAGATCCAAATAGTTTTGGGATTACCATGCTTAAACCTCAATCTCAACATTAACAAACCTCCAAAACATGATTAAAATCAACCATAACCCAACCAAAACAAATCTATTACGAAAATTACACAAAATCATCATTTAAAGCTTGATTTAGCCATTTTCTTCAAATCAATCATGAAACATTGTTAGGGAACATAATTAAAGAGCCAAATACTTGGGAATTTCATTAAAGAACCTTGATTATAGGAGAAGCATGAAAATTACCTATAATCCCTTGCTATTCCCCCGATTGAGAAGATTTAATTGAAAATGTTCAAGAAACCATTAAAACTAATTGAGGAAACTCCATGAAAATCATTTGGAAATCAAAGTAAATTGGAAGGGAAAAGATCTCTGGATGTTTTGAAAGAAAATAGGTAGATGGATGATGAGAAAATAGATAGAAATGGAAGTTACATCAAAATAAGTTTGTAATGCTTAATTCGCTTTTTTAATCAAAACCTTTTTAATCTTTCTAATTAAAACCCAATTAAAACATGTCAAATTAAGGGAATAGCTAATTACAATTACTTTAGCTCCCTAAAGATTCTAAGTTTTGGCTCTTTCCAAATTAGCCATTAAAATTAGTTTTCAATTTTTCAATTTAGTCACTAAATCTAAATGTCGACCTTCCAATTATAATTTTCAAAAATTGAGTTCGCCACTCCCTTATATGTGTGTGTGTGTGTATGTATATATATATTTCTCATACTTTTATCACTTCCCGAACTAGGTTTTCCCTGAACCAATCACGAACTAACCTGAATCTCTAGTCTCGATCCAACAGACCCTAAAACCAACCTACAAACTCCTAGGCTCAAAAACCAGGGAGTTACAATGCTTCAATTGGTAAACTATAGGCATGCTTCCTATAAATCAAGCCAAGCAAATTTCAATAACCAAATCAAAGCAATTAACAACCATTAGAGGCCAATTACAAGTCTAAAACAACAACACAAACTTGCTCAAACAGGGAGTTAACAAACGCGCTCGCAAAACAACAACGAAACCCCCATGGACTTATTATTTATAGTCTAATTGTAAACATACATTCCAATACCGAAGTATTTTACGAATGTAACACCCCCTTCCTGGCCTGGTCGAGAACCGAGTCGGAAGGTGCTATCGATGAACAGTACGATAGTTAGTGCAACAAAATTTCAATCTATAAATAACATATGATCAGTTTTATACTATAAATCATTACCAAATATACATTTTAGTCCAATTTATCGAATAGTTAATCATTTGGGGCCAATTCTTAACTATTACAAGTTTTAGGGACTAAATTGTAAATATGATAAATTAGAGGTCCTTCAATGCAATTGGTTAAACCAAAATGAAATTCAATACATTAACACCAAGTCTGTAAATTTTCATACTATTTGGAGTTCAATTACTTATTCAATTGAATCATCCCAAATGTTGTGACCAATTTGTGAACATTATAAACCTTCAATCTATACCCTTTAACCAACTTAACTAAACTTGTATCGAAACACCTTGATGTCGTTTCGATATGGGCTTACAATGTTCAACCTGGGTTGACTTTTCCCATACCCTGTATCGATATAGGTAAGCCTTGTTTCGGTACATGTTGACTTTTATTGACCTTGACTGTTGACCCGTTCCGATACAGGATAGACTCGTATCGAAACAAGGAATTCATGTGGCAAAACATTTCGATGCAGCTCCAAATTGTACTGATACGCCTTGTTTCTTAGGTTCAATTATGCTTAACTGTATCGATACGCCATTAGTCTGTATCGATACGGCCTGGCCTATAATGATAGATTCTTGTTGTTTTTTAAATGAATGGACCTATCGAATGGTGTTCAAATGCAATGAAACTTTACACATAATATTTCAATGTTAAAAACTTCTAACTTGACAAATTTCTTGACCATTTGAATACGTTAACTATGTTTTCACCTATGTGAGCCAAATATGCCATTTTTGATAACACTTAACCAAACCAAAAGTCATAATTAAGCGTTTAACATCTTTTCAACTTATAAACATTATAGAAATAACAAAATAGGCACAAACGACTAGTTCAACTACTTTCCCACCTTCCTAGTAGTTCATAAAGTCAAAATACATTACTCTTGGCTTGTAGTGACTTGTCTTGCCTCGACATTTTCGATCTTCCACAAAAGTCGATTCCTTAACCTGAAATGCATAAGATGAGACACACTAGGCATACATTGCCTAGTGAGGTAGTCATCTACAATGTAAATATCAATGAGTGATGCATGTGCATATTCTCATGCTTATCAATATCAATATCATGTTTCAGTATGCAATGTTTCACTCATCAAATTCATTATTAACCCTTGGATTGAATCAAGATAGTGGATACGCGAATTCCTACGCCTCGCCAAATAAATAAATGGTCTAGTCCCTCCGGCTCGGTAATGACCAAGTACAATACATATCCCTTTGCCTCACAAAATCAATATAGGTTGTAGCCTTAGGACCGTAGTCCACCCGTACATTGAGCTCATGAATTCTATGGCATGCCAATTGTATCCAAAGTCCGTTCAAATCCAAGGTTCCGATGATAATATCCATATTTAATATTCAATGATAATTTCGAAGGCCAATATCTTCAATGTTATTATTAGTAACCCTGTTTCAATATCAATATTCCATGATTTCAATGTCAATGCCAATGTCCGATGATTCATTTACAATGTTTCAATAACAATAACTATATCAATAACAATGCACGATGGTGATGCCAATAACTATGCCCAATGTTCATTACCAAACTTACCGATGCAACTTCCTTAAAAGAAATGTTATCTACTTGATCGAAATCAACAATAATGAATTCGGGAAGGCTCTTCACCTAGTCTCGAGAATCCGACTACACTCTTCACCTTAATTCTAGCTTTCGATGGAGATTGCAAAACCTCTCCCTTCACTTCTTGAGCTAGAAAATCAATAGGAGCATGTTAAAAACAAGATTACGGTATCGTATTTGCAATAATAATATCAAAATCAATATCTAAGCTAACGATAATCATTAGTTATCAATATAACCAAGGATAGGCAAAACCCTAACTTAAGATTATGCTTGATACATCCACGAAATCCAATGATTGATTGATGAATACAACTTACTCGATCGATGGCAATGATTTGATAACAATAGAACGAAGGAAAATGAAGTTTTAAACTAGCTCCAATGGAGGTGCTTGCTTAGGTGAAGAAGAAGAAGAAGAAGAAGATGATAAAGGGAGGTGCTTGCTTCTCAATGTTTCGGGTAAGTTTTCTTATGCCCAATTCCCTGTTCTATTTATCCTTTACGCAATTTAGCTTTCTTTCATAAAAAGAAAGCTTGCCAGATTATCCCACGTAGGTGGGATTTTAATTAAGTAGGGGCTAATCGCAATATTAGTCGCTCAACTCCTACTACACTATTGTTTTGCCTTCAAACTTGCAATTTCCTCAATTTAGTCATAGATTACGTTTTGATATTTTTCGATAGGGTACAACGACAATAATTTAACTCAATTAGAGTCTAATATCAAATAATTAACAAGTTGATATAATATTTAAACTTTATCGATGTGAGATTTCCAATCACCGAAACCCTATTCCATCTAGACCGAATTTTGGGGTGTTACAACGAATACCTTGCTTCCTCACTGCCCTTGACTTTAGTTCTCTACATTGATGGACAAAGAGAGAATAAGCACACAAGACTTAGTGAGGAGTGCTCAAAAACAAAATATCACCAATGCATTTAAAACCAATTTCTTAAAACCATTGAAATCATCATTTCAAATCACTTGTAAAAACATTATGCCTTGGAAACCATGCACTTAAACCTTTCCAAAACCAGCATATGAAACCATATGCAACATTTATCGTAGATAAACAGCAAATCCCATCGCTAAACCCCAATTTAAGCTTTCCCATGCATAAGACCCATATGGAAGGCTTAAAGAGAAAACATGTATGAATCAACATTATACAACGACATCATGAACATGATACATTTACAATTATATTGGCTACAAGTGATCTTAAACCAAATTCCATTTCCAAAATATCATATTAGATACACGGATGAAACATGTGTTCACAAAACACTTCATACATTCTCACCGGCAACACACAAGGTTCACACATAGGAGTTTTCGGTACACATAAACCCCTCAACCATTGTGACACCCGTGGTGGAGTATTTGGTACTCCGTACAACCCCTCAACACCACCCATCAATAGATGTATAATCCACTAACGAGAGTTTTCAGTACCTTAAACCCCTCTACCGTTAGGGTACTTGGATGGAGTAATCCGTACGCCATATAAACCCCCTCCACATCCAAGATAACATTTTTAGTGCAATAAAAATCCTATTTCCGGCCAACTATATTTGATAATATTTGAAATCACATCACTTGCCAATATAATTCATTCTGACCACATATCTCATTGTTTTCATATGCATCAACACAAAACCAATTTCTCAAAGCAACAACCTTTCTTTAAACACAAGTATAAAACACGTATTTACATGTATCACATACCAAGCACATCCATCATCATTTCTTGATTAAAAACAATATATCACATGCTAAAAACATGCACAAATAGTAGGTAATTTAGTCCATGTTTTTAAATCAAAACATGTAAATCAAGTCTCATATCAAACCGATATTCAAAAGGCAAAAATAGGGGAAAACTTACATATGAACTTAGCTAAGCTTGTTACTCTTTAACCAAACTCCCAAACAATCTTTATAGTACCAAAACACATTTGCCCTCACCAACACGCAAAACTTCAATTCAACCTCCCTTTGAATCCCTTGTTTTTCCCTTAATTGGCAAGATTAAATTGAAATCTTCAAGAATTAGAGATTGGACACCTTTGGTACAGGCGATGACGGGACCATTTCAGGCTGTTGTTGCCGGAGTGCATGTGCAGGCTCCTGCTGCTGGGAAAACGGGATTGCCATTGGAGTGATTGAGAAGTTTGGGAGGAGTAGAATTTCAGGGATTATCTCCTGAGGCGTCCGAGGCATGGCTGGCTAGTACGATCTGTATATTGGATTAGATGGAGTGTAGTGATGCACGAAAGTTGGGTTGCGCAGTATCATTAATGCATGGTGATGCATATGCATGGTGGACTACTGGGACTGCGGCCTTGGAGCCGAAAGAGGTAGATTGGAAATTTTTCCGGTCTACTTTCAAGAGAAAGTACCTTGGAGTTAGATACTTGGATGATAAGATGAGAGAATTTATGTCTCTTGTTCAAGGGAGTATGATTGTTGATGAGTACGAGATCTAGTTCGTATGGTTAAGTCAGTATGCTCTAGAGCTGATGCCGAGTGATAGGCATCGATGCGGTCATTTTCGGTACGGCTTGGTACAAGAGGTTAAGATATATATGTTTGCGACAGATTATACGGATTTCGATGTGCTCATGACTCGAGCTAATGATATAGAGCAGGGCTTGGGTTTAACCTTGAGTGGGGGTGGTTTTAGTCTGGGGAAGAGAGCTGCTAAAGCTGGCCCTAGTGGTGGGCAGAGTAAGAGAAATCGGGACCGTAGATATCAGCTTGCGGCTAGGCATGGCAATTTTGGACGTGGTGCACCGGTTCAGGGCAACACGTGCTGGACGTGTCGTTCGTGGAAGCACTTGAGGAAAGACTGCCCTCGTGTGGCTCGTGAGGTTCAGGCTCCTATAGTTGAGGCTAACTCGTGTTGGAATTGCGGATCTGCTGACCACATGAGGCGTGAGTGTCCTCTATTACCGGGAGGTGGTCAGGGTCGTGCACCAGTTGTAACACATCAGAGAGGCCGTGGGCACGGCCGAGGCAACTTCTAGAGGAGGGAGGATGGCTAGAGAGGTGTGGCCCATGTCGTTGCGGTTCAGCCTGAGGGAGGTGGTCCCGCGAGGGTGTATGCACATCGTGAGGGACGCAACGACACCGATGTGATCGCATGTACCTTCACATTGCAGTCTTTATCCTTGTTAGCATTGATTGATTCTTGATCTATGCATTCATACATCTTGAGTGAGCATGTGCATTTGCTTGAAATTCTTGTTGAGATGTTAGATGTAGGAATGCAAGTAACAAGTTCCTTTGGTGAGATTGTGCTTACAAGGAATCTGTATAAGAGGTGCTCGTTGCCTGTTCAAGGTCATGTATTTCCTATTGATCTGATAGAATTACCTTTTTATTGTAACCCCCTTAGCCCGACCTAGACGCCCGACCCGAACTAAGAAGATTACACGGGGAAAACCGAATTTAACTCGTAAAAGTCAACCTCGATTAACGACCCTTTTTTTCTTTTATTCTTTTCTAGATGCACATTATTATCGTATATGATCAGCAAAACGATTAGGCGAAAACGACACAACATTCAGAGTTCGATTAGGGGTGTAATTGCATACATATGACTTTTAAGGACTAAACTATAATTTCTAGAAAATACAGGGACTTTTCAGGTTTTAGAGTTACCAATTCATAATTAGTCATGTAACATGTCAGTATGTCAAAATTCATCCAAAACGGATCATCCAAACTTATCCAATTGAACATACATCGATCAACTACTAAAATGCAACACTTCCAAACTTAAAAAAATTCTTTTAACTGAATTTTAACGACCTGTATCGATACGCCTTAACATGTATTGATATGGAAAATGGCAGTAGCCAAAGTTGACAAAAGGGTATCGATACGCTTGAGCCCATATCGATATGGCCTTCAAACATTTGCCTAGGCGTATCGTTAGGCGGGCGTATCGGTACACCTAAGCTGAAAAGCCAAAATTAAGCCTCGTTGTATCGATACTCTTCCCCGAGTATCGGTACACATACTAGAAACTCACTTTCAACAGCCTTTCAAACACATTTAACAACATCAAAACATGCTTAAAACATACATGCATGCTATAATCAACTTACCATACATATAAGCATCAACAGACAACATAACATACTCATTAAGCATATCAAATCGTGGTGAAATGTTAACTACTGAAGCATGCTTAAGAAAATAAGCCATAACATGGCCAAAAACCAAGATATAAGACCATAAACCGAAATAAGGCCATTTACAAGTCCCAAACCACAAACCAAACATGCTTAAAACATTTAACATCACCAAATAAAACCAAAAGTAGAAATTCCTCCCATTGCCTTTTATTTCACTAAAGTAAATCCACGTACATTGCTTAGTCAAAAGTACTTGGAATCCACTTGCTCTCTTGTTGCGTCAATTGCTTAATTCTCTGCATTGATGAAACAAATGAGCGTAAGCATAAAGCTTAGTGAGAATCGCTATAAATCCAACATTCATCAATGCATTTTGAAAACCATATCATTATCACTTTGAAAACATATGCCTTTCTATAAAACATGCTCTCCAAAGCATCAATGCACTTTTAAAACCACATGTTCATAGCATCACTAAAATAACAGCAAAATCCTTTACTCATGCTTTAAGCCAAGCATCACATGCATTCTAGCATAATTCCCAAGCATGACATGCTTAATTCATTTCACAACAACATTATATTGGCTCACAAGTGATCATTGACAAACCATCTCAAAACCAACACAATTACCATAATTGGATACGCGGATTACAAGCGTTGTCCCACACGGTTCATACACACTACTGAACTACACAAGGCTCACACACGGGATTAGATCATCAACCGTTGTGACACCCATGGTGGAGTTTAAGGGTACAATCACAACCCCTCAACACCACTCATCGATAGTTGTATAATTCCACTAACGAGAGCACGAGACATAAACCACAAGATCCACATACAGGATTAAACCATCCACCATTGTGATCTTAGTCTCAATCGTTAGGGTACTTGGCAGGAGTATACGGTACAATCACAACCCCTCGACATCCAAGGCGACTTTATTCACGGTGCACCCAATCCTATAGCCAACTAACTATATCTGATTAAAGTAACTAAAAACCAAGTAACGCCCTTGTTTTGGGCCTAGACGTTTTAGACATCGGATCGGACCGGTGGTGAACGGTTCGAATTGCGTAAAGTGATTTAAGGAAGTCAAGGATCAAGATAAGGTAAAAATGTGGTAAATTTTGCTAAAATCTTATAAATATACGTTTAAGAGGTTGGTCAAGTCAATTTTACAAAAAGGATTTCGGAAATGGGACATTTTGAGTAGTGACCAAATTGTAAAGTTTCAAAACTATGGAAAATGTGATTTTAAAAGAAGAAGACAAATTCTTAGAATCATTAGGGGGCTTTATAGAAATTTAGCCTTTCCTTAATATGACATGTGCTTTAAATGGTTTTTAATTAAATGGTTTTATTTGGTTTTACTTTAATTAATTAAATTAGGTAGTTATTTAGAGGATTCCAATTACGTAAATACCAACTTCTTTTCATTTTCAGACAAACACTATTTCACTCATCTTTCTCCAGAATTCTTTCTCCCAAAAACTCTTTCAATATTTCCTAAACCATTTTCAAGAAATCTTTCCTAGTTCTTCAAGATTTTGCTAAGGAAAACATGTCATTCATTGAGGGAAGCGAGGATTGGAGGTAAATCCCGTTCTCAACCTCGAATCAATGTTTTTTATTGAAATTCCCAAGATATTTGGCTTCTAAATACTATTTTTGGTTGAGTTTTCATTATAGTTTTGATTGGAGATCAAAATCTTGTGAAATTATGGTTGAAATCTTAATTTTCGGACTTGTTGTGTTAAGCTCTGATTTGTACTGATTTTAATTGAGTTCTAAGTTGATTAATATGTTGAAATGAAGTGTTGATAACATAGATTCTGAAATCCTTGAGATCCTTGAGTTTCTTGGTTGTTTTAAGTGAGTTTTTGAGGTAAAATGGTGGAATCTTGCTTGCTAGAGGTATAAGGTTGGGTTAGGTTGTTTGTTAGATGTGTTTTGATGTTTAGAATGCTTTGGAAGCGATGTATGTTGGCTGGGCTTGGTTTAGGAAGCAATCGATTGGGTTCTCGGTTGTTTTGGATGAGAAATTTGGAGTAGTTTGGGTGAGCAACGAGATTGTGAATTGTTGCTGGTGTTGAAATGCATTTTAATGCATTTGGATCTCTGTTTTGATGATGTGAAAACAAGGGATCTTGATCCGGAAGCAAACAAGGTGTTGTTGGAGGCTCTAGAAGAGTAATTTTTACGTCGGCGAGCAAGGCTTCGCGTATCGGTGAGTGGAAATGGATTCTCTTGCTTTGTAACGCTTTGAGCGTGGACTTGGGAGCTTAGTGTAAGTTTGAAACACTTAGCTAAGCTCAAGAGTAAGTGGTTCGAAAGTCACTCTTGGAAATGTGCTATGTTTTGATGAAAATGCACTCAGATAAATGTGGTCTTGTTACTGTTTTCAAGCATGTTTAAGCATGGATAAATGCTGAATTTTAATACCATTATGTTAAGGATGCACTAGGTAAGTGATCATTGTTTTTTCATATGATTATGCATATGATGTTAAGCATGTTATGCTTGTGGAAATGACATTGTGGTTATGCTTGAAAACAGTGGATTATTGATGTTAAATGATTATATTGGAAAGTGATGAAAATGATTTTTGGTTACTTTAATCGGATATAGTTAGTCGGCTATAGGATTGGGTGCACCGTGAATAAATTCGTATTGGATGTCGAGGGGTTATGATTGTGCCGTAATCTCCATCCAAGTACCCTAACGATTGAGGTTAAGACCATAACGGTAGATGGTTTAGTCCCGTTTGTGAGTCTTGTGTATGTGTCCCGTACTCTCGTTAGTGGAATTATACAACTACCGATGAGTGATGTTGAGGGATTGTGATTGTGCCATTAATCTCCATCACGCGTGTTCAAGGGTTGTGATTATACCATTGATCTCCACCTTGTGTAGTCTGGTAGTATGTATGAAGCATGTGGGACAACACTTGTAATCCTCGTATCCGAGTGTGTCTTGTGTTGATATGGTTTATGGATTATCCCTTGCGAGCCAATATAATGTAAATGATTAATGTTAAGCACGAGATGCTTGTAAATGATTTAAGGATGCATGAAATTCTTGGTAAAGCATGAGCAAAGGTTTATTTGTTGTTTTAAAATGTTGCATATGAGCATGTATTTATAAGGTGCATTGATGTCTTGAGAAGACATGTTTTATGAAAAGGCATGTGTTGAAAAGTGGTGGTTTTACAAGTCATGTGATATGCATTGATGAATGTTGTTTAGCGATCCTCACTAAGCTTTGTGCTTACGCTCATATGTTTCATCAATGCAGAGAATTAGGAGATTGAGGCAGTACACAAGCAATGGAATCCAAGCATTTTGTTTTAGCAAAGTATGTGGCTTTACTTTGGTGTAATAAGAGGCAATGGGTGGGAATTTATAATCTTGGACGGTTGTGGATGTTCCTTTTTACTTTGAGCACGTTTGGTGGTTTATCCTTGAGTTGTAAATAGCAATTACAGTTTGAATTTGGATGTGAATGTTGATTTTAGCTTGTTATGACTTTGGTGGACTATGGAGTATGCCTTAGTATCTATGTTTGCATGTTGGATGCCATGTCGTAGCTAATGCCTCATAATGATGACTGCTTGTGTGTATCTATGTTGTATGCAAGTTGTGGCATGTTTCGAAAATGTTTCGAATATGAAAAGACGTGAAAAACCAGCAAAATCTGTTGTTGCAGGGCAAGGCGCATCGGAACGCCCTTGCCTGTTTCAGAACAGAGGCCCGAAATGGCCATGAGGTTTCGGAACGAGTGGGGACGTGCCGAAACAGTTTTGCTATTGGAATGGGGTGTTTTGATACAGGTCTCAGAACGCACCCGAGTATCGAAACGGTCAACTTGGTTTCGAAACAACCGTTCCGATAGAAGTCTATGCGTTTCGGAACTCCTGACCAATGAGTTTGAATTTGAACTGTTTCAGGTTTTTGTTTCTCATATTTTGGTCCCCGAGTTTTGGTTGCTTAACTTAATGAGTTCGAATGATCCGTTTGAGATGAAATTTGACATGATGGCATGTTATATGATTAATTACATATTGGTAATATTAAAACTTTTTTAGTCCTTATAATTCTGGAAATTTACATTTTAGTCTCTAAAACACGGTTCTATGCAATAGAACCCCTGTTTGGGTTCCATTCACTGTGTTGCTTCCGCTGAAATGAATTGCTAATCATATAGGCTAATAATGAGCATCTAGAAAAGATAAAAGAAAAAACTGTCGTTAATCAAGGTTACCTTTCGGGTTGACTTTGGTTTTCCCCGTGTAATCTTCGTAGTTTGGATCGAGCGTCTAGGCCAGGCTAAGGGGGTTACATTTGTTGGTATCAGAGTCACGTTACGAAAGAATTGGGGATGTTGGTATGAGAAATTGATATGTAATGACGTATGTTGTTTGATAAGCATGGTATTGGTTGAAAAATTGAAGCTTTTGCTATGCATGATTGATGTGAATCACATGTGGAATGAATATGATTACGTGATGATGATGCAATGTTGTTATATGCTGATTTTGGATGATGGAAAACATGTTGAGCATGATGTTTCATATATGCTATGCTATGTTGAGGGAAATTGGGGTGCCCATTGCCTTATTACACTAATCAAATGTTTTGTAAACTTGGATTCTTTCTTGCAGCTGGCCTAAATGGTTTGACTTGTTTTATTGTTATGTCTTGTTTAAAATAGCACTATGGGTCCACGAAGAGAACTGAGGATGAACAAGATAGTGCCTGCGGCTAGGCAGGGTGACCAGGGTGAACAAGGGACTGATGTCCCTCCTGGTGGAAATTTACCTCCTCCGCCACCACCTGGAGGTGGGGAGCAGGTGCAACAAGGACATGCTGGTCATGGTTTGGGTGAATTGGTTCCATTGGTTCAGGCAATCACCAGAGTGTTTCAGGCTGATGTTACCGGAGCGCATGTTCAGGCCCCTGCAGCTGAGCAAGCGGGCTTACCTTTGGAAAGGTTAAGGATCTTAGGGGCTGTGGAGTTCTATGGTATGTCTCCTGAGGTATCAGAAGCCCGGTTAGCAAGTACAATCCGTATCATGGATCAGATGGGTTGTAATGATGTGCGCAAGCTGGGATGCGCAGTTTCTTTGTTGCAAGGCGATGCCTACAGCTGGTGGACGAGTACCACTACTGGTATGGAACCCATTGAGGTTGATTGGGAGTATTTCAGAGGTGCCTTCAAGAGGAAGTATCTAGGGTTGAGATACTTGGACGAAAAGAAACGCGAGTTTATGTCGCTTGTTCAGGGCAACCTTTTTGTGGCTGAGTACGAGGTCTAGTTCGTACGCTTGAGCCAGTATGCCCCTGAGCATATTCCTAGTGAGAGGCACCATTATGATCGCTTCCGATACTGTCTGGTACAAGAAGTCAAGACGTACATGTTGGTTGCGGATTAGACCTACTTTGATGTGCTTGTGTGTCGAGCCAAAGACATCGAAAATTATGTGGGTCTGACGTTTCGAGGTGTTGCTTCTAGCTCTAGGAAGAGATCAGCTAAGTCTAGTTCCGGTTGTAACCCCCTTAGCCCGGCCTAGACGGTTGACCCGAACTACAAAGATTACACGGGGAAAACAAAAGTCAACCTGAAAGTCAACCTTGATTAATGACCCTTTTTTTTCTTTTTAACCTTGTCTAAATGCATATTAACCCTAGGTTTACTCTTGAGATAAGCATACTCAAAAATCACAGCAATCGGAAAACAATAAGGGACTCAATTGCACAACATACGAATTTAGGGACCAATTTGTAAATTCTCGAAATTAAGAGGACTTTAAAAATTTTTAAGTTAGCATTATGAAATTAGTCATGTTTCATGCTTCTCTGTCA
Source organism: Hibiscus tridactylites (assembly GCA_958450335.1). NCBI lineage: Eukaryota > Viridiplantae > Streptophyta > Magnoliopsida > Malvales > Malvaceae > Hibiscus > Hibiscus tridactylites. The sequence continues at coordinate 68,549,443 of OY288273.1, forward strand.
AATTTCATTTCAAACGGACATCTCAAACTCAATCAATTGCATATACAAAAATCAGGACTAAAACGTAAAGCTTGCAAACCTCAAAACCATTCAAATCAGTGCCCAACGGTCAAGTGTTTCGAAACGGGTCTAGGCCGTTCAGAAACACCCCTTGGCAGTAGCCAAAGTGTTTCGAAACACCTCTGCCCGTTTTGAAACACCCAGGCCAAAATATGCACCTGTTTCGAAACAGGCAAGGGTGTTTCGAAACACCCTGCCCAGAAAGAGCAGAAAAGTCTGTTTTACACTCTTTCGACCCACCAAACATGTTCGTGTGACCTCTAAAACAAGCCAACAAGTCATCAAACATTAAAGGAACACATTTGCATCATCAAAGCTCAATCACGGCCTCAAATAAGAAAAACCACAAGTATAAAGGCATGCATCCTATAATGAAAAGCAAGCAATCATCAAATCTCCAAAACAAAATACCAAATGGCCATTTACATGTTCCAAATACCATAGGCATTAAACCAAACTTAGGGAGTCCACAACATCTCCCAAAAACACAATTTAGGTTCCCATTGCCAAATACCAAAAGCTAATAGTGTTGTGAAAATAGTCACCATACATGAGCTTAGACTTTCACTTGGATCCTTGACCTCCTTGCTGCCCTTAAAGCACTTCAATGCTCTGCATTATTGGTTCAAGAAAGAGAGAGCGTAAGCATGTATGCTTAGTGAGAAATGCTCTAATAAAACAACACAATAAAGCACTTTGTAAAAACACCTTTCCAAGGCCTTTAATTTCAAAACATCATTTATCATGCATTTATGCGTACAAACCAAGCATATCATGCTTCAATTCATCAACATGTCATATTGGCTTTCAAGTGATAATCCATAACCATTTTTCAACTCAAAACACAATCGGATACGCGGATTACAAGCGTTGTCCCATACGCTCCATACACACTACCAAACACTCAAGGTGGAGTTTACCGGTACAATCACAACCCCTCAACACCCGTGATGGAGTCTACGGTACAATTACAACCCCTCCACATCACTTATTGGTAGTTGTATAACACCACTAACGAGAACACGGGACACACAACACAAGATCCTCACATGGCATTTTAACCACCATTATGATCTTAGACATCTCGTTAGTGTTCTTGGATGGAGTTTACGGTACCATTACAACCCCTCAACATCCAAGGCGACTTTATTCACGGTGCACCCAATCCTATAGCCGGCTAACTATATCCGATTCAAGTACTTTTAAACCAACACATCACTTGCCAATATACACCATTTACCATCATCAATCCACTGTTTTAAAGAATTTAACAAAGCCATTAAATAATCATGCATCACAATGCATCAAACCACATTTATCAATGTTCAAATCAAGGATCTCTTACCTTGAGCATCCTCCAACACATGGCGTACAAAACCAGCATTAAACATGCTAAAATATGCTTTCAAAACAGAATTTAAACATGCAAAATAAACACATTGCATACAACCATCTCATGGTTCTTCAAAAAGAGAGTTTCTCCGAAAACTTACTCTTGAGCTTAGCTAAGTTGTTTAGACTTAAACTAAGCTCCCATAACCTTCAAACATTGGTTTCAAAGCTGAAAACCAAACTTCACTCACCGATTCCGTTTCGCATGCTTGCCGAAATGCCGATCAAGCCTCCGGATCAACACCACAAGGATCCGAAGATGTCTCCCCTGTTTTAAACACATCAAAGCAGAGGATTAATTCATCATCATGCATTAAAATCTTCAGCCAAAACACCAAAACTCGCTGCTCTCATCAAAACTCACATTTCGGCTACCAAACACAACCGAAATCACATCCAAACACCTCTACAACATTACCCAGCCAAGATCCATCAATTCCAATCATTCTTAGACATCAATTAACATCCAAAAAGAGCCTAATCACGTCCTTATACCTCCAGCTATAGCAGAACATCAAAATCACCCCAAAAACCACCATTAACTCAAGTAAAAACTTAGGAAAATTAACCTATTCGGGATTGCATTGATTAAACCTCAATTGCACATCATTTAGACATCCAAAATACATCAAAAAGACATCTCAAAACAGAGCCCAATCATTTAATACGAATTTCTTCAAAATTAAATCCAAATCTTGCATTTTAAGCCAAAATCAAGATCACAACATCAAAACCTTTAATAAAACTCAATTTAAGGATTGAGAACTTGGGAATTTCAGTAAAGAACTGAGTATTTAGAGGAAAAAGACGTTCATACCTCTAAATGTGGATTTCTCCTTGTTTAGAGCCAAAATTCTTGAAAATTCAATAAGCAAATGATGAGGATTTGGTGTAGAAATGATTAGAAATCATTTAGAGATTGAAATCTCAACTTTAGGTGTTAAAATCAAAGGAAAAGTGGCTGTGGAAATGTGTTTGGCTGAGGAAAAATTAAGAGAAAATGAAATGGGAAAATTTTGGCAAAAGTTAGTTATGAAACTAAAATATCTCTTTTCTCTCTTTTCTTTTTATTAAATAACATTAAATGAGTCTTTAAAATATAAGAAAAATCTGGAGAAACCCTCCCTTGGGTAAATTAGCTCCTTAAAGATTCAAAGTTTCAATCCTTTTAAAACAGTCACTAACTTTTCAAAAATTACATTTTAGTCACTAACTTGAAATGTCATATTTCCAAACCCCATTTTGTAAAATTAATTTCACCACTCTCTTATATATAATAAAATAGGATTTTTAGATATTTTTCCATACTTTTAATGCATCCCGAACTAGGCTTTCCCTAAAAACCACCTTTTATATTCGAACCGTAATTTAAACCGGTCCGGTTCAGACCCTAAACTTCCAAGCCCAAAATTGGGGTGTTACAACTCTCCCCCCCCTTAAGAAATTTCATCCTCGAAATTTACCTGAAGGAAAAAGGTACGGAAACTGCTTCAACATGTCATCCTTCCGTTCCCACGTGGCTTCCTCATCACCACGATGCTTCCACAACACCTTTACCAACTCAATGGTCTTGCCTCGAAGAACTTTACTATCCGAATCCAGAATCTTCACTGGTTCCTCATCATAGGTCAAATCCGGATTCAACTCCACTTCCTCCACTGGCATCACATGAGAAGGATCCGATCTATACTTCCGAAGCATAGAAACATGAAACACATCATGAATCTTTTCTAACTCTTGCGGTAACCTCAACTTGTACGCAACAGGACCCACACGCTCAATCACCTCGTATGGTCCAATGTACCTAGGGCTCAACTTACCCTTTCGGCCAAACCTCATCACCTTTTTCCAAGGCGAAACTTTCAAAAACACACGATCACCCACCGCATAATCAATCTCCTTACGTTTCAAATCCGCGTAAGACTTTTGCCGATCAGAAGCTGCCTTCAATCGCTCACAAATGAGCTTCACCTTCTCAGTGGTTTCTTTCAACAAAGCTGGCATCGAAACCAACTTCTGACCCGTTTCAGCCCAACAAAGAGGAGTCCTACACTTCCTCCCGTATAAAGCTTCATAAGGTGCCATTTGAATACTTGCCTGATAACTATTATTATAGGCAAACTCTACCAAAGGCAAATGTTTCTCCCAAGAACCCTGAAACTCAATCACACAACACCTCAACATATCCTCCAACACCTGGATAACACGCTCAGACTGTCCATCCGACTGCGAATGATAAGATGTACTGAAATTCAACCGTGTACCCAAAGCCTGATGCAAACACTGCCAGAAACGCGATGTAAACCTCGGATCTCTATCCGACACAATCGACTTTGGCACACCATGCAACTGCACAATCTCAACAATGTACAGCTCCGCAAGCTTATGCAAAGTGTACGTAGTATGCATAGGCAAGAAATGCGCACACTTCGTCAGGCGATCCACAATCACCCACACCGAATTCTTCTTCGATGGCGACAAAGGCAATCTAGACACGAAGTCCATGGTAATCCTCTCCCACTTCCACTCAGGAATCCTCAACGGTTGCAACAACCCTGAAGGAAACTGATGCTCAGCCTTAACTCGCTGACATACCATGCACTTGCTTACAAACTCAGCAACATCTTTCTTTAAACCCACCCAATAGTACTCATCACGAAGATCATGGTACATCTTAGTACTACCAGGGTGCATAGCAAAAGGACTACTATGAGCTTCAGCCAGAATAGCACGCCTCAAATCAGCATCATTGGGTACTACTATCCGACTCCAAAAGCATAAAACTCCATCATCATTAAAGCAGAAATCCGATGGCATATCCTCCGCAATATCCTGAACATGTGGCACCAAGGAATCATCCAACAACTGCTTTTCCTTAATCAACTGAACCAAGGATGGTTTCACTTGCAACTCAGCCACAAGACCACCATCACGCGAAATGCTCAAACTGGCAAATATAGCCCTCAACTCAACAGCTACCTTCCTACTCAAGGCATCCGCTACAACATTAGCTTTACTCGGATGGTACTCGATAGTCAAATCGTAATCCTTAAGCAACTCCACCCAACGTCGTTGCCTAAGATTCAACTCTTTCTGAGACATCAAATACTTCAAACTCTTGTGGTCTATGTACACAGTACACTTCTCACCATATAAGGTAATGTCTCCAAATTTTCAAAGCAAAAACCACCGCAGCTAACTCAATGTCATGCGTAGGATAATTGCGCTCATGCACCTTCAACTGACGCGATGCATAAGCCACCACCTTACCCTCTTGCATCAACACACATCCCAAACCAACGTAGGACGCATCACTATACACCACAAACTCTTTCCCTAATTCAGGTTGAACCAAGATAGGAGCTTGCGTTAAAGCTGCCTTAAGCTTCTCAAAAGCCTGTTGTCTCGCTTCTGTCCACTCATACTTAACATCCTTCTGCAACAACTTCGTCAAAGGTGCAGCAATCTTTGAAAACCCATCCATGAACCTCCGATAGTATCCTGCCAACCCAAGGAAACTACGGATTTCATGAACAGACTTAGGAGGCTTCCAATTCATCACTGCCTCAATCTTTTGAGGATCAACACGAATCCCCTCAGCAGAAACCACATGACCAAGAAACACAACCTCTCTAAGCCAAAACTCACACTTGCTCAGCTTGGCATAAAGCTGATTCTCCAACAAAGCCTGTATCACAATTCTCAAATGCCTTTCATGCTCCTCCTCAGTACAAGAGTACACGAGAATATCATCAATGAACACCACAACAAATTTATCCAAGTATTCATGGAACACTCTACTCATCATGTCCATGAAAGCTGCAGGAGCATTCGTCAAACCAAACGGCATCACAAGAAACTCATAATGCCCATACCTCGTTCTGAAGGTTGTCTTTGGCACATCCACATCCTTCACCTTCAGTTGATAATACCCTAACCTTAAGTCAATTTTAGAGAACACAGCCGCTCCCCGAAATTGATCAAAAAGATCATCAATTCTCGGCAATGGATACCGATTCTTGATAGTCAACTTGTTAAGCTGACGGTAATCAATGCACATTCTCATAGTGCCATCCTTTTTCTTCACAAACAAGACCGGTGCACCCGAAGGTGACACACTCGGCCGAATGAAACCACGATCAAGCAACTCCTAAAGTTGCGTCTTCAGCTCTTTCAACTCTTTAGGTGCCATTCGATAAGGAGTAATGGACACTGGAGTTGTGTTTTCATACAACTCAATCCCAAACTCCACTTCGCGATTAGGACGCAATCCAGGCAACTCCTCCGGAAACACACCAGGAAACTCTCGCACAGTCCTGATATCTTGCACACGGAACTCTTTAGAGCTAGGATTCATCACAAAGGCGAGGTAAGCTTCACAACCTTGCCTCAGCATCCGACTCGCTTCCAATGTAGACACCACATTGGTAAGAAACTTCACATTCTCACCAACCACCACTACCTCGTAATCATCCGCAAGCTTCAACGAAACTCGCTTATTCTCAAAATCCACTACAGCTCGATGCTCAACAAGCCAATCCATACCAAGGATTACATCAAAACCATAGAAAGGCAACTCCATTAGATCAACATGAAAAACATGATCTTGCACAACCAAGGGACATCTTCTATAAAGCTTTTGCGTCACAACAGTCTCACCAAAAGAACTAGTTACACGCATACCAACATCCAAAGACTCAACAGGCAAACCAAGCAATTGAGCATGTTCACGCAATATGTATGAGTGTGTAGATCCAGAATCAATCAAGGAAAGTAATGACAAGGATTGCAAAGTGAAAGTACCTGCGATCACATCCGTGTCATTCCTCCCCTCCCTCTGAGCATACACTCTGGCCTGGCCACCACCCTCAAGCTGAACAACTAACACATGAGCGACATTCCTTCCACCATCCTCCCTGCGCTGGAAGTTACCACGGCCGCGCCCACGACCTCTCTATGGTGCAACAACTCCAGGAGCACGTCCCTGACCACCACCGGCCAATAGAGGACACTCCCTCTTCATGTGATCCGCCAAACCACAGTTCCAGCACGAAGTACCGGTCACCAAAATAGGAGCCTGTACCTCCCTCGCTGCTCGAGGACAATCACGCCTCAGATGACCACGCGATCCACATGCCCAACATGTGTTCTGATCAGCTCTCGCCCTATCTCCCTGAACAGGCGCACCTTGCCCTCCACCACCACGCCTAGCTGAAGACTGATACTTCCAATCACGTCCTCTCTTGTTCCGTCCGCCACCGGAACTATACTCAGCAGCCCGCTTACCCGCACTAGGACCAGCTCCTCTAGAAGATAAACCCAAATTCAACTCAATATCTTTCGCTCTACCAACCAGCACATCAAAGTCAGTGTACTCAGCAGCCAGTATATAAGTCTTCACTTCCGTCACCAAACCATAACGGAAACGTTCACACCTCTCCCGCTCATCAGGGATAAGCTCAGGTGCGTACTGACTGAGTCGGACAAACTGAACCCCGTACTTGGCCACTGACATGCTCCCTTGAGTAAGAGACATGAATTCCCTTTTCTTTTCATCCAGGTACCGCACACCCAGATACCTCCTCTTGAACGTGTTCAGAAAGAACGTCCAAGTCACATCAGCATCTTCCATTCCGGAGATAGTGGTTGTCCACCAGGTATACGCATCGTCATGCAACAACGATATTACACAACCCAGCTTCTACACTTCATTGCAGTTCATTTGTCCCAAAATTCTCTTGGTACTTTTCAACCAAGACTCAGAACCTTCAGCAGACAAACCCCTGAACTCAATCCCTCCCAGACTGCGCAAACGTTCCAGAGGTAGTCTAACATTAGCATCTCCCTGATGCCCAGCTCCATGAGCTCCAGCTACCGCCGCCTGAAAGGCTCCAGCAATAGCCTGAATTAACACTGACATGTCAGGAGCAGCTTGCCCCTCCCCGGCTTCAGGTCCAGCGACCCCAGCACCAACACCAGCTCCCTCACCCCCAGCACCACCACCACCGGGTGGAGGAGGTAAATCCACCACATTTTCAGCATTCTCTTCGTTCTCATTTTGAGCCATAGCTCGCGTATTAATCCTCGTCTCTCTACGAGGTCCCATTCACTAAACAATGCAATCACAAATGCAATAAACAAAGTCAGGCTCAGCAAGGTAAGCAATCCAAGTACTCAAGCTCGTTTCCAATTAAAACAAATCATTTCATTAGCTTTGATATGGCAATGGGTCCCTCTAACATGCTTCACCAAAGCATACACCACAATTGCAACATTCTTACAATTCATACATCATACTTTCACTCAACAAGTCCACAAGCAATCATACACATATCACCCACATAAAAATTCCCAAATACTCGAGAACTCAGCTCTGATACCACCAAATGTAACCCCCTTAGCCCGGCCTAGACGGTTGACCCAAACTACGAAGATTACACGGGGAAAACCAAAGTCAACCTGAAAGTTAACCTTGATTAACGACCCTTTTTTTTCTTTTTAACCTTGTCTAAATGCATATTAACCCTAGGTGTACTCTTGAGATAAGCATACTCAAAAATCACAGCAATCAGAAAACAATAAGGGACTCAATTGCACAACATACGAATTTAGGGACCAATTTGTAAATTCTGGAAATTAAGAGGACTTTACCAATTTTTAAGTTACCATTATGAAATTAGTCATGTTTCATGCTTCTCTGTCAAATTTCACCTCAAACGGACATCTCAAACTCAATCAATTGCATATACAAAAATCAGGACTAAAACGTAAAGCTTGCAAACCTCAAAACCATTCAAGTCAGTGCCCAACGGTCAAGTGTTTCGAAACGGGTCTAGGCCGTTCAGAAACACCCCTTGGCAGTAGCCAAAGTGTTTCGAAATACCTCTGCCCGTTTTGAAACACCCAGGCCAAAATATGCACCTGTTTCGAAACAGGCAAGGGTGTTTCGAAACACCCTGCCCAGAAACAGTAGAAAAGTCTGTTTTACACTCTTTCGACCCACCAAACATGTTTGTATGACCTCTAAAACATGCCAACAAGTCATCAAACATTAAAGGAACACATTTGCATCATCAAAGCTCAATCACGACCTCAAATAAGAAAAACCACAAGTCTAAAGGCATGCATCCTATAATGAAAAGCAAGCAATCATCAAATCTCCAAAACAAAATACCAAATGGCAATTTACATGTTCCAAACACCATAGGCATTAAACCAAACTTAGGGAGTCCAAAACATCTCCCAAAAACACAATTTAGGTACCCATTGCCAAATACCAAAAGCTAATAGTGTTGTGAAAATAGTCACCATACATGAGCTTAGACTTTCACTTGGATCCTTGACCTCCTTGCTGCCCTTAAAGCACTTCAATGCTCTGCATTATTGGTTCAAGAAAGAGAGAGTGTAAGCACGTATGCTTAGTGAGAAATGCTCTAATAAAACAACAAAATAATGCACTTTGTAAAAACACCTTTCCAAGGCCTTTAATTTCAAAACATCATTTATCATGCATTGATGCATACAAATCAAGCATCTCATGCTTCAATTCATCAACATGTCATATTGGCTTTCAAGTGATAATCCATAACCATTTTTCAACTCAAAACACAATCGGATACGCGGATTACAAGCGTTGTCCCATACGCTCCATACACACTACCAAACACTCAAGGTGGAGTTTACCGGTACAATCACAACCCCTCAACACCCGTGATGGAGTCTACGGTACAGTTACAACCCCTCCACATCACTCATTGGTAGTTGTATAACACCACTAACGAGAACACGGGACACACAACACAAGATCCTCACATGGCATTTTAACCACCATTATGATCTTAGACATCTCGTTAGTGTTCTTGGATGGAGTTTACGGTACCATTACAACCCCTCAACATACAAGGCGACTTTATTCACGGTGCACCCAATCCTATAGCCGGCTAACTATATCCGATTCAAGTACTTTTAAACCAACACATCACTTGCCAATATACATCATTTTCCATCATCAATCCACTGTTTTAAAGCATTTAACAAAGCCATTAAATAATCATGCATCACAATGCATCAAACCACATTTATCAATGTTCAAATCAAGGATCTCTTACCTTGAGCATCCTCCAACACATGGCTTACAAAACTAGCATTAAGCATGCTAAAATATGCTTTCAAAACAGAATTTAAACATGCAAAATAAACACATTGCATACAACCATCTCATGGTTCTTCAAAAAGAGAGTTTCTCCGAAAACTTACTCTTGAGCTTAGCTAAGTTGTTTAGACTTAAACTAAGCTCCCATAACCTTCAAACATTGGTTTCAAAGCTGAAAACCAAACTTCACTCACCGATTCCGTTTCGCAAGCTTGCCGAAACGCCGATCAAGCCTCCGGATCAACACCACAAGGATCCGAAGATGTCTCCCCTGTTTTAAACACATCAAAGCAGAGGATTAATGCATCATCATGCATTAAAATCTTCATCCAAAACACCTAAACTCGTTGCTCTCATCAAAACTCACATTTCGGCTACCAAACACAACTGAAATCACATCCAAACACCTCTACAACATTACCCAGCCAAGATCCATCAATTCCAATCATTCTTAGACATCAATTAACATCCAAAAAGAGCCTAATCACGTCCTTATACCTCCAGCTATAGCAGAACATCAAAATCACCCCAAAAACCACCATCAACTCAAGTAAAAACTTAGGAAAATCAACCTATTCGGGATTGCATTGATTAAACCTCAATTGTACATCATTTAGACATCCAAAATACATCAAAAAGACATCTCAAAACAGAGCCCAATCATTTAATAAGAATTTCTTCAAAATTAAATCCAAATCTTGCATTTTAAGCCAAAATAAAGATCACAACATCAAAACCTTTAATAAAACTCAATTTAAGGATTGAGAACTTGGGAATTTCAGTAAAGAACTGAGTATTTAGAGGAAAAGGACGTTCATACCTCTAAATGTGGATTTCTCCTTGTTTAGAGCCAAAATTCTTGAAAATTCAATAAGCAAATGATGAGGATTTGGTGTAGAAATGATTAGAAATCATTTAGAGATTGAAATCTCAACTTTTGGTGTTAAAATCAAAGGAAAAGTGGTTGTGGAAATGTGTTTGGATGAGGAAAAATTGAGAGAAAATGAAATGGGAAAATTTTGGCAAAAGTTAGTTATGAAACTAAAATATCTCTTTTCTCTCTTTTCTTTTTATTAAATAACATTAAATGAGTCTTTAAAATTTAAGAAAAATCTGGAGAAACCCTCCCTTGGGTAAATTAGCTCCTTAAAGATTCAAAGTTTCAATCCTTTTAAAACAGTCACCAACTTTTCAAAAATCGCATTTTAGTCACTAACTTGAAATGTCATATTTCCAAACCCCATTTTGTAAAATTAATTTCACCACTCTCTTATATATAATAAAAGAGGATTTTTAGATATTTTTCCATATTTTTAATGCATCCCGAACTAGGCTTTCCCTAAAAACCACCTTTTATATTCGAACCGTAATTTAAACCGGTCCGGTTCAGACCCTAAACTTCCAAGCCCAAAATTGGGGTGTTACACCGGTGGTGGACGAAACAAGAGGGGACGAGACATGAGATGCCAGCCTGCTGCTAGGCGGGGTAATGGTGGACATGGTGCACCTGGTCAGGGAGATAGGATGAGGGCTGAACAGAACACATGCTGGACGTATGGTTCTCGGGGTCATTTGAGGCGAGATTCTTCTCGTGCAGCTAGAGAGGTCCAGGCTCCTGTTGTGGTGATAGGGAACTCATGTTGGAATTGTGGTTCGACGGATCACATGAGGAGGGAGTGTCCTTTGTTGACTAGTAGAGGCCAAGGACATGCTCATGTATTAGCTGCACATCAGAGAGGTTATGGGCGCGGATGTGGGAAGTTTCAGAGGAGAGACGAAGGACAGCGAGGTATTGCTCATGTGCTAGCAGTCCGACCTAAGGGAGGTGGACCAGCGAGGGTTTATGCTCAGCGCGAGGAGCGCAATGATACAAATGTCATCGCATGTACCTTTGTTCTTCAGTCTTTATCTTTGCTGGCTTTGATTGATTCTGGATCCACTCATTCTTATATCTTGAGTGAGCATGCACATTTGCTTGATATACCTGTTGAGATGCTTGAAGTAGGAATGCAAGTGACTAGTTCTTTTGGTGAGACTGTAGTCACTAGGAAGTTGTTTAAGAGATGTCCTTTATTTGTACAATGACATGTTTTTCTTGTGGATTTGATGGAGTTACCTTTCTACGTATTTGATGTAATCCTTGGTATGGATTGGTTGACGAAGCATAGGGTAGTAGTTGACTTTGATGTCAAGCGGGTCACCTTAAAGTTGGCCGATGATTATGAAGTAGTGGTAGTAGGCGAGAATGTGCAATTCTTGCGAATGTGATTTCGGTTTTGGAAGCAAACCTTATGATGAAGATGGGTTGTAAGGCATACCTTGCCTATGTGATGAATCCTGGCACCAAGGATGTGCGTGTGCAAAACATCCGAACTGTTCGCGATTTTCTGTGTGTCTTTCTGGAAGAATTGCCTAGATTTCCACCAAACAGGGAAGTGGAGTTTGGTATTGAGTCGTACGAGAATACGATTCCGGTGTCCATTGCTCCTTATCGTATGGCACCTAAGGAGCTGAAAGAGTTGGAAACGTAATTGCAGGAGTTGTTGGATTGAGTTTTCATTCGGTCGAGTGTGTCACCTTGGGGTGCACCGGTCTTGTTTGTTAAGAAGAAGGATGGGACAATGTGGATGTGCATAGATTATTGGCAACTGAACAAGTTGATGATTAAGAATAAGTATCTCTTGCCTAGAATTGATGATCTATTTGATCAGTTTTGGGGAGCCTCAGTGTTTTCTAAGATAGATTTGAGATCGGGGTACTATCAGCTAAAGGTGAAGGATGTAGACGTACCTAAGGTAGCTTTTCGGACGAGGTACGGACATTATGAATTCTTTGTGATGCCATTTGGTTTGACCAACACGCCTACTGCTTTCATGGACATGATGAATCATGTATTCCATGAATTCTTGGATCAGTTTGTGGTGGTGTTCTTCGATGATATCCTTGTGTATTCGCATACCGAGGAGGATCATGATAGACACTTGAGAATTGTTTTGCAAGCGTTATTGGTAAATCAGTTGTATGCCAAGCTAAGTAAGTGTGAGTTTTAGCTTAGGGAGGTGGTGTTCCTTGGATAGGTTGTGTCAGCTGAGGGTATTCACGTTGATCCGCACAAGGTAGATGATGTGATGAGTTGGAAAGTACCTAAGTCAGTGACAGAGGTGCAAAGTTTTCTTGGTTTAGCTGGGTATTACTGTAGGTTTGTCGAGGGTTTCTCGAAGATATCAGCACCTTTAACCAAGTTGTTGCATAATAATGTTTGCTTTGAGTCGAGTGATGCGAGACAACAAGCTTTTGAGAACCTAAAAGAAGCTTTGACACAAGCTCATGTTCTGATTCAACCTGAGTCTGGTAAGGAGTTTGTGGTCTATAGTCATGCGTCCATTGTTGGTTTGGGTTGCATGTTGATGCAGGAAGGTAAGGTAGTGGCCTATGCATCTAGGCAGTTGAAGGTGCATGAGTGCAACTACCCTACTCATGATCTTGAGCTTGCGACTGTGGTGTTTGCCCTGAAAATTTGGAGGCATTACATGTACGGTGAGAAGTGTGTTGTGTTCACGGATCATAAGAGCTTGAAGTATCTTATGTCTCAAAAGGAGTTGAATCTTAGGCAGCGTCGCTGGGTGGAGTTGCTTAAAGATTATGATTTGACGATTGAGTACCACCCGGGCAAGGCTAATGTTGTGGTTGATGCTTTGAGCCGGAAAGTGGTTGTGGAGTTGAGGGCAATGTTTGCTCGTTTGAGCATTTCACGCGATGGTGGTCTTATCGCTAAATTGCAAGTGAAACCATCCTTGATTCAGTTGATCAAAGATAAGGAGTTGCTTGATGATTCTCTTGTTTCACATGTTCAGGACATTGCAGAGGGTAGACCTTCAGATTTCAGCTTTAGTGATGATGGTCTTTTGTGCTTTGGGAGTCGAATAGTGGTGCCAGATGATGTTTAGTTGAGGCGCACTATTCTGACTGAAGCTCATAGTAGCCCTTTTGCTATGCACCATGGTAGTACAATGATGTATCATTATTTGAAAGATGAGTACTACTGGGTGAGGTTGAAAAAGGACGTGGCTGAGTTCGTAAGTAAGTGCATGGTGTGTTAGCGAGTGAAGGATGAACATCAAGTTCCTTCTGGGATGCTACAGCCTTTGAGAATCCCATAATGGAAGTGGGAGAGAATCACCATGGATTTTGTGTCTGGATTGCCCTTGTCGCCATCAAAGAAAAATTCAGTTTGGGTGATTGTAGATCGTTCAACGAAGTGTGCACATTTTCTGCATGTGCATACTACTTATACCTTGGATAAGTTGGTTGAGCTGTACATAGATGAGATTGTGTGGTTGCACGGTGTGCCAAAGTCTATAGTGTCGGATAGGGATCCGAGGTTTATAGCGCGATTTTGGGAATGTTTGCATCAAGCCTTGGTTACACGGTTGAATTTCAGTACTTCTTATCATCCTCAGACTGATGGACAGTCAGAACGTGTGATCCAAGTGCTTGAAGACATGTTGAGATGTTGCGTGATAGATTTTCAGGGTTCTTGGGAGAAGCACATGCCGTTGGTTGAGTTTGCATATAATAATAGTTACCAGGCAAACATTCAAATGGCTCTATATGAGGCTTTGTATTGGAAAAGATGTAGAACCCCTCTCTGTTGGGCAGAAACTGGGCAAAAGTTTATCTTGATGCCAGCTAAGCTAAAGGGAACCACTGAAAAGGTGAAGCTCATTTGTGAGCATTTAAAGGCAGCGTCGGATAGGCAAAAGTCCTACTCGAACCTGAAGCATAAAGAGATTGAATTCGCTGTTGGCGAACGAGTGTTCTTGAAAGTATCGCCTTGGAAGAAGGTGATGAGATTTGGGCGTAAGGGTAAGCTTAGCCCAAGTTTCATTGGACCTTACAAAATTGAGGAGCGTATTGGTCCTGTGGCATATCGGTTGAGATTGCATGCGGAGTTGGAGAAGATACATGATGTGTTTCATGTCTCTATGTTACGAAGGTACAGATCGGATCCTTCACATGTGATGCCTGTTGAGGAGATAGAGTTGAATCCGGGTCTATCGTATGATGAGGAACCAGTGAAGGTTCTGGATGTGAGTAGCAAAGTCCTTCGTGGCAAGACGATAGAACTTGTGAAGGTGTTGTGGCGACACCGAGGAGTTGAGGAGGCCACATGGGAAAGCAAGGCAGACATGCTGAAGCAATTTCCGCACCATTTTCCATCATGTAAGAATTTCGAGGACGAAATTTCCTAAGTGGGGGAGAGTTGTAACACCCTGGTTTTGGGCCTAGACGTTTTAAACATCGGACCGGTCGAGAACGGTTCGAATCGAGTAAAGTGATTTAAGGAAATCAAGGATCGGTATAGGATAAAAATGTGGTGAAAATTGCTAAAATCCTCTAAAAATATGTTTAAGAGGTTGGTCAAGTCAATTTTACAAAACGGATTTCAAAAATAGGACATTTTGAGTAGTGACCAAATTGTAAAGTTTCAAAACTGTGGAAAATGTGATTTTTAAAGAAGAAGCCAAATTCTTAGAATCTTTAGGGGGCTTTATGACAATTTAGCCTTTCCTTAATATGCATGTGCTTTAAATGGTTTTTAATTAAATGGTTTTACTTTAATTAATTAAATTAGTAGTTATTTAGAGATTTCCAATTACGTAACTACCAACTTCTTTTCATTTTCAGCCAAACACTATTTCACTCATCTTCCTCCAGAATTCTTTCTCCCAAAAACTCTCTCAATATTTCCTAAACCATTTTCAAGAAATCTTTCCTTGTTCTTCAAGATTTTGCTAAGGAAAACTTGTCATTCAATGAAAGAAGCAAGGATTGGAGGAAAACTTGATGTGTTAAGCTCTGTTTTGTACTGATTTTAATTGAGTTCTAAGTTGATTAATATGTTGAAATGAAGTGTTGATAACATAGATCCCGAAATCCTTGAGATCCTTGAGTTTCTTGGTTGTTTTAAGTGAGTTTTTGAGGTGAAATGGTGGAATCTTGCTTGCTGGAGGTATAAGGTTAGGTTAGGTTATTTTTAGATATGTTTTGATGTTTATAATGCTTTGGAAGCGATGTATGTTGGTTGGGCTTGGTTTAGGAAGCAATTGATTGGGTTTCAGTTGTTTTGGATGGGTGATTTGGTGTAGTTTGGGTGAGCAACGATATTGTGAATTGTTGCTGGTGTTGAAATACATTTTAATGCATTTGGATCTCTGTTTTAATGATGTAAAAATAGGGGATCTTGATCCGGAAGCAAACGAGGTGTTGTTGGAGGCTCCAGAAGAGTAATTTTTACTTCTGCGAGGAAGGCTTCACGTATTGGTGTGTGGAAATGGATTCTCTTGCTTTGTAACGCTTTGAGCGTGGACTTGGGAGCTTAGTGTAAGTTTGAAACACTTAGCTAAGCTCAAGAGTAAGTGGTTCGAAAGTCACTCTTGGAAATGTGCTATGTTTTGATGAAAATGCACTCGAGATAAATGTGGTTTTGTTACTGTTTTTAAGCACGTTTAAGCATGGATAAATGATGGATTTTAATGCCATTATGTTAAGGATGCACTAGGTAAGTGATCCTTGGTTTTTCATATGATTATGCATATGATGTTAAGCATGTTATGCTTGTGGAAATGACATTGTGGTTATGCTTGAAAACAGTGGATTATTGATATTGAATGATTATATTGGAAAGTAATGAAAATGGTTTTTGGTTACTTTAATCGGATATAGTTAGTCGGCTATAGGATTGGGTACACCGTGAATAAAGTCGTCTTGGATGTCGAGGGGTTGTGATTGTGTCGTAATCTCCATCCAAGTACCCTAACGATTGAGGTTAAGACCACAATAGTAGATGGTTTAGTCTCATGTGTGAGTCTTGTGTATGTGTCTCGTACTCTCGTTAGTGGAATTATACAACTACCGATGAGTGATATTGAGGGGTTGTGATTGTGCCATTAATCCTCATCACGTGTGTTGAGGGGTTGTGATTGTGCCATTGATCTCCACCTTGTGTAGTTCGGTAGTATGTATGAAGCGTGTGGGACAACGCTTGTAATCCGCGTATCCGATTGTGTCTTGTGTTGATATGGTTTATGGATTATCACTTGCGAGCCAATATAATGTAAATGATTAATGTCAAGCATGAGATGCTTGTAAATGATGCAAGGATGCATGAAATTCTTGGTAAAGCATGAGCAAAGGTTTATTTGTTGTTTTAAAATGTTGCATATGAGCATGTATTTATAAGGTGCATTGATGTCTTGAGAAGACATGTTTTATAAAAAAGCATGTGTTAAAAAGTGGTGGTTTTACAAGTCATGTGGTATGCATTGATGAATGTTGTTTAGCGATCCTCACTAAGCTTTGTGTTTACGCTCATATGTTTCATCAATGCAGAGAATTAGGAGATTGAGGCAGCACACAAGCAAGGGAATCCAAGCATTTTGTTTTTAGCAAAGTATGTGGCTTTACTTTGGTGTAATAAGAGGCAATGGGTGGGAATTTATACTCTTAGATGGTTGTGGATGTTCCTTTTTACTTTGAGCATGTTTGGTGGTTTATCCTTGAGTTGTAAATGGCCATTATGGTTTGATTTTGGATGTGAATGTTGATTTTAGCTTCTTATGGCTTTGGTGGACTAGGGAGCATGCCTTAGTATCTATGTTTGCATGTTTGATGCCATGTCGTAGCTAATGCCTCAAAATGATGATCGTTGGTGTGTATCTATGATGTATGCAAGTTGTGCCATGTTTCGGGAATGTTTCGAATATGAAAAGACGTGAAAAACCTGCAAAATCTGTTGTTGCAGGGCAAGGCGCATCGGAATGCCTTTGAATGTTTCGGAACATAGGCTCGAAATGGCCATGAGGTTTCAGAACGGGTGGGGACGTACCGAAACGGTTTTGCTACTGGAATGGGGTGTTTCGATACGGGTCTCGGAACGCACCCAAGTATCTAAATGGTCAACCTGGTTTCGAAACGACCGTTCTGATACAAGTCTATGTGTTTTGGAACACTTGACCGTTGAGTTTGAATTTGAACTGTTTCAGGTTTCTATTTCTCACATTTTGGTCCCTGAGTTTTTGTTGCTTAACTTATTGAGTTCGAATGATCCGTTTGAGATGAAATTTGACATGATGGCATGTTATATGATTAATTACGGATTGGTAATATCAAAACTTGTTTAGTCCTTATGATTCTGGAAATTTACATTTTAGTCCATAAAAGACCTTTCAAAAATCTTCAAAGATGAAGCAAGGAGGTGATGGAATAGTAAACTTCAATGGAGGGGAGGAGTTTCATGATGGAAACGCTTTTGGAGGTTGCAGATGATAGAAATTTGGGTATTTGAAATAAAAGTGTTTTATTTTACAAGACCATACAATTACAAAACTGCCATTAATGAAAAAATGGCCATCATCCAATATTCTAAAATCCATGGAAATTTGGGTTTTAAATCAAAACCAGGTCCAACATATTAAATGAATTTTAAACAGAAAAGGGAAAACCTGAAACATTGTTTTAATTATTTAATTCACACGACCCCCAAACCTGCGTGTTACAACTCTCCCCCACTTAAGGAATTTTGTTCCCGAAATTACCTGACGAAAACAAGTACGAAAACTACTCAAGCATATCCGATTTCCTCTCTCACGTGGCCTCTTCCACGCCTCTATGTCTCCACAACACCTTGACCAACTCTATGGTCTTACCACGCAACACCTTGATGTCCGAAGCAAGTATCTCAAATGGTTCTTCATTGTAAGACAAATCCGGATTCAGCTCTATCTCCTCAACGGGCATAACATGAGACGGATCTGATCTATCTGTCATAAGCATCGACACATGGAAAACATCGTGGATCTTCTCTAACTCTGAAGGCAATCTCAAACGGTAAGCTATTAGCCCAATCCCCTCAACTATCTCATACGGACCGATAAACCTTGGACTCAACTTGCCTTTCCGGCCAAATCGCATTACCTTCTTCCACGGAGACACTTTCAGAAACACTTTCTCACCCACTGAGAACTCAATCTATTTTCTCTTCAAATCATCATAAGATTTCTGATGATCAGAAGCTTCCTTCAAACGATCACAAATCAACTTCACTTTTTCGGTAGTCCCCTTAAGCAAGTCTGGCATAGGTAACAAATTTTGACCCATTTCGGCACAACATATCGGAGTCCTACATCGTCTACCATACAATGCCTCATAAGAAGCCATCTGGATTCTAGCCGGGTAACTATTGTTGTAAGAAAACTCGACAAAGGGTAAATGTTTCTCCCACGAACCCTAGAAGTCAATCACACAACAACGGAGCACATCCTCTAATACATGTATCACTCGCTCTGACTAACCATCAGACTGCGGATGATATGAATTACTAAAATGCAAACGACTACCTAGGGCACTATGTAAACAACCCCAGAACCTCGATGTAAATCTCGGATCTCTGCTTGATACAATAGACTTCGGAACTCCGTGCAATCTCACAATCTCGCGGATGTACAAATCCGCCAACTTGTCTAAGGAATTTGTGGTGTTCACTGCTAAGAAATGAGCACACTTAGTGAATCTATCAACTATCTCCCAGACATAATTCTTCTTCGAAACAGACAACGACAACCCTGACACAAAGTCCATAGTGATTTTTTCCCACTCCCATTCCGGAATTTTCAAAGGCTATAACAAACCTGAAGGAACCTGATGTTCTGCCTTTAGTCTCTGACAAACCATGCAACGGCTCACATACTCGGCTATATCCTTCTTCAAACCAACCCAGAAATAATCACTCTTTAGATCACGGTACATCTTAGTATTGCCCGAATGCATAGAAAAAGGACTCAAATGTGCTTCGCTTAGAATCATACGTCTCAACTCAACATCTTCAGGTACTAAAACTCTGTCTCTGAAACACAACACATTCTCCTCACTGAAACTGTACTCTGTCGGTCTACCTTCTGCAATGTCTTGAACATGTGAAGCTAAAGATACGTCTTGCAATTGTTTCTCTTTGATCATCTAAATCAACGAAGGTTTCACTTGCAATTCTGTAATCAAACCACCGTCCCCTGATACACACTGCCTAGCAAACATAGCTCGCAACTGGACTACAACTTTTCTGCTCAACGCATCGGCCACTACATTTGCCTTACTCGGATGGTACTCAATAGTCAAATCATAGCCTTTCAACAGTTCAAGCCATCTTCTTTGTCTCAATTTCAACTCTCTCTGAGTCATCAGATACTTCAAACTTTTAAGTTTAGTGTAAACCATGCACTTCTCACCATACATGTAGTGACACCAAATCTTCAACGCAAATACAACTGCTGCTAACTCAACGTCGTGCGTAGGGTAGTTCTTCTCGTGCACCTTCAATTGTCTCGAAGCATAAGCAAAAACTCTCCTTTCTTGCATCAGAACAAAACCTAAACCTACGTAGGAAGCATCGCTATAGATCACAAACTCTTTCCCTGAAACTGGATGTACCAACACTGGAGCATTTGTTGAGTGTGTAAAAGTTCTATTATTTACACCCTTTTTAACCCATATTTCTGCTGCATTCAAGCATCATTGCATTGCATTTAGGTTAGTTTTCAGTAAAACATCACAATTATATAAAAGGCACGGATTCTACTAAAAGATGGCATATTTTGCAGGTAGCTGCCATGGTTGTCGATGAAGGCAGGCGCAGGGCAGATAAGCAGAAGAGCTGAACTGGACAAGCAGCCGAAGAAGACGAACTTGTCATGGACATGTCGTGACAGCATGGTGACAGCAGACTTATGAAGAGGAGAAGTCAAGTGGACCTCGATAGATAGAGAAAAATCTGCTCGACTGTCGTGTGAAAGCCGAATAATTTTCCAAGCCCCAGATCAAAAGATATGTCAAGCCAAAGCTCAAGGAAAGGAATTCCCACAAAATAGGGATGCGACTGGAAAGTAGGAGACTTTAGAGATTTAATCTTTATTAGAATCTTACTTTTAATTAAAGTTGTAATCCTTGTTACCTTAGATAACTTGAGCCCAAAGCTTATATAAGGGCATAGATTAAACCTAGGGCATAACCGACACCCCATAACCGAAACCAAACCCCTGTCGTCCACCCGTCACCGACATGTTCTAAATTCCCCCTAGGGCTACGGGTTGTTTTGTAAAGTAGTTACAAGGGTTGCTTTGTTTTAGGATTTTTTAAGTTCAATAAAATAAACTTCAAGTTCTTTTATCTTGGTTTTAATATCTTGCAAGAGCATCGGGAGAGTATTGTGAGGTTATCTATTTACTTAGCATCGGGAGAGTTAAGTATACGAAAGAGATAAGAGCGCGTTCTCTAGTTTATAGTTGAACCATCTCGTGCTTAGGGATAAGGCAAGGTTAAGTGGCTAAGGAAGAATTCATACACATCGGTGTTCATCCTTCGATTCACGCCGGGAGGTATCATCAAAGACGTGATCATCGACAAACTTGTGCCTAGGGATAGGGCAAGGCAGATATGGGATTCTTGCCAAGCTTGAAGTACGGAGTTAGTGGTCGCTGCCGCGACAGCTAACGGACAGCCGCCGCGACAGGTGCTGTCGGCGACGGGCGCGACGACAGAACTGGAGTTCCTAAGCAATTCAATACCTGCACTACTGAGCAATTCAATACCAGCCCATTCTCTCCACCTCGATATCTCAATTCTTTTATTTGCGTTTTCTTTTATATTTTCGTGACAATTCTCTCAAACTATTTCCTTTACCTCGTGCAGTGAAATAAGGTGAAGTCATTAGCCCAATCCCTGTGGAGACGATATCCGATACTTCGTATCACTTTACTACTTGCATCGTGTACACTTGCACTACCATTGCGATAGACTATTTTACACGCAACAAGTTTTTGGCGCCGTTGCCGGGGATTGGCAACATAACTATACCTTTCTTTCCTTGCACTTTTCGCTTTTATTTTTATTTTTGTTTTTGTTTTTATTTTTCTTTCCTTTAATTTTTCTTTTGTGCTTTCAACTCTCGCTTTTCACGAGGTTTTCTTGTTTATGCGCAGATCCAAAAGAGGTGAAGATCCTGAGTATAAATTAGATCCGGAGATCGAATGTTCCTTCAATCTCAAGAAACAACTTCGCCGCCTTTTAGACAGAAACGAATACCTCGAGGAACAGCTAGAGCAGATGGCACGCAATCCGCCTGCTGGAGGAGTTATACCGCCTGTCGGCGACCCGCCCGCGGCAGATGGACGACGATCATGTCGTGACTACATGCTGAACGATCATGTAGAGCTGGAGACCACGCTGCCGGATATTGATGTTGATAACTTCGAGCTTAAACCTGTCATGTTTAGTATGATCAACAACGCCGGACAGTTTAGTGGTTCTGCAACAGAAGATGCTAGGGAGCATCTCAAAATGTTCCAGGAAATCTGTGGTTCGTTTAGGCTACCAGGAGTTAGTCCGGAGATACTGAGGCTTCGGTTATTCCCCCATTCATTGAGGGACAGAGCTAAAACTTGGTGGAATAAACTTACACCGGGTTCTATTATGACTTGGGCAGATTTAACTCGTGAATTTTTGTCTCGTTTTAATCCTTCACATTTAGCGGAGCGATTACGTAATGAAATTGCTACTTTTCAACAAGAAGACGACGAGCCAATGCACGAGGCCTGGGACAGGTTTACTACTCTTCTACGGAACTGCCCAATGCATGGATTCCCCGTCTGGAATCAGGTAACTAAGTTCTATAATGCTGCTAACTTACAAACTCGTATTCGAATTGATTCTGCAGCAAATGGATTATTATTGGATAAAGATCCGGACGAGGCCCTGCAAGTTTTGAAACATCTGGCTAAGAATGAGGAGCAGTTTCCGACCGCTAGAAGAGGGGGTAAACGGGTACTTGCTGTCAAGGACTATGAGGCCGACAGCACTATGAAATCGCAGGTAGCATTCCTTACTAAAGCAATGAAAAAGTTATTGAATGATGATGAATTGCAAGGATTTGCTGTCGAGGAAGTTTGTGCTACTTGTGAGGGAAATCATAGTAGGGATGAGTGCCCAATAAACATATAAGAGGGAAAATATGTTGGAAATTACAAGCCGAACTATAATTCCAACAACTACAACCCTAATTGGAGAAAGGATCCAAAATTTTCCTGGAGTAATCCCAACAATGCCCTGAATCCGCAAGCACATCATCAGAATTAGGGGGGTCCTAGATTGTTGACGCGACAACAACTGCCGCCGCAGAACCTGTCGCAGAACCTACCGCCTCAGCAGCAACAGCAGCCACCACCTGCCACGAGTAGTATATTGGAGCAGACTCTGGCCACCTTTATGTCTCAGACTGGTACGTATATGGAGAATATTAATCAGTTTGTCAAGAAGACGGAAAACTTTATGAATGAAACCAAGATGAGAATGACAAATCATGAGGCTACCTTGAAATCTCTAGAGACACAAATGGGTCAGGTGTCGCAGCATATTAAGCCAAGGCAGAATGGAGGT
Source organism: Hibiscus tridactylites (assembly GCA_958450335.1). Classification (NCBI taxonomy): domain Eukaryota; kingdom Viridiplantae; phylum Streptophyta; class Magnoliopsida; order Malvales; family Malvaceae; genus Hibiscus; species Hibiscus tridactylites. The sequence goes on from OY288273.1 coordinate 68,572,532, forward strand.
TTCCCTAGCAATACTGAAAATGCTAGACCGCCCCCACATGAGCAATGTAAGGCGATTACTACTAGGAGTGGGAAAAAGTTACCAGGGTCGGAAAAAGAAGCTGAAATAGAAAAGGATCCAGCCTTAGATAAACCTGCTGAGGAAGCTGCCCCGACAGGTGACAAACAAACTGCTGCCGATGAGCCTGTCACGACAGCAGAAGTGACAGAGGAGAAGAAAGATGATTATCGTCCTCAGATTCGCATGCAGTGGGAAGGGCGCATTGCTGATTATCGTCCTCCACCACCTTTTCTTCAACGGATGCAACAAGCTAAGCATGAATCTCAACTTAAAAAGATTTATGATATTTTTAAACAGGTTCATATTAATATTCCGTTGTTAGATGCTGTTAGGGAGATGCCCGGTTATGCTAAATTTCTCAAGGATGTTATGTCGAAAAAATATAAACTTGGGGAATTTGAAACGGTAAGGATGCAAGAGGGTTGCATGAGTATTCTTCATAGGCAGCCGCCCCAGAAAAAGAAGGATCCGGGGAGCTTCATCATACCTTGTGTAATCGGCGACAGATTTGTGGGTAAGGCACTTTGTGATCTAGGTGCTAGTGTTAATCTAATGCCCAAATCTGTTTTTCAGAAATTAGGGATTGGCAAGGCGCGGCCCACGATAGTTACTTTACAGCTAGCCGACCGCTCTTACGTTCACCCCGAGGGAAAATTGAAGATATTCTGGTAAGAGTGGATAAGCTTATTTTTCCTGCTGACTTTCTTATCTTAGATTGTGAGGCAGATGAAAACGCACCAGTCATCCTTGGGCGACCCTTTTTAGCCACGGGAAGATCATTGATTGATGTGGAGAAAGGAGAACTCACCATGCGCGTGAACGATCAAGAAATTAAGTTGAATGTTCTCCAAGCAATGAAACATGCTGATGTGGACGAAGAATGCAAGGCCATCATTGAGGTGACCTTTGATCAACCCTGCATCAGGTCGGGCTGCCATGATATAAAATTTGGTCACTGCTGCGACAGCCACCTACAGGCCTGTCACGACAGTGACGACGATAGCAACGACGACAGCACCGACGACAACGACTCCTCTGAATCCGATACATCTAATATTGAAGGTCAAGAGGAGGTAAACGGGTTAGACTATCGTCCAGGTAAGTTATTCGAACCCTTGAATTACACTTTGGATAACCATTTAATTCAAAAGCCATCTACTGTTGAACCACCTGTCTTAGAACTGAAGCCCCTGCCAGGGCAGCTTAAATATGCTTTTCTTGGTTCAAATGATACGTTGCCCGTAATCATCTCTGCTAAGCTGTCGCAGGAACAGGAACGATAGCTAATCGACATGTTACGGCAGCACAAGAAGGCAATAGGATGGACGATAGCAGACATTCAGGGCATTAGTCCAGCAATCTGTATGCACAAAATCCTCCTAGAGGAAGATCATAAGCCGACTATTGATGCCCAAAGGCGGCTAAACCTAGCGATGAAGGAGGTCGTGCGTAAAGAGATAACTAAATGGTTAGATGCTGGTATTATTTACGCCATCTCAGACAGCAAATGGGTAAGCCCGGTGTAATGTGTTCCCAAGAAAGGAGGCATGACCGTGATAACCAACGAGAACAACGAGTTAATCCCAACCAGGACTGTGACCGGTTGGAGGGTTTGTATGGACTATCGGAAGCTTAACAAAGCTACCCGAAAGGACCACTTTCCTTTACCCTTTATTGATCAAATGCTTGATAGATTAGCGGGTAAACCTTACTATTGTTTTCTTGATGGTTATTCAGGTTATAACCAAATTGCTATTGCACCAGAGGATCAAGAGAAAACGACTTTCACATGCCCCTACGGAACATTTGCGTTTAGGAGGATGCCGTTTGGACTCTGTAATGCACCTGCCACCTTCCAAAGGTGCATGATGGCTATATTCTCCGACATGGTAGAGGACTTCCTTGAGATTTTCATGGATGATTTTTCCGTCTTTGGAGACGATTTTGAGAGCTGCCTCGGCAATCTTAAAAAGGTACTTGAAAGATGTGAAAAAGCTAATCTTGTTTTAAATTGGGAAAAATGCCACTTTATGGTGGATGAGGGGATAGTCCTTGGCCATAAGATTAGCTGCCGTGGGATAGAAGTCGACAGGGCCAAAATAGAGGTAATTGAGAAGCTGCCGCCGCCAACCACAGTCAAGGGCATTAGGAGTTTTCTAGGGCATGCTTGTTTTTATCGAAGATTTATCGCGAATTTCTCAAAAATCACGAAGCCCTTATGCCATCTCTTAGAACAGAACCAACCCTTTGACTTTGATGATGAATGTACTGAAGCATTCAAGGTTCTGAAGGAAAAGCTAGTGACAGCCCCCATAGTACAGCCACCAGACTGGACACAGCCGTTTGAGATTATGTGTGATACTAGTGACTATGTTGTCAGGGCAGCACTTGGGCAGCGCAGAGACAGGCTGTTTCATGTCATATATTATGCCAGCAAAACATTGAATGATGCCCAAGTGAACTATACCACCACAGAAAAGGAGCTGTTAGCTGTGGTGTTCTCCATTGACAAGTTTCGTTCTTACATACTTGGGACGAAAGCAATAGTGCACACCGACCATTCTGCCCTAAAATATTTGTTCGCAAAGAAGGATGCCAAGCCGAGATTGATACGGTGGATCTTGCTATTACAAGAGTTCGACCTTGAGATCAAAGACAAAAAGGGAACAGAAAATCAAGTGGCAGACCACTTGTCGAGGTTGGAGACGGGACAGAGTCTACCCATTGATGATACACACATACTGGAGACCTTCCCAGATGAGCAGCTCTTTGCTGCCGCAATCGCTGTCGCGACAGCCATGGCGGCAGGTAAGTCTTCTAACCTTCCCTGGTATGCTGATTTCGTTAATTTCATAGTTAGCGGAATATTACCTTCTGATCTTACTTATCAAGCCAGGAAGAGGTTTCAAAATGATGTTAAACATTATTATTGGGACGAACCTCTTCTTTTCAAAATGTGCGCAGATCAGGTTATAAGGAGATGTGTACCACAAGAAGAACAAGAAGACATTCTCCATCACTGTCATGCTTCACAATATGGAGGACACTTAGGAGGCAATAAAACTGCTGCCAAGGTGCTGCAGTCAGGGTTCTACTGGCCGACACTGTATAAGGACGCACAGGACTTTTACAAGAACTGTGACAGGTGCCAGCGGACAGGTAACATCTCGAGGAGAAACGAGATGCCACTGCAGAACATTTTAGAAGTCGAGATCTTCGACGTTTGGGGGATCGATTTTATGGGACCCTTTCCATCTTCGTGTGGAAATCTTTACATCCTCCTAGCAGTAGATTATGTCTCCAAGTGGGTAGAAGCAATCGCAACTCAAAAGAATGATGCCAAAACGGTTCAAAAGTTTTTGCACAAAAACATCTTTTCTAGATTTGGCATCCCTAGGGCGATTATCAGTGATGAAGGGAGACATTTTGACAACAGGGTAATTGCTGCCGCCTTGAGGAAATATGGTGTCAAGCACAGGATCGCGACAGCATACCACCCACAGACCAATGGACAGGCTGAGATATCCAATAGAGAAGTGAAGAACATTCTTGAAAAGATGGTTAAACCAACTAGAAAAGATTGGTCTTTGCTTCTGAATGACGCATTATGGGCATACAGGACAGCTTTCAAGACTCCATTGGGCATGTCTCCATTCCGACTGATTTATGGGAAAACCTGTCACTTGCCTGTCGAGATCGAGCACAAAGCATATTGGGCAATCAAGGCAGTAAACATGGACTTGGACAAGGCAGGCCAGAAAAGGCTGTTAGATTTAAATGAGATCGATGAAATACGGATAATGGCCTACGACAATGCAAGGATCTACAAGGAAAAGACTAAGAAGTGGCATGACAAGAAGTTGCTGACACGACAGTTCTGCCCAGGGCAGCTTGTGTTGTTGTTTAATTCTAGGTTGAAACTCTTTCCAGGGAAGCTTAAATCTAGATGGTCTGGCCCGTTCCAAGTGGTTCAAGTTTTTCCCCATGGTGCCATTACAATTCAATCATTAAAGGACGGGCATCAATTCAAAGTCAATGGACAACGCCTCAAGCATTATCAGGGGACTGAAGCCCCAGGAATACAGGAAGTGGTTACTTTAGGTGATGCCCCACAAGGCATCCCTAATTTAACCTAATTTTTATTTTTATTTATTTTATTATTTATTATTTATTATTAGGAAATTAGGTTTATTTTATTCGAATAATGTTTTGTTTTTCTAATTTCAGTTTTTAGGAAATAAAGGAGTCAAGAAGAAAAAGAAAAGTGACCCAAGCCCACCGCCCATCCACCAGCCCACTAAAGCCCATTTATGATAACCTGTCGTTTCAGCTGCCGGCGCAGACGGATATGACAGGCTGTCACTACAGATGCAGAAGCGTGTGGCAGACGCGTAACAGACAAATAAATGCGTGTCAGACGTGTCAGACACGCTAAATCCAATCTGCCGCTCTGTTCTTCACGCCTGCCGTTGCGGCATTAAATGGGCAGCTACTCGACCGCTATATAAACCCCTTCCCATTTTCATTTTTCATCACTTCTGATTTTTCTCTGTTGTTTATCTCCTCTAGTTTTATTTGTTTTCTCTCTTTCACAGCCCTTGCAACCAAAATGTCGTCGAGACAGACCCGTCGTACCGCTGCTGCCGCTTCTTCTTCAGCAGCAGCATCACCCTTCGCCAACAAGGAACTATGGGAGGAGTGTGTCTTCATTTACAATAGAGATGCTCCCCATATGGGACTCCGGCCGTTCATTATGAAGGCCATAACGGCACAACTATGGGAGGACTTTGCCGAGCAGCCGGCAGAGCTTAATGATACTTTGGTCCGAGAATTTTATGAGGCCATCGACAGCAAAACGGTGACATCTGTCACCGTCCGAGGAGTGGCAGTACCCTTCACCGCCAACAGCATCAACCACACGTTCGGCCTCTTCTTTGGCCCCAATGATGATGCTCACCAACAATTTTGGGACACCCTCGACGCTGCTGCCCATGATGCTATCATGAAGGAACTGACAGAGGCTGGGACGACATGGACCACCAGCAAGAAGAACCCCCACTCCGTCAATAGGGGGCAGCTCCTCCCCGAAGCGAAATTGTGGAACGATTTTATCAAAAAGCGTATCCTGCCCTCGTCCCACCATACGACAGTCAACAGACAACGGTTGGCTCTCATCCACTCCATTATGCACGACAGGCCCATAAATGTGGGCAGATACATGAGGGACAGCATCCTCGATTGTGCCTTCCGCTCAGACTCACGACTCTGCCTGCCGTTCACCATCACCGCCCTCTGCCGCTGTGCTGCCGTACCAGAGGAACCATCAGACAAAATTAAGACGGGCAGTGGCTGGACTGACAACAACATCTCCAGCCTCATGGAGGTCATTGTCGCGTCACCTATCAACGCCTTCGATCCAAATGCCCCTCCTGCTGATTCCGATGATGAACCTGCCACCGAACCTGCCCCAGAAGCTTCCGCCGACACCGCTCCGACAGATCAGTCTGCCGACATCCTTGCTGCCATCCTACGGGTAGAGGAGCGCCAAATGGGTTTGATGACTTTTATCCGTGACTTCTCAAACGCAACGGTAAATTTCATTACTAATACTTTACATTATTCGGATGTCATCTTCCCCACCTTCCCCACCCATTATTTCCATATCCCTTCCCCTACTCCCACACCACCTGTCTCTCCCCATACACATTTTGCCACTTCCACACCATCCCCTGCCCCGACGGCAGCCGACAGTCCACCGGCAGACACCTCCCCTCGAGGAACCAAGAGACCTGCCACTGATGACAGCCCTCATATCCGGAGGAATTTGGAGAGGGACTTTACGAGGGTGAAAAGAATTAAGCACGTGGCGCACAAGAAACGGCTGCCCAGAGCCACCACAACCAGCAGCTCTTGGGACAGCGGTAGCAGTTCCGATGTCCGGCTATTGGAGCCACCTGCCCCTCAACCTGCCAATGAACCTGCCCCTTCACCGGCTGATGAACCGGCTGATCAACCTGCTGCGGAACCTGCCCAGCCTCCTCCACAGCGCAGACGCCGCCATCAGATCCGCGTCAGCAGCAGCAGCGAGGACAGCGAGTGAAAATTTAAGTTTTTATTTTTCCTTTACTACTGCTTGCCTTATCTTTTGTGATGTACTTTTATTTATCTTGCTTTTCTTTATTTTTCATGTCATTTTGCATTGAGGGCAATGCAACCCTCGAGTTTGGGGGTGGCAACCCTCCATCATTAATGGAGTCTTTAGTACATCTTTTTATTAATTGTTGTGTCTTAATTATTAATTAAAGTTCTTTAAAAAAAATCAGAAAATTTAAACTGTTGGCTTAAAACTGTGAAGTTAACTTACCTGTCATGACGGCTCTGTCGTGGCAGCATCTTTAGGACAGGTTAAGGAAAAGTTTAGAGCCTTTCTATAGTTCTGAAAACTTAAACACTTTTGTGACTGTTATATTGCTTAGATTTCTTTTAGCCAAACTAGAATAGGATGCTTAGAACTTGAATAGCCCCTAGAGGTGCCTAACACTGGCTCTAGGAAAGAAGTTTAGCAAAAGAAATTTGAAAACCTAGAGGTGCCCGAAACCGGCTCTGGGAAGCTAACTAGAGGTGCCCGAAACCGGCTCTAGTAAACTAGAGGTGCTTGAAACTGGCTCTAGAAAAACTTAGCTTGAAAAATAGAAAAGAAGTTTGAAAAATGTGTCTTCAAGAAAGTAAACTTCGGCATAAAAATTCGAGTTAAGGAGTTGAATATTCTAGTGAAACTAAGAGAGTCTTAGCATATGACTGTTCACAAGCACGCACACACTGCACGAGAGCTATAGGGAGATTCCGGACAGATCCTAATCTTTCCGACAGGTTGCTGCCACCATAGAGAATGAGAGACGGGTAAGGGACAGATCACTGTTTGAAGGCCAACACAAAAATTTCTTTTTTTCTTTTAGGTTTAAATTGCTTGAGGGCAAGCAAAGACTTGAGTTTGGGGGTGTGTTGAGTGTGTAAAAGTTCTATTATTTACACCCTTTTAACCCATATTTCTGCTGCATTCAAGCATCATTGCATTGCATTTAGGTTAGTTTTCAGTAAAACATCACAATTATATAAAAGGCACGGATTCTACTAAAAGATGGCATATTTTGCAGGTAGCTGCCATGGTTGACGATGAAGGCAGGCGCAGGGCAGATAAGCAGAAGAGCTGAACTGGACAAGCAGCCGAAGAAGACGAACCTGTCATGGACCTGTCGTGACAGCATGGTGACAGCAGACTTATGAAGAGGAAAAGTCAAGTGGACCTCGATAGATAGAGAAAAATCTGCTCGTCTGTCGTGTGAAAGCCGAATAATTGTCCAAGCCCCGGATCAAAAGATATGTCAAGCCAAAGCTCAAGGAAAGGAATTCCCACAAAATAGGGATGCGACTGGAAAGTAGGAGACTTTAGAGATTTAGTCTTTATTAGAATCTTACTTTTAATTAAAGTTGTAATCCTTGTTACCTTAGATAACTTGAGCCCAAAGCTTATATAAGGGCATAGATTAAACCTAGGGCATAACCGACACCCCATAACCGAAACCAAACCCCTGTCGTCCACCCGTCACCGACATGTTCTAAATTCCCCCTAGGGCTACGAGTTGTTTTGTAAAGTAGTTGCAAGGGTTGCTTTGTTTTAGGATTTTTTAAGTTCAATAAAATAAACATCAAGTTCTTTTATCTTGGTTTTAATATCTTGCAAGAGCATCGGGAGAGCATTGTGAGGTTACCTATTTACTTAGCATCGGGAGAGTTAAGTATACGAAAGAGATAAGAGCACGTTCTCTAGTTTATAGTTGAACCATCTCGTGCTTAGGGATAAGGCGAGGTTAAGTGGCTAAGGAAGAATTCATACACATCGGTGTTCATCCTTCGATTCACGCCGGGAGGTATCATCAAAGACGTGATCATCGACAGACTTGTGCCTAGGGATAGGGCAAGGCAGATCTGGGATTCTTGCCAAGCTTGAAGTACGGAGTTAGTGTTCGCTGCCGCGACAGCTAACGGACAGCCACCGCGACAGGTGCTGTCGGCGACGGGCGCGACGACAGAACTGGAGTTCCTAAGCAATTCAATACCTGCACTACTGAGCAATTCAATACCAGCCCATTCTCTCCACCTCGATATCTCAATTCTTTTATTTGCATTTTCTTTTATATTTTCGTGACAATTCTCTCAAACTATTTCCTTTACCTCGTGCAGTGAAATAAGGTGAAGTCATTAGCCCAATCCCTGTGGAGACGATATCCGATACTTCGTATCACTTTACTACTTGCGTCGTGTACACTTGCACTACCATTGCGATAGACTATTTTACACGCAACAGCATTCGTCAAAGATTCTTTCAAAATCTCACAAGCACTATGTCTCGCATCTGACCACTCAAACTTCACTCCTTTTTGCAACAATTTAGTCAAGGGGCAACTATTCTAGAGAAATCATCAACGAACCTCCTATAGTAACCAGCTAGTCCTAGGAAACTCCTAATCTCGGTCACTGACTTAGGTTGTTTCCAATCAACAATGGCTTCAATCTTCGTCGGATCAACACAGATACATTCGCCTGATACCACATGGCCAAGAAACACAACCTCTCTAATCCAGAACTCACATTTACTCAGCTTAGCATACAACTGATTACTCATCAATCTCTGCAAAACAAGTCCCAAATGCTCATCATGCTCTTCTTCTGATCTCGAGTACACAAGGATTTCGTCTATGAAAACAACTACAAATCGGTCTAGATAGTCTCAGAAAACTCTGTTCATCATATCCATGAAAGCGGCTGGTGCATTCGTGAGCCTAAACGGCATCACAAGGAACTCATAATGACTGTATCTAGTCCTAAAGGTTGTCTTCGGAACATCACACTCCTTTACCTTCAACTGATAGTACCCTGACCTCAAATCTATCTTCGAAAACATTGAGTCACCCCTCAGCTGATCAAACAGGTCATCAATACGAGGCAACATATACTTGTTTTCACTGTCAACTGGTTCAGCTACCTATAGTCGATACACATCCTCATATTGTCATCCTTCTTCTTCACAAACAACACGGGAGCACCCCAAGGCGAACTACTAGGCCTAATAAAACATTGGTCTAACAACTTCTGAAGCTGACTTTTCAACTCTTTCGGAGCCATACGGTACGGAGCAACAGAAACTGGAGTAGACCCTGAAACAGTCTCAATCACAAACTCTACATCTCTGTCAGGAGGCAAACCCGGTAACTCTTCTAGAAACAGATCCGAATAATCGCAAATTGTCCTGATATCTTTCGGACTAACCTCACTCATATTCGTATTCATCACATAAGCTAAGTAAGCCCTACAACCGGAGTCCATCAACCTATGAGCCTCTAATGCCAACACAACGTTTGACAAGAACTTAATGTTCTCGCCTACTACCACTACCTCGTAGTCATCAAAAAGCTTCAACAAAATTATCTTTGTCTCAAAATCTACACTAGCTCTGTGCTCAACAAACCAATCCATACCCAAAATGATATCAAAACCGTAGAACGAAAGTTCCATCATATCAACAGGAAACACATTACCCTGAATCTTCAACGGACACCTCCTATACATCCGTCTAACTACAACTGTCTCACTGAAGGAACTAATCACATGCATCCCTATGTCTAAAATCTCAACAGGTATGTCTAACTTCTTTGCATGCTCACTCAAAATATAAGAATGTGTGGAACCCGAATCGACTAAGGAAAGCAAAGACATGGACTGTAACTCAAAATTACCTGCTATCACATATGTATCATTCCCTGCCTCTCTCTGTGCGTAGACTCTAGCTGGTCCACCGGCCTCTGGCTGAACTGCCACTACATGAGCAACATTCCTCAGTGCCTCTATCCTAGGTGCATCAGCCCTCGACTGGAAGTAACCACGACCGCGCCCACGACCTCTCTAATAGTTGATTGCTCTCGCAGAAGCCTGTGCCTGAATCGGTGCATGTGCCGCCTAATGCGACCACTCTCTCCTGAAGTGGTCTCTCGATCCACAGTTCCAGCAAGCATGATAGTTTCCCCAGCACTCTCCTAAATGTTGTCTCCCACATCGGGCACACTCAGGAAAACGCCCTCCAGCTCTCTGGCCCTGATGGCCTCTACCATGGTGGCCACAGCCACGCCTATGGTCAAAATGATGTCCACTGCCCCGATGCCTCTTGGCATCACCACGATCAAAGTTGTTGTGCCTCTCCCTTGAACTGGATCCTCCCGAACGCTTGGTCAGCCCCAAGCTATGCTCGATGTCCTTGGCCCTAGCGACCAAGACATCAAAATCAGAATAATCAGTATCCAAGGTGTACCTCTTGACTTCCTCATGAAGTCCATACCTGAACCGATCACAACGGTCCCTCTCAGTAGGAACCAACTCTGGAGCATACTGACTCAGTCGGACAAAGCGGGTCTAATAATTTGTCACTGAAGTGTCTCCCTAAACAAGAGCAAAGAACTCCCGCTTCTTCTCATCTAAATATCTCGGGCCCAAATACCTCTTTCTGAAAGCAGTCTCATAGAAATTCCAACTGATCTCGGCCTCAGGCACGCCGGTAGTAATGGTGACCCACCAGGTGTAGGCATCACCCTGAAGCAACGAAACCACACAGCCCAACTTACGAGCCCCAACACATCCCATCTGAGCCAAAATATGGACTGTCTTCTCTAGCCACAATTCTGATCTCTCAGGCATAGATCCCCTGAACTCATCTGCTCCAAGGCTACGGAGCCTCTCTAAAGGTAAACTAGCATCATCTCCTATCGGATGTGCTGCAGCCTGAGCTTCGACAATTGCAGCCTGAAATTCTCCCGCTATAGCATGAACTAGCTGAGCCATATCTATCCCTGTAGGACCTTGGCCAACCTGAGGTCCCGCTCCCTCAGCTCCAGCCTCGCCTTCCACATCAGGCTGACGAGGTGGTGGTGGAGGAGCTCCGACCCCAACAGCAGGCTCTTCCTCATGAGCCTCTACTCCAACCACCGGCTCATTAACAGTAGTTGCAACACGGGGTTCCTGGCGAACCAACCTTGGTCTACCTCTAGGCCTTGACATAACCGCTCACAGATAACAACTACAACAACAACAATAAAAATCAGGTTAGGAAGGGCAAGGGTCCAAGTGGCTCAAGTATGTTTCTCTCACATAAAAATCTCTTTTTCTGATATAATAGAAGCAATAAGACTCTACTCAACATGCTTCAAACAACATACACAAACGGTCAATTAAGCAAACATCAAGCATACTTACATGGCAAGCAAACACTCTGCAATTGCAATACAAGAATTTAACTTACCTCACTTATCTGCCCGAGGTCTTGGAAACCTCAAGCTCTGATACCAACAAGTGTAACCCCCTCGTCCCGGTCCGGGCGACTGACCGGTCCGAGTGGGTTACACGGGGAAAACCGAGGCAAAACCCGTTAAGGCTCCACTTCGGTTAACAACCCGAGAAAACTTTTTCATTAATTATCTTGTCTAGATGAATCCAATTAGACCTATGTGAGAAGCGACAACGGAAAAAAAGACTTACAAGAAGACTAACATCAATCAGGGCCTACGCCCTACACTTGAGAACCTTTAGAGATGTCAAAAGCCCCATTTTCAGGCCTGTGTTTCGAAACAGGCTTGCCTATTTTGATACACAGGCCCAGTTTAAAAAAGCCATACCATCCGTTCTGATACGCATCCACCCCATTTCGGAACAGGAGTCCATTTCGCCTAGACGTTCCGAAACACGTTCCAGAACAGGCACTCACGGTAGCAAAAACGTTTCAAGACCCGTATCGGAACAGGGGTTCATAGTAGCCAAACCGTACCGGAACACGTTTCGATACAGGTGTCCATGGAGCCACACCCGTTTTGAAACAGCTTTACCCGTTCCGAAACGCATGCAGACTGTGTGATACTAAAAACCAGATTTTACATCTCCAAAAGCACCCAACAAGCCCCAAACATCAAGAAACAAGATATAACATGCATTTACATACTCTAGAGGCATTCACCCTACTTCAAACACGATCATCACACCACATACATGAAAAGGGCATGCATTTAAGGGAATCAAGCATTCACCATAAAAAGACATACATAGCATGTTAAGGTTTCATGTCTTAGAACAAAACATACACAAAAGCATAAATATAAGGGTCACATGGCCAACATACATGCCAAGAAAGCCACAACCAAAACCATCAACACAATAAAGGAGTCTAAACAAGCTCCTAACACAAAACAACAACACAAATCCCCATTGCTTAACTATTACATCTTTTAACTTAAAAGTTTATACTTGAAGATAGCAAAAGCACATTTGGAGGCCTTCTCATTGCACAAGAAACCTACGAACTAAGGATCTGCATTGTCAAACAAAAGAGAGCATAAGCATAAACTTAGTGAGCGTAAGCTCATAAAACAAACCTCGACAATGAAGGGTCCAAGCACGAGCAACATAACCAAGGAAGAATGCATGTTTTCTTACCTTCGAAGCCACAAGAGTCAAATATATAATGCATGGACATAACAGCAATTATCATGCCATGCTCAACATGTCCATAAATACAACCATATGGAAACACATTTAACCAAACGTATTGGCACCTAGCTATGACCCGAATACACGGATAACAACCATTGGAACTCACATCCAACAACTCAACCATTAATTTACCTTACGGTGGGATTACACTCATCACCCTTTCACGCGGAGGGGATTCCACTCATCCTCCCGCCCCATCGATGGGATTCAACTCACCACCGACTAAAATATAAAAGAAGATTTCCAGGCGTACCCGTACTCCATCTTGATGACTACCATCACCAAGACCACGCGCGCATTTCGACACTCGTGTGCACACTAACATCCTAATGATCGATCATTTTTACCCAAGCATACTAGTGCCAATACTAAATCACCACAAGATCATCATAATACAATATTTTCACCATTTCCCGTGCCTAGCACGTAGCCACCATGGTTTACCATCATGCACTCACATTTCATCAAACACATGCATATCACAATGCATAAATGAATCATCATGCCTCATCACAACACATATGCACAAAATGCATAGCAACATCATTCACATTTAATACATGAGGCATAACACAACACTTAGAAGTTCAACCAAAGTCTTATGAAGTAAGCTTGAGATTAGACTACCAATCTAATCCCAACTCTAGGTGGGTTTACCAAGCCATACCTAGGTCTACATGCTTGAACCAACATTTGAAAACCAATTTAAAATCGAAGAACCACTCACCGACTACTCTAAGCTCAATAAACTCTAGTCGTTCAAACTTCCACACTTCCCGGATTGATTCCTGAAGATTCTCCATCACCAAATCCCGATGCTAGTCAATTAAAGCCCACAAAACAAACACAAATCAGCCCACAAATCACTGTAGCAACCCTCAGAGCACAAAACAATCATTTAGCCAACTAAGAACACCCTTAAACACATATTTTCGAGCAACCCATTTGCAAAGCTAGTAACCATTGATTCCAACACTTTTAACACACCTAATAGCTTCCAAAATATCCCTTAAACATCACACAATCATCAGCCACCGATTTCCCACACAAAACAGCCCCAAAACTCATCTTTTGAACCACCTAAAACCTCCCTAAAACCCATATCCGAAAATCCTTATAAACCAAGTAAAAATCACATATGTTGGACCATTTGGGTTACTAAACACTTATCTAACTTCAATGAATCAAAAGCTTACTTAAAGGTTAATAAAATTTAGATTTTTAACTTAAAACCCAAAAATATCAAAGTACAAAATAATGGGTTTCAATGAAAACTAAGAACATGGCTAGTAAGGGGAAGATGAGGACAACTCAAAAACATTATTACCTTTCAAAAATCTTCAAAGATGAAGCAAGGAGGTGGTGGAATAGTAAACTTTAATGGAAGGGAGGAGTTTCACGTTGGAAAATCTTTTGGAGGTTGAAGATGATAGAAATTTGGGTATTTGAAATAAAAGGGGTTTTATTTTACAAGACCATGTAATTACAAAATTGTCATTAATGAAAAATGGCCATCATCCAATATTCTAAAATCCATGGAAATTTGGGCTTTAAATCAAAACCGGGTCCAACATATTAAATGAATTTTAAAAAGAAAAGGGAAAAACCGAAACATTATTTTAATTATTTAATTCACCCGACCCCCAAACCCGAGTGTTACATCCCTTGTTTTTAGAGCATCAAAATAGAGATCCAAATGCATTAAAATGCATTTCAACACCAACAACTAAACACAAACTTATTGCTCACCAAAACTACACTAATTTACCCATCCAAAACAACCGAAAACTCAATCGATTGCATCTAAACCAAGCCCAGCCAACATAAATCACTTTCAACCATTACTAAACATATAAACACATCTAAAAACAACCTAAACTCTCCTTATACCTCCAACAAGCATAACGACATCATTTCACCTCAAAAACCCAACTAAAACCATCAAGAAACTCAAGGATCTCAAGGATTTCGAGATTATTATTATCAAAACCCTTTTTCAACATAATAATAAACTCAAAACTCAATTAAAATTAATCTAAAATAGAGCTCATCAATACCACTCCGAAAATTAAGATTTAAATCATAATTTTGCAAGATTTTGATCTTAAATCAAAACTATAATAAAAACTCATCCAAAAACAACAGTTAGAAGTCAAAGATCTTGGGAATTTCAATAAAGAACCTAGATTGAAGGTTTAGAACGAGATTTACCTCCAATCCTTGGCTTTCTTTAAGGTTTGACAAGTTTTTGCTTCACAAAACTTGAAAATCTTGAAAAGAACTCTTTGAAATGATTTAGAAATCAATGAGAGAGTTTTTGGGATAAAAGAATTATGGAGAAAGTGTTGAGAAAATGGTTTTGCTGAAAATGAAAGTTAGTTACGTGAAATGAAATCTCAATTTCCTATTTTACCAATTAATTAAACAAAATCCTTTTATTTTAATCATCCAAAAATCCTTTTAAAACACATGTTAATTTAAAGAAGGTATAATTGCACCATAGCTCCCTAAAGATTCTAAGATTTTGACTCCTTTTTGAAAATTGTAATTTTCCACAGTTTTTAAACTTTACAATTTGGTCACTACCCAAAATGTACCACTTCCAAAACTCTTTTTTCGTAAAATTTATCTGACCAACCTCTTAAACATGATTTTAGAGGATTTTAGCAATTTTTGTCATAATTTTATCCTTTCCAGATCCTTGATTTCCCTAAACCACCTAATACGATTCGAACCGTTTCCGACAGGTGTGATCTGATGTCGAAAACATCTAGGACCAAAACCAGGGCATTACATTTATGGTTTTGACGTGATTCTAGGAATGGACTAGTTGTCTGAACACCAAGTTGTGGTGGATTTTGACGTTAAGCGTGTTACCTTAAAGCTTGCGGATGATTACGAGGTAGTAATCGTGGGTGAGAACGTGAAGTTCTTATCTAACGCAATTTAGGCTCTTGGAGTGAGTCAGATGCTGGAGTTGGGATGTGAATCTTTCTTGGCGTACGTGATGAATCCTGGCATGAAGGAAGTGCGTATTCAAGACATATGAAATGTATGCGAGTTTACAGGTGTATTTCCGGGGGAGTTGCCATGGTTGCCACCCAATCGGGAAGTTGAGTTTGGCATAGAGTTGTATGAGAATACGTCTCTGCTGTCCATTTCTCTTTATCGCATGGCACCTAAGGAGTTGAAGGAGGTTAAGACGCAGCTCCAGGAGTTACTTGACCAAGGGTTCATAAGGTCGAGTATTTCGCCCTGGGCTGCGCGGGTCTTGTTTGTGAAGAAGAAGGATTGTACCATGCGTATATGCATTGATTATCGACAATTAAATAATTTTACGATTAAGAACATGTACCCGTTGCCAAGGATCGATGATTTGTTCAATCAGTTTTGGGGTGCTTCGGTGTTCTCGAAGATAGATTTGAGGTCTAGGTACTATCAGCTTAAGGTTAAGGATGTGGACGTACCTAAGACAACTTTTCGGACTAGATATGGCCATTATGAGTTTCTGGTGATGCCGTTTGGGTTGACAAATGCATCGGCTACATTCATGGACATGATGAATAGGGTGTTCCATGAGTATTTGGATCAATTGGTGGTTGTGTTCATCGATGATATTCTTGTGTACTCAGGTACCAAGGAGGATCATGAAAGGCACTTAAGGATTGTGTTGCAAGTTCTGTTGGAGAATCAGCTCCATGCTAAGCTGAGCATGTGTGAGTTTTGGCTCAAGAAGGTGGTTTTTTTGGACATGTGGTGTCGGCCGAAGTATCTGAGTTGATCCACAAAAGGTTGAGGCGGTGATGAGTTGGAAGACGCCTAAGTCAGTGACAGAGGTGCGTAGTTTCATTGGCTTGGCTGGTTACTACCGAAGGTTTGTCGAAGGGTTCTCTAATATTGCTGCCCCTTTGACCAAGTAGTTGCAAAAGAATGTTCGCTTCGAGTGGACGGATGATAGGCAGCAATCTTTCGAAAAGTTGAAGGAAGCTTTGACGCAAACTCATATTTTGATTCAGCTAGAATCAGGTAAGGAGTTTGTAGTTTATAACGATGCGTATTACGTTGGTTGGGGGTGCGTTTTGATGCAAGATGGAAAGGTTGTAGCTTATGCATCTAGACAACTGAAAGTGCATGAGCGCAACTATTCTACGCATGATCTCGAACTCGCGACGGTGGTGTTTGCTCTAAAGAATTGGAGACACTTTCTTTATGGTGAGCGATGTGTGGTTCACACCGACCATAAGAGTTTAAAGTACCTTATATCTTAGAAGGAGTTGAACCTTAGGCAACGAATATTGGTGGAGTTTCTTAAGGATTATGATCTAGCTATTGAGTATCATCTGAGAAAGGCTAATGTTGTGGTCGATGCTTTGAGTAGGAAGGTGGATGTTGAGTTAAGGGCTATGTTTGCTCGTTTGAGTATATCGCGTGATGGAGGCTTGATAGCAGAGCTGCAGGTGAAACCCTCATTAATTCAGTTGATTAAGGAAAAGCAGTTGTTGGATGATTCATTGGTGCCTTGCGTTCAGGATATAGCCGATGGAAAGGCTACAGATTTATGCTTTAATGATGATGGAGTTCTATGTTTTAAAAGTCAGATAGTGGTGCCGGAAGATGCTGAGTTAAGACGCACCATCTTGACTGAGGCTCATAGCAGTCCTTTTGCTATGCACCATGGTAGTACCAAGATGTATTGTGGCTTAAAGCATGAGTACTACTGGGTGGGGTTGAAAAAGGATGTGGCAGATTTTGTTAGCAGGTGTATGGTTTGCCAACGGGTGAGGGCTGAGCATCAGTTTCCTTTCGATTTGTTACAACCTTTGAGGATACTGGAGTGGAAATGGGAGAGAATTACGATGCATTTCGTATATGGGTTTCCCTTGACTCCATCGAAGAAGTACTCGGTGTTGGTGATTGTGGATCGCCTTACGAAGTGTGTACATTTCTTGGCTATGTATACTACGTATGCGTTGGACAAACTAGTTGAGTTGTATATTGCTGAGATTGTGCGGTTGCACGGTGTGCCCAAGTCCATAGTGTCAGATAGAGATCCGAGGTTTATAGCAATGTTTTGGGAATGTTTGCATCAAGCGTTGGGTACGCGGTTGAATTTCAGCCCTTCATATCATCCTCAGTCGGATGGGCAGTCAGAACGAGTTATCCAGGTGCTTGAGGATATGTTGCGATGTTGTGTAATTGATTTCCAGGGTTCTTGGGAAAAGCATCTGCAGTTGGTTGAGTTTGCATATAATAATAGTTTCCAAGCAAGTATTCGAATGGCACCGTATGAGGTCTTGTATGGTAGAAAGTGTAGAACGCCTCTTTGTTGGGACGAGGCGGGGCAAATGTTGCTTTTTTGCCGAATATGCTCAAGGGGACAACAAAGAAGGTGAAGCTCATCTGTGAGATGTTGAAGGTTGCATCAGATCGCCAGAAGTCTTACACAGATTTGAAGCATAAAGAGGTTGAGTTCGCGGTTGGGGATCGTGTGTTCCTTAAAGTATCACCTTGGAATAAGGTAATGAGGCTCGGACGAAAGGGAACACTTAGTCCGAGGTTTATTGGACCCTATGAGGTTGTGGAGTGAGTTGGTCTTGTGTCTTATCGGTTGAGGTTGCCTCTCGAGTTGGAAAAGATCCATGATGTATTTCATGTATCTATGATGCAAAGATATAGATCGGATCATTCGCATGTGATGCCAGTTGGGGAAATATAGTTGAATTCAGATATGTCCTATGATGAGGAACCGGTGTAGATTCTTGACTCGAGCAGCAAGACTCTTCGTGGCAAGACGATAGAGCTTGTGAAGGTGTTGTGGCGACACCGAGGAGTTGAGGAGACCACGTGGGAAAGCAAGGCGGACAAGCTGAATCAATTCCCGCATCTTTTTCCTTTAGGTAAAATTTCAAGGACAAAATTTCCTAAGTGAGGGAGAGTTGTAACGGCCCAATTTTGGTCCTAGATGTTTTAAAAATCAGATCAGGTCAAGTGAACCGGTTGGAAACAGTTCGAATCGTGTTAGGTGGATCGGGGAAATCAAGGTTCGGAATAGGATAAAAATATGACAAAATTTAATAAAATTCTTTAAAATCATGTTTAAGAGGTTGGTCAAATCAATTCTACAAAATTGGTTTTTGGAAATGGTACATTTTGGGAAGTGACCAAAATGTAAAGTTTTAAAACTGTGGAAAAATGCAATTTTCAAAGGAAGAGTCAAAATCTTAGAAGCTTTAGGGAGCTTTTAAGCAATTAAGCCTTTCTTTAATATTACATGTGTTTTAAATGGATTTTAAATAATTGATTCATTAGTCTTATTATTTAATTAATAAAAGTTAGTTATTTTGGAAACCAAAATAATGTGTTAGTTTCTCATTTGCCTCATTTTTCAGCCAAACACATTTCTAAACCAATTTCTCCATATTTGTTTTCTCTCAAACACTATCTTTTTTATTTCTCATCCATTTTAAAGGATCCTTTTCAATTTCTTCATGATTTGTGAAGCAAAAACTTGTCAAATATTGAGGAAGGCAAGGATTGGAGGTAAATCCCGTTCTCAACCTCTAATCAAGGTTCTTTATTGAAATTCCCAAGATTTTTTTACTCTTAAATGTTGTTTTTAATTGATTTTTGGTTATAGTTTTGATTTGAGATCAAAATCTTGTAAAATGATGAGTAAAATCTCAATTTTCGGAGTGATCATGATGTGCTATGTTTGTGATGGATTTTAATTGAGTTTTGAGTTGATCTTGATGTTGAAAATGAGTTTTAATGATATAGATCCCGAAATCCTTGAGATCCTTGAGTTTTATGTTGGTTTTAGTTGGGTTTTTGAGGTGATTTGATGCTTATATGCTTGCCGGAGGTGTAAAGAAGTGTTTAGGTTGTTTTTAGATGTGGATTGATGAGTCAAATTGTTTGGAAGTGTTAGTAGATGGTTGGGCTTGGTTTAGGAAGCAATCGATTGAGTTTTCGGTTGTTTCGGATGGGTAATTTGGTTTGTTTTTGCTGGGAAACGAGTTTGTATTAAGTTGCTGCTGTTAGAATTTATTTTAATGCATTTAGGCTTTGTTATTATGTGATGAAAATAGGGGACTATAATTCGGAAGCAAACGAAGTGGATTTGGAGGCTTCGGACAATCGATAATCGTGTCGGCAAGTGAACGAATGCGAGTCAGTGAGTGGAACATGGTTTTCCAGCGGGGAAACGTTTTAGAAAAGGTTTTGGGAACTTAGTAAGAGCTTGAAACGCTTTACTAAGTTCAGAAGTAAGTAAATCGAAGTTTTCTCTTAGATTGTGCTAGTGATTAGCCTTTGGTTGCAATTGGTTTTAAATGCATGTACCTACTGTTTTAAAGCATGTTTTGTGTATGTATAATGGGTATGATGATGTCATGTTGTTTAAGGCTGCCCTAGGTAAGTGATCCTTGTAAGCATGTGTTGGTGCATGAGATATTAAGCATGGTTTAATGCTTGTTTATGGCTTATCATGGATGCTTGGCAAAAACTTTGAGTTATGCATGTGTTATGGACTATATTGGCAAGTGATGTGGTTTAAAGTGTTTTATAAATGAAATCGGATATAGTTAGTCGGCTATAGGATTGAGTCCACTATAAAAATGTTGCTTTGGATGTTGAGGGGTTGTGATTGTACCATTGAGGATTGTTTAAGGTTGCAACGGTTGAGGGTATCTCCCTGGTGCGAACCTTGTGTTTTGTCCCGTCTCTCGTTAGTGGGTTATATATTTACCGATGAGTGGTGTTGAGGGGTTGTGATTGTACCAAATACTCCACCACGGGTGTCACAACGATGGAGGGTCTCTCTCGTGTGTGAGCCTTGATATGCCGATAAAGTGTATGAAGGGTGTGGGACAACCCTTGGTAATTCGTGTATCTGATACTTTGTTTTTGAGATTATTGTTATCACTTGTGAGCCAATATAATGGAAATGTATATTGTGGAGAATGTAGTCTATGCATGGTTTGTAAGATGCATATTTTGGTTTAAGCTTAGCATAATGGTGTTTATGCTTGGAAGGCTTGATAAATTAGTAGCAATTGTTTAATTGCTGGGTTTTTTTTGGGAACATGTTGCATGATGTTTAAATAAGTGAGTTTGATGAAAAAAAAGTGCATGGTTTATCAAGAAAGGCATGTTGGATTTGAAAATAGTTAAAATCGGTTTTGTGCATTGATGATGTTAGTGATTTGAGCAACCCTCACTAAGCTTGCATGCTTATGTTCTCTTTGTTTCATCAATGCAGATAATTAGACTATTGGAGGCAGCATCTTTGAGGAATCACTCCAAGACAGTTTGCTAAAGTATGTTGCATACTTGAACTAGTGTAATAAGGGCAATGGGGGTATCCAATGCTTTAAATATTGTTGTTGTGGTATTTTCTTATTTGAGTAGGTTTATTATGCAATCGTGGTATTGTAATTGGCCTCGATGTGGTTTTTGGACCTTTAATTGGTGTTTTGGTCATGTTTTGGTCTGTGGTTGAAGGCATGCTTTATTAGTTGCTTGTTCAATATGAATTGATGTGCCCAATGCTTGCTATGTGGCTAGTTTGTGATGCATATATGTTTGATGTGATTATATATGCATGTATATGAGTTATGAGTGTGATCGAATGAAGTTTGATGCGTTTAAGAGGCTATTTCTTGTGCATTTCTGAAATGGGTATCGATACTCGGGCCTCAGTATCGATACCCATAGACTAATTTTGGCTAGATTGGTGGAGGTGTATCGATATGATTTGGAAGTGTATCGATGCGATTTGGAAATGTATCGATACAACTTGGTAAGCGTATCGATACCCATATGTATTATGCACACTTGTACCGATACTCGGGAAAGGGTATCGATACCCTCTCTCAAACTTTGGTTACTGCCTTCCCGAGTATCGATACGGGTTATAGGTGTACCGATAGGGTTATAGGTGTACCGATACCTAACTGATAAATTAGTTAAATGGAATCTTAAAAAATCTGAAATGTTACATTTTAGTCCCTGAACATTGTGTATGCAATTGGATGGGTTTAGATGGTTCATTTGTGCTGAAATTAGTCAAAGAAGCATGTTTTATGATTCATAAAAGGTTGGTAACCTTAAAATTGGAAAGGTCCTTATAATTTATAGAAATTACATTTTTTTCGTAACCCCCTCGTCTCGGTCTGGTCGGCTGACCGGTCCGAGTAGGCTACACGGGGAAAACCGATGTGAAACCCGTTAAGGTCCCACCTCGGTTAGCAACCCTAGAAAATTTCTTTTAATTAAATCTTGTCTAAAGGCACATTTATATCCTAGGTGATCACGACAACGGAAAACATCAAGAAAGAAACACAATCGAACCCAAAACAACATGCTAAACAGCCCACTTTTCCCTTTTTAAGCAGGCTGTATCGATACACCTGTCAAAGGTATCGATACACCTTGACCAAGTCAACAGCCTTCAGTCAACACAGGAAGACCGTATCGATACAGCCCTTGAGCGTATCGATACGCCCTTCTCGGTCAACATCTCGTGGTCAACGAGACAAACCCGTACCGATACGTCTAGAGCCCGTATCGATACGCCAAAGTCTCACCAAAATCTCAGATTTCCAGTGAGCTTTGAGCATATCGATACACCCTCGTGTATCGATACACCAAGACAAAACTGAGTCCTGGAGGGAAATTCGTATCGATACGGCCCTTAGGCGTATCGATACGCCCTGCACTGCAAGACTCCCAATTTCAGCAAAACAACACAAGACTCAATTCTAGATGCAGAGTAAGACTTCCCTAAGCACATTCAATCATTTATACGACATCTAGCAACCAAGAACTAACATGAAGGACGATTTAGGTGATCAACGAGACATTAACAACATGTCATTCATATAAAGATAGATATTGCATAAATAGGCATGCTTAAAAGCTCAAAAGCCAAATGGCACATGTCTACACATATAAGGTTTGCATGCTCAACCAAAAGAAACATAAACATCCAAGGCATGACCTCTCATCACAAGCATTCAGCAAGACATAACATGGTTTACAAATCCAAGCTAAGCATAAACAACATTCAACATCTACGAGTCATACAACGCTCATACAAACACATAGTAGCCCCATTGCTAAACTACTACTTTATTTACTAGGCCATACTTGAGCAACTACAAAGCTTGGAATGTCCCATCGCCTTGCTCCTTGCTAACACCATGCTACTAATCTGCATTATCGAAAATGAGAGCGTAAGCTAGAAGCTTAGTGAGGATGCTCTAAAACCAAAACAACGACAATGCAGGGTTCAAGCATATAATCCCTATCATCACACACAACATACATAGACATTACATAACAAACTAGCTAGCATCACAAGAGTCAATAATATGGCATCTTACTTCATATTAAGCTCAACAATATAAAGCAATTATCTCAACATCATAACGACAAGAGCAAGTACATTGGCCACTATTAGTTCACTCGGATATGCAGATTTACTCTCTACAACAACATTACCTCGGTGGGATTACACTCATCACCGGACCTTGCATGGATGGGATTCCACTCATCATCACATGCCCTACGGATGGGATTCCACTCATCATCACGTATAATATAAACAATTTCCGGAGGAATATTACATCACCGTACTCCTCCTTGATGACTTAACGCCACCAAGGCCACGCGCGAATTTGACTCAACCATGTGCACACTAATCCTAATGACAAATCATTTATACCTCGTAAGTTAATTAGTGCCAATTACTTTTAAACCACATCATAACAATCATCATTTATAGCACACATCCATCGTCACACACATCATTGTATATTCATACATATCCAAATCATGCTTCACAAGAATAGAATAGGCATAAACATTTAAAGTTATCAACACACAAGAAGTTAAACTACCAATTTAACTTCTATCTAAGAATGGCGTACCAAGAACATCCCTAAACCTCATCTACACACACTTGAACCATTTTAATCAAATATGAAAGTTTCACTCACCACCCTTCCTTAGCAAACCAAGCAAAGCTAGTAAAGCCTCCACAATTTCCGGATTCGATCCCGATCCTTCCCCGATGTTTCCTCTTGCTTCTAACCAATCAAAAGACAAGTGTTACTCAACCGATTCAGTGCTAAACTCAGCCACAAACCCAACTCACAATCACAAGCCAAAACTTCACAATTTCAAACCCAAACTAACCACAAAACTCACATTTTCGTACTCCCCAAATACCCAGCTGAAATCCACCATTTCCAACACCCAAATGAAATCTAAAGGCTTCCAAAACACCTTCCTAACAACCCTACACCATCAGCCCTTCAACCCAACACAAAAACACACCAAAAATTCAAGTTTTGACACTTTGAAAAATTCCCCAAAGACCCACTTCGGGATTTTTCCCAAATCCTTCCATTTTAAGATATTAGGTGTATTTAAGTGAGATTAACTCGAAACCTAACTCAACAAACCAAAAACAAGTGGAAAACCCATTAAAAATCCATAATTTCATCAAACTTGAAAAACTTGAAAGACACAAATGGTGATGGTTTTGAAATCTAAAACCATGGAAATGGTTGGGATGATGAGGAGAGTTCAAAAATGAAATTACCTTCGAAAGAGCTCTCGAATTGGTGGAGAAAATGGATGGAATAGTGATTTTAGGTTGTGGGGAGGTTTTTCACGTGAGAAGCAAATGGGAAGAGGAAGATGACTTCTTTTCCCTTTTTTTTCTTTTTGATTCAAAAAGCTTGTCTTCTTTTTGTTTTTTACTTAATTACAAAATTGACATCCCTTAAATTTTAATCTCATTTAAATCAAAACCAAGGTCTAATTTAATTAAGCTGATTTTGATGACTCAAACCCAACACACACATCAAACTCCTAACCGCAAAATACGGGTGTTACAACTCTCCCTCACTTAAGGAATTTCGTCCCTGAAATTACCTGACTGAAAGAGATAAGGAATCTTCCTTTCCATATCCTTCTTCCTCCCCCAAGTGGCCTCGTCCACCCCTCGACGTTGCCACCGCACTTTTACTAACTCAATTGATCTACCCCGCAACACCTTGTTGTCAGAAGCTAAGATCTCAACTGGTTCTTCATCATAAGTCAAATTTGGATTCAATTCAATCTCTTCTACAGGCATAACATGTGATGGATCTGACCTATACTTACGGAGCATCGAAAAATGAAACACATCGTATATCTTCTCTAGCTCGGATGGCAAACGCAACTGATAAGTGACTAGACCAACCCTCTTCACAATGTCATACGGTCCTATGTACCTCGGACTCAACTTCCCTTTTCTGCCAAATCTCATTACTTTCTTCCACGGAGACACTTTTAAGAACACCTTCTCACCCACTGAAAACTCAACTTCCTTCCTCTTCAAGTCGGCATAGGACTTTTGCCTATCCGAAGCTGCCCTCAAGCGATCGCAAATCAATTTCACTTTATCGGTTGTCCCCTTAAGCAAATCTGGCATGGGTAACAACTTATGTCCCACTTCAGCCCAACAAACTGGAGTTCTACACTTCCTACCATACAAAGCCTCATACGGAGCCATCTGAATGCTCGACTGAAAACTATTATTGTAAGCAAACTCAACTAGAGGCAAGTGCTTCTCCCACGTACCCTGAAAATCAATGATGCAACAACGCATCATATCCTCTAAAATCTGTATAACCCTCTCTGACTGAACATCAGTCTGAGGATGATAAGACGTGCTGAAATTCAAACGGGTACCCAAAGTTGCATACAAACACTCCCAAAATCGAGTTGTAAACCTCGGATCTCTATCGGACACAATAGACTTCGGCATACTATGTAGTCTAACAATCTCACCAATGTACAGATCGGCCAACCTATCTAAGCTATAAGTCGTATTGACTGCTAAGAAGTGAGCACATTTCGTGAAACGGTCTACTATAACCCAAACTGAGTTCTTCTTCGTAGGAGTCAAAGGCATGCCCAAAACAAAATCCATGTTTATATTCTCCCATTTCCATTCCGGAATTCTCAACGGTTGCAACAAACCTGAGGGAACCTGATGTTCCGCCTACACTCTCTAACATACCATACATTTACTCACAAAGTGGGCCACATCTCTCTTCAAAACCAACCCAAAAGTACTCATTCTTCAAACCGTGGTACATCTTCGTATTTCCAGGATGCATAGCAAACGGACTACTGTGCGCTTCAGTCAAGATCGTATGTCTCAAGTCACTATCTTCTGGTACAACTATCCTATTTCGGAAACACAAGACCCCATCAGTACTGAAATTGTAGTCTGAAGGTCTACCCTCGGCTATGTCTTGCACGTGAGGTGTCAAAGATCTATCTAAGAGCTGCTTCTCCCTAATCAACTGACCTAGAGTAGGTCTAACCTGAAGCTCAGCCACCAAGCCACCATCTCTGGACAAGCTCAATCTAGCAAACATGGCTCTCAAATCTACAGCTACCTTTCTACTCAAAGCATCGGCCACTACATTGGCCTTACCCGGATGGTACTCAATCGTAAGATCATAGTCTTTTAGCAACTCTAACCACCTACGTTGTTTGAGATTCAAATCTCGCTGAGTCATGATGTACTTCAAACTCTTGTGATCTGTGTACATTGTGCATTTCTCACCGTACAAATAATGTCTCCAAATCTTCAGAGCAAACACAACAGCAGCTAACTCTATATCGTGGGTTGGATAGTTACGCTCGTGAGTCTTCAACTGTCTTGAGGCATAAGCCACCACTCTCTTATCTTGCATGAGAACACAACCTAGGCCTACATAGGAAGCATCACTGTAAACTACATATTCTTTCCCCGACTCTGGCTGAATCAAGATCGGTGCTTGGATCAAAGCTTCTTTCAATTTCTCAAAGGCTTTTTGTCTTGCATCTGACCACTCAAACTGAACACTCTTCTAAAGTAATTGTGTCAATGGAGCGGCTAACATCGAGAAACATTCTATGAATCTTCTATAGTATCCAGCTAAGCCTAGAAAGCTATGAATCTATGTTACTGAGTTCGGTTGCTTCCACTCAACAATGGCCTCTACCTTCTTCGGATCAACTCTAATCCCATCGGCTGACACTACGTGCCCTAGGAAGACTACCTCTCGGATCTAGAACTCATACTTGCTCAACTTGGCATACAACTGATTATCTAACAAAGTCTGTAAAACTAACCTCAAGTGTCGGTCGTGGTCTACCTTGATACGTGAATACACCAATATGTCATCTATTAAGACTACTACAAACTGGTCTAGGTACTGATGGAAGATCATATTCATCATATCCATGAAAGCAGCCGGTGCGTTAGTCAACCCAAAAGGCATGACTAAAAACTCCTAGTGACCATATCTAGTCCTAAATGTCGTCTTCGGTACATCAACCTCTCTTACTTTTAGCTGGCAGTAACCTGATCTCAAGTCAATCTTCGAAAAGACGGATGCCCCTCTCAACTGGTCAAACAAATCATCAATTCTCGGCAACGGGTACTTGTTCTTCACTGTTAATTGATTCAACTATCTGTAATCTATACACATTCTCATGCTTCCATCATCCTTCTTTACAAACAAAACTGGTGCGCCCCAAGGCGAAGAACTCAGTCGGATAAAGCCTCTATGTAGCAACTCTTGCAACTGAGCCTTCAACTCTTTCAGTTCTTTCGGTGCTATACGATACAGAGTAATCGAAACAGAAGCTGAATCTGAATAAGTCTCTATAGCAAACTCTACCTCTCTATCAGGTGGTAAACCCGACAACTCTTCCGGAAACACACTAGGAAAGTCACACACTGTCCGCATGTCTTGAGGTCTAACCTCACTCATGTTTGGATTCATCACATAGGAAAAATATGCCTCGCAACCCATCTCAACTAACCTCTTAGCCTCTAGAACTGAAACTACATTAGCTAAGAACTTCACGTTCTCACCTACCACCACTATCTCATAATCATTTGTGAGTCTCAATCTCAAAGTCTATCCTAGCTCTATGCTCAGTGAGCCAATCCATACCCAGAATCACATCAAAGCCATAAAATGGTAGCTCCATCATATCCACTGGAAACACATGTCCCTGAACCATAAGCGGACATCTTTTGTACATCCTCCTAACTATTATCGTATCCCCGAAGGAACTAGTAACACTAACTCCTACCTTTAATATTTCACAAGGCAATTTAAACAAATTTGTATGCTCACTCAGAATATAAGAATGTGTAGACCCGAAGTCAATCAAAGAAAGCAAACCCAAAGACTGTATTGAGAAGTTACCTGCAATCACATCTGTGTCATGCTGGTCCCCACACTAAGCGTAAACTCTGGCCTGGCCTCCGCCCTCTGGCTGGACTGCAACTACATGCGCTATGCTTCTCTGGCCATCATTTCTCGACTGGAAGTTACCTCTACCGCGTTCGCGGCCTCTCTGAAAGTCATTGGCTCTAGAAGGAGCCTGAACTGGTGCCTGCCCCACCTGATGTGGACAGTCACACCTAATATGATCCCTAGCTCTACAGCCCCAACACGAGTGGAAATTTCCCCAACACTCACCTGTGTGATTCCTCCCGCAACTAGAACATGTGGGTAACTGCCCACCAGCCCTCTGGCCCTGATGGCCCCTACAGTGGTTACCTCCACCACGTCTATGGTCATAGTGATGTCTGTTGTCCTGATGCCTCTTGGCATCACCTTTATCAAAGTCACTAGATCTCTTCCCAAAACTAGAACCACCAGATCGTTTGGTCAAGCCCAAATTGTGCTCCAAGTCCTTGGCCCTAGCGACCAAGACATCAAAATCTGTGTAGTCAGAAGCTAAAATGTACCTCTTGATCTCTTCATTCAACCCATAGCGGAAACAGTTACAACGTTCCACTTCAGATCTCTCGGGTGTCGACCCTCTGAACTCTTCACCTCCCAAACTGCAGAGTCTCTCTAATGGCAAACCAGTACCCTCTCCCTGGGGTTGTGCCACTGCCTGACCCCCAGCCACTGCAGCCTGAAAAGCCCCGGCTATCGCCTGAACTAGGGGAGCTAAATCTATTACGGCCGGTCCTTGGCCAACTTGTGGTCCTACGCCCTCGGCTCCCGCCTCACCTCCCTCTTGATGATGAGGAGGTGGAGGAGGTTGAGGAGCCTGCGCCCCCTACCAATTTGCTCAACTCCCGGAGCTTGTGCACGTGGTTCCAATTGAACCATCCTAGGCCTCCCTCTTGGTCTCATGTTACAGGTAGCAAGATAATAACTACAACAAACAAACATAGAAGGATTAAGTTAGCAAAGGCAAGGATCCAACTATGCTCAAGTATTTTCCTTTACAAAACTTTTTTCAAATTAAGTAATAGTAGCAATGGGAACTCGACACTACACCAAACGCAACAATCATGTTTCCAAACACCATATGAACGATCAAACAACAAGAATACATAGCATAGCATACACCGCGACATAACAATTACTTAACACATCAACTCACTTCACTTACCTGCCTGAGGTCTCGGTAACCTTAGGCTCTGATACCAACAAATGTAACCCCCCTCGTCCCGGTCTGCTCGGCTGACCAGTCTGAGTAGGCTACACAGGGAAAACCGATGTGAAACCCGTTAAGGTCCCACCTCGGTTAGCAAGGGTATAAAATTTCTTTTAATTAAATCTTGTCTAAAGGCAGATTTATTTCCTAAGTGATCACGACAGCGGAAAACATCAAGAAAGAAACACAACCGAACCCAAAACAACATGTTAAACAGCCCACTTTTCCCTTTTTAAGCAGGGCGTATAGATACACCTGTCAAGGGTATCGATACGCCTTGACCAAGTCAACAACCTTCAGTCAACACAGGAAGACCGTACCGATACAGCCCTTGAGCGTATCGATACGCCCTTCTCGGTCAACATCTCGTGGTCAACGAGACAAACCCGTACCGATACGCCTAGAGCCCGTATCGATATGCCAAAGTCTCACCAAAATCTCCAATTTCCAGTAAGCTTTGAGCGTATCGATACACCCCCGTGTATCGATACACCAAGCCAAAACTGAGTCCTGGAGGGAAATCCGTATCGATACGGCCCTTAGGCGTATCGATACGCCCTGCACTGCAAGACTCCCAATTTCAGCAAAAAAATACAAGATTCAATTATAGATGCAGATTAAGACTTCCCTAAGCACATTCAAGCATTCATACGACATTTAGTAACCAAGAACAAACATGAAGGACGATTTAGGTGATCAACGAGACATTAACAACACGACTTTCATATAAAGATAGATATTGCATAAATAGGCATGCTTAAAAGCACAAAAGCTAAATGGCACGTGTGTACACATATAAGGTTTGCATGCTCAATCAAACGCAACATAAACATCCAAGGCATGACCTCTCATCACAAGCATTCAACAAGACATACCCTGGTTTACAAATCCAAGCAAAGCATAAACAACATTCAACATCTATGAGTCATTCAACGCTCATACAAACACATAGTAGCCCCATTGCTAAACTACTACTTTATTTACTAGATCATACTTGAGAAATTACAAAGCTTGGAATGCCCCTTCGCCTTGCTCCTTGCTAACACCACGCTATTGATCTGCATTGTCGAAAATGAGAGCGTAAGCTAGAAGCTTAGTTAGGATGCTCTAAAACCAAAACAACGACAATGCACGGTTCAAGCATATAATCCCTATCATCACACACAACATACATAGGCATTACATAGCAAACTAGCTAGCATCACAAGAGTCAATAATATGGCATTTACTTCATATTAAGCTTAACATTATAAAGCAATTATCTCAACATCATAACCACAAGAGCAAGTACATTGGCCACTATTAGTTTACTCGGATATGCAGATTTACTCTCAACAACAACATTACCTCGGTGGGATTACACTCATCACCGGACCTTGCATGGATGGGATTCCACTCATTATCACATGTCCTACGGATTGGATTCCACTCATCATCACGTATAATATAAACAATTTCTGGAGGAATATTACATCACCGTACTCCTCCTTGATGACTTAACGCCACCAAGGCCACGCGCGAATTTGACTCAACCATGTGCACACTAATCCTAATGATCGATCATTTATACCCGGTAAGTTAATTAGTGCCAATTACTTTTAAACCACATCATAACAACCATCATTTATAGCACACATCTATCGTCATACACATCATTGTATATTCATACATAGCCAAATCATGCTTCACAGGAATAGAATAGGCATAAACATTTAAAGCTATCAACACACAATAAGTTAAACTACCAATTTAACTTCTATCTAGGAATGGCCTACCAAGCACATCCCTAAACCTCATCTACACACACTTGAACCAGTTTAATCAAATATGAAAGTTTCACTCACCACCCTTCCTTAGCAAACCAAGCAAAGCTAGTCAAGCCTCCACAATTTCCGGATTCGATCCCGATCCTTCCCTGATGTTTCCTCTTGCTTCTAACCAATCAAAAGACAAGTGTTACTCAACCGATTCAGTGTTAAACTCATCCACAAACCCAACTCACAATCACAAGCCAAAACTTCACAATTTCAAACCCAAACTAACCACAAAACTCACATTTTCGTACTCCCCGAATACCTAGCTGAAATCTACCATTTCCAACACCCAAATGACATCTAAAGGCTTTCAAAACACCTTCCTAACAACCCTATACCATCAGCCCTTCAACCCAACACAAAAACACACCAAAAATTCAAGTTTTGACACTTTGAACAATGCCCCAAAGACCTACTTCGTGATTTTTCCCAAAATCCTTCCATTTTAAGATATTAGGTGTATTTAAGTGAGATTAACTCAAAACCTAACTCAACAAACCAAAAACAAGTGGAAACCCCATTAAAAATCCATACTTTCATCAAACTTGAAAAACTTGAAAGACACAAATGGTGATGGTTTTGAAATCTAAAACCATGGAAATGCTTGGGATGATGAGGAGAGTTCAAAAATGAAATTACCTTCGAAAGAGCTCTCGAATTGGTGGAGAAAATGGATGGAATAGTGATTTTAGGTTGTGGGGAGGTTTTTCACGTGAAAAGCAAATGGGAAGAGGAAGATGACTTCTTTTCCTTTTTTTCTTTTTGATTCAAAAAGCTTGTCGTCTTTTTGTTTTTAACTTAATTACAAAATTGCCATCCCTTAAATTTTAATCTCATTTAAATCAAAACCAAGGTCTAATTTAATTAAGCTGATTTTG
Organism: Hibiscus tridactylites; assembly: GCA_958450335.1. Taxonomy (NCBI): domain Eukaryota; kingdom Viridiplantae; phylum Streptophyta; class Magnoliopsida; order Malvales; family Malvaceae; genus Hibiscus; species Hibiscus tridactylites. The sequence goes on from OY288273.1 coordinate 68,604,393, forward strand.
ACGACTCGAACCCAACACACACACTAAACCCTTAACCCCAAAACACGGGTGTTACATTGGTCCCTAAAAGCTTAAAATGTTCAATTGAACCCATAAACATTATCCATTTGCTGCGTCGTTTCTTTCTAAATGTTTTGTTGATCACATAGAGTTTTAAATTGCATCTAGAGAAGATAAAAGAAAAAAGGTCGTTAATTGAAGTCAGCTTTAACGAGTTGGCTTCAATTTTCCCCGTGTAATCAACTTGGTTCAGGTCGGACGTCTAGGCCGGGCTAAGGCGGTTACACTGATCGAGAGATACTTTTTGCCTTCTCTTTGCCCCTTCGTCTGATGCCACTACATGTCATCATCAACTGTCGTCCGTTCATCATGGACCGAGGACCGCCATACTATCGGCTTCCCAACCACTGTAACAGTACAAAATAATAATAAAAAATGAAGGGATGTCAGAACCACAAATCAACAACAGTATATCCATTTATTATTGCTTATTGTTGTAAACAAAGAAATAGATATAAGGGAATGCAAAGATCAAATGTAAGGGAGTTTTTCCCTAGAATCAATACAAGACAAAAAACAAGAGTTTCATAAGGTATCCAGTTTCTTTTTTAGCATATCATAAACATAAAGAAAAACACAGTAATAGTTAGGTTTTTAGAGTTATACCTAAGTGTCGTTTCGGCTTCTCGGCCTTCTTAGGGTCTCCCGATGATGGACATGCCTTCCATTAATGATAAGACCTCAGTTTTTTAAGCTGAAAAGGTGAATCAAAAGGTTATATTTTCAAAGAATTTTTGGGAGATTTTGGGTGGTTACCGGTACCGGTGAACGGTGGCCGACGACGGTTCAAGCCGGCCAGCACGGCCAAGCCGCTGTGGTTTCTGAGTTAATACCCAGATATTCATCCGAACAGATGAATATCTAGAGAGAATGATGTGTTTTTGGAGAAAAGCTAAAAAATGGCAAAGGTCTAATTTTAGGGTTGAAACTTATCTTATATATTGGATTTGATACTTCAAAATGGTTTAATCCTATCATAAGGACCTCCGCCCCTTAAAATTTACGCACCAAGTCATTTCGCCATTTTTAATCTGTTCTACAACCCCTGCAATTTTCTTGAGATTTTCAATCTCGTCCCTAGATAAAATTCAATTTTCTTGAGATTTTCAAAAAGTCGAAACCTCTTAAAAAGGGCTGTGACATCAACAACCAACAATATTAGCGGATTTGAGTGGTGAAACCTCCAATTATACCTAAAACCTCTAATTTTTGCCCAAACAACTCTTTACCAAACAAGGCCTATATATGTGTGTGTGTGTAAACTATATAATGTAAACTATAAATATATAGGCCCTGTTTGGCAATTAGCGGATAGCGGATTACATTAGCTGATAGTTGATTGCATTAGTTGATTTGACTAGCGGATTGTACAAAAGTGTTTGGTAAAATTAACTGATAGCTGATAGTTGTTAGATTATTTAAACAAGCAAAATGACATATAAGGACATGATTATTCAATACTTGTTTGGATAGTTTATTAGTTATCAATATTTTGTATCTAATTATTTTTAATTAGATCTATAAAATTATTTTTAATATAACTTTTCTAAACATATTCAAATGATTTATATATTAATTTATTATTTATATAATTATTTTAATATAATTTAATTAATTAATAAAATTAAATACACATATAAATATGTGATAATAAAAAGAGTAAATAGGATTAGCTTCTAAATAGGGTGAGAAAATATTTAATTTAGGTTGTTTTGAGATTTTAGGTAACTCGTAAGGGTAAAAGAGTCTTTACAACTCTAATATCAAACCTCTAATCTCAAAAAACTCCTATTATGAGCTTTTTCAAAATTAGTGGTTTCACCCCAATCCGCTCTTTTAATCCGCTATTTACCAAACAACAATATTAGCGGATTTGACTGGTCAAACCTCTAATTATGCCTCAAACCTCTAATTTTTTGCCAAACCTCTCTTTACCAAACAAGGTCATAATAGTAATAATACGTAAGGTATATGGTAATTATATTATAAGTTAAGTAATGGAAAGGAAAAAAAGATTACTATATAATGATGAGATATAAACAGAAATATTATATACAGGTATATATTATCGTATATATAAAAAACTATATATACACATAAAGGGAATGCCAAATATGTGTATACATATTACCATATATATATATATATATATATATATATATATATATATATATATTACCATAAAAATATTAACATGTATTTATATACATAAAAGGGTGATAACTATCAATATAAAAAAGGTAAATAAATATGTAAACTACTAATCAAATATAGTCAATCAATTAATACCAAGAAAGGAAATGCATACCATAGCACCCCACGACACTCAAAATTGATACTTAATTAATTTTAAAATTGTTTTCAAAATTGGAATTTGCAAGTTTACAATGGTTCGACTTTATTCGCCCGCTTAGTGAATATTAAATTATTTTAACGGCCTTATCGCCCGGGAGATGAACTTTAATCACCACCAACATTTCTGGCGCTAACCCGTTATTCTCGTTTGATAAGACATGACATTAAATTAATTTCAATTTTTTAAACAACAAAGATAATTCGATGTGTTGAGAATTTCTTATTTATTCTAAGTTCGAAATTATTAACCTAAAAAGGTTTAAGTCTTTTATTCCTAATTAAAGGTTTAAGTTTGCTTAAGTGTATCTTATTTTTTGTGAAGTAAATTTTTCAACAAACACGTCTCTATCTAAGCTTAAAACATAATCCTAAGTTTTAACCTATTTCTAAAGAACAAACAAGCAACTCAAAATTTCTTTTGTGTTTTTTCCTTTTTATTATTTCTTTTAAAAAACCTTTATTTCTTCTTTTTAAACTTTTTAACCTTTTTTTAATCCAAGACCCTTATTTTGACCCTTTTCACATTTTTAGCTTTTCTCTATTTTTATGTTTTTTTTTCTTTTTTATATTTTTATTTCACAAATAATTTATTTTTAAAAACTTTTTTATTTTTTCAAAAGCTTTCCTTTAAACTATAACTTTTTAAAAATAAACCTTATTTTTTAAAGAGATTTTTTTTATCTTACTTTATCCAAATTATTTCTCCTAAACTCTAAACTTTATTTGAAACCCTTTTTAAATTTTACTTTCTTTTGTTTTCCTTTTAAAAAAACGTATTACTTACTTTATGTAAAAACAAAGATCTTTATTTACTTCTTCTTTTTAAAATCACTTAACCTACCTTATAATTAAAACTAAATTTCAAGGGGAAAAACTCTTTTATTATTTTTTCTTTATAAATCAAACCCCCTTTTATTATTCTTTTCAGTAAATTAAGCCCTTTATTACTTTTCCACTCATGAATTATTATTTCTTCTAATTAAATCCCTAACTTTAAGTTTTTTAATAAAACCACATTAACTCAATTTTATGCTTGCATTTTAATAGCAACACTTTTGAAAATTTATTTTTTTATTTCTAAAGATCAAAACACTCCTAAACAACATTTCTAAAGCATGCAATTTTTTAAAGATCAAACCAAAAATTAAACGAAAATTTAAAATGAAAACATTACCGGAATCGCGAAACGATTTTCAGACTTCAAGAACACAACCTAAAATCAACAAAAATTCAACCAAGATCAAGCATGAAAATTACTAAAAAAAACTAAAAGAAAAGATAGAAATATTACTGAAACGACGAACGAAGAACTCAAATATGAACTTCTCGAAACGCTCTCAATTGCTTCCGAAAATTTGCCCCCAAGCTCGAACTTCAACTCCAAAATTTCTAGCAACTCTTGAGATTTTTTTAATAATTTTCGGATTTATTTTTTAAGCTTTCTTGCTTTTTCAAGTGATCAAGTGTGTTTTTTGCTCTTGAAATTCGGTGTGATGAACAATGGAGAAGATGGGGGTTTATATACACATGCTAGGGCTTGCAAATAAAGCAAATATCGGCGTTTAATCCCTAAATTGGAGCCAAAATCAGACCAAGAACATGATCCTCGGTAAAACCCCCCAAAAATCATCTAATTTGATCCAAATTCGAGGTTGAATTTTTCCCTTAATTCGAGCTTAGAGTTTGACCATCTTGTTCGGATATTTGTTGATTTTGGTGACCATGGGCGGCGGCGACGAGCGGCGTTGATGACCATGTGACGGCGACGACGAGGTGGTTCGGTCGGTACCAACAGCGACAGTAGCCGCGACCGGTAGATGTCGCCCGACCACCAACATCGTCGAACAAGGGTTTTCAAGGCTGGGGTTTGGTGCTGGATTGAGCGCCTGTGGCGCACGCGCTAGGAGCGTGGCCGTGCGTATGGTCCTCTTTTTTTCTTTTTTGCTATTTTTTTGTTGCTTTTTCATTTATTATTTTTTTCTGTCACTTTTATTTCCATTTTCTATTTTTTTACATTTTTTATTTTTTACTCAAATGGGTTTTTTAAAGGTTGGTGTAACACCCGGGTTTGGGGGTCGGGTGAAAATAATGTTTTAATATTATTTTGGGTTCGATTTTATAATTTAAATAAATAAAATAATAGTTCGGGTTTTGTTTGCAAATAAAACAAAGGTGTTGGACCCAATTTTTAAACCGAAACCCAATAGCCATTTCATTAATGGTAGTTTCGTAAATACGTGGCCTTGTAAAATAAAAACCCTTTAATTTCAAAACACCCAAATTTGTGTCATCTTCTACCTCCCAAACAAAAACCAACGTGAAACCCCTCCCACCATTGAAGTTCCTATTTCATCTCCTTCATCCTTCATCCTTGATGATTTTTAAAAGGTAATGGCACTTTTGAGCTGTCCATATCTTCCTCTTTCTCCCCATGTAAATTGTTTTCATTAAAGCTTACTAGTTTGCATTTTAGGGTTTTGAGATTTTGAGTTAAAAATGCTATCTTTGTTAGCTTTAACTAAAGCTTTTGATTTATTCATGTTATGTGAGTTGTTTACAACCTATAAGGTCCAACGTATCCGATTTTTGCCAAGTTTTATGGTGAATCACGAAATAGGTTTTTAGGGGTATATTTAAAGTGTCAAAATTTGTGTTTTTGGGATGGTTTTGTGAAAAATTTATGGGCCGATGTTATAGTAACATTTGGTAGGTGTCTTTGGATGTTATTTGATGATTTTTGATAAGTTATAGTGTTGGTTCGAATGGATTCCCGTAGCTACTACTGTAAGTGATTTTTGGGAGTGGAAAATGGGAGTTTTTAAGGTGTCTTTGTGGGGAAATGAAGGGTTGATGGTTATACTATGGTTGGGTAGTGTTTTGAACATGTTTAAGAGTGCTTTGGGTGACTACATTGCTGATTTTGAGGTTAATATATTGTTTTTGAATGGTTAGAAGCAAGGGAAAACAATGGGGAAGCTTCGGGCTCGGATCCGGAAACTTGGATGCTTGGTATGCTTGTCGGCTTGTGCTAATGGAGTGGTCAGTGAGTTGTTACTATTTTTAAATGACTTTCAAATGGATGGGTCTTTGTGGAAGTACGAAAATGAGAAATTGAAGAATGAACTTGGCTTTGAATTGTGAGAATTGTAGTGGATTTGTGTGTTGGTGTTAAACTTTGGGTTTGTGGTTGATTTTGAGGTTAATATATTGTTTTTGAATGGTTAGAAGCAAGGAAAATCAATGGGGAAGCTTCGGGCTCGGATCTGGAAACTTGGATGCTTGGTAGGCTTGCCGGCTTGTGCTAATGGAGTGGTCGGTGAGTGGTTACTATTTTTAAATGACTTTCAAATATTGGTTCAAGCATGTGAACCTAGGATGGGCTTGGTAGACCCACCTAGAGTTGAGAATAGAGTGGTAGCCTAATCTCAAGCTTAGCTTAGAAAACCTTTGGTTGAACTCCTAATTGCTTATTATGCCTCATGTCTAATAATGTTTGTGTTGGCTATGCATAATGTGTTATGTATGTTGTTGAGGCTTGTTATGATGCGTTGATATATGCATGTGGTTTGGTTTATGAATCGTGCATGATAGTGATCATGGTGAGTACGTGCTAAGCATGAAAGTTATGTTGAGTTGATGTTGTGAAAGGTTGTGGAATTTGATTAATATTGGCACTAGTATGCTTGGGTACAATGATAGATCATTAGGATGAGTGTGCACACGAGAGTCAAAGTCGCACGTAGCCTTGGTGGCGTTAAGGCACCAAGGAGGAGTACGGGTACGCCCGAAAATTTTTTTATATTAGTCGATGATGAGTGGAATCCCATCGACGTGGCGTGAGGATGAGTGGAATCCCCTCCGCGAGAACCGGTGATGAGTGTAATCCCACCACAGGTAAATGTTATGTTGGAAATGCGTTCCAACATGTTATCCGCGTATTCGAGTCATAGCAAGGTGCCAATATGAGATTATACATATATGCTTATATGATATGAAAAGTGACTCCCTTTACGAATCGATATATGATGGGATTAATACATTGAGTTATGTATCATTGTATGTTGAGCTTATGAGTTGTTGAGCATGGCATAGTGTTGAATGTATGATCATGCATCATGTATATTTGACTCTTGAGATCGGAGGTAAGCTCATGCATTTCATCATGGTAGTTGCTCGTGCTTGGACCCTGCATTGTCGAAGGTTTGATTTATGAGTTTACCCTCACTAAGCTTTTATGCTTACGCTCCTTTTTGTTCGACAATGCAGATCAATAGCTTGTGGGTGGCAAAGGCAAGGAAAGGCCTCCAAGTGTTGCTTTTGGTTAGCTCAAGTATGATCTTTAAATTGTAAGATAGTAATAGTAAAACAATGGGATATGTGTCGCTGTTTGAGCCTTCGAAGTATGTTATGTTGTTGTTAGGAGCATGCTAGACTCCTTTCATATGTTGTATCGATTTGGCTTTTGGGTTGTATGCCTTGTTTGTAAACCATGTTGGATTTGCTTATCTTATTTTGTCTAAGTGTTGGTCTTGCTGAAGTTTGTTGCTTTGGTGTAAATGCCATGAATGGATGTTTCATCTTATGCCTTGTGTGTTTGAGCATGTTTGTCATAGGATCCATGCCTCTAGATCATGTATGTTTATGCTGAGTGTTGTTTGGGGTCGTTTAGGGCCCTTAGAATTGTTGAGAAATGCCTAAGTTTGGTTTTTGAGGGTTGCAGACAGCCCACGTTTCGAAACGAGCTGGGCTGTTTTGGAACGGGTAAGGCTTCAGGGACCCCGTATCGGAATGCGTGTCGATACGGTTTGGCCACTGAGAGCCCCTGTTTCGATACGGGTTTCGGAACATTTTGGCTACTGGAAATTTGAGAAATCGCCGAGATGAAGGCGTTTCGAAACGGGTCTAAGGGTTTCGAAACGGTCAAAATCTCGTTGACCACGAGAAGTTGACCGTTGAGGGTTTTTCGGAATGGTTGACCTCCGTTCCGATACGGCCTCCTCGTATGGGCTTGGGGCAGTTGACCTGGTCAAGGGCGTTTTGATATGCCTCAATGGTGTTTCGAAACAGCCTGTTTAATGGTTTAAAATTGGGATGTTCAAATGATGTTTTGGGTTCTGACGTTTGTCTTCCGCATTTTATTCCGTTGTCATAATCACAAAGGATTCAAATGACCCTTTAGAAAAGATTAAATAAAAAAAATTAGGGTCGCTAACCGAGGTGGGACCTTAACGGGTTTCATGTCGATTTTCCCCATGTAGCCTACTCGAACCGGTCAGCCGACCAGACCGGGGCGAAGGAGTTACATTTGTTAGTATCAGAGCCTAAGGTTTCCGAGACCTTGGGCAGGTAAGTGAGGTAAGTTAAGTTCTTGCATTGTAATTGCACGGTGTTTGCTTGCCATATAAGCGTGTTTGCTTGTTTATCGAGTATGGTGTGATGTATGCTTGTTCGATTGTGAATGTATGTTGTTTGATCGTACGCGTATGTTGTTTGAAGTATGTTGAGTAGAGTCACATTGCTTCTATTACATCGGAAAAAGGATTTTAAGTGATGGAAATCATACTTGAGCCACTTGGACCCTTTCCTTTGCTAACCCAGTTTGTATGTTAATTTTCTGTTGTTGTTAATTTATTGCTTTTTAGTAGTTTGAGGCCAAGATGTGGGCCGTGAATTGGTAAGTGGGAGTTGTGGTATCTAAGTATGCGGATGATGTTGAGGGAGTTCATCGCTATAGTCAGGGAAGTATGGTTGTACCGGAGTTGAGGTACAATTTGTTTGCGCGAGTCTGTGTGTATTTGAGTTGATTCTTGTTGGTGAGGTACGATGAGACTGATTCTGGCATTAGTTGATAAAAAAAGAAGTGAAGACCTATGAGTGGGAGTTAGAGTGGTATCGATGTCATAGTAGATAAGCCTTGGTACAATTATGGGTTTGTTTCCTCCGGTTGATTCTAAATCTGTACTTCCGTATGTTGTTAGCAAACATGCAAGTTTGAATATGCTTGGTGAAGTGTTAGAGGTAGGTGCGAGTACCTTAGTTCTTTTAGCGAGATCAAGGTAAGGGTCTCGTGTGAGTAATCTGAAATCCAGAAATGTTAGTTGGTGATTGTTGGGGTTCGGCCTATGTTTTTCATACAAGACAGCTAGTCAGTACTCGTGAGTGGGAATCAATTTGTGTTATTGGGCCAGTGTGCGTCTGAGTTGTTTTCCAGCATGGTTGTCTGTGTGTGATCAGAACTGCATTTTTGAAGTCTCGAAATGCTCTAAGAACAATTTAGAAGAGTAAGATTTTGTTGAAGAACCAGCTCGAAAAACAAGAGGACCGAAGACTATCTCTGTTGAGATTTTAGACGTAGGGACACGTGTGACTAGACCTTTTGGTGAGATAGTGGTGGTCAGAAAGATGTACGAAAGATGTTTGTTGATGGTTCAGGGATTACATGTTTCCAGTAGATGTGAAGTAATTGTCTTTTTACGATTTTGATGTAACTTTTGGCATGGTTTAGCTTGTAGAACACAAAGCTAGGGTATACCTTGAGACAAAGAGAGAGTTGCCTTGAAGTTGCAGATTTCTGTGAGACTGTAGTAGTAGTAGGTGAGGATGTGAACTTCTTATCGAATGTCGATCCAGCTTTAGAGGTCAAAGATTGATTGAGTGTAGTTGACAATCTTGTCTAGCAAATGTGGTGGGTTTGATTTTTGAATGAAGATTAGACCGCAGAATGTTAGAATAATTTGTGATTTTCCTAATAGTTTTTGGAAGAATTGCCCGGTTTGACTTTTGATAGGGAAGAAGAGTTTGTTATTGAGACCGTCTCCGAGTTTGCTCCTGTTTCATTGCTCTGTATCTTATGATTCCCGACAGAATTGAGAGTGTTGAAGAATCAACTTCGAGATTTGTTAGACCATAGATTCATTAGGCCTAGTACATCATCTTAGAATATGACAGTGCAATTTGTGAAGAAGAGAGATGACAATACGAGAATGTGTTTAGAATACAGACAGTTGAGACATTTGACAGTGAATAATTAGTATCTATGTCTGAGTGTCAGTGGTTTGTTGGTCAGTTAGGGTGTGCCCCAGTCTTTTCGAAGATTAAAATTGAGATCTGATTTCTACCAGTTGAAAGTGAGAGAGGTTGATGTACCGAAGACAGTTTCCAGGGCAAGATGTGATCGCTTTGAGTTCCGAGTTATGCCGCTTTGTTTGACTAGTGTGTTAGTTACTTTTATAGAGATGTTGAGCAGAATATTTCCTGAACTCCTTGATCAGTTTGTAGTAGTCCTCATAGATGATACATAGGTATATTCAAGTACCGAAGAAGATCATGACAAGCTTTGAAGTTAGTGTGGTAGATCCTATTAGAGAATTAATTGTATACCAAGTTATGCAACGTGAACTTCGAGTTAAGGAAGATGTTCTCTTAGGACATGTAGATCAGCCGAGTGTATTAGAGTAAATCCTATGTAGACAGAAGAAGATGTGAGTTGGAAGAAACCGAAGACTGTGACAGATATCTATAGTTCCTAGGTCTAGCATTGTTACTATCGGAAGTTTGTAAAAAGTCTTTTGAAGACAGCTGCTCCTTTGACAGATTGCTACAGAAGAATGTTCAGTTGTATGGTCAGATGCGAGACAACGAGCCCTTGAGTTTGATGAAAGCTTCGACCTTGAGCCAGCCATGTCAGGGAAAGAATTTGCGAACCATAATGATGTGTTACATATAGGGTTAGGTTGTATGCTTATGCAAGACAGAATATTTGTGCCCTATTCATCGAGACAGTAGAAAGTACATGAAAAGAATTATCCGACACTAGACTTAGAGTTAATTACAGTTGTATTTGCTTCGAAAACTTGGAGACAAAGCTTGTACAGTAAGAAAAGCGCAGTATATACATGTCATCAGAACTTGAAATATTAGACGAATTAGGAAGGGTTGAAACTTAAACAACATAGGTTGTTAGAATTGCTTGAAGACCGTAATCTCAAGATTGAGTACCATCCGAAGAGAGATTCAACGTAGTAACTGATGCTTCGAGTTGTTTTTGCCGAGCTATATTAGAGTTGCGAGCTATATCTGTCGGATTCAGTTTATCGAATGATAGTAGTTTTGTGGCTGAGTTTCATGTTAAATCTACTTCGAGTCAGAATACTTAAAGAGAAACAGTTGCAAGACAGGTTCTTGGCACCTCATGTGCAAGACATAACAGAAAGAAGACCTTCAGAATACAGTTTCAGAGATGATAGAGTTATACATTTCAGAGACAAAATTGTTGTACCGATTGACATAGTGTTTTGAGACGTATTGTGTTGGCCGAAGCATACATCAGTTCATTTGTATTGCATATGAGTATTATGAAGACGTATTGTGGGTTGAAGATGAGTACTTCTGGATTGAGTTGATGAATAATGGGGTTTAGTATGAGAGTAAGTGTGTAAATTGCCAGCGTGTCAAGACCGAGCATCATTTTCTTCTAGTTTGTTACATCCGTGGAAGGTTCTTAATGGAAGTGAGTAATAGAGATCCGAGATTTCAACTAGATTATTTTTGAAGATGTCTGCATAGTGTTTGGTTACCTGTTGAAGTCAGATGGTCAGTTAGAAAAGTTTATGGGTCAAGCATTCAAGTACTGCTGTATGAGATTGCGAATCGGGCTAGTTCTGTTGTTCATTGTTGCGGTTACCACCAGAGTTAGAAAGAGGTTTGTGATGTGTTCCGTGTATCTATGATTCAGAAATGTGAGTCAAATCTGTTCCGTGCCATGTTTATAGAAGAGATTGAGTTCAGTTTAAAATCGACAAGCAATGGAGAACCAGTGGAGATCTTAGCATCATATAGCTAATGTTGTGTGGTAAGTCTTTCGAGTTGGTTAAAATGTTGTGGTGATAAGGAAAGGGAAGTATGGACGAGCATGTATCAGTGGCTCTTCTTGTCTAATAAATTTCGGGGACGAAATTTCCTTAAGTGGGGGAGAGTTGTAACACCCAGGTTTAGGGGTCGGGTGAAAATAATGTTTTAATATTATTTCGGGTTCGGTTTTATAATTTAAATAAATAAAATAATAGTTCGGGTTTTGTTTGCAAATAAAACAAAGGTGTTGGACCCAATTTTTAAACCGAAACCCAATAGTCATTTCATTAATGGCAGTTTCGTAAATACGTGGCCTCGAAAAATAAAAACCCTTTAATTTCAAAACACCCAAATTTGTATCATCTTCTACCTCCCAAACAAAAACCAACGTGAAACCCCTCCCACCATTGAACTTCCTATTTCATCTCCTCCATCCTTCATCCTTGATGATTTTTAAAAGGTAAGGGCACTTTTGAGCTGTCCTCATCTTCCTCTTTCTCCCCATGTAAATTGTTTTCATTAAAGCTCACTAGTTTGCATTTTAGGGTTTTGAGATTTTAAGTTAAAAATGCTATCTTTGTTAGCTTTAACTAAAGCTTTTGATTTATTAATGTTATGTGAGTTGTTTACTACCTATAAGGTCCAACATATCCGATTTTTTCCATGTTTTATGGTGAATCCCGAAATGAGTTTTTAGGGGTATATTTAAAGTGTCAAAATTTGTGTTTTGGGGATGGTTTTGTGAAAAATTGATGGGTAGATGTTATAGTAACATTGGGTAGGTGTCTTTGGATGTTATTTGATGATTTTTGAGAAGTTATAGTGTTGGTTCGAATGGATTCCCGTAGCTACTGCTGTAAGTGATTTTTGGGAGTGGGAAATAGGAGTTTTTAAGGTGACTATGTGGGGAAATGAAGGGTTGATGGTTATACTATGATTGGGTAGTGTTTTGAACATGTTTAAGAGTGCTTTGGGTGACTACATTGTTGATTTTTTATGGGTCTTTGTGGAAGTACGAAAATGAGAAATTGAAGAATGAACTTGGCTTTGAATTGTGAGAATCGTAGTGGATTTGTGTTTTGGTGTTAAACTTTGGGTTTGTGGCTGATTTTGAGGTTAATATATTGTTTTTGAATGGTTAGAAGCAAGGGAAATCAATGGGAAAGCTTCGGGCTCGGATCCGGAAACTTGGATGCTTGGTAGGCTTGTCGGCTTGTGCTAATGGAGTGGTCGGTGAGTGGTTACTATTTTTTAAATGACTTTCAAATATTGTTTCAAGCATGTGAACCTAGGATGGGCTTGGTAGACCCACCTAGAGTTGAGATTAGAGTGGTAGCCTAATCTCAAGCTTAGCTTAGGAAACCTTTGGTCGAACTCCTAATTGCTTATTATGCCTCATGTCTAATAGTGTTTGTGTTGGCTATGCATAATGTGTTATGTATGTTGTTGAGGCTTGTTATGATGCGTTGATATATGCATGTGGTTTGGTTTATCAATCGTGCATGATAGTGATCATGGTGAGTACGTGCTAAGCACGGAAGTTATGTTGAGTTGATGTTCTGAAAGGTTGTGGAATTTGATTAATATTGGCACTAGTATGCTTTGGTACAATGATCGATCATTAGGATGAGTGTGCACACGAGAGTCAAAGTCGTGCGTGGCGTTGGTGGCGTTAAGGCACCAAGGAGGAGTGCGGGTACGCCTGGAAATCTTTATATTAGTCGATGATGAGTGGAATCCCATCGACGGGGCGTAAGGAAGAGTGGAATCCCCTCCGCGAGAACCGTTGATTAGTGTAATCCCACCGCAGGTAAATGTTATGTTGGAAATGCGTTCCAACATGTTATCCGTGTATTCGAGTCATAGCTAGGTGCCAATATGAGATTATACATATATGCTTATATGATATGAAAAGTGACTCCCTTTACGAATCGATATATGATGGGATTAATACATTGAGTTATGTATCATTGTATGTTGAGCTTATGAGTTGTTGAGCATGGCATAATGTTGAATGTATGATCATGCATCATGTATATTTGACTCTTGAGATCGGAGGTAAGCTCATGCATTTCATCATGGTAGTTGCTCGTGGTTGGACCCTGCATTGTCGAAGGTTTGATTTATGAGCTTACCCTCACTAAGCTTTTTTGCTTACGCTTCTTTTTGTTCGACAATGCAGATCAATAGCTTGTGGGTGGCAAGGGCAAGGAAAGGCCTCCAAGTGTTGCTTTTGGTTAGCTCAAGTATGATCTTTAAATTGTAAGATAGTAATAGTAAAGCAATGGGATAGGTGTCGTTGTTTGAGCCTTCGAAGTATGTTATGTTGTTGTTAGGAGCATGCTAGACTCCTTTCGTATGTTGTATCGATTTGGCTTTTGGGTTGTATGCCTTGCTTGTAAACCATGTTGGATTTGCTTATCTTATTTTGTCTAAGTGTTGGTCTTGCTGAAGTTTGTTGCTTTGGTGTAAATGCCATGAATGGATGTTTCATCTTATGCCTTGTGTGTTTGAGCATGTTTGTCATAGGATTCATGCCTCTAGATCATGTATGTTTATGCTGAGTGTTGTTTGGGGTCGTTTAGGGCCATTAGAATTGTTGAGAAATGCCTAAGTCTGGTTTTTGAGGGTTGCATACAGCTCGTGTTTCGAAACGAGTTGGGCCGTTACGGAACGGGTAAGGCTTTAGGGACCCCGTATCGGAACGCGTTTCGATACGGTTTGGCCACTGAGAGCCCCTATTCCGATACGGGTTTCGGAACGTTATGGCTATTAGAAATCTGAGAAATTGCCGAGATGAAAGCATTTTGAAACGGGTCTAAGGGTTTCGAAACGGTCAAAATCTCGTTGACCACGAGAAGTTGACCGTTGAGGGTATTTCGGAACGGTTGACCTCTGTTCCGATAGGGCCTCCTCGTATGGGCTTGGGGCAGTTGACCTGGTCAAGGGAGTTTCGATACGACTCAATGGTGTTTCGAAACGGCCTATTTAATGGTTTAAAATTGGGCTGTTCAAATGTTGTTTTGGGTTCTGACGTTTGTCTTCCGCATTTTATTCCGTTGTCATGATCACATAGGATTCGAATGAGCCTTTAGAAAATTTTAAATAAAAAAGAAAAATTAGGGTCGCTAACCGAGGTGGGACCTTAACGGGTTTCATGTCGGTTTTCCCCGTGTAGCCTACTCGAACCGGTCAGCCGACCAGACCGGGGCGAGGGGGTTACAATTGGCTTTTGCATTTCAAGGTGCCTTTATTATTATTTTATGAAAAAAATTATTTATTTTATTTATTATTTGAAAATGGTTGGTGAAAATCTAGAGACAATAGGTGACAACGAATTGAAAGAGTGGATTTGGGCGAAACTGCTAATTTTAAAAAAGCTCCTAATAGGAGCTTTTTAAGATTAGAGTTTTGATATTAAAGTTGTAAAGGTTTTTCCCATTACATGTGACTCAATTGCAACAACATGTTCCCTATCTTCATCATGAATACATATAGCATTAGAAAAGAAGATAATTGTTGAGTGTATAAAAGTTCTATATTTTACCCCTCATTTACCTATATTTCTTCTGCATTCGAGCATAACTCATTGCATTTAGGATAGATTTCTGCATATACATCACAATTAGATAAATTGGCACAGTTGCTACTGATTTTTGTCACTTTTGCAGGTATCTGCTGCAGCAGACTAAGGGTAGCAAAGGAACAGAGCTGGATCGCAAAACTGGAGTCGAGAAGCAAACGTTGCCGTGGCTACTACCATGGCAGCCATGAAGACAGAATGGTGAGGTGGAAAAGTGAAGTGGAGCTCGACATATAGAGGATTTGAAGCTGGTCTGTCGTGGACCACTCTTATATTTTTCTGAGCCCTAAGGTAGAATGTAGGCCAAGCCCAAAGTCCAAGGAAGAAACTCAAGGCAAGAAAAGAGGACGAATTAAAGGCATCTACTCAGAAGATTTAATCTTTAATAGAGTTGTACTTTATTTTAAACTTGTATTCTTGCCATATTAGAAAACTTGGACCCAAGGCCTATATAAAGGCATGTAATTCGACCTAGGGAAGGATATCTAATTCCCAGCCGTCTTCCTCAAAACCTTTGTCGTTTTCCCCTCTTCATCATGTTCTAAACTCCCCCTAGGGCTAAGTGTTGATTCTGTAGAGTAGTTGCAAGGATTGTATTGTTTTAGGAATTTTCTGTCAAGCAATAAAAACTTCAAGTTTATTTATTCTGGATTTTCATATCTCGCAAGAGTATCAGGAGAGCATTGTGAGGTTATCCATTTGTTTGATATCGGGAGAGTCAAGCATACGAACGGAATAAATACACGTTTTCCAGTTTATGGTTAAACCATCTCGACTTAGGGATAAGTACGGGGTTAAGTGGCTAAGGAAGAATTCAACAACATTGGTGTCCACCCTTTGATTCACGTCGGGGGGTATTATCTAAGAAGTGTCCATCAACAGAACTTGGACCTAGGGATAGGACAAGTCATCGTAGGGATTCTTGCCAAGCTTGAAGTACATAGTTGTGTGATTGATGTCGCGACATCAACAGACTTCTGCCGCGACATGGACGACGATAGAGAACATAAGTTCCTCTTACAGTGCAACACTTGCACAACTGAGCAAATCAATATCGGCCTATTTCTTAAACATGATTCCTTACTCTTTTATTTTAGTTGTCTATAAAGATTACTTCACAATCCAATTAAACTATTTCTCTCTTTTGTGCAGCAATTCAATGATAGAGTTATTTCCAGTCCATGTGGAGACGATATCCGATACTCCAAGTATCACTTTACTACTTGCGTCGTGTACACTTGCACTATTTGCGATATGACTCTTTTACACGCAATAGTAATGACCAAGTTCCTATAAACAATGGGATGAAGGTTTAAAAAGTTAAGAAATTTCCATTGCCGTAACAAAGGGAGGTATTGAAATTTAAAACGGTCGGAGTTAAAAATGGAAGAGAAACGACATGTTCTTCCCTAAGAGTAAAACCTTGAAAGAGTTTATAATGTGACATATCCGAAGGCTTAGGAAAACTACATTGGAGAATATAAAGAAGATTTGGTTTAGGGTTACCCTCTTCATCATCCATAGGATCGGAAGTGGCAAGGTGACGTCTAGCTCTCTTTTTCGGTGCCATAAACCGAAAAAAACATCAAAACGATTCGAATATGTATGCAATTCACATCTCATTCAAACCAATAAATTCTTATAATTCAAGGTATTTTTAAAAGACAATTTTAATGTTAAAAATATATACAGATATAATAGAAAATATTGGTCAAAGAAAATTTTAAAAACAGATTACAAAAATATACGATGCGAAAAATATATTCGAATAAAAAAATTGATTTTGAAAAATTTTGGTAATTTTTTTTGAAACCCATGTTATATATATGTTTTGTACAAAAACTAAGTTGAAACAATTACTAAAACTAAACGAAAATAGAAAAATAGAAGAGAAAACGTTTGTACCTTGATTTGTTAGAATGGATGAATGCGTTGATATGAATGAACTATATTGTTGACAAAGCTTAGCTTTGATGTGGAGATCAAAAGCCCTCAACTAAGTTTTAAGATTGATGCAAAATTTTGAAGGATTGGGGGGTGATTTTTTAGTGAAGTGCGGCTAGGGTTTGTAGAGAGAAAATGGGGATTTTAATTTTTGAAGAATTTTGTTAAAATAGCCCTATTTTAACTCTCCGTCAAGCCCGTATCGGTACACTTTTAGAGCGTATCGATACGCGTTTGCCCTGATTTTTAATTCAATGTTAATACCGTATTGGTATAGTTTGACTTGTATCAATTCCCTTGACTTATCTGTATCGATACGCGGGGTCGTATCGATACCCTTTTAACTTTTATCATTTCCCTTTGATGAACCTGTATCGATACGCTTTTAGCAATATCGATACGCCTTTACCAGATGAGGCAATTTTGATAGATTTTAGTTCAAAAATCCAACTTTAAACGTTCCTAAATGCATGTGTATGACATATGAACAAGTTTTAATGTTTATAATTAATGCATACTCCCCTTAGCAACATCCATAGAAGCAAAGAGAGGCAAATTAACATAAGCATGGATATCAATCAATTTCAAGCAAATTTTGACCATTTGGGACCTAAAATGGTCAATAAAGGCTAGTTAAACCTAAATCTCTCCTAAGGGTCCAAAAACGCTCTTTATCTAAGGGTTTTGTGAATATATCCGCTAATTGGTTCAAGGTATCAACATATTCTAGAACAACATCATTTTTTAACACATGGTCTCTGATGAAATGATGTCTAATTTCTATGTGTTTGGTTCTAGAGTGTTGGATGGGATTCTTAGTGAGACAAATGACACTAGTGTTGTCACACCTAAGGGGTATGGTTTCTACTTGAACACCAAAATCTAAGAGTTGTTGCTTCATCCAAAGGACATGGGCACAACAACTTCTTAAGGATATGTACTCTGCTTCAGTGGTAGATAAGGTTACGCTATTTTGTTTCTTAGAGAACCAAGATACGAGCATACTACCTAAGAATTGACATGTCCCGGGGTACTTTTCCTATCTATCTTACAACCCCCATAATCCGCATCCGAATAAGCATGAAGGCTAATGGAAGGATCCTTAGGATACCAAAGGCCTAAGTTAGGTGTGTCTCTAAGGTATCTAAAAATTCTCTTAATGGCAACTAAGTGAGATTCTCTAGGACTAGCTTGACACCTAGCATACAAGCACTAAACATGGTATACGGTCTACTTGCGCTAAGGTAAAGCAAAGAACCTATCATGGATCTATAGCTTAGAATCAACACACTTACCTCCTTCATCTTTGTCAAGCTTTATGAAAGAGCTCATAGGTGTGGCTTGAGGCTTTACATTTTCCAAGCCGAACTTTTTGAGCATATCGTACAGCCACCAGACTGGAGTTTGCCATTTGAAATAATGTGTGATGCCCGTGACTACGCTGTCAAGGCAACACTAGGGCAGAGGAAGGATAAGCTCTTCCATGTGATTTATTATGCCAGCAAAACACTGAAGAATGCCCAAGTTTACAACACCACGATAGAGAAGGAGCTGTTAGAAGTGGTTCTCTCAAAAGAAAAGTTTAATCCGTACATACTTGGAACAAAGGTGGTGGTCCATACAGACCATTCAGCACTGAAGTATCTGTTCACGAAAAAGGATGCAAAACCTAGATTGATACGTTGGATTCTGCTGCTGCAAGAATTTGACATTGATATCAAGGATAAAAAGGGAACAGACAATCAAGTAGCAGACCACTTGTCAAGGCTAGAGACGGGAAGGAGTCAATCCACAGATAGGACCAACATATTGGAGACCTTCCAAGATGAGCAGTTGTTTGTTGCCACCAGCACTGTCGCGACAGCCATGGCGGTAGGTAAGCTTTCTGAAACCCCTTGGTATGCTAACATTGTTAATTACATTGTAAGTGGGATATTACCTCCTGAACTTAATTACCAAGCAAGGAAGTGGTTCCAAAATGAAGCAAAACATTATTATTGGGACGAACCTCTTCGTTTCAAACATTGTGCATATCAGATTATTAGGAGATGCGTACCACAGGACGAACAAGAAGGTGTGCTTCACCACTGCCATGCATCCCCTTATGAAGGACACCTAGGTGGAAACAAAACTGCTGCCAAGGTTCTGCAATACGGTCTCTATTAGCCCACATTGTTCAAGAATGCACAAGCTTTTTACAAAGGCTGTGACAAGTGCCAAAGGACTGGGAACATATCGAGAAGGCATGAGATGCCACTACAAAACATATTAGAGGTCGAAATCTTTGATGTATGAGGAATCAACTTCATGGGACCATTCCCAACATCTTGTGGGAACCTGTATATCCTATTGGCAGTGGATTATGTGTCAAAGTGGGTAGAAGCGATCGCCACTCAAAAGAACGACGCCAAAACTGTTCAAAGATTTCTTCACAAGAACATCTTCTCCAGACTTGGCATCCCAAAGGTGATAATTAGTGATGAGGGGAGACACTTCGATAACAGGGTAATTGTTGTTGCCTTGAGAAAATACAGAGTAAAGCACCAGATTGCAACAACATACCACCCTCAAACCAATGGGAGGCTGAGATATCGAACAGAGAAGTAAAGAATATACTAGAGAAGATGGTTAAACCCACTCGAAAGGATTGGTCTCTACATCTAAATGATGCACTCTGGGCCTACAGAACATCGTTCAAAACACCATTGGGGATGTCACCCTATAGACTCATCTAAGGGAAAACCTGTCATTTACCTGTTGAGATAGAACACAGAGCTTACTGGGCTATCAAGGCAGTAAATATGGATTGGGATAAGGCAGGACATAAAAGGCTACTAGACTTGAATGAGATTGAGGAAATTCAAGCAATGGCCTACGACAATGCCAAGATCTACAAGGACAAAACCAAGAAGTGGCATGATAGGAAGCTGCTGTCACGACAATTTTGCCTAGGGCAGCAAGTGTTGTTGTTCAACTCCAGGTTGAATCTTTTTCCAGGGAAGCTTAAATCTAGGTGGTCCGCTCCTTTCCAGGTTGTCAAAGTTTTCCCTCATGGTGCCATTACAATCAGATCACTGAAAGATGGCACCAGTCCAAGGTCAATGGACATAGACTCAAGCATTATTAGGGGACTGAAGCCCCAAGTATGCAGGAAGTAGTTACTTTAGAAGATGCCCCTCAAGGCACCCATAATTTAACTTAGTTTTTATTTTATTTTATTTTATTTATTTATTTATTTAGGAACTAAGATTTTAATTCAGTTTATTTATCTAATTATTTTTAGGAAATAAAGGAAGCAAAGAAAAGAGGAGGAATGAACTAGCCCACCGCATTCACAACAGCCCAAAAAGCCCAACGGACAAGCATGTCACCAGCTGTCGCGACAGACGCGGAGAAGACAGCCTATCACGGAGCTGTCGCGAGAAACACGCAAACGCGTAACAGACGCACAACAGACACAGAAACGCGTGGCAGACGTGTTAGAAACCGCGTAACAGCGGGACCCGTTATTCGCGTCTACCGTTACAGACCCAACATGCAGAAAATCCCCATTGTATATAAACCCCCACTCCATATTCATTTTTTCATCTTATTATCATTCTCTCAACCTGCTTCCTCTATTTTAGATCTCAGAAATTTCTTTTCATTTTTGCTACAGTCCTTGCAATGGCCAGCAGAAACACCCGCCGCAATGCTGCCTCCACCTCTGCCACGGCAGTATCAACCCCAAGTCACAGTGCCATTCCCAACCAGTTTGCATCCACAAAATCTGCCAAGAGGTACTATAGTTCTTTCCAAAAGAGGGAAATTTGGGAAGAACGAGGGTTCATCTACAACCAACAAACGGGAGATCTAGGGCTAGAAGGTTGCATAGCCAAGAAGATTCAAGCCCTCAAGTGGCTGAAATTTGCTGCCCAACCCGAGGAAATGAACGTAGCCCTCGTCCGAGAATTTTACGCTGCCTTCAACAGTAAGGATGCCACGACAGTGACCGTTCGAGGCAAAGAAATCTCTCTCGAGCCAGCGTACATCAACACACTATACGGGTTGTACGTGAGCAAGAAGAAGGACGCCCACCGAAGGTTCGTGAATAGTCTGTCACTGGCAGACTATGACGCTGTCATGGCAGAGGTTACAGAAGAAGGAACGGAGTGGAACAATGACCCTAAACATCGATGGACCGTGAGGACGACCTAGCTGACTCCACAAGCCAAGCTGTGGAACCACTTCGTCAAGAAACGCCTCATGCCTACCTCCCACAACAGCACTGTCGACAGACCGAAGTTAGCCATTGTCCATTCTATTTTAAACGAGATGCAAATCAATGCTGGTCGCTACGTCCGGGACAGAATCCTCGAGTGTGCTCTCCGACCGTCAGGCCCCCTCGTCTTCCCCTACCTCATCACCCCAATCTACCGGGGCAACAACGTACCAAAAATTGAAGAGGATGTCAAGGTCCAAGGAAAAGGGTGTATGCAGCGGAATATTTACAGTTTAAGGGAATTGAAAGATGCCACTCCTTTGTCCTGCATTAACCCCTTTGGCACGACAGAACCGACGGCAGGCCCTAGCTCTCCTAAACTTGTCGCAACAGACCCAGAGCAGACGACAGCAACACCACCGGTAGACACCTCCAGCCAGATTCTAACTATGCTGCAAAGGATGGAGGAACGACAGCTCAACCTGATGGGCTTTATGAGGGACTTCACATCTGCACCGGTAAATTTCATTAAAAATGATTTAAATTTTACCCATGTGCAATTCCCCTTCTTCCCAGAAAATTTCTTTGATGCACCCACTCCTACTGCGAGCTCCAGAACTCCCTCTGCTGCCTCCACACCCACACCTGCCACGATAGGCAAAGGCGGCAGAAAGTCTCAACCCCCTAGAGGAGAGAAGAGGAAGGACCCCCTACCGGAGATCGACCCCAAATACTTTGAAGGGTTCTCCTCCTCCTCTGTCTGGTAGGACTCTAACTCCGAGCCATCTGTAGCCCGAGACATCTCCAGGGACTTCCCTCCGATAAAAAGGAAGAAACTAAACGAGACTGTTGAAGGACCATGCCAAGGCAGATCTGCCAGCAGCAGCAGCATCAGTGACGATGATCTCGAGGTCCTAGACCAGCCCCCATGCATCTCACCGAGACCTGTCCAGCCACCTCGAGCGGCAAAGAAGAAGATGGCCTCTGTGTCCCCCAGCAACCTGTCAGCCCCCTCCGTTAAGGTCACTACCCCCCGGCAGCTCCAAGTCAGCAGCAGCAGCAGCAGTGACAACAGCTCCTCAACTTAAGTTTCTTTTCTTATATTTTGTTATCTTTGCTGTTTTATCTATTTTTGGATGTATTTTCTGTTTTTTCTTCTTTTTTTCATTGTCATGCATTGAGGGCAATGCAACCCTCGAGTTTGGGGGTGGGCATCCTTCCAATAATGAAAATATTAGTTGTGTCATAATTTGTGTCTAAGTGTTAGTTTATTTTTTAAGTTTATTTTTGTGTCAAAAAATGAAAATAAAAACAAAAATTTGGCTTAAGTCATTGAACTAAACTTACCTGTCGCGGCATACTCTGTCGTGACAGTGCCTTTAGGATGTTTTTAGGAACTTTTTATAGCCTTGCTATATTTCTGATCTTGAGAACACCCTTTGTGACTCTTATGCTTTCTAGACTTTTGTAGTGCACTGGAATAGGAATGTTTACCCACTTGAGTTGCCCCAAGAGGTACCTATCACTGGCTCTAGGAAAGGAATAAAAGAAAAGAAATATTTCAGACTCACATGCCTTCAAAACTACCTTACACTGATTTTAGGGAGATTTCTCTTTGAGCTTAAGTTAGAAAAAACTAAAGGGGCCTAAAAATTTCTTCCATAAAAATGAAGTTGAGTCAAGAAAAAAAACTAAACGAGCCTAAGAATTGCCTCCAGAAAAATGAATTGGTATAAAATTCAAGTTTTTAAGCATGACTATTCTGGTAAGCTAAAAGAGTCTAGGCAAATATTTATTCACAAAACCTGCACACACTACACAAGAACTATAGCATTATTCCGGATAAATCCAGAAACACCCGACAAGGTATTGATCTTGATATGGAATATCTGGTAGGTAATGAAAAGTTCACTGAATTAAGTCAAACCAAAAAGTTTTTATTTTTAGTTGGGTATTTTTTGCTTGAGGACAAGCAAGAACTTGAGTTTGGGGGTGTGTTGAGTGTATAAAAGTTCTATATTTTACCCCTCATTTACCCATATTTCTCCTGCATTCAAGCATAACTCATTGTATTTTGGATAGATTTCTGCATATACATCACAATTAGATAAATTGGCACAATTGCTACTGATTTTTGTCACTTTTACAGGTATCTGCTGCAACAGACTAAGGGCAGCAAAGGAACAGAGCTGGATCGCAGAATTGGAGTCGAGAAGCAAACGTTGTCATGGCTACTGCATGGCAGCCATGATGACAGAATGGTGAGGTGGAAAAGTGAAATGGAGCTCGACAGATAGAGGATTTCAAGTCAGTCTATCGTGGACCACTCTTATATTTTTCTGAGCCCTGAGGAAAAATGAAGGCCAAGCTCAAAGTCCAAGGAAGAAACTCAAGGCAAGAAAAGAGGATGAATTAAAGGCATCTACTCAGAAGATTTAATCTTTAATAGAGTTGTACTTTAGTTTAAACTTGTATTCTTTCCATATTAGAAAACTTGGACCCAAGGCCTAAATAAAGGCATGTAATTCGACCTAGGGAAGGATATCTAATTCCTAGCCGTCTTCCTCAAAACCTTTGTCGTTTACCCTCTTTATCATATTTTAAACTCCCCCTAGGGCTAAGGGTTGATTCTGTAAAGTAGTTGCAAGGATTGTATTGTTTTAGGAATTTTCTTTCAAGCAATAAAAACTTCAAGTTTATTTATTCTGGTTTTTCATATCTCGCAAGAGTATCGGGAGAGCATTGTGAGGTTATCCATTTGTTTGATATCGGGAGAGTCAAGCATACGAACAGAATAAATACGCGTTTTCCAGTTTATGGTTAAACCATCTCGGCTTAGGGATAAGTACGAGGTTAAGTGGCTAAGGAAGAATTCAACAATATTGGTGTTCACCCTTTGATTCACGCCGGGGGATATTATTCAAGAAGTGTCCATCAACAGAACTTGGACCTAGTTATAGGACAAGTCATCGCAGGGATTCTTGCCAAGCTTGAAGTACAGAGTTGTGTGATTGTTGTCACAACATCAATAGGTGCTACCACGACAGGGACGACGACAGAGAACAGAAGTTCCTCTTACAGTGCAACACCTGCACTACTGAGCAAATCAATATCGGCCTATTTCTTAAACATGATTCCTTACTCTTTTATTTTAGTTGTTTATAAAGATTACTTCACAATCCAATTAAACTATTTCTCTCTTTTGTGCAGCAATTCAGGGATAGATTTATTTCCAGTCCATGTGGAGACGATATCCGATACTCCAAGTATGACTTTACTACTTGCGTCGTGTACACTTGCACTATTTGCGATAGGTCTCTTTTACACGCAACAATAATGACCAAGTTCCTATACACAATGGGATGAAGGTTTAAAAAGTTAAGAAATTTCCATTGCCGAAACAAAGGGTGGTATTGAAATTTAAAACAGTCGGAGTTTAAAAATGGAAGAGACACGACATGTTCTTCCCTAAGAGTGAAACCATGAAAGAGTTTATAACGTGACATATCCGAAGGGTTAGGAAAACTACATTGGAGAATATAAAGAAGATTTGGTTTAGGGTTACCCTTTCCATCATCCATAGGATCATAAGTGGCAAGGTAACGTCTAGCTCTCTTTTTCGGTGCCATAACCCTGAAAAACATCAAAATGATTCGAATATGTATGCAATTAACATCTCATTCAAACCAATAAATTCTTATAATTCAAGGTATTTTTAAATGACAATTTTAATGTTAAAAATATATACAAATATAATAGAAAAGATTTGACAAAGAAAATTTTGAAAACAGATTACAAAAATATACGATGCGAAAAATATATTCGAAAAAAAATTGATTTTGAAAAATTTTGGTAAAATTTTTTGAAACCAATGTTATATATATATATATATATATATATATATATATATATATATATATATATATATATATATATATATATATATATATATATGTTTTGTAAAAAACTAAGTTAAAACAATTACTAAAATTAAACGAAAATATAAAAATAGAAGAGAAAATGTTTATACCTTGATTTGTTAGAATGGATGAATGTGTTGATGTGAATGCACTAGATTGTTGACAAAGCTTAGCTTTGATGTGGAGATCAAAAGCCCTTAACTAATTTTTAAGATTGATGGAAAAATTTGAAGGATTGAGGGGGGTTATATAGAGAAAATGGGGATTTTAATTTTTGAAGAATTTTGATAAAATAGCCCTATTTTAACTCTCCGTCAAGCCCGTATCGGTACGCTTTTAGAGCGTATCGATACGCGTTTGCCCTGATTTTTAATTCAATGTTCATACCATATCGATACAGTTTGACTTGTATCACTTCCCTTGACTTATCTGTATCGATACGTGGGGTCGTATCGATACCCTTTTAACTTTTATCATTTCCCTTTGATGAACCCGTATCGATACGCTTTCAGCAATATCCTACAGCTACGAGAGGGGGAAAACAAGGGATAACTGTAAAGGATTATGAAGCTGACAATTCAATGAAATCACAGGTTGAATACCTCACAAAGAAATTGGAAAACCTGTAGCGAAAAGATTCTAAAGTCGTATATTCTGCAGAAGAGGTATATGAGACCTGTAGTGGGAACCACAATTCAGAAGATTGTCCTTTACAGTTGGAAGAAGGGATGTATGTTGGGAATTATAACAAGCCGAGAAACTATGATTCCAACAATTACAATCCCAACTAGAGGAAAGATCCTAAGTTTTCCTGGAGCAATCCAAACAATGCATTGAATCCTCCAATGCATAACAACCAAAACCAAGGGGTACCCAGAATTCTGTAGCGACAGCAGCCACAGCAGCAGCTGAACCAGCAGCCGGCAGCCGCACCTAGTATATTGGAACAAACATTGGCAACATTTATGTCAAAGACAGGAGCACATATGGCGAACATGGATCACTTTGTCAAGAAAATTGAATCATTCATGGACAAGACAGAGATAGGGATGACAAACCATGAGGCCACCCTGAAATCTCTGGAGACACAGATAGGCCAAGTTTCCCAGCATATCAATCCGAGGAAAAACGGAGGATTCCCTAGTGATATTGAGGTCACTAGAAAACCCACACATGAGCAGTGTAAAGCAATTACAACTAGGAGTGGGAAAAAGTTACAGGGGCCGGAGATGAAGAACATACCGAGTGAGGATCCGACCCCAGAAACACTTGCCCTGAACACTGCCCCGGTAAAGGAAGAACAACCTGCTGTCGTCACACCTGCCGCGACAGCAGAAGGGACAGAGGAGAAAACAAAGGATGCTGAAGAACCTAAACCTCCTCATATTGGAATTCCATGTGAAGGACGTCTTGAAGATTACCGTCCTTCACCTCATTTTCCGCAGCGGTTACAAAAATAGAAACAGGAGTACCAGCTTAAGAAGATTTATGATATTTTTAAGCAGGTACACATTAACATACTGTTGTTAGAGGCCATCAAGCAGATGCCCGGTTATGTGAAGTTTCTTAAGGACACAATGTCTAAAAGGTCCAGACTTGGGGAATTCGAGACGGTGAAGATGACAGAAGGATGCATGACAATCTTACACAGGCATCCACCCCAAAAGAAGAATGATCCTGGGAGCTTCATCATACCGTGCATAATTGGCGATAAATTTGTGGGTAAGGCACTTTGTGATCTTGGTGCTAGCATAAATCTAATGCCAAAATATGTGTTTCATAAATTAGGTATTGGACAAGCAAGGCCCATGACAGTCATGCTGCAGCTGGCAGACCGCTCTTACGTACAACCAGAAGGGAAGATCGAAGATATTCTGGTAAGAGTGGATAAATTTATTTTCCCTGCTGACTTTCTTGTTTTAGACTGTGAAGCAGATAAAAACGCACCTATCATCCTGGGGCGACCCTTCCTAGCCACAGGCAGAACTATGATCGATGTTGAGAAAGGAGAACTGATCATGAGAGTGAATGATCAGCACATCAAATTCAACTTTCTCCAAGCAATAAAATAGGCTGATGCAGAAGAATAGTGCAAGGCAATCTCTAAAGTAATCCTTGACCAACCCTGCATCAGGTCGAGCTGCCACGACAGACAATTTGGTCACTGCCACCGCAGTCACCCAGATGACTGTCACGGCAACAACGATGACAGTGACTCCTATGACTCTGAAACATCCGACACTAAAGGTCTTGAGGAGGTAAATTGGATAGGCACTCATCCAAGTAAGTTCTTCGAGCCTCTTAATTATACCTCGAATGAACATATAATCTAGAAGCCTTCGATTGAAAAGCCACATGTTCTAGATCTTAAGCCCATTCCAAGGCAGCTCAAATATGTTTTTCTTGGTTTAAATGATACGTTGCCCGTAATCATCTCTTCCAAATTAATGCAGGAACAGGAGCAACAGCTAATCAGAATGCTACAACAGCATAAGAAAGCTATTGGATGGACTATAGTTGATATCCAAGGCATCAGTCCGGCATTATGTATGCACAAGATTCTCTTGGAGGATGATCATAAGCCGACTATTGATGCCATAGACGTTTGAACGAGGTTATGCGAGAAGTGGTGAGGAAAGAGATTATCAAATGGCTCGACGCCAGAATCATATACGCCATCTCGGATAGCAAGTGGGTGAGCCCGGTGCAGTGTGTGCCCAAAAAGGGAGGCATAAACGTGGTAACCATCGAAGAAAATGAACTAATCCCAACCAGGACTGTGACCGGTTGGAGGGTTTGTATGGATTACCGGAAGCTTAACAAAGGTACCCGGAAAGACCATTTCCCCTTACCCTTTATTGATCAAATGCTTGATAGATTAGCGGGGAAGCCTTACTACTGTTTTGTTGATGGTTACTCAGGTTATAATCATATAGCAATTGCACCAGAGGACCAAGAGAAAACTACCTTCACATGTCCGTACGGCACCTATGCCTTTCGGAGAATGCCATTTGGGCTCTGCAATGCACCAGCAACCTTTCAACGGTGCATGATGACAATATTCTCCGACATGGTGGAGGATTTCCTAGAGATTTTCATGGACGACTTTTCCGTCTTTGGAGACAGTTTTGAAGGTTGTTTAGGCAACTTGCAGAAGGTTCTTGAAAGATGCGAAGAGGCGAACTTGGTTTTGAACTAGGAAAAGTGCCACTTCATGGTGGATGAAGGAATAGTACTAGGCCACAAGGTGAGTTGTCGCGACATTGAGGTGGACAGAGCCAAAATAGAGGTCATCAAAAAGTTGTCGCCACCCACCACAGTCAAGGGGATCCGAAGTTTCTTAGGGCATGCCGAGTTTTATCGACGATTTATAGCTAATTTTTCGAAGAATACCAAGCCCTTATGCCACCTATTGGAGCATAATCGTCCCTTTGATTTTAATGTTGAATGTACTGAGGCATTCAGAATATTGAAGGAGAAGCTGGTAACAGCCCCGATCGTACAGCCACCAGACTGGAGTTTTCCATTTGAAATAATGTGTGATGCCAGTGACTACGTTGTAGGGGCAGCACTAGGGCAGAGGAAGGATAAGCTCTTCCATGTGATTTACTATGCCAGCAAAACACTGAAGGATGCCCAAGTCAACTACACCACGACAGAGAAGGAGCTATTAGCAGTGGTGTTATCAATCGACAAGTTCCGTCTGTACACACTAGGAACAAAGGTGGTGGTCTATACAGACCATTCAGCACTGAAGTATATGTTCACGAAAAATGATGCAAAACCTAGATTGATACATTGGATTCTGCTGCTGCAAGAATTTGACATTGATATCAAGGATAAAAAAGGAACAGAGAATCAAGTAGCAGACCACTTGTCAAGGCTGGAGACGGGAAGGAGTCAATCCACAGATAGGACCAACATCTTGTAGACCATCCCAGATGAGCAGTTGTTTGCTGCCACCAGCACTGCCGCGACATCCATGGCGGCAGGTAAACTTTCTGAAACCCCTTGGTATGCTGACATTGTTAATTACATTGTAAGTGGGTTATCACCTCCTGAACTTTATTACCAAGCAAGGAAGAGGTTCCAAAATAATGCAAAACATTATTATTGGGATGAACTACTTCTTTTCAAACACTGTGCATATCAGATTATCAGGAGATGCGTACCACATGACGAACAGGAAGTTGTGCTTCACCACTTCCATGCTTTCCTTTATGAAGGACACCTAGGTGGAAACAAAATCGCTGCCGAGGTTCTGCAATCCGGTCTCTATTGGCCTACACTGTTCAAGGATGCACAAGCTTTTTACAAAGGCTGTGACAAGTGCCAAAGGACTAGGAACATAGCGAGAAGGCATGAGATGCCATTGCAAAACATATTAGATGTAACGCCCCGGTTTTGGGCTTAGGAGTTTTGGGCGTTGACCGGTTGGTCAAAGTGCTGTTCGAATCTTAAGAGGTTAAATTAGGAAAGCCTAGTTCGGGTTGCATTAAAAATATGGAAAAATGTTCTAAAATCATCTTTTAATATAATTAAGTGAACTGTGAAATCAATTCTGGAAAATGAGTTTTGGAAGTGTGACATTTTGGCTAGTGACCAAAATGTAATTTTCGCAAGTTTGGTGGCTGTTTTATAAAGGGTTGAAACTTTGAATCTTTAAGGAGCTATTAATCCAAAAGTGGTTTCTCCAGATTTTTCTAAGATATTTTGAGTTATAATTCTGATTTTAAAGTAAATCAAAAAGGAGGGAAAAGCTCATTTGGCAATTTTCTCAACTAACCTCTCATTTTCTTTCTCTCATTTTCTCTCAAACCAAACACTACATTTCCAGAGATTTGTTTCTGATTTTCTCACCTAATTTCCTCCTTTCAACTCTCATTTGATTCCAAATCAACATATCTTCAAAACCTCTTCAATTGCTACAAGTTTCATCAAGGTTTTCATTCCAAAAAAAGTGGAGAAACACAAGTTTGGAGGTAAGAACGTCCTTCTCCTCTAAACTATCAGTTCTTTACTGAAATTCCTAAGTTTTCAATCCTAAATTGATGTTTAATTAAAGGCTTTTAAGTTGATTTATGGATCTTGGCTTATTATGCAAGATTTTGATGATTTTTGATGATTTTCGTTAGATCTGAGTAATCTGTGATTTAAGAGGTGTTTTTGATGTTAAATGATCTCTAAAATGATGTGGAATTGAGTTTTGATTGATGCAATCTCGAATAGGTTGAGTTTCCTAAGTTTAGCTTGTGTTTTAAGGTAGTTTTTGAGGTGATCTTGGTGATCTGTTGATGCTGGAGGTATAAGGTTGTTAATAGGTTGTTTTTAGATGTTATATGATGTTAATGGAAGTGAGGTTTTGCTGGTTTATGGCTGGGCTTTGTTTAGAAGTGGTTTGGATGCATTTTCGGTTGGGTTTGGTGGCCGAAAATGGAGGTTGGATGAGAGCAGCGAGTTTAGATGCTTTCATTGAAGCAATTAATGCATGATGATGCATTAATCCTCTGCTTTGATGTGTTGAAATAGGGGAGGCATCTTTGGATCCAAGTTTGGTTGATCCGGAAGCTTGATTTGGTGCTTTGGCTTGAAGCAAAGTGGAAATCGGTGAGTGGTTTTGTGGAAATTGGATTTTCAGCTTTAAAACCAAGGTTTGAAGGTTTTGGGAGCTTAGTTTAAGTCTAAACAACTTTGCTAAGCTCAAGTGTAAGTTTTCGGATTTTCTCTCTAGTGGTGGCCATGTTTTGTTGTGATGCAAGATGATGATTTGCATGTTTAAATTACTGTTTTGAAAGCATGTTTTAGCATGGATTTTGCTGATGATATAAGCCATATGTTGAGGGTAACTCTAGGTAGGAGTACCTTGCTTTTATACATTGAGATAATGTGGTTTGATGCTTTGAAATGCATGATGTAAATGGCTTGGTTTAATGCTTTAAAACAGTGGATTAAATGATGAAAATGGTGTATATTGGCTAGTGATGTTTTGAAAATGCTAAGGTCACTAAGGTGGTTAAAAGTCCTTGAGTGAGCCTTGTTACTTAAGATCATCAAGGTGGTTAAAAGTCCTTGGATGAGTCTTGTTTCGGACACTAAGGTGGTTAAAAGTCCTTAGGTGATCCTTTCCATGGTGTTTAAAAGTCCATGGGGCCAAGGTGTTTAAAAGTCCTTGGGGCCAAGGTGTTTAAAAGTCCTTGGGGTAAATCAAGCTTGGGACACAAAGGTGGTTAAAAGTCCTTGTGTGGTCCCTAATCATGGTGTTTAAAAGTCCATGGTAAAGGTGTTTAAAAGTCCTTGGGGCCAAGGTGTTTAAAAGTCCTTGGGAAGTTGTTAAACTTGTTTTAAGAAATGAAATGTATCACTTGAGCCAATATGACATGTTAAGTATATTATGAAGCATGAGATGCTTGTTTTAATGATTTTGTTGAAGCATGAGATTGCTTGTTTAAAGTATGCATTTGAGCATGTGCAAAGGTTGATTTTGAGCATGGTTTATAAATGGTTTTAATTGCATTATTGAATTGTCGTTAATGAACATGCCTCTCTAAGCTTTTGCTTACGCTATCTACATTTTCTTAATTCAATAATGCAGAACATTAGAGTACCTTGAGGGGCAGCAAGTTAGGGCAAGCAATCAAGTTCAAGTGAAGCTCAAAGTATGAAGGTTTTATAAGTACATTTTAGCTTTTGTGTGTGTTGGCAATGGGGGACCAATGTATATGATTTGGGGGATGTTTGAGACTCCCTATGTATGTTGAATGTTGTTGAGATTGCTGGTTTTTGGTTTGGAACCTTGAATGCTTGTTTTGGAAGTTTGGTGTTGAATAGCTAGCTTGTGTAGGAAGTATGCCATTAGATTTGGGGCTTTTCATATGTGATGGTTATATGTTGAATTGGTGATGCAATTATGGTCCCTACATGTTGGTTGATTATGTGGTATGTTTTGGTGTTGTTAAATTGAAGTTTGAAGCATGTATGATGTTGTCTTTGAGTTGATTTCAGGCAGGGGTATCGGTACTCGGGCTTGCGTATCGATACGCGTGAGCCAAATATGCACACTGCTGCACAGAGGTATCGGTACGGTTGTGTGGGTATCGATACTCGTCTGGGCTAAGTATTAATATCGTATCGAAACGCGGGATCTCGTATCGATACCATCCCTGGAGTTTGGTTACTGTCTTCCCCGCGTATCGATACGACTCCAGGTGTATCGATACGTGACCGTTAATTCGGTTAAAAGTATCTTTGTATGTGTTGTTTTGTTTACGTTTTGGTCTTGAATCTTGTTCGTTCAATTGCATGAGCTTGGGAAGTCCTTTTGAGCTGAAATTTCACAGAGAGGCATGAAACCTGATTAATTTCAAGATGGTAACTTAAATTTGGTTTAAGTCCTTCTATTTATCAGAAATTACAATTTGGTCCCTAAAGTTGTAATTTGTTCAATTGGGTCCCTGTTTGATCTCTGATGTTTGTGATCTTTGAGTATGATGTTGTGTGATCACAATTAGGACTATTGTGTATCTAGACAAGTTTTAAAAAGAAAAAAAAAGGGGTCGTTAATCGAGGTTGACTTTCGGGTTGACTTTGGTTTTCCCCGTGTGACTTTCTTAATTCGGGTCAACCGTCCAGGCCGGGTTAAGGGGGTTACATTTGGTGGTATCAGAGACAGGTTCTCGAGTAATTGGGAATGAATGTATGCATGATTGAAGCATGTTTGCCTTGTATGCTTGTTGTGTGAAAGCATGTTCAGTGGTTTGAGATGTTGATGCAATTGAGATGTATGCTATGATGTTGCATGCTGAGGGTACCCATTGCCAAACAAAAGCTAATGAAATGGAATTGATTTTGAATGAAATTGAGCTTGAATACTTGGATTGCTTACCTTGCTGGGCCTGACTTGTTTTATTTTGCATTGTGATTGCATAGTAATAGTATGGCACCACGTAGAGAGTTAAGGAGTAACGTAAGAGCTCCGAGTCCGGATGGGAATGAGAATGAGGAGAATGCGGGCAGTGCTGTGATACCTCCTCCTCCACCTGGTGGTGGTGCTGAGAGGGAAAGAGCTGCAGCTGCAGCTGGTGCTGGGGCTGCTGGACCAGAGGTTGGTCAGGGGCAAGTTATGCCTGATATGTCTGTGCTGGTACAAGCTATTGCGGGTGCTTTTCGAGCAGCAGTAGCTGGAGCTCAAGGAGCGGGGCATCAGGGAGATGCTGGAGTTAGACTACCTTTGGAGCGTCTGCGCAGTCTTGGTGGGACTGAGTTCAGAGGTATGTCAGCTGAGGGTTCGGAAGCTTGGCTGGAGAGTACCAAGCGTATCTTGGGGCAGATGAGCTGCACGGATGTGCAAAAGTTGGGCTGTGTTGTGTCTTTGCTGCAGGACGATGTTTATACGTGGTGGACGACCACCATAGCTGGGATGGCTGAAGTTGATGTTACCTGGACATTCTTTTAGAATGTGTTTAAAAGGAGATATCTGGGAGTGAGATATCTGGATGAGAAGAAGCGTGAATTCATGTCTCTTACCCAAGGGAGCATGAGTGTGGCTGAGTATGAAGTGCAGTTTGTGAAACTCAGTCAGTATGCACCGGAGCTGATACCTGATGAGCGGGCGAGGTGCGAGAGGTTTCGTTACGGTCTTGTGACGGAGGTTAAGATGTATGTGCTGGCCACTGAGTATGATGATTTTGATGTGTTGGTGGGCCGAGCCAAAGACATAGAGATGAACTTGGGTTTATCTGCGAAAGGTGCTGGAGCTAGTTCTGGCAAGAGAGCTGCTCAGTATAGTTCCGGAGGTGGACGGAACAAGAGGGGACGTGATCAGAAGTATCAGTCCTCAGCCAAGAGAGGTGATGGTGCACCTGCTAGAGGAGGTTTTGCTAGAGCTGAACCAAGTGCTTGTTGGATCTGTGGTTCTCGAGGTCACATGAAGCGTGACTGTCCTCGTGCTGTGAGGGAGGTGCAAGCTCCTGTTGCGGCAGCTGGTAATGGATGTTGGAACTGTGGTTCTGTTGATCATCTGAGACGAGATTGTCCGAGGTTGGCTGGTGGTCAAGATCGTGCTCCTGTTGTTGCACCACAGAGAGGTCGTGGGCGCGGCCGTGGTAATTTTCAGAGGAGAGAGGAAGGTGGTCGCGGAGTAGCTCATGTGGTGGCTATTCAACCTGAGGGTGGAGGCCAAGCCAGGGTGTATGCTCAGCGCGAGGGGAGGAATGATGCTGATGTGATTGCAGGTACCTTTACTTTGCAATCATTGTCATTGCTTTCTTTGATTGATTCTGGATCTACGCATTCATACATTTTGCGTGAGCATGCTGAATTGCTTGGTTTGCCTGTTGAGTCTTTGGATGTTGGAGTTCGTGTCACTAGTTCTTTTGGTGAAACTATTGTGACTCGAAAGCTTTATAGAAGGTGTCCCTTGGTTGTTAAAGAACATGTCTTTCATGTTGATCTTATGGAGTTGCCCTTTTATGGTTTTGATGTGATCCTTGGTATGGATTGGCTTGCTGAGCATCGTGCTGTTGTGGATTGTGAGAATAAGCGGGTTTCGCTTAAGCTTGCGGATGATTATGAAGTCGTTGTGGTTGGTGAGAATGTGAAGTTTCTTGCTAATGTGGTGTATACCTTGGAAGCGAGTAGGATGCTGAGGCAAGGTTGCGAAGCTTATCTAGCCTTCGTGATGAATCCAAGCTCTAAGGAGTTGAGGGTGCAAGATATCAAGGTTGTGAAGGAGTTTCCTGGTGTTTTTCCTGAAGAGTTGCCTGGGTTACCTCCTAACCGCGAGGTGGAGTTTGGAATTGAGCTGTATGAGAATACAACTCCTGTGTCCATTACTCCCTATAGAATGGCACCTAAGGAGCTGAAGGAGCTGAAGACGCAGTTGCAAGAGCTGCTAGATCGTGGTTTCATCCGGCCGAGTGTGTCGCCTTGGGGTGCTCCTGTCTTGTTTGTGAAGAAGAAAGATGGCACTATGAGGATGTGCATTGATTACCGTCAGCTGAACAAGTTGACTATCAAGAATCGGTATCCTTTGCCGAGGATTGATGATCTCTTTGATCAATTTCAGGGAGCTGCTGTGTTCTCTAAGATTGACTTGAGGTCAGGGTATTATCAGTTGAAGGTGAAGGATGTGGATGTGCCTAAGACAGCTTTCAGGACAAGGTATGGGCATTATGAGTTTCTTGTGATGTCGTTTGGTTTGACAAATGCTCCTGCTGCTTTCATGGACATGATGAATCGTGTGTTTCATGAATACCTGGACAAGTTCGTTGTGGTGTTCATTGATGATATCCTCGTGTACTCGCGTACTGAGGAGGAGCATGAAGAGCATCTGAGGGTTGTGTTGCAGGCTTTGTTGGAGAATCAGCTTTATGCTAAGCTGAGCAAGTGTGAGTTTTGGCTTAAGGAGGTGGTGTTTCTTGGGCATGTGGTCTCAGCTGGGGGGATTCGTGTTGATCCTCAGAAGATTGAGGCAGTGATGAATTGGAAAGTTCCTAAATCTGTTCATGAGGTCCGTAGTTTCCTTGGTTTGGCAGGATACTACCGGAGGTTTGTGGATGGTTTTTCCAAAATTGCTGCTCCTTTGACGAAGCTGTTGCAAAAGGATGTGAAGTATGAGTGGACAGAAGCGAGACAGCAGGCTTTTGAGAAGCTGAAGGCGGCTTTGACGCAAGCTCCTATCTTGATTCAGCCGGAATCAGGGAAAGAGTTTGTGGTTTATAGTGATGCATCCTATGTTGGTTTGGGGTGTGTGCTGATGCGAGAGGGTAAGGTTGTGGCTTATGCGTCGCGGCAGTTGAAGGTGCATGAGCGCAACTATCCTACGCATGACATTGAGCTGGCTGCAGTGGTGTTTGCTCTGAAGATCTGGAGGCATTATCTGTATGGTGAGAAGTGTACTGTGTACACGGATCACAAGAGTTTGAGGTATCTTATGTCTCAGAAGGAGTTGAATCTTAGGCAACGACGTTGGTTGGAGTTGCTCAAGGATTATGATTTGACGATTGAGTATCATCCTGGTAAAGCTAATGTTGTTGCGGATGCCTTGAGTAGGAAGGTAGCTGTTGAGCTGAGAGCTATGTTTGCTAGCTTGAGCATATCGCGAGATGGTGGTCTTGTTGCTGAGTTGCAAGTGAAACCATCTTTGGTTCAGTTGATCAAGGAAAAGCAGTTGCTGGATGATTCCTTGGTGTCTCATGTTCAGGATATCGCGGAGGGTAGACCTTCGGATTTCTTCTTTAATGAGGATGGTGTGTTGTGTTTTGGTAGTCGGATAGTAGTGCCTGCGGATGTTGAGTTGAGGCGTGCTATTCTGACTGAAGGCCATAGTAGTCCTTTTGCTATGCACCCTGGTAGTACTAAGATGTATCGTGATCTTCGTGATGAGTACTATTGGGTAGGTTTGAAGAAGGATGTTGCGGAGTTTGTGAGCAAGTGTTTGGTGTGTTAGCGAGTTAAGGCTGAACATCAGGTTCCTTCTGGTTTGTTGCAACCGTTGAAAATCCCTGAATGGAAGTGGGAGAGGGTTACCATGGATTTTGTATCTGGTTTGCCTTTGTCTCCATCAAAGAAGAATTCTGTTTGGGTGATTGTGGATCGCTTGACGAAGTGTGCGCATTTCTTGCCTGTGCATACTACGTTTTCTTTGGATAAGCTGGCAGAGCTGTACATTGCTGAGATTGTGAGGCTGCATGGTGTGCCTAAGTCGATTGTGTCGGATAGGGATCCGAGGTTCACATCGCGTTTTTGGCGGTGTTTGCATCAAGCTCTGGGTACAAGGTTGCATTTCAGTACATCCTATCATCCTCAGTCGGATGGTCAGTCTGAGCGGGTTATCCAGATCTTGGAGGATATGTTGAGATGTTGCGTGATTGAGTTCCAAGGTTCTTGGGAGAAGCATTTGCCCTTGGTCGAGTTCGCTTATAACAACAGTTATCAGGCGAGTATACAGATGGCACCTTATGAGGCTCTGTATGGGAGGAAGTGTAGGACTCCTCTGTGTTGGGCTGAAACTGGTCAAAAGTTGGTTTCAATGCCTGCTTTGTTGAAAGGGACCACCGAGAAGGTGAAGCTCATTTGTGAGAGGTTGAAGGCTGCCTCTGATCGGCAAAAGTCTTACGCGGATTTGAAGCGTAAGGAGATAAAGTATGCGGTGGGTGACCGTGTGTTCTTGAAGGTTTCGCCTTGGAAGAAGGTGATGAGGTTTGGCCGGAAAGGTAAGTTGAGCCCTCGGTACATTGGACCATATGAGGTGGTTGAGCGTGTGGGTCCTGTTGCGTATCGGTTGAGGTTGCCTCAGGAGTTGGAGAAGATTCATGATGTGTTCCATGTTTCTATGCTCCGAAAGTATAGATCTGATCCTTCGCATGTGATGCCTGTTGAGGATGTGGTTTTGAATCCGGACTTGACCTATGATGAGGAACCGGTGAAGGTTCTGGATTCGGATTGCAAGGTTCTTCGTGGCAAGACCATTGAGTTGGTGAAGGTGTTGTGGAAGCATCGAGGTGTTGAGGAAGCCACGTGGGAGCGGAAGGAAGACATGCTGAAGTAGTTTCCTTATCTCTTTCCTTCAGGTAAATTTCGAGGACGAAATTTCTTAAGGGGGGGAGAGTTGTAACGCCCCGGTTTTGGGCTTAGGAGTTTTGGGCGTTGACCGGTTGGTCAAAGTGCTGTTCGAATCTTAAGAGGTTAAATTAGGAAAGCCTAGTTCGGGTTGCATTAAAAATATGGGAAAATGTTCTAAAATCATCTTTTAATATAATTAAGTGAACTGTGAAATCAATTTTGGAAAATGAGTTTTGGAAGTGTGACATTTTGGCTAGTGACCAAAATGTAATTTTCGCAAGTTTGGTGGCTGTTTTATAAAGGGTTAAAACTTTGAATCTTTAAGGAGCTATTAATCCAAAAGTGGTTTCTCCAGATTTTTCTAAGATATTTTAAGTTATAATTCTGATTTTAATGTAAATCAAAAAGGAGGGAAAAGCTCATTTGGCAATTTTCTCAACTAACCTCTCATTTTCTTTCTCTCATTTTCTCTCAAACCAAACACTACATTTCCAGAGATTTGTTTCTGATTTTCTCACCTAATTTCCTCCTTTCAACTCTCATTTGATTCCAAATCAACATATCTTCAAAACCTCTTCAATTGCTACAAGTTTCATCAAGGTTTTCATTCCAAAAAAAGTGGAGAAACACAAGTTTGGAGGTAAGAACGTCCTTCTCCTCTAAACTATCAGTTCTTTACTGAAATTCCTAAGTTTTCAATCCTAAATTGATGTTTAATTAAAGGCTTTTAAGTTGATTTATGGATCTTGGCTTATTATGCAAGATTTTGATGATTTTTGATGATTTTCGTTAGATCTGAGTAATCTGTGATTTAAGAGGTGTTTTTGATGTTAAATGATCTCTAAAATGATGTGGAATTGAGTTTTGATTGATGCAATCTCGGATAGGTTGAGTTTCCTAAGTTTAGCTTGTGTTTTAAGGTAGTTTTTGAGGTGATCTTGGTGATCTGTTGATGCTGGAGGTATAAGGTTGTTAATAGGTTGTTTTTAGATGTTATATGATGTTAATGGAAGTGAGGTTTTGCTGGTTTATGGCTGGGCTTTGTTTAGAAGTGGTTTGGATGCATTTTCGGTTGGGTTTGGTGGCCGAAAATGGAGGTTGGATGAGAGCAGCGAGTTTAGATGCTTTCATTGAAGCAATTAATGCATGATGATGCATTAATCCTCTGCTTTGATGTGTTGAAACAGGGGAGGCATCTTTGGATCCAAGTTTGGTTGATCCGGAAGCTTGATTTGGTGCTTTGGCTTGAAGCAAAGTGGAAATCGGTGAGTGGTTTTGTGGAAATTGGATTTTCAGCTTTAAAACCAAGGTTTGAAGGTTTTGGGAGCTTAGTTTAAGTCTAAACAACTTTGCTAAGCTCAAGTGTAAGTTTTCGGATTTTCTCTCTAGTGGTGGCCATGTTTTGTTGTGATGCAAGATGATGATTTGCATGTTTAAATTACTGTTTTGAAAGCATGTTTTAGCATGGATTTTGCTGATGATATAAGCCATATGTTGAGGGTAACTCTAGGTAGGAGTACCTTGCTTTTATACATTGAGATAATGTGGTTTGATGCTTTGAAATGCATGATGTAAATGGCTTGGTTTAATGCTTTAAAACAGTGGATTAAATGATGAAAATGGTGTATATTGGCTAGTGATGTTTTGAAAATGCTAAGGTCACTAAGGTGGTTAAAAGTCCTTGAGTGAGCCTTGTTACTTAAGATCATCAAGGTGGTTAAAAGTCCTTGGATGAGTCTTGTTTCGGACACTAAGGTGGTTAAAAGTCCTTAGGTGATCCTTTCCATGGTGTTTAAAAGTCCATGGGGCCAAGGTGTTTAAAAGTCCTTGGGGCCAAGGTGTTTAAAAGTCCTTGGGGTAAATCAAGCTTGGGACACAAAGGTGGTTAAAAGTCCTTGTGTGGTCCCTAATCATGGTGTTTAAAAGTCCATGGTCAAGGTGTTTAAAAGTCCTTGGGGCCAAGGTGTTTAAAAGTCCTTGGGAAGTTGTTAAACTTGTTTTAAGAAATGAAATGTATCACTTGAGCCAATATGACATGTTAAGTATATTATGAAGCATGAGATGCTTGTTTTAATGATTTTGTTGAAGCATGAGATTGCTTGTTTAAAGTATGCATTTGAGCATGTGCAAAGGTTGATTTTGAGCATGGTTTATAAATGGTTTTAATTGCATTATTGAATTGTCGTTAATGAGCATGCCTCTCTAAGCTTTTGCTTACGCTCTCTACATTTTCTTAATTCAATAATGCAGAACATTAGAGTACCTTGAGGGGCAGCAAGTTAGGGCAAGCAATCAAGTTCAAGTGAAGCTCAAAGTATGAAGGTTTTATAAGTACATTTTAGCTTTTGTGTGTGTTGGAAATGGGGGACCAATATATATGATTTGGGGGATGTTTGAGACTCCCTATGTATGTTGAATGTTGTTGAGATTGCTGGTTTTTGGTTTGGAACCTTGAATGCTTGTTTTGGAAGTTTGGTGTTGAATAGCTAGCTTGTGTAGGAAGTATGCCTTTAGATTTGGGGCTTTTCATATGTGATGGTTATATGTTGAATTGGTGATGCAATTATGGTCCCTGCATGTTGGTTGATTATGTGGTATGTTTTGGTGTTGTTAAATTGAAGTTTGAAGCATGTATGATGTTGTCTTTGAGTCGATTTCAGGCAGGGGTATCGGTACTCGGGCTTGCGTATCGATACGCGTGAGCCAAATATGCACACTGCTGCACAGAGGTATCGGTACGGTTGTGTGGGTATCGATACTCGTCTGGGCTAAGTATGAATATCGTATCGAAACGCGGGATCTCGTATCGATACCATCCCTGGAGTTTGGTTATTGTCTTCCCCGCGTATCGATACGACTCCAGGTGTATCGATACGTGACCGTTATTTCGGTTAAAAGTATCTTTGTATGTGTTGTTTTGTTTACGTTTTGGTCTTGAATCTTGTTCGTTCAATTGCATGAGCTTGGGAAGTCCTTTTGAGCTGAAATTTCACTGAGAGGCATGAAACCTGATTAATTTCAAGATGATAACTTAAATTTGGTTTTAAGTCCTTCTATTTATCAGAAATTACAATTTGGTCCCTAAAGTTGTAATTTGTTCAATTGGGTCCCTGTTTGATCTCTGATGTTTGTGATCTTTGAGTATGATGTTGTGTGATCACAATTAGGACTATTGTGTATCTAGACAAGTTTTAAAAAGAAAAAAAAAAGGGGTCGTTAATCGAGGTTGACTTTCGGGTTGACTTTGGTTTTCCCCGTGTGACTTTCTTAATTCGGGTCAACCGTCCAGGCCGGGTTAAGGGGGTTACATTAGAGGTCGAAATCTTCGATGTATGGGGAATCGACTTCATGTGACCATTCCCAGCATCTTGTGGGAACCTATATATCCTACTGGCAGTGGATTATGTGTCAAAGTGGGTAAAAGCGATCGCCACTCAAAAGAACGACGCCAAAACTGTTCAAAGATTTCTTCACAAGAACATCTTCTCCAGATTTGGCATTCCAAGGGCGATAATTAGTGATGAGGGGAGACACTTCGATAATAGGGTAATTGTTGTTGCCTTGAGAAAATACAGAGTAAAGCATCGGATTGCAACAGCATACCACCCTCAAACCAATGGGCAGGCCGAGATATCGAACAAAGAAGTAAAGAACATACTAGAGAAGATGGTTAAACCCACTCGAAAGGAGTGGTCTCTACATCTCAATAATGCACTCTGGGCCAACAGAATATCGTTCAAAACACCATTGGGGATGTCACCCTATAGACTCATCTATGGGAAAACCTGTCATTTACCTGTTGAGATAGAACACAGAACTTATTGGGCTATCAAGGCAGTAAATATGGAGTGAGATAAGGCAGGACATAAAAGGCTACAAGACTTGAATGAGATTGAGGAAATTCGAGAATTGGCCTACGACAATGCCAAGATCTACAAGGACAAAACCAAGAAGTGGTATGACAGGTAGTTGATGCCACGACAGTTCTGCCCAGGGTAGCATGTGTTGTTGTTCAACTCCAGGTTGAAGCTTTTTCCAGGGAAGCTTAAATCTAGGATGTCTGGTTTTTTCCAGGTTGTCAAAGTTTTCCCTCATGGTGCCATTACAATCAGATCACTGAAAGATGGGCACCAGTTCAAGGTCAATAGACAAAGACTCAAGCATTATCAGGGGACTGAAGCCCCAAGGATGCAGGAAGTAGTTACTTTAGATGATGCCCCTCAAGGCACCCCTAATTTAACTTAGTTTTTATTTTATTTTATTTTATTTATTTATTTAGGAACTAAGATTTTAATTTAGTTTATTTACCTAATTATTTTTAGGAAATAAAGGAAGCAAAGAAAAGAGGAGGAATGAACTAGCCCACCACATTCACAACAGCCCAAAAAGTCCAACGGACGAGCCTGTCATCACAACCTGTCACCAGCTGTCGCAACAGGCGCGGAGAAGAAACCCTGTCATGGAGCTGGCGCGACAGACACGCAAACGCGTAACAAACACACAATAGACATGGAAACGCGTGACAGATGCGTCAGAAACCGCGTAACAGCTGGCCTCGTTATTCGTGCCTGCCATTACAGAACCAACAGGCAGAAAATCCCCATTCTATATAAACCCCCACTCCCTATTCATTTTTTCATCTCATTCTCATTCTCTCAACTTGCTTCCTCTATTTTAGATCATAGAAATTCCTTTTCATTTTTGCTATAGTCCTTGCAATGGCCAGCAGAAACATCCGCCGCAGCGCTCCCTCCACCTCTACCTCTACCACGGC
This sequence comes from Hibiscus tridactylites, assembly GCA_958450335.1. Lineage (NCBI taxonomy): Eukaryota > Viridiplantae > Streptophyta > Magnoliopsida > Malvales > Malvaceae > Hibiscus > Hibiscus tridactylites. Next base: position 68,646,641 of record OY288273.1, read on the forward strand.
AGTATCAACCCTAAGTCATAGTGCCATTCCCAACCAGTTCGTATCCATAGAATCTGCCAAGAGGTACTACAGTTTTTTCCAAAAGAGTGAAATGTGGGTGGAACGAGGGTTCATCTACAACCAACAAACGGGAGATCTAGGGCTAGAAGGTTTCATAGCCAAGAAGATTCAAGCCCTCAAGTGGCAGAAATTTAATGTCCAACCCCAGGAAATGAATGTAACCCTCGTATGAGAATTTTACGATGCCGTCAATAGTAAGGATGCCACGACAGTGACCGTTCGAGGCAAAGAAATATCTCTCGAGCCAGCGAACATCAACACACTATACGGGTTGTACATGAGCAAGAAGAAGGACGCCCACCGAAGGTTCATGAAAAGTCTGTCGCTGGCAGAATATGACGCTGTCATGATAGAGGTTACAGAAGAAGGAACAGAGTGGAACAATGACCCTAAACACCATTGAACCGTGATGAGGACCCAGCTGACTCCACAAACCAAGCTGTGGAACCACTTCGTCAAGAAACGCCTCATGCCTACCTCCCACAACAGCACTGTCGACAGACCGAAGTTATCCCTTGTCCATTCTATTTTAAACGAGAGGCAAATCAATGACGGCCGCTACGTCCGGGATGGAATCCTCGAGTGTGCTCTCCGACCGCCAGGCCCCCTCGTCTTCCTTTACCTCATCACCACAATCTACCGGGGTAACAACGTACCAGAATTTTGAAGAGGATGTCAAGGTCCAAGGAAAAGGGTGTACGCAGCGGAATATTTACAGTTTAATGGAATTGAAAGCTGCCACTCCTCTATCGTACATCAACCCATCTGCCACGACAAAACCGACGGTAGGCCCTTGCTCCCCTGAACCTATCGCAGCAGACCCAGAGCAGACGGCAGCAGCACCATCGGCAGACACCTCTAGCTAGATTTTGACTATGCTGCAAAGGATGGAGGAACGACAGCTCGGTCTGATGGGCTTTATGAGGGACTTCACAGCTGCAATGGTAAATTTCATTAAAAATGATTTAAATTTCACCCATGTGCAATTCCCCTCCTTCCCAGAAAATTTCTTTGATGCACCCACTTCTGCTGCGATCCTCAGAACTCCCTATGCTGCCTCCACACCCATACCTGCCACGAGAGGCGAAGGCGGTAGAAAGTCCCAACCCCTTAGATGAGAGAAGAGGAAGGACCCCCTACCGGAGATCGACCACAAATACTTTGAAGGGTTCTCCTCCTCCTCCGTCTGGCAGGACTCTGACTCTGAGCTATTTGTAGCCCGAGACATTTCCATGGACTTCTCTCCGGTGAAAAGGAAGAAACTGAACGAGACTGTTGAAGAACCCTGCCAAGGCAGATATGTGTGCAGCAGTAGCAGCAGTGACGATGATCTCGAGGTCCTGGACCAGCCCCAACGAATCTCACTGACACGTGTCCAGCCACCTCGAGAGGCAAAGAAGAAGATGGCCTCTGCGTCCCCCAGCAACCTGCCAGCCCCTACCGTTAAGGTCACTGCCCGTCGGCAGCTCTAAGTCAGCAGCAGCAGCGACGACAACTCCTCAACTTAAGTTTCTTTTCTTATATTTTGTTGTCTTTGTTGTTTTATCTATTTTGTGATGTATTTTCTGTTTTTTTTTCTTTTTTTGTCATTGTCATGCATTGAGGGCAATGAAACCCTCGAGTTTGGGGGTGGGCATCCCTCTAGTAATGAAATTATTAGTTGTGTCTTAATTTGTGTCTAAGTGTTAGTTTATTTTTAAGTTTATTTTTGTGTCAAAAAATGAAAATAAAAACAAAATTTTGGCTTAAGTCTTTGAACTGAACTTACTTGCCGCGACATACTCTGTCGTGACAGTGCCTTTAGGATGTTTTTAGGATCTGTTTAGAGCCTTGCTATAGTTCTTATATTTATAACACCCTTTGTGACTATTATGCTCTCTAGGAAAGGAATAAAAGAAAAGAAATATTTCAGACTCACTTGCTTGCAAAACTACCTTACACTGATTTTAGGGAGATTTCTCTTTGAGCTTAAGTTAGAAAAAACTAAAGGAGCCTAAGAATTGCCTCCATATAAAATGAAGTTGAGTCAAGAAAAAAAACTAAAGGAGCCTAAGAATTGCCTCCAGAAAAAATGAATTGGTATAAAATTCATGTTTTGAAGCATAACTATTCTTGTAGACTAAAGGAGTCTAGGCACATATTTGTTCACAAAACCTGCACACACTACACAAAAACTATAGCATTATTCCGGATAAATCCAGAAACATCTGACAAGGTATTGCTCTTGATAGGGAATATGTGGTAGGTAATGAAAAGTTCACTGAATTAAGCCAAACCAAAAAGGTTTTATTTTCAGTTAGGTAGTATTTGCTTGAGGACAAGCAAGAACTTGAGTTTGAGGGTGTGTTGAGTGTATAAAAGTTCTATATTTTACCCCTCATTTACCCATATTTCTCTTACATTCAAGCATAACTCAATGCATTTAGGATAGATTTCTGGATATACATCACAATTAGATAAATTGGCACAGTTGCTACTGATTTTGGTCACTTTTGCAGGTATCCGCTGCAGCAGAATGAGGGCAGCAAAGGAATAGAGCTGGATCGCAGAACTGGAGTCGAGAAGCAAATGTTTTCGTGGCTACTGTCATGGCAACCATGACAACAGAATGGTGAGGTGGAAAAGTGAAGTGGAGCTCGACAGATAGAGGATTTTTAGTCGGTCTGTCGTGGACCACTCTTATATTTTTCTGAGCCCTGAGGCAGAATGAAGGCCAAGCCCAAAGTCCAAGGAAGAAACTCAAGGCAAGAAAAGAGGACGAATTAAAGGCATCTACTCAGAAGATTTAATCTTTAATAGAGTTGTACTTTAGTTTAAACTTGTATTCTTGCCATATTAGAAAACTTGGACCCAAGGCCTATATAAAGGCATGTAATTAGACCTAGGGAAGGATATCTAATTCCTAGTCGTCTTCCTCAAAATTGTTGCGTGTAAAATAGTCTATCGCAATTTTAGTGCAAGTGTACACGACGCAAGTAGTAAAGTGATACAAGGTATCGGATATCGTCTCCACAGGGATTGGGCTAATAGCTTCACCTTGTTTACTGCACGAAAGTAAAGGAAATAATTAAGAGTTGTCACGAGAATAGTAAGATAAAAACGTAAATAAAAGGATTGGAATATCAAGATAGAGAGAATGGGCTGGTATTGAATTGCTCGGTAGTGCAGGTATTGAATTGCTTAGGATTTCCAGTTCTGTCGTCGCTCCCGTCGCCGACAGCACCTGTCGCGACGTCTGTCCGTTTGCAGTCGCGACAGCAGACACACCAACTCCGTACTTCAAGTTTGGCAAGAATCCCAGATCTGCCTTGCCCTATCCCTAGGCACAAGTCTGTCGATGAACACGTCTTTGATGATACCTCCCGGCGTGAATCGAAGGATGAACACCGATGTGTATGAATTCTTCCTTAGCCACTTAACCTCGCCCTATCCCTAGGCACGAGATGGTTCAACTATAAACTAGAGAACGCGCTTTTATCTCTTTCGTATACTTAACTCTCCCGATGCTAAGTAAATAGATAACCTCACAATGCTCTCCCGATGCTCTTGCAAGATATTAAAACCAAGATAAAAGAACTTGAAGTTTATTTTATTGAACTTGAAAAATCATAAAACAAAGCAACCCTTGCAACTACTTTACAAAACAACCCGTAGCCCTAGGGGGAATTTAGAACATGTCGGTGACGGGTGGACGACAGGGGTTTGGTTTCGGTTATGGGGTATCGGTTATGCTCCTAGGTTAAATCTATGCCCTTATATAAGCTTTGGGCTCAAGTTATCTAAGGTAACAAGGATTACAACTTTAATTAAAAGTAAGATTCTAATAAAGACTAAATCTCTAAAGTCTCCTACTTTCCAGCCGCATCCCTATTTTGTGGGAATTCCTTTCCTTGAGCTTTGGCTTGACATATCTTTTGATCCGGGGCTTGGAAAATTATTTGGCTTCCACACGACAGACGAGCAGATTTTTCTCTATCTATCTATGTCCACTTGACTTTTCCTCTTCATAAATCTGCTGTCACCTTGCTGTCGTGACAGGTCCATGACAGGTTCGTCTTCTTTGGCTGCTTGTCCAGTTCAGCTTTCCTGCTTATCTGCCCTGCGCCTGCCTTCATCGTCAACCATGGCAGCTACCTGCAAAATACGCCATCTTTTAGTAGAATCCGTGCCTTTTATATAATTGTGATGTTTTATTGAAAACTAACCTAAATGCAATGCAATGATGCTTGAATGCAGCAGAAATATGGGTTAAAAAGGGTGTAAATAATAGAACTTTTACACACTCAACACACCCCCAAACTCAAGTTTTTGCTTGTCCTCAAGCAATCAAGACTTAAAAGAAAAAATGAAAATTTTTGTGTTGGCCTTCAAATAGTGAACTGTCCCTTACCTGTCGCTCATTCTCTATGGCGGCAGCAACCTGTCGGAAAGATTAGGATCTGTCCAGAATCTCCCTATAGCTCTCGTGTAGTGTGTGCATGCTTGTGAACACTTATATGCTAAGACTCTCTTAGTTTCACTAGAATATTCAACTCCTTAACTCGAATTTTTATGCCAAAGTTTATTTTTTAGAAGGCACATTTTCATGCTTCTTTTTCTTCTATTTTTCAAGCTAAATTTTTCTAGAGCCAGTTTTGGGCACCTCTAGTTAGCTTCCTAGAGCCGGTTTCGGGCACCTCTAGGTTTTTAATTTTCTTTTGCTAAACTTCTTTTCTAGAGCCAGTGTTAGGCACCTCTAGGGGCTATTCAAGTTCTAAGCATCCTATTCTAGTTTGGCTAAAAGAAATCTGAGCAATATAACAGTCACAAAAGTGTTTAAGTTTTCAGAACTATAGAAAGGCTCTAAACTTCTCCTTAACCTGTCCTAAAGATGCTGCCACGACAGAGCCGTCATGACAGGTAAGTTAACTCCACAGTTTTAAGCCAACAGTTTTAATTTTCTGATTTTTTTTAAGAGATAAAATAAATAACTAATAAGACACAATAATTAATCAAAAGATGTGTTAAGGACTCCATTAAAGATGGAGGGTTGCCACCCCCAAACTCAAGGGTTGCATTGCCCTCAATGCAAAATGACAAAGAAAATAAAAGAAAGAAAGAGAAAAAGTACATCACAAAAATATAAGGGCAGGCAGCAATAAGAGGAGAAAAAGAAATAAAAACTTAAATTTTATTTGCTGTCCTCGCTGCTGCTGCTGACGCGGATCTGATGGCGGCGTCTGCGCTGTGGAGGGGGCTGGGCCGGTTCCGGGGAAGGTTGATCAGCTGGTTCATCGGCCGGTGGAGAGGTAGGTGCATCGGCAGGTTGAAGGGCAGGAGGCTCCACTAGCCGGATGTCGGAACTGCTACCGCTGTCCCATGAGCTGCTGGTGGTAGTGGCTCTGAGCAGCCTTTTCTTGTTGGCCACGTGCTTAATACGTTTGGCCCGCGTGAAGTCGCTCTCCAAATTCCTCCGGATAAGAGGGCTATCTTCAGTGGCAGCTCGCTTGGTTCCTCGCGGGGAGGTGTCTGCCGGTGGGCTGCCGGCTGCCGTCGGGGCAGGGGATGGTGTGGAAGTGGCAGATTGTGTATGAGGAGAGACAGGTGGTGTGGGAGTGGGGGAGGGGATATTGAAATAATGTGCGTGGAAGGTGGGGAAGATGACATCCGTAAAATTCAAAGTATTAGTGATGAAATTTACTGTTGCATTTGAGAAGTCACGGATAAAAGTCATCAAACCCATCTGGCGCTCCTCTACTCTCAGGATGGCAGCAAGGATGTGGGCAGATGGATCTGTCGGAGCGGTGTCGGTGGCAGCTTCTGGGGCAGGTTCATCATCGGAATCAGCAGGAGGGGCGTTTGGGTCGAAGGCATTGATGGGCGATGCGATTATGACCTCCATGAGGCTGGAGATGTTGTTGTCTGTCCAGTCGCTGCCTGTCTTGATTTTGTCTGAGGGCTCCTCCGGTACGGCAGCACAGCGGCAGAGTGCGGTAATGGTGAACGGCAGGCAGAGTCGTGAGTCCGAGCGGAAGGCACAATCGAGGATGCTGTCCCTCATATATCTGCCCACATTTATGGGCTTATCGTGCATAATGGAGTGGATAAGGGCCAGCCGCTGTCGGTTGACTGTCGTATGGTGGGACGAGGGCAGGAAACGCTTTTTGATGAAAGCGTTCCATAATTTCGCTTCGGGGAGTAGCTGCCCCCTATTGACAGAATGGGGGTTCTTCTTGCTGGTGGTCCATGTCGTCCCAGCCTCTGTCAGCTCCGTCATGACAGCATCGTGGGCTGCAGCGTCGAGGGAGTCCCAAAATTGTTGGTGCGCATCATCATTTGGGCCAAAGAAGAGGCCGAATGTGTGGTTGATGCTGTTGGCGGTGAAGGGTACTGCCACGCCTCGGACGGTGACAGATGTCGCCGTTTTGCTTTCGATAGCCTCATAAAATTCTCGGACCAACGTATCATTGAGCTCTGCCGGCTGCTCGGCAAAGTCCTCCCATAGTTGTGTTGTTATGGCCTTCATAATGAACGGCCTGAGTCCCATATGGGGGGCAGCTCTGTTGTAGATGAAACCACGCTCCTCCCATAGCTCCTTTTTGGTGAACGGTGATGCTGCTGCTGAAGAAGAAGCGACAGCAGTATTTTGACGGGTTTGACGTGATGACATTTTGGTTGCAAGGGCTGAAAAAGAGAGAAAATAGATAAAACTAGAGGAGAATAACAAGAGAGAAAAATCAGAAGTGATGAAAAATGAAAAGGGGGAGGGGTTTATATAGCGGTCGAGTAGCTGCCCATTTAAAGCCGCAACGGTAGGCGGGAATAACGGGGCGGCAGATTGAATGTAGCGTGTCTGACACGTCTGACACGCATTTATGCGTCTGCTGTGCGTCTGCCGCACGCTTCTGCGTCTGCAGTGTCAGCCTGTTGACAGCCTGTCATATCCGTCTGCGCCGGCAGCTGAAACGACAGGTTATCATAAATGGGCTTTATTGGGCTGGTGGATGGGCGGTGGTCTTGGGCCACTTCTTCTTTCTCACTTGACTCCTTTATTTCTAAAAACTGAAATTATAAAAACAAAACATTATTCGAATAAAAGTAAAAATAAATCTAATTCCTAATAAATAATAAAAATAAAATTTAGGTTAAATTAGGGATGCCTTGTGGGGCATCATCTAAAGTAACCACTTCCTGTATTCCTGGGGCTTCAGTCCCCTGATAGTGTTTGAGGCGTTGTCCATTGACTTTGAATTGGTGCCCGTCCTTTAATGATTGAATTGTGATGGCACCATGGGGAAAAACTTGAACCACTTGGAACGGGCCAGACCATCTAGATTTGAGCTTTCCTGGAAAGAGTTTCAACCTAGAGTTAAACAACAACACAAGCTGCCCTGGGCAGAACTGTCGTGGCAGCAACTTCTTGTCATGCCACTTCTTAGTCTTTTCCTTGTAAATCCTTGCATTGTCATAGGCCATTGTCCGTATTTCATCGATCTCATTCAAATCTAACAGCCTTTTCTGGCCTGCCTTGTCCAAGTCCATGTTTACTGCCTTGATTGCCCAATATGCTTTGTGCTCGATCTCGACAGGCAAGTGACAGGTTTTCCCATAAATCAAACGGTATGGAGACATGCCCAATGGAGTCTTGAAAGCTGTCTTGTATGCCCATAATGCATCATTCAGAAGTAAAGACCAATCTTTCCTAGTTGGTTTAACCATCTTTTCAAGAATGTTTTTCACTTCCCTATTGGATATCTCAGCCTGTCCATTAGTCTGTGGGTGGTATGCTGTCGCGATTCTGTGCTTGACACCATATTTCTTCAAGGCGGCAGCAATTACCCTATTATCGAAATGTCTCCCTTCATCACTGATAATCGCTCTAGGGATGCCAAATCTAGAAAAGATGTTTTTGTGCAAAAACTTTTGGACCGTTTTGGCATCATTCTTTTGAGTTGTGATTGCTTCTACCCACTTAGAGACATAATCCACTGCTAGGAGGATGTAAAGATTTCCACACGAAGATGGAAAAGGTCCCATAAAATCAATCCCCCAAACGTCGAAGATCTCAACTTCTAGAATGTTCTGCAGTGGCATCTCGTTTCTCCTTGAGATGTTACCTGTCCGCTGGCACCTGTCACAGTTTTTATAAAAATCATGTGCATCCTTATATAGTGTCGGCCAGTAGAACCCTGACTGCAGCACCTTGGCAGCAGTTTTATTGCCTCCTAAGTGACCTCCATATTGTGAAGCATGACAGTGATGGAGAATGTCCTCTTGCTCTTCTTGTGGTATACACCTCCTTATAACCTGATCTGCGCACATTTTAAAAAGAAGAGGTTCGTCCCAATAATAATGTTTAACATCATTTTGAAACCTCTTTCTGGCTTGATAAGTAAGATCAGAAGGTAGTATTCCGTTAACTATGAAATTAATGAAATCAGCATACCAGGGAAGGTTAGAAGACTTACCTGCCGCCATGGCTGTCGCGACAGCGATTGCGGCAGCAAAGAGCTGCTCATCTGGGAAGGTCTCCAGTATATGTGTATCATCAATGGGTAGACTCTGTCCCGTCTCCAATCTTGACAAGTGGTCTGCCACCTGATTTTCTGTCCCCTTTTTGTCCTTGATCTCAAGGTCAAACTCTTGTAATAGCAAGATCCACCGTATTAATCTCGGCTTGGCATCCTTCTTTGCGAACAAATATTTTAGGGCAGAGTGGTCGGTATGCACTATTACTTTCGTCCCAAGTATGTAAGAGCGAAACTTGTCGATGGAGAACACCACAGCTAACAGCTCCTTTTCTGTGGTGGTATAGTTCACTTGGGCGTCATTCAATGTTTTGCTGGCATAATATATGACATGAAACAGCCTGTCTCTGCGCTGCCCAGGTGCTGCCCCGACAGCATAGTCACTAGCATCACACATAATCTCAAATGGTTGTGTCCAGTCTAGTGGCTGTACTGTGGGGGCTGTCACTAGCTTTTCCTTCAGAACCTTGAATGCTTCAGTACATTCTTCATTAAAGTCAAAGGGTTGGTTCTGCTCTAAGAGATGACATAGGGGCTTCGTGATTTTTGAGAAATTTGCGATGAATCTCCTATAAAAACCAGCATGCCCTAGAAAACTCCTAATGCCCTTGACAGTGGTTGGCGGCGGCAGCTTCTCTATGACCTCTATTTTTGCCCTGTCGACTTCTATCCCACGGCAGCTTATCTTATGGCCTAAAACTATCCCTTCATCTACCATAAAATGGCATTTTTCCCAATTAAGAACAAGATTAGCTTTTTCACATCTTTCAAGTACCTTTTGAAGGTTGCCGAGGCAGCTCTCAAAATCGTCTCCAAAGACAGAAAAATCATCCATGAAGATCTCAAGGAAGTCTTCTACCATGTCGGAGAATATGGCCATCATGCATCTTTGGAAGGTGGTAGGTGCGTTACAGAGGCCGAACGGCATCCTCCTAAATGCGTATGTTCCGTAGGGGCATGTGAAAGTCGTTTTCTCTTGGTCCTCCGGTGCAATAGCAATTTGATTATATCCTGAATAACCATCAAGAAAACAATAGTAAGGTTTACCCGCTAATCTATCAAGCATTTGATCAATAAAGGGTAAAGGAAAGTGGTCTTTTCGGGTAGCTTTGTTAAGCTTCCGATAGTCCATACAAACCCTCCAACCGGTCACAGTCCTGGTTGGGATTAACTCGTTGTTTTCGTTGGTTATCACGGTCATGCCTCCTTTCTTGGGAACACATTGCACCGGGCTTACCCATTTGCTGTCGGAGATGGCGTAAATAATACCAGCATCTAACCATTTAATTATTTCTTTACGCACTACCTCCTTCATCGCAAGGTTTAACCGCCTTTGGGCATCAATAGTCGGCTTATGATCTTCCTCTAGGAGGATTTTGTGCATACAGATTGCCGGACTAATGCCCTGAATGTCTGCTATCGTCCATCCTATCGCCCTTTTATGCTGCCTCAACATGTCGATCAGCTGTCGTTCCTGTTCCTGCGGCAGCTTAGCAGAGATGATTACGGGCAGTGTGTTATCACAACCTAGATAAGCATATTTAAGCTGCCCTGGCAGGGGCTTAAGTTCTAAGACAGGTGGTTCAACAGTAGAGGGCTTTTGGATTAAATGGTTATCCAAAGTGTAATTCAAGGGTTCGAATAACTTACCTGGACGATGGTCTAACCAGTTTACCTCCTCATGACCTTCAGTATCAGATGTATCGGATTCAGAGGAGTCGCTGTCGTCAGTGCTATCGTCGTCACTGTCGTGATAGGCTTGTAGGTGGCTGTCGCAGCAGTGACCAAATTTTATATCTTGGCAGCCCGACCTGATGCAGGGTTGATCAAAGGTCACCTCAATGATGGCCTTGCATTCCTCGTCCACATCGGCATGTTTCATTGCTTGTAGAACATTCAACTTAATTTCTTGATCGTTCACGCGCATGGTGAGTTCTCCTTTCTCCACATCAATCAATGATCTTCCCGTGGCTAAGAAGGGTCGCCCAAGGATGACTGGTGCGTTTTCATCTGCCTCACAATCTAAAATAAGAAAGTCAGCAGGAAAAATAAGCTTATCCACTCTTACGAAAATATCTTCAATTTTTCCCTCGGGGTGAACGTAAGAGCGGTCGGCTAGATGTAGGGTAACTGTCGTGGGCCGCGCCTTCCCAATACCTAATTTCTGAAAAACAGATTTGGGCATTAGATTAACACTAGCACCAAGATCACAAAGTGCCTTACCCACAAATTTATCACCGATTACGCAAGGTATGAGGAAGCTCCCCGGATCCTTCTTTTTCTGGGGTGGCTGCCGATGAAGAATACTCATGCAACCTTCTTGCAACCTTACCGTTTCAAATTCCCCAAGTTTAGATTTTTTCGACATAACATCCTTGAGAAATTTAGCATAACCGGGCATCTCCCTAATAGCATCTAATAACGGAATGTTAATATGAACCTGTTTAAAAATATCATAAATTTTTTTAAGTTGAGATTCATGCTTAGCTTGCTGTATCCGTTGAGGAAAAAGTGGTGGGGGACGATAATCAGCAATGCGTCCTTCCCACTGCATGCGAATCTGAGGACGATAATCTTCCTTTTTCTCCTCTGTCGCTTCTGCTGTCGTGACAGGCTCATCGGCAGCAGTCTGTTTGTTACCTGTCGGGGCAGCTTCCTCGGTAAGTTTGTCCAAAGCAGGGTCCTTTTCTGTTTCAGCTTCTTTTTCCGGCCCTGGTAGCTTTTTCCCACTCCTAGTAGTAATCGCCTTACATTGTTCGTGTGGGGGCGGTCTAGCATTTTCAGTATTGCTAGGGAAACCTCCATTCTGCCTGGGCTTAATATGCTGCGACACCTGACCCATTTGTGTCTCTAGAGATTTCAAGGTAGCCTCATGATTTGTCATTCTCATCTTGGTTTCATCTATAAAATTTTCCATCTTCTTGACAAACTGATTTATATTCTCCATATATGTACCAGTCTGAGACATAAAGGTGGCCAGAGTCTGCTCCAATACACTACTCGTGGCAGGTGGTGGCTGCTGTTGCTGCTGCGGCGGCAGGTGCTGCGGCAGGTTCTGCGGCGGCAGTTGCTGTCGCGTCAACAATCTAGGACCCCCCTGATTCTGATTATATGCTTGCGGATTCAGGGCATTGTTAGGATTACTCCAGGAAAATTTGGGATCTTTCCTCCAATTAGGGTTGTAGTTGTTGGAATTGTAGTTTGGCTTGTAATTTCCAACATATTTTCCCTCTTTTATATTTATAGGGCACTCATCCCTACTATGATTTCCCTCACAAGTGGCGCAAACTTCCTCGACAGCAAACCCTTGTAAGTCCTCTTCATTCAATAAGTGTTTCATGGCTTTAGTGAGGAATGCTACCTGTGATTTCATAGTGCTGTCGGCCTCATAATCCTTGACAGCAAGTACCCGTTTACCCCCTCTTCTAGCTGTCGGAAACTGCTCCTCATTCTTGGCTAGATTTTTTAGAACTTGCAATGCCTCGTCCGGATCTTTATCCAATAATAATCCATTTGCTGCAGAATCAATGCGAATGCGAGTTTGTAAGTTAGCAGCATTATAAAATTTTGTTACCTGATTCCAGACGGGGAATCCATGCATTGGGCAGTTCCGTAGAAGAGTAGTAAATCTTTCCCAGGCCTCGTGCATCGGCTCGTCATCTTCCTGTTGAAAAGTAGCAATTTCGTTACGTAATCGCTCAGATAAATGTGAAGGATTAAAACGAGATAAAAATTCACGAGTTAGATCTGCCCAAGTCATAATAGAACCCGGTGTAAGTTTATTCCACCAAGTTTTAGCTCTGTCCCTCAATGAATGGGGGAATAACCGAAGCCTCAGTATCTCCGGACTAACTCCTGGCAGCCTAAACGAACCACAGATCTCCTGGAACGTTTTGAGATGCTCCCTGGCATCTTCTGTCGCAGAACCACTAAACTGCCCAGCATTGTTGATCATACTAAACATGACAGGTTTAAGTTCGAAGTTATCAACATCAATATCCGGCAGTGTGGTCTCCAGCTCTACATGATCGTTCAGCATGTAGTCACGACATGACCGTCGTCTATCTGCCCCAGGCGGGTCGCCGGCAGGCGGTATGTCTCCTTCAGCAGGCTGGTTACGGGCCATCTGCTCTAGCTGTTCTTCAAGTTATTCGTTCCTGTCTAAAAGGTGGCGAATCTGTTTCTTGAGATTGAATGATCGTTCGATTTCTGGATCTAACTTATACTCAGGATCTTCGCCTCTTTTTGATCTGCGCATAAACAAGAGAACCTCGTGAAAAGCAAGAGTTGAAAACACGAAATAAAAATTAAAGAAAAACTAGAAATAAAAACACAAACAAAAATAAAATAAAAACAAAAACAAAAAGTGCAATAAAAGAAAGATGTAGTTATGTTGTCAATCCCCGGCAACGGCGCCAAAAACTTGTTGCGTGTAAAATAGTCTATCGCAATTGTAGTGCAAGTGTACACGACGCAAGTAGTAAAGTGATACAAGGTATCAGATATCGTCTCCACAGGGATTGGGCTAATAGCTTCACCTTGTTTACTGCACGAAAGTAAAGGAAATAATTAAGAGTTGTCACGAGAATAGTAAGATAAAAACGTAAATAAAAGGATTGGAATATCAAGATAGAGAGAATGGGCTGGTATTGAATTGCTCGGTAGTGCAGGTATTGAATTGCTTAGGATTTCCAGTTCTGTCGTCGCTCCCGTCGCCGACAGCACCTGTCGCGACGTCTGTCCGTTGGCAGTCGCGGTAGCAGACACACCAACTCCGTACTTCAAGTTTGGCAAGAATCCCAGATCTGCCTTGCCCTATCCCTAGGCACAAGTCTGTCGATGAACACGTCTTTGATGATACCTCCCGGCGTGAATCGAAGGATGAACACCGATGTGTATGAATTCTTCCTTAGCCACTTAACCTCGCCATATCCCTAGGCACGAGATGGTTCAACTATAAACTAGAGAACGCGCTTTTATCTCTTTCGTATACTTAACTCTCCCGATGCTAAGTAAATAGATAACCTCACAATGCTCTCTCGATGCTCTTGCAAGATATTAAAACCAAGATAAAAGAACTTGAAGTTTATTTTATTGAACTTGAAAAATCCTAAAACAAAGCAACCCTTGCAACTACTTTACAAAACAACCCGTAGCCCTAGGGGGAATTTAGAACATGTCGGTGACGGGTAGACGACAGGGGTTTGGTTTCGGTTATGGGGTATCGGTTATGCTCCTAGGTTAAATCTATGCCCTTATATAAGCTTTGGGCTCAAGTTATCTAAGGTAACAAGGATTACAACTTTAATTAAAAGTAAGATTCTAATAAAGACTAAATCTCTAAAGTCTCATACTTTCCAGCCGCATCCCTATTTTGTGGGAATTCCTTTCCTTGAGCTTTGGCTTGACATATCTTTTGATTCGGGGCTTGGAAAATTATTTGGCTTCCACACGACAGACGAGCAGATTTTTCTCTATCTATCGAGGTCCACTTGACTTTTCCTCTTCATAAATCTGTTGTCACCTTGCTGTCGTGACAGGTCCATGACAGGTTCGTCTTCTTTGGCTGCTTGTCCAGTTCAGCTTTCCTGCTTATCTGCCATGCGCCTGCCTTCATCGTCAACCATGGTAGCTACCTGCAAAATACGCCATCTTTTAGTAGAATCCGTGCCTTTTATATAATTGTGATGTTTTATTGAAAACTAACCTAAATGCAATGCAATGATGCTTGAATGCAGCAGAAATATGGGTTAAAAAGGGTGTAAATAATAGAACTTTTACACACTCAACAAAAACCTTTGTCATTTTCCTCTCTTCATCATGTTCTAAACTCCCCCTAGGGCTAAGGGTTGATTTTGTAAAGTAGTTGCAAGAATTGTATTGTTTTAGGAATTTTCTGTCAAGCAATAAAAACTTCAAATTTATTTATTCTGGTTTTTCATATCTCGCAAGAGTATCGGGAGAGCATTGTGAGGTTATCCATTTGTTTGATATCGGGAGAGTCAAGCATACAAACGGAATAAATACGCGTTTTCTAGTTTATGGTTAAACCTTCTCGGCTTAGGGATAAGTACGAGGTTAAGTGGCTAAGGAAGAATTCAACAACATTGGTGTTCACCCTTTGATTCACGCCGGGGGGTATTATCCAAGAAGTGTCCATCAACATATGAACAAGTTTTAATGTTTATAATTAATGCATACTCCTCTTAGCAACATCCATAGAAGCAAAAAGAGGCAAATTAACATAAGCATGGATATCAATCAATTTCAAGCAAATTTTGACCATTTGGGACCTAAAATGGTCAATAAAGGCTAGTTAAACCTAACTCTCTCCTAAGGGTCCAAAAACGCTCTTCATCTAAGGGTTTTGTGAATATATCCGCTAATTGGTTCAAGGTATCAACATATTCTAGAAAAACATCTTTTTTAACACATGGTCTATGATGAAATGATGTCTAATTTCTATATGTTTGGTTTTAGAGTGTTGGATGGGATTCTTAGTGAGACAAATGACACTAGTGTTGTCACACCTAAGGGGTATGGTTTCTACTTGAACACCATAATCCAGAGTTGTTGCTTCATCCAAAGGACTTAGGCACAACAACTCCCTAAGGATATGTACTCCGCTTTGGTGGTAGATAAGGTTACGCTATTTTGTTTCTTAGAGAACCAAGATACGAGCATACTACCTAAGAATTGGCATGTCCCAGAGGTACTTTTCCTATCTATCTTACAACCCCCATAATCTGCATCCGAATAAGCATGAAGGCTAATGGAAGGATCCTTAGGATACCAAAGGCCTAATTTAGGTGTGTCTGTAAGGTATCTAAAAATTCTCTTAATGGCAACTAAGTGAGATTCTCTAGGACTAGCTTGAAACCTAGCACACAAGCAAACATTAAACATGATATACGGTCTACTTGCGCTAAGGTAAAGCAAAGAACCTATCATGGATCTATAAAGCTTAGAATCAATACACTTACCCCTTCATCTTTGTCAAGCTTTATGGAATAGCTCATAGGTGTGGCTTGAGGCTTTACATTTTCCAAGATGAACTTTTTGAGCATATCGCTCACGTACTTAGCTTGATTTATGAAGGTGTCATCCTTCCTTTGTTTGATTTGGAGTCCCAAAAAGAATGAGAGCTCCCTCATCATGCTCGTCTCGAACTCACCTTTCATTAGCTTAGAAAATTCATTGCAATAACATGCATTAGTAGAACCAAAAATTATATCATCAACATAAATTTTTACTACTAAGATGTTATTACTATATCTTTTTATGAAAAGTGTAGTATCCACCTTACCTTTTTCAAAATCGTTTTCAATTAAAAAGTTTGAAAGTCTTTCATCCCAAGTTCTAGGAGCTTGTTTTAAACCATAAAGGGCTTTAGTTAGTTTAAACACATGATTTGGAAATTTTGAGTCCTTAAAACCCGGTGGTTGTTCAACATACACTTCTTCATTTATAAAATCGTTCAGAAAAGCACTTTTCACATCCATTTGAAAAATCCTGAAATCATAGTAACATACAAATGCTAAAAGCATCCTAATAGCTTCTATCCTAGCTACGGGTGCATATTTTTCATCAAAATCAATTCTTCTTCTTGAGTGTAACCTTGAGCAACAAGCCTACCCTTGTTTCTCCCTATGTTACCACTCTTATCTAGTTTATTCCTAAAGACCCATTTAGTTCCTATAGTATATTGATTACTAGGCCTTTCAACTAATGTCCAAACTTTACTTCTCTCAAATTGATTTAATTCCTCTTGCATGGCCAAAATCCAAAAATCATCTTTTAATGCTTTTTTGATATTTTTAGGCTCAATGCATGAAAGAAATGCAACATGATTCATTAATTTGAGAGAGGATCTAGTAGTGACCCCCTTGGATGGATCACCTAAGATTTCACCACTTTTGACATAGTTGAATTCCCTTGGGTAAGATACCTCATTTTCCTCAAGAGCCAAGTTCTTCAAGGCTTCAAGAGGTGGATCTTGTGCATCTTCTTCTTTAGTTGGAATCTCATCCACCTTTGGCGTTTGTCCTCCATCAATGGCATCAAGGATCACTACATCATCATCATCACAAGAGTCCTTCCTCAGAAGGAGGTTATCATCGAAAACAACATGTATAGACTCTTCCACTACTAAAGTTCTTTTATTAAATACATGATATGCTTTAGAGTTTAAAGAGTACCCTAAGAAAATAACTTTATCACTTTTAGCATCAAATTTACCTAAGTTGTCTTTTCCATTATTTAAATCAAAGCATTTGCAACCACATGGATGAAAATAGCTAATGTTAGGCTTTTTAGATTTTAAAATCTCATATGGTGTTTTCTTCACAATTGGTCTAATCATTACTCGATTTATAATGTAACAAGCGGTATTTGAGGCTTCCACTCAAAATATTTAGGTAGATTATTTTCACAAAGCATGGTTCTAGCCATTTCTTCTAAGGTTCGGTTTTTCCTCTCAACTACCCCATTTTGTTGAGGAGTGCGAGGTGCGGAAAAATTATGGCTAATCCCATTTTCATTTAAAAACTCTTCAAAACCTAGATTTTGAAACTCAGTTCCATGATCACTTCTAATGTGAGAAATTTTAAGCTTGAGATCATTTTAAGTTATTTTAGAAAATGTGATGAAGTTTTCTAAAGCCTCATCTTTTGTACTTAAGAATAGAACCCAAGTAAACCTAGAATAGTCATCAACAAGCAGAAAATCATATGATTTACCACCCAATCTCATAGTCCTAATATGCCCGAAAAGATCCATATAAATCAATTGTAAACATCTACTAGTATAGATATCATTAATGGATTTAAATGAGGTTCTATGTTGTTTACCCTCAGAGCATGCATCACATATTTTATCATTAGAGAATTTATGTTTGGGTAAACCTCTAACTAGATCAAGGGAAATCAATTTTTCTAAAACACTCATGCTAGCATATCCTAATTTTCTATGCCAAAGCCACGAGTCATGTTCATCATGTGCAACTAAACATTCATGAGATGTATGGATGTCATATAAATGTACCATGTAAATATTGCTTATTCTATGCCCTATGAGCATCAATTGATTTATTTTAATGTTCACAATTTTGCAACCATTTTTATCAATTAAAACATTAAAACCCTTATCACACAATTGACTAATGCTCAATAAATTGTGTTTAAGACCGTTGACATATAAGACATTTTCAATGAAAATAGAAGAGTGATTACCAATGGAGCATATTCATTCAATGTGGCCTTTGGAGTTGTCACCGAAAGTTACCATTCCACCACTCGTTGGCTTTAGTTCCATGAATCTACTCTTGTCACCGGTCATGTGTCTTAAGCATCCACTATCAAGGTACCATGAGTTTTGACATAAAGCTTTGGCCTTGTAGCAATGCTCCCCCTACAAACAAAGAAATTAGGCTTTTGTTTTTGGTACCTAAATCCTTTTGGGTCCATGAGTGTTAGCTCTCAAAACCTTGGTTCCCTTAGGAATCCAAGAAGTAATAGCATTCATGTTATTACAAACAATGATTACCTTAGGAACCCAAACACTCCTAATTCTTTGACTTTTAGATTGCTTAGAAAATTTTCTTTGTTTAGGATGAAAAGGTTTTCTTTTTACATATTGGGTTTTAGAAGAATTTCCTTTTTCAAAATTGTTTCTCTCAATAGCAATAGAAGTTTTAAGATTATCCATTTCCTTTGTGTGATAATCTTGAAAATCGGAAAGAAGTTTTTCAAGATCAAGATTTTTCTTCTTAAGATCATTTGAAAGATTTATTAAGTGTAAAAAATTCTTTTCCAATTCCAAGTTAGTTTTTGAAAGAGACTCATTTTGAATTTTTAAATCGGAAATATTTTTCTTGTTTCTAAAAATTGACTCCTTATATTTTTCAACTAACTCATCATAAACCTCTTGAAATTCATCATAGGTAAAATCAAAATTAGATGAGTTAAGGTTTACCTTTGGTTCATCATCAATGGCCATGAGACAATGATTAGTCACTTCCTCATCCTCCTCGGATGACTCCTCGTCACTCCAAGTTGCTACTTGAGCTTTGAGCTTGTTCTTCTTCCCAAAGCTCTTCCTCTTCAATTGAGGGCACTTGGAACGGATGTGGCCGGATTTTTTGCACTCATAGCAAATGATTTGGTCCTTCTCCTCTTCTTTACTCTTTCTCTTGAAGTCCCCTTTTCTATTGAACTTCCTTCCACGGTTGGACTTCATGAAGAGAGTGAATCGTTTGACCAACATGGTCATCTCCTCATCTTCATCTTCACTAGAATTGTAACCCCCTTAGCCCGGCCTAGACAATTGACCCGAACTATGAAGATTACACGAGGAAAACCAAAGTCAACCCGAAAGTCAACCTTGATTCACGACCTTTTTTTTCTTTTTAATCTTGTCTAGATACTTGTTAACCCTAAGGGAGTACTCACGAATCACGATTGAGAAAGGCATAGCGATCGGATAACATCTAGGGACTCAATTGTACTTCTCACAAGATTAGGGACCAAATTGTAATTTCTGTAAATTAGAGGGACTTCATTGGTTTTAAGGTTACCATTATGAAATTAGTCATGTTACAGGCTTCTCTGCCAAATTTCAACTTTAAAAGACATCTCAAGCTCAAGCAATTGCTATCTCAATATTTAGGACTAAAATGTAAAACATGCAACATCAAAACAATTCAAATCTGTGCCCAACGGTCACCCGTTTCGGAACACCCACTTGTCGTATCGAAACGGAGTTGACTGTTTCGATACGCGAGTATGTTCTGAGACCAGTTCCGAAACATGACATTCCAGTAGCCAAATCGTTTCGAAACAGCCTCCACTGTTTCGAAACACGAAGGCCATTAAAGGCCCCCGTTCCGAAACATTAGAGGATGTTTCGATATGGTTTGCCCAGAAACAGCAGCAAATGTTGGTTTTTCACTCATTAACCTATTCAAACATATCCCAACAACTCTCTAATCACACCAACAAGTCAACATACATATAAGGAACATATTTGGAACACTCAAACACAATTATAGAATCGAACACGAAATCTCACTAGTCTAGAGGCATGCTTTCTAATATCAAAACCTAAATAGGCAATCCAACCTCAAAACAAGCAATTAAGGCCATTTACAATCCAAGCAAACCAAAAAACATGCCACAACCTTAGGGAGTTTAACACATCTCCCAAATACAATTCTTGGTTTCCCATTGCCAATCTATCAAAACTAAAGTGTATGAAAACTTCACCATACATGAGCTTGGACTTCCTTGGATGAACTTAGCTTCCTTGATGCCCGAAAACACCTCAATTATCTGCATTATTGGTAAAAGAGAGAGCGTAAGCACAAATGCTTAGTGAGGCATGCTCTAAAGAAAACCAACCCAATAATGCACAACTTGAAAACACTTTCATTAAAAGCTTTTAAACCACATGCTCATTTCTATCTCATGCTTGGAAATCTTTCAAAGCAATTCTCATTGAAACCACATGTACCTTCATTCTATCTCATGCATTTGAACAAATGCAAAACTCATGGCAAGGCCAAAATCACGCTTGTACTCTAAAGCATTTCATAAACAAACCACATATGCATTTCTCATAGCGTAAACCATTACATCAAGGTACATGTGAATCAAAAACCATAACATATTTTATATTGGCATTTCACATCTATTTATTACTCGGATATGCAGACATCTCACTAGACACTTCCGGTGGCATCTCTCATCATCGTACTCACTCGTCTAGCAACATAGTTTCCGGTGGAATCTCTCATCACCGTACTCACATGGCGGAATCTCTCATCGCCACAAAGCTTGGGTATTTCACCAAGTCCTACCCGATGGAATGCCCATCATCGGTTCTCTCCCTTTGGCTTAACCAAAGAGCACGTACGAATTTTAGTTTATAGTGCACTCTCATCATATTGATCGATCAATTATATCCGGTAAGTATCTCAACATCTATGCCAATATATTATGTAAAAACAACATCTCACCTACTGTTTTTCATGCATTAAAACTCAACATTCTCATCTCTTTTCAAAATCATAACATTTGCTATAATTCAACATAAAAGCTCAAATCTCAATTGTGTAACATGTTACTTTATGAAATCATTTCAAGCATCATCTCATGCTATAATTCACGCATAAAAACAGTAGGAATTTATCAATCTAAAACCATGAGCATGTAAAAGCATTTAAGGGGCAATCACCATATTCTAGAGAGCAATCTAACCAATACTTACTTCCGGACTTAGGAAGGTGTTTCAAACCTTTCCTAAATCCCCAAACCTTGATTCTTTGTCCCTCGAGGACTTCTAAAACCATACGCACTAACCGATTACGTTTCGCTTGCTTGCCGAAACGCTATCTACGCTTCCGGATCAACTCCAAAGGTGTCCGAAAATGTCTCCCCTATTTTAAACACATAAGAGCAGAGGATTAATGCATCATCATGCATTGAAATCATCAGCCACACACCTAAACTCGCTACTCTACACAAAATCCATATTTCGGCTACCAAACACTACCGAAATCACCTCCAAACTCTTCCAAAATCAAACCCAACCAAGATCCATCACTTATAATAATTTCTAAACATCAATTAACATCAAAAACTAACACAACCACGTCCTTATACCTCCAGCTATAGCAGAACACCAAAATCACCCCAAAAACCACCATTTTAACAAGCAAAAACTTAGAAAAAAACAACCTATTCAGGATTGGATTGATAAAACCTCATTTCTAACATCATTTAACATCCAAAATACATTAGAAAACCATCTCAAAACAGAGCCCAATCAATAACCATGAAAATCTTCAAGATCTCTTCCAAAATCTTGAGTTTTAAGCCAAAATCTTGTTTCTAACATTAAAACCACTTAAAATCATTAATAAAGGATTGATAACTTGGGAATTTCAGTAAAGAACTGATCATTAGAGGAGAAGGACGAAGCTTACCTCTAATGGATGATTTCTTTTTTATTTGGGCAAGTTTTCTTGGAAATACAATGTAGAAATCAAATGGATTTGTTGAAGGATTGATTAGGAATCAATGAGTGATTGAAACCTCATCAAATGAAATGGAAATAAAAGTAAATTTTCTAGAGAAAAAGTGTTTGGTTTATAGGATTTTGAGAGAAAATGAAATGAGAGAAAATTACAAAAAAGTGGTTATGAAAAGTCAAAGGTAATTTTTCTATTTTAATCACCTTTAATTTCTTTAATTAAAACATTAATTAAATCACCCAAATTAAGGAAAATCTGATGAAAACATTTTTGGTAAATTAGCTCCTTAAAGATTCAAAGTTTCAATCCTTTACAAAACAGTCACTACTAAACTTTGCAAAAACTGTGATTTGGTCACTACACCGAAATGTAGTATTTCCAAACCTTATTTTATAAAATTGATTTCACCATTCTCTTTTATATATTAATGAGGATTTTTAGATATTTTTCTATATTTTTAAAGCACCTCGAACTAGGTGTTCCCTAAAACCCCCTTTTAGATTCGAACATATTCCCAGACCAATCCGATTCAGACTCTAAACATCTAGGCCCAAATTTAGGGTGTTACAAGAATCACTTTCATGATATGAATCTTTAAGAGTGATTCCAATCTTCTTCTTCTCAACATCCTTCTTCTCCTCTATTTTCTTTTCTTCTTCTCTTCCATTCTTCATGATCTCATGGGTGAGCAGAGATCTAACAAGAGCATCTAGCTTAAGAGTCTTCAAATCTCGAGCTTCAATAATGGTCGTTCTCTTGCTATCCCATGATTCTGGAAGAGAGTACAACAACTTCCTCACTAGCTTGCCTCCGGGGATGATCTCACCGAATCCTTTCAATCCATTGACGATGACCGAGAATCGATCAAACATCTTGGAAACACTTTCATCGGGATCCATTTTGAAGTTTTCATAGCTTAAATTGAGTAGCCTGATTTTTGTTTCCTTGACGTCCCTGGTTCCCTCATATGTTGTCTCGAGGGTGTCCCAAACTTCCTTGGCA
Organism: Hibiscus tridactylites; assembly: GCA_958450335.1. Taxonomy (NCBI): domain Eukaryota; kingdom Viridiplantae; phylum Streptophyta; class Magnoliopsida; order Malvales; family Malvaceae; genus Hibiscus; species Hibiscus tridactylites. The sequence continues at coordinate 68,669,240 of OY288273.1, forward strand.
TTCTCGATCGAGGACACCTTGGAGTAGATATCCAGACCAAGAGCACAAAAGATTACATGTGGATCTTTATCATTGATTTGCATCTTTCGTCGATCATCTTCGGTCATTTTGGCTTTGACCTTTGGGACAAGTATTCCTTTATCGTCTCTCTTCATTGGTATGTATGGCCCTTCTTCAACTACATCCCACACTATGTAGTCGGTAGACTCGATGAAGAGCCTCATCCTATTCTTCCAATATGGGTAGTTATCCCCATGGAAGAATGGTGGCTTGGTGGTAGATTGAGACTCGTAGAGGTTGGAAGTGGAGGTGGATGCTATTGCTTGACTAGTTGTTGATCAAACTCTCCTAGAATTGACTCAAGAGGGTTGTAATCCTTCCAATGAATGTAGCTCTGATACCAATTGTTGAGTTGATCACATAATTGCAAATGGCCAAGAGGGGGTGAATTGGCGGAAAAAAAATTGGAGGGTGAAAATTTTGAAAAATAAAAAGTGACACAAGGCAATTAGAGTGGTTCAAGTTCTCTAAACGAACTCTACATCCACTACCTTAGCTCCCACTAAAGATTTTCAACCAATTCACTACTTGAATTATTCCCATTTTCTTGGCTTTTACAAAAAGAAGTATTTGGTAAACTCTAAAAATTCCTCTCAAAGGATAATTATTTACCCAATTACAATTTCACTCTCCCTAAACTCACAATAAAAGATTACAATGAAGACACAAGAGTTGGGTACAAGGATTTGACTCTAAAGGTACAAGGATTGGATTTGAGTGCTTTGATGTTGCTTGTAGGTTCAATGGTTGTTGATTGTGCATTTGAGACTTGTTTTTATACCCTTGTACTGAATTCTAGCCGTTTGGGTAGTTGGGATCATCAATAGAGTTGTTAGGCTGCAATTTCACGCAATAAATGTTGCTCAGCTACCTACCGTATCGGTACCTCTAAGGGGCGTATCGGTACCTGTCTCAAACAAGAAAGAACCGTTGTGACTGAAAAACTACGCGTATCGATACGCTTAGAGGGTGTATCAATACGGTTTTAAGGGGCGTATTGATACGCTTAGAGGGTGTATCAGTACGGTTTTAAGGGGCGTATCGATACTGAAGGGTGTATCGATACGAATTTTGCTCTCTAAAATCCCAATTTTGGTTTTGATAAAATGTGTATCGGTACGTTATCTTAGCGTATCGGTACGGTTCAACGGTCATTTAAAATTTAGGATACCAACTAACTGACAAGCCAACAGTCGAAAATTAAATGCAAAGATTTTGCAAAGATAAGCATATCGTATTGATACGGTTACAAAGAGTATCAGTACGCTATAACTTAAAGTCTTGCCCAGATGAATATCATATCGATACGGGATAACACCGTATCGGTACGCTATGACGATTAAAATTCCAGTGCTGAAAAATTGTATCGATACGCCTAAGGGTACCTATACGCCTGGGCTTTTTTTGAAATTAGGCTTGAAAACACATAGAAAGACTTAGTGAATTTTAAACCTTTAAGTATGTTTTGTCTTGAAATATAGTTTGGTTCAAAAAGGCTTGTTAAAAAGAGAGACTTTGAAAAGTACTTAAAAATTTATTGTTTTGCAATTTAGTCCATAAGTCTAAGTGTTATATCAAAATCAATTTTAGTTTCACATATATTTTATTATATCCCCTTACTATTATTACATATATAGATGAATACCCTTATTTTATTCATGTTTTTTTAGTTATGTTATCATCTTTATGTTCATATTTCATCATGCATAAGTAATTGTCATTTTTAATTTATTGCATTAATCTAGTTTAGTACTCAAGACCTCGATATCCTAGTGGGAGTGTCGTCCCGAGTCTTCAGGCCTCATCTCCTTTGGTTATCGAGAGTTGCGGGTTAGGTTGTTCGATTATATACTCATGCATTTATTCATTTTTAGGGATTAGATATTAAGTTAGATCAAATTTCTATTTCTTTTAGTAAATACAATACAAACCCTTTAGGTATCAATTTTAGGCGTTGTGGGGTAGTAATCCTTCCCCACACGTAATCGACTCATGAATCCTCTTTAAACTCTGGTTTTATTTTTCGGTGTCCGATCTAACCTTTTTAAAATGATAGGTGATGATTCCTTTGTTTTTATTTAAAAATATGGCTTTTTTCAAATTCCCTCAAAAATTAAAATTTTAAAACGAGGGAACACATTTGTTTATTTTTAGTCGCTACAATGTCCTTACGCTTCAATCATTACAAATTCCCCAAGACCCAAATCCAAAAAATCATCAAAACCCGACCGAACTTGCTTTATTTTGATGTCCAAAAATCCTTTTACCCAAAATCCAATTCTTTCAATCCAAAGGTATCCCAAGTTTTTCTTAATCCAAAGGTTTCCATAAATCCCACGCTTTTCAACCCAAAATCCAAGCTTTTCTTTTACAACCCCAGACCTTTTGCTCTTAGCATGAAAAAAAAGTATGTAGTTTAGATGCTTATATGTTTCCTAACATCAAAAATTTGATAGTCAATGGCGTGTCTGAAAAGAATATTGTATCGGTGTTAAATATTAGTTGAATTTGGGACTCCTCGGTGGTCGACGATGACTAATGTAGTGGCTGAAATTTGAGTTGGTTAAGGTAGATTAAGAGGAAAAAAAGGGAAATGATTTTTCATATAATTTTTATAAGGATTTAAAATGTAATGCCCTGGTTTTGGGCCTGGATGTTTTAGACATCGGATCGGACCGGTTGAGAACGGTTCGAATCACATAAGTTGATTTTAGGAAATCAAGGATCGGGATAGGATAAAATTGTGATAAAATTGCTAAAATCCTCTAAAATATAATTAAGAGGTTGGTCAAGTCAAATTTACAAAAAGGTTTTTGGAAAATGGACATTTTGAGTAATGACCAAATTGTAAAGTTTCAAAATTGGGAAAATGTGATTTTTAAGGTGGAAGCCAAAATCTTAGAATCTTTAGGGGGCTTTAAGTTAATTTAACATTTCTTCAATATGACATGTGATTTAAAAGGGTTTTTAATTAATTGATTTTTAATTGGATTTTTTATATTAATTAACTAAAAGGTAGTTAAGGGGATTTTCATTTACGTAACTACCAATTCCCTCTCATTTTCAGCCAAACGTCATTTTCTCTCGTCTTTTTTCAGAATTCTTCCTCTCAAAAACTCTCTCAACATTTCCTAAATCATTTTCAAGAGATCTTCCTTAATTCTTCAAGATTTTTGCAAGGAAAACTTATCATCTATTGAATGAAGCAAGGATTGGAGGTAAATCTCGTTCTAAACCTATAATCTAAGTTCTTTATTGAAATTCCCAAGATATTTGGCTTCTAAATACTATTCTTGAGTGAGTTTTCAATATAGTTTTGATTTGAGATCAAAATCTTGTGAAATTGTGGATGAAATCTTGATTTTCGGACTTGATGAGTTGGGCTCTGTTTTGTGTTGATTTTAATTGATTTATAAGTTGTTTTATATGTGAAAATGATGTGTTAATAACATAGATCCCGAAATCCTTGAGATCCTTGAGTTTCTTGGTAGTTTTAAGTGAGATGTTGGGGTGAAATGGTGGAATCTTGATTGCTGGAGGTATAAGGATGAGTTAGGATGTTTATTAGATGTGTTTTGATGTTGATAATTGTTTGGAAGTGATGTGTGATGGATGTGCTTGGTTTAGGAGGCAATCGATTGAGTTTTCGGTTGTTTTGGAAGGGTATTTTGGTGTAGTTTGAGTGGGCAATGAATTTATGAATTGTTGCTGGTGTTAGAATGCATTTTAATGCATTTAGATCTCTGTTTTGATGATGTGAAAACAGGGGATCTTCATCCGGAAGCGAACAAGGTGATTTTGGATGCTCCGGAGGTGTAATTTCCGTGTCGGCGAACAAGGCTTCGCGTATCGGTGAGTGGAAATGCAATTTTCTGCATTGTAACACTTTGAGCGCGATCTTGGGAGCTTAGTGTAAGTTTGATACACTTAACTAAGCTCAAGTGTAAGTGTTTCGGTAATCCCTCTCTTGGAAATGTGCTATGTTTGATGAAATTGCACTTGGTGTAAGAGTGGATTTGTTTACTGTTTTTAAGCATGTTCAAGCATGGTTTAATGCTGGATTTTAATGCCAATATGTTAAGGAGGCATTAGGTAAGTGATCCTTGGTTTTCATGTGTTGAATGCATATGATGTTAAGCATGTTATGCTTGTGGAAATGGCATTGTGGTTATGCTTGTAAAACAATGGATTAATGTGGTTAAATGATTATATTGGCAAGTGATGAAATTGTTTTTGGTTACTTTAATCGGATATAGTTAGCCGGCTATAGGATTGGGTGCACCGTGAATAAAGTCGCCTTGGATGTCGAGGGGTTGTGATTGTGCCGAAATCTCCATCCAAGTACCCTAACGATTGAGGTTAAGATCACAACGGTGAATGGTTAGTCCCGTGTGTGAGTCTTGTGTATGTGTCCCATACTCTCGTTAGTGGAATTATACAACTACCGATGAGTGATGTTGAGGGGTTGTGATTGTGCCATTAATCTCCATCACGGGTGTTGAAGGGTTGTGATTGTGCCATTTTTCTCCACCTTGTGTAGTCTGGTAGTTTGTATGAAGCGTAAGGGACAACGCTTGTAATTCGCGTATCCGATTGTGTTTTGTGTTGAAATGGTTTATGGATTATCACTTTGTTGAGTTTTAAGGTGCTTGATTCCTTCAACCGTTCTTGCTTACCAAGTGGTGGAGAGGTGGAATTTTGGGTAGATGTGGTGTGGAAGCTAAAATGAAAATGACACAATGATTTTAGAGTGGTTCAACCTTCTAACCAAGGTCTACATCCACTACCTTAGCTTCCCACTAAGAATTTCCAATCAATCCACTATTGATTCGTCCCCTTTTCTAGGCTTAGGAGGAAACCCTTATACATTGATCAAGCTTTCTACCCAAAGCCTTGATCAAACCCTCTTTACAAAAGAGAAAGATAAGCAAACTTAAATCCCTCTAATTGGTATTTGTTTGCACAATTTAGCACTCACCCAAAGCCTTAAACACTTGAGCAAATTTGACAATTTTGGCTCACTAGTGTTTGTCTATACATGGAATGACAATTTAGCTCTAGGACAATTTCTTGATCATTTGTTGATTGACAATTGAAACATTGACCATTACTTGCTGTTTAGAGGTCTCTTTTATACTCCTTAATGAGATTATAGCCGTTACTAGTCGTTGGGGTTGAATTGGAGCCGTTGAGGACTTTAATTCACACCATAAATGCAGTTCTGCTGCTACTCGTATCGAAACGCTCAAACTCGTTTCGATACGCTCCTCAAGTAGAAAGAGTCGTTGCAACACCCGTATCGAAACGTTGATGGCTGTATCGAAACACACGTATCGAAACACCTAGTGCCGTATCGAAATGACTTGCTTTTAAAAGTTAGTTGGGAAATAGCCGTTGGGGTTTATGACCGTTGTGGTCGATGCCGCGTAGGCGTATCGAAATGGTATACCTCGTATCGAAACGATGGGTAAAATCCTCATCCAGAAAAGACCCATTTCGATACCCGTATCAAAACGTTTTGACACTGGAAGACATCGTATCGAAATGCCTAAGGGTGTTTCGATACACATGGATGGTTTTGTTAAGTTAGGCTTTGAAAACATGTAAAAACCTTTAAAAACATCCCCTAAACATAGCTTCAAGTTATTTGGACTTTGGAAATAGTTTTGAATTCTTTTTAAATAAGTCCAAAACAATTTTCAATTATTATATCAAAACATTAGTTCTACACACTTGAAAGCCAATATAATGTAAATGAATAAAGTGAAGCATGAGATGCTTGTATTTGATGCAAGGTTGCATGAGATAGTTGTGTATGATGCAAGAATGCATGAGACGCTTGGTAAAGCATGAGCAATGGTTTAATTGATGTTTATGATGTTGCATATGAGCATGTGTTTATAAAATGCATTGATGTCTTGAGAAGACATGATTTATGAAAAGGCATGTGATAAAAGAGGTGGCTTTGCAAGTCGTGTTAAATGCATTGATGAATGTTGTTTAGTGAGCCTCACTAAGCTTTATGCTTACGCTCTTTTGTTTCATCAATGCAAAGAATTGAACATTTGAAGGCAGCCCAAAAGCAAGAGGAATCCAAGGCTTTGTTAAAGAGATGTATGTGGTTCATCCTTAGTGTAATAAGAGGCAATGGGTGGGATTTATACTTTGGAATGTATGAGGATGTTTTCCTTTACTTTGAGCATGTTAGATTGCCCATACTTGAGTTGTAAATGGCCTTTGGGGTTTGGATTTTGGTTTGTATGATGTTATAGCTTGTTATGGTTTTGGTAGACTAGGGAGCATGCCTTTAGTACCTATGATTGCATAAACAATGCCATGATCTAGTTCAAGCTTCATAAATATGGTCTATGGTATGTATATGAGATGTATGTTTGATGTGGCATGTTCCGGGTAGGTTTCGAATGTGAAAAAGCATGAAAAACCAGCAAAATCTGCTGTTACAGGGCAAGGCGTATCGGAACGCCCTTGCCTGTTTAGGAACAGAAGCCTGAAACGGCCTTAAGGTTTCGGAACGGGTGAAGGCGTATCGAAACACTTTGACTACTAGAATGGGGTGTTTCGATACGGATCTCGGAACGCACCCGAGTATCAAAACGGGCAACCCTGTTTCGAAACGACCGTTTCGGTACAGGGCCATCCGTATCGAAACACTTGGTCGTTGGATTTGAATTTTGAGTTGTTCTAAGTTTCTGTTTCTTACATTTTGGTCCTTAAATGTTGGCTGTTTAAATTAGTGAGTTTGAATGATCCGTTTGAGTTGAGCTTTGACATGATGGCATGTTATGTGATTAATTGAGGTTTGGTAACTTTAAAATCATGAAAGTCCCTATATTTTATGGAATTTACAGTTTAGTCCCTAAAAGTCAAATGTATGCAATTGAATCCCTAATCGAACACTGATCACTGTGCCGTGTTCACCTAATCGCTTTGCTGAACTCATAGGTTAAGAATATACATCTAGAGAAGATAAAAAGAAAAAAAAGTTCGTAAATCAAGGTTGACTTCCGAGTTGACTTTGGTTTTCCCCGTGTAATCTTCGTAGTTCGGGTTAAACGTCTAGACCGGGCTAAGAGAGTTACATAAAATGATGTCGTTTTAGTGGCTTGTCCAAAACTACATCGTTTTAGTGTCATTAGACCATTTATCATGTTATCACATCATTTTTGATTTAACAGTTGAGTGACCAAAAATGATGCAATGTCATAGTTGAGTGAGCAAATTAAAATTTTTTAACCTTTATTGACCAAATTAGAAGTGAGAGTAAAATTAAGTGATGAAATTTGTAATTTACCCAAATAAAAATGGGATAAAATAACTGAAATTAACTGAATTTTCATGTATTTGTATTTTGCGCAGCCAACAGAGGCATAAGGATAACTGAAAAAAAAAACAGAAAATGTAAACATAAAAACCCGCTTTCCCCCTTGTCCTTTTGTTTTAAAGTAATTTCCGTATCATAAATAAATTGTTGAATTTCCTTCCCTTTCCTTCTCAAATCATTCGATTCCCTCCAAACCCCATCGCTCTAGCCAACCGGAGCCGTACGGTCGCCCTGAAGAAACTAGGGGCTTTTACCTCAATCGGAGCTCCACGATCTCCCTTCTTACCAGGTCCGTTTCTTTGATTTCCCTTTTTCTTTTCTTTTTTTTTTTTTTGGGGGGGGGGGGGGGGGGGTATAATTCCTAACAATTTCTCCTTGTTTACAGATCATGGAGCAAAAGACGTTGATTTTTTTGATGCTTTTGACGTGTTTGATTGCATCTTCTTGTGGTAGAGGTGATAATCAGATTCAATTCTTCTAATTTCTGAAATTTTCTTTTAAAAAAGTAGGTCTTCCTGTTGTAACAATAGTGAATTATCCCTAATTTCTGTAATTAAATGTTAAAAACAGCTAAATTTTGGATTTTTTATTTGATTTTTGTACCTTATGATAATTTAAAAAGAAAATTGTTTAATGAGGAATTTGCTGTTGTTTTCTGTAGAATTGCAGGGGAAGCACAATGATAAACTTGCCGTTTACAATCGTACACTTGCCACTATTTTAGTAGAATATGCATCGGCGGTAAAGTTGTTATTATCACCTTTTTACTTCTTGATGAACTTGAGTTTCAAATTCAAAGTAATTATCTAAGAAATTTTTGTATCGTGCTCTGGTTGTTGGCTTATTGCTGCCATCAGTTAATGTATTATTGTGTGTGCACGCGTGTGCCATATAGCCGATAAAATGAGATAGAAGTCCATGATTGATGTAGATGACCTCTCTCGTTTGTTCTATAAATCCTTGATAGAAGTCCTAAGATTGATTTAAATAATCCCATCTTATTATTCTAGAGTTCCAATAAAATGAGATAGAAGTCCTAAGATCAATGTAAATGATCCATCTCATTTTTCTTGAAAACTGATAAAATGAGATAGAAGCCCTAAGATCAATGTAAATGATCTCATTTCGTTTGTTCTAGAATTATGATAAAATGAGATAGAAGTCCTAAGATCGATATAAATGATCCTGTCTCTTTGTGATAAAATGAGATAGAAGTCCTAAAATCTGTGTAAATGATCTCATCTCGTTTGGTCTAGAATTCGGATAAAATGAAATAGAAGTCCTATGATACCATTGTTGGGAAACGCTGGTACACCCTATGACGTAGCGGAAAAATTATCCGGTTAATTCCAATAGTGATCCGTGTATGAGGAACGAATCTGAGATGAAAAGGGGATGAAACGCTACCTCAATTAAATCTTATAACCGCAGGGACGTAGGAGAATGCAATTCTTCTAGCACGATGTCGAGTCCAAGTCGTTACTACAGCGTTCCGACCTCTACGCAATCCACCGAATAAAATGAACAATATTTTACTTTTCTAATCGTTAGAGACGTTTTTAGCAATAGGCATATTTTTGGCGGGTAGACTTTATGCCTTTATTTAATATTTAAAACCTTAATCCTAATTAAATTCGGATTCATTAAATATATAATATATTTAACCGAATATAATTAAATATGTAAAATCTAATTCTACTTCATTTAGATTTCTTTAGGGATATATATATATATTAGTGGTGTTTGATAATTACAGTAATTATCTAGTATTAAAATATATATAAACGGAAATTATCTATATAATTACCATTATTTTGGTTTTAACTAATTTCGTGTACAATAAGTTTGTACACATGCTATCTAGTCAATATTTTTTGTTTCAGTAATAGGGTGTGACCTTTGTAGGTTCATTTAACTTTAGCAGTAATATCTAGAACAATTCTAATATTACAAGCAACGAGTGACATCTAGCAATACATCATTGCTACCTAAGTTACAAGAAGTCGTGGTTCGACATAACCTCTTCGTGATTAACTCTTTTCATGTATTACATCTAGTTTGGACACAAGTCATTGAACAATCACACTTGTATAATTCATATAATTCTTGATATATTGAGTAGACTATTATAAACGAATAACTATGATATTTTATGTTAATTTATTCGAGCATGACCATTCATTTCAGGTCTTACTTAATCAATAGGCCTGTGATATTACTTCTATTATGTAGCAGAGAAATCCTATCTTGACAACTATATCCCACTATATAGATTGTAGCATATCCAATATCAGTCTTTATAGTGTAATCACTTACGACACACGTTTGATTGTATCAAAATATATCACTCACAATGTTGAAATAATGATGATCTCAAGTTTGAGGATCATACATGTAGTTACCACTATGAGCAATGTTGTGAATGTCACGTGATAATCCGAGAAACATGCTCATAGCCGGTCATGCCAATATGTCGTTCTCTAATACATACTTATGTATTGATTTTGACATCTACATGTTAATGAGAACACTATCATTAATTAACTACATATTAGTCTTAATGTATTATTGTTGTCCATGCCTACAATAATACTTGACTAAGGACATTCAAGAATAACCATATTATTCTAAGGATTTTATTATAATTCAGTTTATTTATATATGCGCAGAATAATGACTTAAATAATAATAATGACTTTATATTAATAAATAAGATAAAATAAGTATGTCTTTTACAATATCTTATGATTGGTCTTTAGACATACTCCAATATAATACAAATGATCACGTCTCGTTTGTTCTAGAACTCCACTAGAATGAGATAGAAGTCCTAAAATCATTGTAAACAACCTCATCTTGTTTGTTCTAGAATTTTGATAAAATGAGATAGAAGTCCTAAGATCGATGTAAATGATCTTGTCTTGTTTTTATAAAATGAGATAGAAGTCCTAAAATCCGTGTAAATGATCCCGTCTCGTTTGTTCTAGAATTCCGATAAAATGAAATAGAAGTCCTATGATTGATGCAAATGCTCTCGTCTCGTTTGTTCTAGAACTCCACTTGAATGAGATAGAAGTCCTAAGCTCAATGTAAATGTTCCCATCTAGTTTGTTCTGTAATAGGCTAATCAATCAGTTGAATGTTGTTGCTTAATATATTATTTAAGAGTTTTTGTGTGTTTCAATCATATTGCTTTTCTTATCTTTGATATGGTCACTCAAGCAAATTTTCTCCCCATAGGTTTACGCGTCAGATTTAACAGAACTTTTTACGTGGACGTGTGAAAGATGTGATGGTTTGACCAAGGTACTTGATTTTATATGTTTTTTTTCTTTAATATTCATTATTTAAGTAGGTTTCCACCCAAATCGGCCATCTTGATGCTTCTTTGCATTGAAACAGGGATTTGAAGTTGTTGAGCTTGTCGTTGATGTTCAGAACTGTTTACAGGTGCATTTCTCATAGTTAATTATGTTTCTCTGACTCTTTGTTTTTCCTAAAGCTCCTGTGTTCGACACATATTTGGACATGGGTATGGGGTGTGGCTTTCGAAATATATGATGAAAACTTTAGAATGAAAATTGAGCATACTCATGTAAGATATATAGTTGTATCTGACACCCTCTAGTAACATAGGTTAGAATCTGGATGAGACATGGGTATGGGGTGTGGCTTTCCAAACATATGAAGAAAACTTAGAATGAAAATTCAGCATACTCGTGTAAGATATATACTTGTATCTGACACCCTCTAATAACATAGGTTAGTATCTGGATGAAGTGTGTGTTATACAGAATACTTTTGTTTGTAACTGGAACGAAATGACTATCAATTGATAGGGATTTGTTGGAGTGGCAAAGGATATTAATGCCATTGTTATTGCCTTTAGAGGAACACAGGATAACAGGTACTATATTATTTGCCTCGATAATTTCTGTTCAACAATGTTCTCAAAAGAGTTGTCCATTGGCATCTAATGATAAACGGTAAACAAGGTTGAAGTTTTCCAAAATTAAGATATTGTTTCTCTTACAAATTAATAAGGTTTTTTGTTCCTTCAATTTTGTTTTATTCATCTGTCTGTTTCCAGCATACAGAATTGGGTTAAAGACTTGTTCTGGAAACAGCTTGATTTGAATTACCCTGGTATGCCTAATGCTATGGTATGCATAAAAAACTTATCCCAATTTGTGAATTTATGCCAGAGTGGTTGTTGTTAATCTCTAGTCTTGTCCGGCTGGTACAGGTGCACCACGGATTTTATACGGCTTATCACAATACAACCATACGCTCTGGAATTCTATATGCTGTTAAAAAAGCAAAAGAGTTTTACGGAGACCTTGACATCATGATTACAGGCCATTCAATGGGAGGGGCTATGGCTTCCTTTTGTGCACTTGACCTAACGGTAACCATGACGGTTGAGCCTTTTTCGGTTCAGCTAGAAATATGTTATCATTGTCATACTAAACTTTTGAGTTAATTTTCCTTGGTTAAATTATGGTCAACATGAATACTTCTCGATTGTTACATGAGTTTGAATTATGTACCATGGTTTCTCCTAATATTTTGAGTTAATTTTCCTTGGTTATATTCTGGAAGCTTATCCGGTTGCTCTGCCTAAGATGTAATGAGAAAATAATCTTGTATTTCCAGGTTAATCATGAAGCCAAGAATGTTCAAGTTATAACATTTGGACAACCTCGTATTGGGAATGCTGTCTTTGCTTCTTATTATAGCAAACTTGTTCCAACCACAATCAGAGTCACGAATGAACATGACATCGTACCTCATCTGCCACCATACTATTCTTATTTCCCTCAAAAGACGTACCATCACTTTCCTACTGAAGTAAGTAACAGTGTTTGCTAAAACCAAAAATAATTTATCTATAATTTTTATGTTGGCTTTGACTGAGCAACTAAAATTGGCAATATTAGTGAAAAATTAGGGCTGAGATTTTGCTAATTGGGTTGTTATCAGTGTTTGAATATTGAAAACTTTAATGTTTTGAAACGTCCGATTGAGAAAAAAAATCAAATGTTCAGGAAACTTAGATGTAGCTAATTTACAAACTTCTGTTATCTGGAGTCCAATTAACACTAAAGATGAATTCCAGAAAGGCACGGATAAGTTTGATAATCTGCATCTCTTAATTGTAGGTGTGGCTGTATAATCTTGGACTGGGAAGTGTGGTTTACCAATTTGAGAAGGTCTGTGATGGTTCCGGCGAAGATCCACACTGCAGTAGGTAAGCCTCTTTTCTGTATGTATATTTTGATTTGTGAAGGAAATTTATAGGTAGTTTATACTTCAGCTATTATTTAAGCACCATTGTGTTGTCATATTTATTAATTTCCAGTTTTATGAAAATGTAAGACGAAGACATCTTTTATGCATGTGTTCTTTTCCCACATCTTGGCAAAAAAAGAGAGGAGAAATAACGGCTTGGATAGATTACGCGTTTACAGAATGAGAATCGGGATCGAGTCATGATTAACATAGAATTATTACTTTAGAAGTCTGACATTAACGAACATAGAATTATTACTTTAGAAGTCTGACATGAACTCTTCCACTTTCACATTCTATTGCAGGTCAGTGTCCGGGAGCAGCATCACGGACCATTTGAACTATTACGGTGTTGATTTAACGTTCATACAATGGAGATCCTGCACAATCGTGATGGATCGACGTGTTGCTGAGTATGTAAAAATGGATCACAAAGGAAATATGGTTTTGTCTAGAGATCCCGCCACACTTGTTCCGAATCAGTCAAATGGAAAGGAAGTTACATATAGTGCATAATGTAAAAAACCATATAACTACATATTCCATTCTTCCATTGTAGCCATGTAAAAAACCATTAAAAAACTGATATGATTGTTTGAGTTCGGTCTTTGTTATCCGCAGAAGAAATACTGGGATGTAAAATGTTCTGGTTTAGGGTTTGGGTTATGATGGAGTTGGTGTAAATAACAAAGTTACAATCTTTAAGACTGATTATACGTATATGAATAGTAATGCCAACTAAAATTTATTTACTTATTCTATAAGCTTGATTTTTTCTTTAGAAGTATTTCATGAAAATAACATAAGATGTTGAGCATTTTTTCTAGTTTGATTGGAGCAAAAGCTCAGCTCGTATTTTGTCAGGGATGGATTACTTGCAGATCAAGATTGAAAGGTGTTGAGCCTTTGTTCTAGTTTGATCGGAGCGAAAGTTTAACATGTATTTTTCAAGGAAGGATTACTTACAGATCCGGATGAGCTCGATGAGGGGAAAACATGTGCTCGAATGTAACGAGCCTGAATGGAAAAAAAGATTTTTTTATTACCGTTAGTTACCGTTATTTTGTTTGTCTGTTTTGTTTTGTCTGCATTCATTAAACTAACATGGGTTTAATGAAACTGTGCATTTAGGGTGCCTTTTGTCTATGGATAAAACGAGGTGTTTTGGGGAAATAAAGTTTCTTTTATTTGGCAGAACTTCGATCCGATCGAATGAAATGAACCTTATCTTTTTCCTTTAAATTTTCTCATTCTCTTCTATCTTTGCTCTTCTAAATCTTCGTTCGTATTAAAAAAATATGTTGATTTTAAAGGATTTTACAAGGTATCAGAGATTCCGATCTTGGAAACGGTGAAAACTCGAAGCCAATCGTCGCAGGCCGCTACTTGGCAGCTGGAAAGAACAAGGTTGCAGTCCAAAGTAAAAGGATTGAAGACCAAACTGGACTCTAAAATCGAGGATAAGCTTCAAGATCTGAGGGAAAAAATGATAGACAACTTCCAGAAGTTGTTGGAACGATATTTGGGTAAATCAAGAGCGTCAGAGGAGAATCAAATGACCTCATATGGGATTTTAGGAATTGGGGCTACTGTGAGTTCGGAGCAAGCATTGTTAGGCCCTTCACCATCGTCCCAAGTACTAAATGATACAATATCGAAGGAGACGAATGCATCACCGGGAGAGAGAAACACTGTGACAATTTATGATGAGAACAACCACCACAAAGAGGGGTGCAGTCCCAGACAATTAATTTCATTGATAATGTAACACCCCAAAATCTGGTCTAGTCGGAATTAAGTTCCGATGATCGGAAATCTTACATTGATAAAGTCTAAATATTGTAACGACTAGTTAATTATTGATATCGAACCCTAATTGAGCTTAAGACACGGTTATCGCACTCTATTGAATAATATTGAACCTAAATAGTGACTAAATAGAAGAAAATGCGAGGGGGAGGTCAAAAACTATAGTTGAATGAGAAATGAGGGACTAATCTTACGATTAGCCCCTTTCCCTTTATAATTTCCCACGTGGAGTCACCGGGAGAGCTTCCTTCAATTGAAGGAAAGCTATCTTAATTAAAGAATAAGGAAATAGTAAAATTCGCTTACCCGATTTCAAGAGAAAGCTAGCACCTCTCCATCCTTGTCATCTTCATCGCTTACCTCCAAGCACACACCTCCATTGGAGGAATTTTAAGCTTTGCTATTTCTTTGTTTTATCGATATCGAATCATTGCTATCGTTTGGGTAAGCAATAATCCTCAAACAATCGTTGGATTTCATGGATATATTGAGCTTAATCTTAAGCTAGGGTTATGACTATCCATGGATATCTCGTCGTAGTCATCTATATTGAAATAGAATATAAATTTTGATATTGTTATATTGATTTTGATACTGAAATATCGATCCTAATAGTTTCTATTAATTTTCTAGCTCAAGAAGTGGAGAAAGAGGTTTCACCGTCTCCATCTCAAGCTAGGGACAAGAGATCGTTATCCGAGAGCCTTGAAAGCTTCGGATTGATAAGATGAGTGTAGTCGGAGTCTCGGGTTAGGCGAAAGGCCTTCCCGAATCATTATTTGATAATTTAAATTACATCGCTAACATTGTTGTTGAAGAATTTGCATTGGATGGTTAATCGGACACTTTGGTAAGTGTCGGTAAGTTTGTTATTGAACATCAGATATAGTCATTGATATGATCATTGTGCATTGTCATTGATATAGTAATTGCCATCGAATTACTGTATAGAAATCACTGGACACTGATATTGACATTGAATTATGATATATTGAAGATAAGATACAAATATTTTGTCATAGGTAATATTTAAATCATCGGACATTGGACCACTATTGATTATTGTAATGAATATGAACATTGGAACCTTGGATTTGAATAGACATTTGATACAACTGGCATGCCATAGAATTCATGAGCTCAGTGTACGGGTGGACTATGGTCCTAAGGCTACGACCTATATTGATTTGGCGAGGCAGAGGGATGTGTATTGATATTGGTCATATTGGTGAGGCGGAGGGATCAGACAATTCATTGATTTGGCAAGGCGTGTGAATTAGCGTATCTACTATCTTGATTCAATCTAAGGATTAATGATGAAATGAAAATCCTAAACATTGTATATTGATGCATAACTTGACATTGATAAGTATGAGATTATGCATATTGATATTTGATATAATGTTATTCATATTGTTTATGACTACCTCACTAGGCAATGTATGCCTAACGTGTCTCATCTCATGCATTTTAGGTTGAAAGATAGAGTGTCGGAAGATCGGATTTGGCTAGGCAAGACAAGTCACTACAAGCCTCAATAATGTGTTTTTGACTTATAAACTCCTAGGAAGGTGGCAAAGTAGTTGAACTAGTCATTTGTGCCTATTTTGATGTGTTGGTGTATTGCCTAAGTTGTAATATGTTATATAGCTCTAAATGGCCTTTTGGTGAAGTTTAAAATGGATGGAATTTGTATACATAGCTCAAAAAGTCAAAAACATAGTAAATGCATTCATATGATCATGAAATTTGGCGTGGTAGTAGTTTATACCATTGAAATGTTGTGTGTAAAATTTCGTTGCATTTGGACATCGTTCAACAGCTCAAATCGAATAAAAACCAGTAAAAATCTATCATTACAGGTCAGGCCGTATCGGAACGGGTGATGGCGTTTTGATACGGGTAAGCACAAATTGATCTGAGAAATAAGGTGTATCGGAAGGGTCCATGGCTGTTTCGAAACATTTCGTCTTTGGAATCCCTCGTTTCGATACAGGTTTATAGCATATCGAAACGAGTCAAAGTCAAAGGTGGTCAATCCGTTTCGATACAGGTCAAGCATGTATCGATACAGTCTAAAGGGAAAAGTCAACATAACTTGATCAACGTCCATGTAAAACCCCCTTCCCGGCCTGGTACTAAACCGAGTCGAAGCGTGTTACCGGTGGACGATACAGTGATCGGTGCGATAAAATATCATCTTAACAACATCACTTAATCGATATTCGACATACAAAACGTTATCTAGGTACTTACTAATCCAATTTAATCATGTGAGGACCACAAATAACTATTTAGGGCAATTTTGCAACTTTTATAAATTTAAGGACTAATCTGTAAAAAGTGACAAAAACAGGTCTCTTAAAGCAAACAGACATTAAAACAATGTAATTCAATGCATGAATAACCAGTATATAAATTTTCATACAATTAGGGATTATTAACACCATCGATTTATCATTATGAAATTTAGTGACTAAATTGTAACATTAGCAATCTATCCAATGAGCCTTTAACTAACTTACCCAACCCCGTATCGAAACACTCTAGGTTGTTTCAAAACGGGTACACGAGATTCAACTCATGTTGACCTTTACCTTTTGACCGTTTCGATACAAGCTTAACTTGTACCGGACCGGCTTGACCAACTTGACTTTGACTCGTTTTGGTACTCTATGAACCCGTACCGAAACGTTGGTCTTCAGTGACAAAATGTTTCGAAACAACATTATTCCGTTTTGGAACACCCACACTCTTAGGTTCAATATTGTACACTCGTACCGAAACGTCATCACCCGTTTCGATACGGCCTGGCCTGTAATGATAGATTTTTTATGGTTTTTATTCAATTTACCATATCGAATGATGTCCAAATGCAACGAAACTTTACACACAACTTTTCGATGACATAAACTTCTAGCATGCCAAAATTCATGGACTTACGAATACGTTTACTATGTTTTTACCTTTTTAAGCTAAGTATGCATATTAATGCTATTTCAAAAGAACTAGAAAGGCCATTTAGGGCCAAGGACCATATTACAAGTTAGGCAATACACCAACACAACAAAATAGGCATGTATGACTATTTCAACTACTTTGCCACCTTCCTAGGAGTTCAAAAGTCATAATTACATTACTTGTATCTTGGTAGTGACTTGTCTTGTTAGCCGATCCGATCTTCTGATGCACTAACCTTCTTAACCTGAAAATGCATGAGATGAGACACGTTAGGCATACTTTAACTAGTGAGGTAGTCATAAACAATGTAAGTAACAATAATGCCATGGTTATACTCAAATATAATCCCATGCCAACAATGTCAATGTTATGCAACAATATACAATGTATATACATGTTTCATTTTCATTCTTAATCCTTGGATTGAATCAAGATCGTGGATACGCGAATTCCTACGCCTCGCCAAATCAATAAATGGTCTAGTCCCTCCGCCTTGCCAATATGACCAATAACAATACACATCCCTCCGCCTCACCAAATCAATATAGGTCGTCGTAGCCTTAGGACCGTAGTCCACCCGTACACTGAGCTCATGAATTCTATGGCATGCTCATTGTATCCAAAGTCCATTCCAATGATATACCAATGTCCGGTGAATTCAATATTGTCGATGACCAATATATGTATCTCATCATCAATAACTCATAGTTTGATATCGATATCAACGTCCGATGGTTTCAATGCAATAACCCAATGACAATACCTATTTCAATGACAATACATAATGACAACATCATTGACAATAACAAATGTTCAATGGCAACTTACGGACACTTACCAAAGTGTCCGATTAACCATCCAATGCAATTTCTTCAACAACAATGTTAGCGATGTAATCTAAAATATAAAATAATGATCCGGGAAGGCCTTTCGCCTAAACCCGAGACTTCGACTACACTCGCCTTAACAATCCAAAGCTTCAAGGCTCTCGGATAGCAATCCATTTGTTCCTAGCTTGTGATGGAGATGGTGAAACCTCTTTATCCACTTCTTGAGCTAGAAAATCAATCAAAAACTATTAGGATCGATATTTCGATATCAAAATCAATATAACGATATCAAAATCGATAATCGATCTCAATAGAAATGGCAACAATGAGATATCCATGGATAGTCAAAACCCTAGCTTAGATTATATTCAATATATCCATGGAATCCAACAATTGTTTGATGATTATTGCTTACCCGAATGATAGCAAGGATTCGATATCGATAGAACGGAGAAATCGCAAAGCTTAAAATTCCTCCAATGGAGGTGTGTGCTTAAGGTTGAAGATGAAAAGATGGACAAGTGTATGCTTCAATGTTTTTCGGGTAAGCTTTTCATTCTATTCTCAATTTCTCTCTTTTTACTAATTAAAGCTCATCAATTGAGCTTTCCTCATGGTGAAGCAACTTCACCAAAAATTCCCACGTAAGAGATTTTTAATTGTGGAGGGGCTAATCAAAAGATTAGTCCCTAAACTCTCACCAATCTATGGTTTTATCCTCCACTTTGCATTTCCTTTAATTTAGTCACACTATTAATTCAATAATATTCAATAGGGTCCGATGACGATGTTTTAAGCTCAATTGAGGTTCGATATCAATAATTAACTAGTCGATACAATATTTAGGCTTCATCAATGTAGGATTTCAGATCATCGGAACTTAATTTCGACTAGGCCGGACTTCGGGGTGTTACAACTATTCCCCCTTAAGAAAAATTCATCCTCGAATTTTTACCTAAACTGAAGAGATGCGGATATTGTTGTCTCGTAGTCTCTTCAGGCTCCCAAGTGGCTTCCTCAACAGCGTGACTTCTCCATAGCACTTTAACTAACGGTACAGTTTTGTTGCGAAGCCTCTTAATTTCCTTAGCAAGAATCTGAACCGGTTCTTCCTTGTAGGATAGATTTGCTCGAAGTTCCACAGATTCAGGTTCCACAATGTGTGAGGGGTCAGATCGATACTTCTGAAGCATTGATACATGAAAGATATAATGGATTTTACTCAATTTTGAGGGTAGTAATAGCCGATATGCCACTGGGCCAATCTTTTCAATGATTTCAAAGGGTCCAATGAACCGGGGACTCAACTTCCCCTTTTTGCCAAATCTCAGGACCTTCTTCCAGGGTTACACCTTAAGGAAGGCTTTCTCACCAACTTCATATTCGATGTCTCTTCTTTTAAGATCAACATAAGCTTTTTGTTGATCAGAGGCAGCTTTTAGACGATCATGGATAATGGTAATCTGTTCTTCAGTTTCACGAAGCAAGTCAGGGCCTAACATCTTGCCCTCACCAAGCTCCGACCAACACAATGGAGTTCTGCATCATCTACCATATAATGCTTCATACAGGGCCATTTGAATGGATGCTTGGTAACTATTGTTGTAGTCAAACTCGACTAGAGGTAGAGATTTCTCCCAAGTTCCACCAAAATCGATAATACATGCCCGAAGCATGTCTTCCAATATATGTATAGGGAAATTCAATAACAAAGCAAATTTCTAGGATTTCAATAGACATATTGTTCGATGATTTTACCTAAATTACCCTTTATGACTGACCGTCAGATTGAGGGTGAAAAGTGGTGCTAAGATTAACTCTGGTACCTAGAGCTCCTTGTAAGGTTTTCCAAAACTGAGATGCAAATCGAGGATCCCGATCGGAGATGATAGACTTAGGTACTTTGTGGAGTCAGATTACTTCCTTGATATACAAGTCAACTAATTTAGGAAGACCGTAGTTCATTCTAACTGGTATAAAATGGGTTGACTTCGTGAAACGATCTACAATGACCCATATAGCATCATGCTTTGCAGGAGTTAACAGTAGACCTCTAACAAAGTCCATAGTTATCTTTTCCCATTTCCATTTCAGTGGATCAATAGGTTGCAATAGTCCAGTAGGGGCACAATGTTCTGGCTTAACACGTTGACACGTGAGGCACTTTGAAATGTGATCAACTATGGCATGTTTCATGCCTGGACACCAATAGAGCTCACGTAGGTCTTTATACATTTTCACAGACCCGGGGTGAACATAAAAAGAACTTGAATGAGCTTCGGAAAGGATGTCAGTGCGAAGAGTTTCATCATTAGGTACACAAATTCAATCATAGAAACATAAGAGTCCTTCAGAATTAATTCTGAAGTCCGGATTATCCGATAGCTTAGGGACAATGGCTTGGAGCTCAGAATCCTGCTCTTGAATTTCCTTGATTCGCGAAACAATGATGGACTGAACTTGGAGTTTAGCTACAAGATAATGATGCTTCCAGAGTCGGAAGTGAGCGTTAATTGCTCGAGGGGCTACAGCATAGCAATATTATGATGAGTTAATGTACTTCACAATACATATAACTTCAAGTCTATTATCAATGCTTTCCAGGCAAAGGTTTGCGGCTGAGCACATCATCTACAACATTGGCCTTGCCCGGATGATAATCAATGACCAGATCATAATCTTTAAGAAGTTCCATCCACCTCTGTTGCCAAAGATTCAACTCCTTCTGAGTCAACAAATATTTGAGGCTTTTATGGTCGGTGAAAAGATAGCATTTCTGCCCGTAGAGATAATGCCTCCAGATTTCCAATGCAAAGACAGTTGCAGCCAATTCAAGGTTGTGAGTGGGATAATTGGAGTGTGTGACTTGTTCAGACAGCAAGGGGTGCACGATGATGTGCTAAAGCTTAAATTGTTTCCATATTCTTTACCACTAGAAGAAATTTATAATATTGTAACAAAATTATTTATCACTAAAAGTATTAAATTTGTCATGCTATATTTATTTTGACAAATTTTATTTGTTACCATGTTTGTTAGAACAACCCTGTCATGTAAAGTATATTGTGACGAAATTGTGTTTGTTACCATTTTCTACTATTTATCGTCACAGTAAAATTTTGTTACTATAATTAACATATCACGACAAAATATTTGTCGTAATAAATTAACTATTTTATCACGAGAAGTACGCTTTGTCACAATTAACTTGTATTTTTAACATCAAATATAAAGAGTTTTTGCGATAAAAATACATATTGTAACAAAAATTAATTTCTCGTTACTTCTATTTCGTCAGTAAATGTAATTTATAGATACAAAATATTGGTTGGAATAAATTTTTTATTTCATCACAAAAATCAAACTTTGTCACAATTAACTTAAATCCTGACATCGAATGAAAAAAAATTTCGTGCCAAAAATACATATTACAAAAAAATATAATTTCTAACTACGTCTATTTCATCACTAAATGTCACTTATAAAAATATTTGTTAAAGCAAAGTATTTATTTTATTACAAAAAGTACATTTTGTTACAATTAGCGTAGATTTTAACATCAAAAAATTGTTTTTGTGACAAAACTTCTAATCCAATATGTATGAAATATGAATAGTAAGTCCTCACTCCTTCGCAGTTTAAATGTCAATGCCCTCTTGATATATACTCTCTCTCAGTTCTCTACCAATTGCCACAACTGTAGAGTGTTATCCTCGGCTACACTCAAAATCACTTGTGGCTCATTTCCCTTCCATTAGAAATTTGAAATCGTAGCTTTATGGACTCTATGAACGAAAAGGAACTTTGTAGGGCCATCATATGTATCTCGATTTCCAATTCTTCTTCTCCAATCCTACTAATTCAGAGTTTTCAAAAAGTTAAAAGTTTGAAACTACGAAAACAGAGTTTTCAGATGTACCTGCCTACGTGCTAATTTAGTTAGACATTTCAGCAAACACATAGAACGCACTCACAAAAGTTCAACAATGCAATATCCTAAGAATAAACCACGAAACCAGCCATAATTCAGAACCCATATCGCAAGATCAATACTTCATATCTCAACATAAACGGAACATTGAAATGCCTAAAAGAAAAAAAAAAGAGGAATGGAAAAGAAAATCGAACCCATCATTTAACTTCTCTAACAATTCCATCATTAGAGTCTGGTGAGGTGTCAACTATAAGTGAATCAGGACTAACACTTTCTTGTTGAGCGTTCCTTGCTTTCTCCATGTATCCCAGTCCCCAATGTGTTTGTAACCAAAATGGCAGCAGTGTCGATGGCCCAGACTCAGAGGATTTTCAAATGCTCATTTTCTCTCTGGCCATCTTTCGCTTTCTGTTTCTTATTTCTTAAATGCTCTTTAGATTTCACCGCATCCCACAAAACCAATCATATAAAATATTGTCCTAAATCAAGTAAATGAATTGATTCCCCCCCCCCCCCTTCAAAAAATCTATGGATGGTCCATCTAAGTAGTAAGCATCTTCCATGAAAAGCAGCTATAACAAAAGCATAAGCAATATTGGTTGTGTCCAATCGATTCTCTAAGGTCACGTTTGCGAAAAGGGAAAAATGATGGAACATTAGGGATTTTTTTTTCTTTTAGTAATATATATATAAGTAAAATAATATTAAAAAAAGAATTATTAGTTCAATATTTTTTGAATTTTTTTCAAAGTATATAATAGTCCTTGAACTTTTAGAAATCACATGTTTAAACTCAAATTTTGAGTTTCTCATAATTTAATTTTGAATTAAGAAATTTTAAATTAAAAATCAAATGTTTCTAGAAACTACTTATTAGACTGGAAGTTTAAAATATTACAAGTTGGTCTCGAAATTCGATTTACAAATTTTGATAAAATTTTTCAAAATCTTCAAGAGTTAGGGTTTTATAAATTGGGAAATTTAAAATTGTGGTTTGCATTTTTGGGCTAAAATTGGGTTGTGACATGCCCGTGTTATTTTTAAGTTTTAGGGTTATTTAATTTTTAAGTCATGCCACCTTTTAGGAGTCTTTATTTAGTCTTTTAGGTTTAGATCTAATACAATTTAGTCTTATATAATTTTAATTTGATTGATTTTTAGCATGTAGGTTTAATTTTCTTTCAATTAGGTCCTAGATATTCGCTAATTAGTTGTTAGTTGAGCCTTAAAATTTAGTTTCTTTTGCATTTAAGTCACTATTTTGCATGTTTTTTTTAAATAAATTGAGCATATGATCAATTTCATTCAATCATGTCCCTTTTCACTAAATTAACAAGTAATTAAGCCTTTTCGATTTTGATTCTTAGTAATTTCAATTTAGGTAATTGTTTTTATTAAAAATACATGTTATTTATTCCAATTAATTATAATTGTTTGTATGCTTCTAAATTAAATTACTTTTGATTTGTTCAATTGTGCATATTGATAGGTTTTTTTTAATATTTTGAGCACTACGGAGTATGTGAGAAATGTGTGAATTGTTGTGATTATCATTACAGAAGAAAACATTCGTGACAATATATTTTGTCACTGTAATTAAAATATATAACTACAAAAACAATTTATCACAAAAAACATGAATCTTATCATTTGTTATGATAAACTTTTTCTGTAACAATAATTATAACTTATAGTTACAAAACTATGTGAAACTTTTGTGCCAAAAAATAGAGGGAAACATTTGTGACTATTCATTTTGTCACTATAATTAAAATATATAACAAGAAACATAATTTGTCACAAAAAAACTTGAATCTCATTATTTGTTGGGACAAAATTTTTTGTTATAATTATTAAAACTTGTAGTTACAAAACTTGTTACTATATGAATTCTTTTTGGAGCCAAAAAATGGAGGGAAACATTTGTGATAAAAATGGTAACAAATTATATTTTGTCACCATAGGTTACCCAAATTTTCTAATTTGTGACAAAATATTACGACGATGTTAGTTTTTGACACAATTGTATATGTTTTTCTAATTTAAAGTGATGCTTATTTATTTTGTCACAATAAAGTTACCACTAGTGACAAAATTAATTTTGTCAAAATTAAATTTGTCACAAGAATAGAAATTTCTTGTAGTGTACGTGATCGTGCTAGAGCATGGCTAAGTGGAGTGCCAGCTGGATCAATGGAGACTTGGACAGATCTATGCAAAAGTTTTCTGCCACGGTATAATCCACCCAATAGAAACACTCAGTTGAGAAATGATATTGCTTCTTTTCATCAAGCTGATGACGAATCCATGTATGAGTGTTGGGATGGATTCAAGGGATTATTGAGAAAGTGCACAAATCATGATTTTCATGACTGGACTCAAGTGGTTATGTTCTATAATGGGGTGAATGCTCCTACAAGGATGATGTTAGATGCTTCAGCAAATGGGACCTTGTTGGACAAATCACCGGAGGAAGTATTCAGCATTCTTGATAGGGTAGCCAACAATGATTACCAGTTTCCTACCACAAGGCTTGGAACGGGGAGGAGAACCCAAGTAGTTCGAGAGAATGTGTAACCCCTTAGCCCGACCTAGACGATTGACCTGAACTACGAAGATTACACGGGGGAAACCAAAGTCAACCCAAAAGTCAACCTTGATTAAGGACCTTTTTTTTTCCTTTTTTTACTTTTCTAGATGCACACTAAGCCTATCTGATTACTCAAGAAACATAGGAGAGAAAAGCACAACGATCGAAAATCATTTAAGGACTCAATTGCATGAATTACACTTTTAGAGACCAGAATGTAAATTTTGGAGAATATAAAGACTTTGCAGATTTTAAGTTTACCAATATGTAATTAGTCGAATTACATGCCTCTCTGTCAAATTTCAGCTTAAAAGAACATCCCAAGCTCAAGCAATTGCAATCACAACATTCAGGACTAAAATGTAAAGCTTGAAAACCTGAAACAATTCAAATGCACAGACCAACGGTCAACCGTTCCGGAACGCTAACCTTCGTACCGAAACGCCCGTATCAAAACGGTGTTCTTAACCTTCGTACCAAAACATCACCATACATGAGTTTTGCACTTCCTTGGATGTTCTTAACCTTCTTGCTGCCCAAAACACCTCAATTATCTGCATTATTGGTAAAGGATAGCGTAAGCATGTTTGCTTAGTGAGGCATGCTCTAAAGAAAGCCAACACAATAATGCATTAATCAAAACACTTGCTCAAAAGCCATTTTCAACAACTTGCTCATTCTATCTCATGCTTGAAAACCATTTCAAAGCAATTCTTCATTTGAAACCATATGTACCTCTATTCTATCTCATGCATTTTAACCAATGCAAATCTCATGGCAAAGCCATACACATGATAAATAAAAACAAAAGCACTTCATATCATAATCTCATATGCCTTTCTCATAGCATAAAACATCTCTTCATTTGGTACATGTGAATCAAATACATTTCCATATTTTATATTGGCATTTCACATCTCATCATTACTCGGATATGCAGATTAGCTTGACTCAAGGTCAAGTCCTACCCCAGTGGAATCTCTCATCACCGGAAAGCTTGGGTATTTCACCAAGTCCTACCCGATGGAATGCCCATCATCGGTTTCTCGTGGCGGTATTTCTCATCGCCAAAAAGCTTGGGTGTTTCACCAAGTCATACCCGATGGAATGCCCATCATCGGTCTCTCCCTTTGGATTGAATCCAAATAGCACGTACGATTTTTTAGTTTATAGTGCACTCTCATCCTATTGATCGATCAATTATATCCGGTAAGTATCTCATCTTCTATGCCAATATAGTATGTTAAAACATCATCTCACCTACTATTTTTCATGCAACATTTCTCAAATCTTTCTCATCTCATTTCAAAATCAAAACACATGCTTGCATTAAATCAAAATCTCAAAACTCATCAATGCAACATGATATCTCATGAAATCTCTTCAAGCATCATCTCATGCTACAAATCATGCATAAAAACAGTAGGAATTTGTCTATCTCGAAGCAAGAGCATGTAAAAGCATTTTTGGGGCAACAACCACATAATTGAGAGCAAATCTAGCCATACTTACTTCCGGACTTAGGAAGGTGTTTCAAACCTTTCCTAAATATCCAAACCTTGTTTCTTTGTCCCTCAAGGACTTCTAAAACCATTCCCAGTCACCGATTATGTTTCGCTTGCTCGCCGAAATGCTATCTAAGCTTCCGGCACTCCCGGATCAACACCAAAGGTGTCCGAAGATGTCTCCCCTGTTCATAACACATAAGAGCAGAGGATTAATGCAACATCATGCATTGAAATCATCAGCCACACATCTAAACCCGCTGCTCTACTCAAGAGCCTCATTTCGGCCACCAAAAACAATCGAAATCACCTCCAAACTCTTCCAAAACAAAGCCCAGCCAAGATCTATCACTTCTAATCATTTCTAAACATTAATCAACACCAAAAATCACCATAAACTCGTCCTTATACCTCCAACTATAACAAAACACCAAAATCACCCCAAAAACCACCATTCTAGCATGCAAAACTTAGGAATCCAAACCTATTCGGGATTTGTTTGATAAAATCTCATTTATATCATCAATTACCATCCAAAATACATTAGAAAACAACCTCAAAACAGAGCCTAACCAATAACCACGAAAATCATCAAGATCTCTCCAAGAATCTTGAGTTTTAACACAATTTCATGTTTCTAACATTAAAGCAACTCAAAAATCGTTAACAAAGGATTGATAACTTGGTAATTTCAGTAAAGAACTGATCATTAGAGGAGAAGGACGAAGCTTACCTCTAATGGCTGATTTCTCCTTGATTTGGGCAAGTTTTCTTGAAAATCCAAAGTGAAAACAAGAGGATTTGATGAGGAAAAGATTAGAAATCAAAAGGAGATTGAAATCTCATCAAAATGAATGAAAATCAGAGACTAATTGATGGAGGAAGTGTGTTTGTCTGAAAAGAAATTGAGAGAAAATGAAATGAGAGAAAACTAACGTAAGGTAGTTATAAAAAGCCAAAGAGAGTTTTTCTTTTTAATAATCCTTATTTCCCTTAATTAAAACATTAATAAAATCACCCAAAATAAAGAGAAAACTGATTTAAAACATTCTGGTAAAATTAGCTCCTTAAAGATTCAAAGTTTCAATCCTTTACAAAACAGTCACTATTCCACTTTTGCAAAAACTGCGATTTGGTCACTACACCGAATTGCAGTATTTCCAAATCTTATTTTGTAAAATTGTTTTCACCATAATCATACATATAATAAATGAGGATTTTTAGATATTTTCCATAATTTTAAAGTATCTCGAACTATGTGTTCCCTAAATCTCCCTTAAAGATTCAAACCGTTCTCGATCGTTTCGATTCAAACTCTAAAACATCTAGGCCCAAAATCGGGGCGTTACAACTCTCCCCCTTAAGAAATTTCGTCCTCAATATTTACTTGGAGAAAAAAGGTAAGGAAATTGCTTCTTCATGGTTTCCTTCCTTTCCCACGTGGCTTCCTCTACACCACGATATCTCCACAAGACTTTAACCAGCTCGATGGTCTTACCTCGGAGAACCTTACTATCCAAATCTAGAATCTCAATCGGTTCCTCATCATACGTCAAGTCCGGATTCAACTCAACCTCTTTCACATGCATAACATGCGACAGATCCGATCTATATCTCCGAAGCATGGATACATGAAACACATAATGTATCTTTTCTAACTCTTGAGGTAGTCTCAACTTGTAGGTGTTGGGTCACGTCGACACGCCCCGTGGCGCAGCGGAAAAATTAATCCGACGTAATCCAGCCAGGATCCATGTACAGGAACGAATCCGGGGTGAAAAGATGAAAAGTTACCTTTTAAAACACTAGAAACTGGAAAACTGATGGTATGTCAGAATAACCACGTCAAGTAAAACCGGAATCATCACAGGTTCGCAACGACCTCTACGGAGTCCATCCGAATAAAACGAACAAAGTTTCTGCCTCCCTAACACTTAGGGATAAATTTCGACAGGTTTGAACACCTTCCAAGGAGAAGTCGAAATCCCTCCAGGGATTCCTGAGGGAGTCTGAAATCGACCAGGAGTTCAACCGGGACTTGCAATCGAGACAGGGAACCCTCAGGGATTTTCCAGGGAGCAAGTAGAACACCAGAAAAATATCGAACAGCTTCTCAGAGAGCTTTCTGGGATATGTCGAATTCCAGTGGGGAATCCCTAGGGATGTTGTCGAAATCTTCAAGAGGAGGAAGAAGGATGATTTGGTTGCTAGCCCTTGTCCCTTTAAATAGTATTCAGAGACTTAATTCTAGTTGAATACCTTAAATCCAAGTTCAACCAAAAGTCATAGAATCTAATTCTACTTGAAATTGGTTTATATTAAATATACATTATATTTAATAATATTAAATGAAATATATATTTAATTATGTAGAATCTTGTTCTACATAAAACATGGATTTAAATATACATTATATTTAATCCAAATATATATTTTTATTATATAGAATCTCATTATATCTTTACTTAGATTTAAATATATTTAAATATATATTTTTAATTATGTGGAATCTAATTCTACATAAACTTGGAATTAAATATACATTATATAAATTCCAAATATATATTTAAATTTCTAGAATCTTATTCTATAATATTTAAGTCTCTAAATATTTTCCATACTCTAAATAATATTTGATAAATACAATATTTATCCAATACTATTCCCATTTAAGGGAGTTGCCGATTTCCCCTATCCCATAGGGGATTTTCGGCAACCTCCCTAAAATCGGGAGTATGGTTTCCAATTTTTGTTCGTTTCATTCGAAGGGTGTGACCCTTGTAGGTTCATGCAACGTTAGCAACAAAATTAGAATTGTTCTAATTTTACAAACAATGAGTGGCATCTAGCAATACATCATTGTTACCTAAGTTGCATGAAGTCATGGTTTGACTTTCCTAATTCCTGAATAAACTTCCTTTATGTATTTAATCCTTTTGTCCTTTATATCTTTGATGAACACAAGTAATGGGTTAGTCACACTTGCGTTGTCCATCTAGTGTTTCTTGATGTCTTGAGTAGATTATGATAAACGAATCTCTATGATATCTCATATCATAATATTCGAGCATGGCCATGCATTTTCTAATCTCACTCAATCAAGTGGCCGAAGATATTTCTCCCATTATGTAGGAGGGATAAATCCTTTCTTGATCAACCATATTTCACTACATATGTCATCATGTATCCAATCACCAGTCTTTATAATGTAGTTAGTTATGACACACGTTTGACTATGTCAAAATACGTAAATCTTTATGTTGAAATCATGTTGATCTCAAGTCTGAGGATTATACATATGTTTATCATGAGCAATGTTGTGACTGTCACATAATTACCCAAGAAACATGCTCATAGCGGGTCAATCCAGTATGTTGTTCTCTAACAAATACTTATGTGTTGATTTTGACATCTCTATGTCAATGACGACACTTGTTATCAATCAACCACATATTAGCCTTTATATATTATCACTGTCCATACCCGTAATAATATTTGACTAAGGATCCTATTTAACAATAATCGTATTATTGTATGGACATTATTATCCAATGGTTAGTTTGATAACATACCAAATGATAATAACGGTAATGGCATTACTTGATAAATCCAATAAAATAGTATGTCTATTCAATCATCATATGATTGGTCTTTGGGCATACTCCAACAATCTCCCACTAGCACTAAGACCAATCATTCTCGTATCTAATACGATATGGCTTAGTGTAACTGACATGCTTATGCTGTGTCAAAAGCTTTGTCAGGGAGTTGACAAAGTTATCAACTTTGTGTGTATGTTGCATACTTTCACATCTCCAAGATGTAAGAAGTTTAGAATATGTTTGGATTTATTGGTGAGATCTGGGTTTTATTTGCTTACGCAAAGGTTCCATCATAACAGAGTTATGTAGCATCTAATATGCTGGGAACAACCCTTAGTTCAGAAGTGAACCCTTTAGATCCAAACATCCTTCTTTATTGCTATGTCGATTGTAATACATTCAGCCTATGTTGTATAGTTACATAATGTATCATGTTGCTAACTCGCAGTATCTTTTATTAATGCAAAACAGATTGCGGTCTTTAGTTCCTTTTGATGAGTATGTCATCTACATACAATACTTAGAAAAGTAACAATGCTCCCACTAGCTCTTTTGAAACCAAGACTCCCCTTTGTTTCTATATAAACCAAACCTTTTGATTGTATCTTCTGAAATGAATATCCCAACTTCGAGAAGCTTGCCTTAGTCTACGGATAGATCTTTGTAGCTTACATACCTTCCAAGTGTTTACTGGAGTGACAAAACCTTATGGATGTGTCATGTACACATTTGTTTCAAGTTTTCTCTTAGGAAAGTGGTTTTGACATTCCTTTATTCGATTCCATAATCATCGTATGTAACTACTTGCAAGTGAGATTAAGATGGATTAAACATAGCTACAAGGAAGATGCTTTATCATAGTCTATACTATGAAGTTTGTAGAAAACTTTTAGCGACGAATCATCCTTTGTATGTTTTATCATCCATGTCGGTTTTTCCTTTTTGAAAATCTCATCCATACCTCTTAGGTTTTACCCTTTTAGGTAACCAAAGTCTATACTTGGTTTTAGACATGATTCCATCTCATATATCATGGCTCTTAGCCATTTCTCGAATTTTGGGCTCACCATTGCTTTCTGATAAGACATAGTCTTTATCTTGATCCGAAAAGAAGAATGTTTCCATGCACGGATAGTGAGAAATCCATATTTCTCAAGTATATGGTATTCTCTTAAGGATCAACACAATGGTTGTGTTTTGTTCCAATGTTCCTTGATCATTTGTGGAACATTCTCAATCTTTAGTTCATAAATTTGTTGTCTAAAATTTCTTCACATTCCAAATTCCATTTTTTCCTTTTGTGAGAGGTAATCTCTTTCGAGAGAAACTCTCGTTTGAGCAACAAACATTTTGTTCTCGTTGAAAAATGAAATCCCTTAGTGATAAGTATTCTCTTTCGAGATAAACTATCGTTTGAGCAACAAATATTTTGTTCTCGTTAAAGTTGAAGAAATAATATCCCTTTGTGAGAATTAATCTTTTTCAAGATAAACTCTCGTTTGAGAAACAAACACTTTGTTTTCATTAGGATAAACAACAAATGGAGTTTTTTTAAGGTTCGAACTTTGTAAACATTTTAACATGTAAGTAACCTTAAAACTTCAAAGGTATTCTAGAACAATTCTTAGTCCATATCTTATATGACGTTTCAAAAAAAACACGATTAAGTATGAGAGTTGTTTTTCTAGTGTGTAAAGAAGTCGAAAATGACTTGTTCTGAATCAAAACATGTCTAACATATTTGATTCTCTTTCAAAGACTTTTCGTTCCATTTGTGGGACTTAATTATGGGACAATCCCATATTCTTTGAAAGTTCATCAAACTTTAAATATTCTTGAATTTGATCTCATCAAATTACCTTAATACTTTTTATGAGTTTGAGATTAGTCATTTGTTTTATTTATCTTATAAATATTATTGATTTGGTTAGTTTAAAGATCATTGATTCGTTGTGCCATAAGAGATTAAAAGAATAACATTTATTTAAATAATCTCAAAATTAAAATATCTTGTCCTTACAAGATAACTAAAACTTAGGCACAAAATAGTAATCTTAAAAACTAAAACAAATCTATTTAAGCAAAAACACATGTCCTAATGGATGATGTAGCAACTCTTGCTTTATTTCCATTCGCAGGTCCATGTCTATTCTAATGCCTTCTCTTTAGAAGCCTCTGAGGTTGATGCCTCACTCGTTTTTTCTTTCTTGACTTCTTGTAGATGTGTGGGGCAGTTTCTCTTCCAATGTCCGGTCTTGCCGCAATGGAAACATTTTCCATCCTTCTTGATTCACTTCTTAGGTTTCAATGCCTCCTTTCCATTGGTTCTGGTCTTGCCATCACCTTTAGACTTTGCTGTCGATTTACCTTTCTTCTTGCCCTTGCGGACCATCAGAACATGTTTAGGCCCTACCTTCTTCAGGTTGATTTCAGCAGTTCTCAACATGCCGAGCAACTGTGGCAGCGTCTTGTTAATTTCATTCATATTGAAATTAAGGACGAACTGATTGAAACTATCCAGCAATGATTGCAGGATGACATCAGTAGCTAATTCGTCTTTCAGCGGAAAGCTGAGCTTCTCCAACGTTTGGATGTAGCCCATAATTTTGATGACGTGAGCTCCTACGGGAGATCCCTCACTCATCTTGCATTGAAACAAAGCTTTAGAGGTCTCGTACTTCTCTTGACGAGCTTGCCCTTCATAAATCTCCTTGAGATTTTGAATCATATCATAAGCTACCATGTCCTCATGTTGCTTCTGAAGCTCAGGGGTCACGGAGTCAAGCATAAGACAACCGACATCCAGCATGTCGTCCGTGTGTTTCTTAAACTTGTCTTTGTCAGCTCTGGAAGCAGTGGCAACTGGTTCATCAGGAACAGGTTCTTCAATGACATATTCCTTCTTTTCCTGTTTGAGAACAATTCTCAAATTGCGGAACCAGTCAAGGAAGTTTATGCCATTGAGCTTATCCTTCTCAAGGAAAGATCGCAGAGATAGAGTATTATTTGTCATTAATTCTACAACAAGGAAAATATGCTACATAAGTTTTACTAAATTTTAAAATTTATAGATAGGTCTTTACTATAAATTTACTCCCATTATTTTCTTCAAAATTAAAAACCCTCTGGTTTTAATTTCAAAAAACGTTTCGATAGTTTTTCAAGTGAGTGAGGATTCGTATTTCACCATTCCTAAATCAGCTTTGGCCAATCTTTTAGGAAATGGTTATTTAGGTAAGTAACACCTTACTAATTACATCTTATGTAATTCCTCATCTTTTGGCGAACAACTCTTGTTCTTTAAATCATCTTATGATTAACCAAAACTTTTAACCACTAGGTTTTCTAATCTTATTAGAACAACCCAGCTAAGTCAATACCAATATCTCAACCGGCGAATATCACTAGCTTATTCTTCGCGTTTAACTAAGATAGATAAATGTGACATTGCTTTGGCAAAGCTCGCATTATATCAATCGAAGCTTTAACGAGGGTAAATATTGGATGGTTAAAACATACTTAGAATTATAGTGATGGATTTACTTAATTATCTCATCATTTTAACATTGATCCTATCAGTAGAACTATGTTTAATCATGCTTATAAAACATCCATTGCATCACATACAAGGTAAATATAAGCGGTAAATAAATATGCAATGATTATAGCCCTTCTTAACCTAAGGTGACCCGTCCCAAGCCAATGGGAAGACCATTCTACTAAAGATAGAATCTGCTTCTGAAAAGTCCTGGTCCACCAGGGAAGGCCCACCACGCTGCTATGTTGGTCCTTGCTTTATCTCCATGAGTATTTACAATTTTAAGAAACTCGCGTTACATGCGAGGGAGTGAGATGAGAAGAAAAGTACAATAGAAGATAGAGAAAGGCACGACACGCATGCCGTATTTATAAAAACCAAAACTATAAAGGCTATGGGCTATAACCATGCAAAACAAACATCGTACAATCAAACATGCATTTCAAACATCGTGCGAATAAAGTAACGACGTGTATACGGAGTTTTAAACTAATTATCCCTATGTTGTGGTTAATGGGCCAAAGAAGGATCACGAGGTTTCATAAACCATTTGCGTTAACGAACAAATGCACCAGGTAGGTCAACATGAGAGAGAGGTGGCGCACTAGGCACACTTAAGTAACAGGTCTTTGATGATGCCAATCCTAGACATGCATTTTTCATAACGTCTAACCATAACTCTTATGGATTCACCGTGAAAGATAGTTTGATAACTTTTATCAAATTAGAAGCCCTTTCAGAGATTTCATAAATCTATGAAACTACGAACAACTACTTGTTCTCTAGACTAACTATTAGTCTCAACATGTTAACATTTAACATTGAAGCAACCTAACATAGTTATGATTAACTCTTAATTATTCAGTGATAATCGAAATAAGTCTTTATTAGGTGTGATACGATAAATGATGAATATCTAAATCGAATCAAACATCATGCATCTCATACATAAACATCACCCAAGAATTTAAGTCCGAATTCGTATGATACAAGTGGCTCTGATACTACTGTTGGGTCACGTCGGCATGCCCTGTGGCGCAGCGGAAAAATTAATCCAACGTAATCCAGCCAGGATCCATGTACAGGAACGAATCCGGGGTGAAAAGATGAAAAGTTACCTTTTAAAACTCAAGAAACTCGAAAACCGACGATATGTCGAAATAACCACGTCAAGTAAAACCGGAATCGTCACAGGTTCGCAACGACCTCTACAGAGTCCACCCGAACAAAACGAACAAAGTTTCCGCCTCCCTAACACATAGGGATAAATTTCGACAGGTTTGAACATCTTCCAGGGAGAAGTCGAAATCCCTCTAGGGATTCCTGAGGGAGTCTGAAATCGACCAGGAGTTCAACTGGGACTCTCAATCGAGCAAGGAAACCTTGAGGGATTTGCCAGGGAGCAAGTAGAACACCAGAAAAATATCGAACAGCTTCTCAGAGAGCTTTCTGGGATATGTCAAATTCCAGTGGGGAATCCCTAGGGATGTTGTCGAAATCTTTAAGAGGAGGAAGAGGGATGATTTGGTTGCTATCCCTTGTCCCTTTGTTGCGGTTAATGGGCCAAAGAAAGACCACGAGGTTTCATAAACCATTTGCGTTAACGAACAAATGCACCATGTAGGTCAACATGAAAAAGAGGTGGCGCACTAGGCACACTTAAGTACCAGGTCTTTGATGATGCCAATCCTAGACATGCATTTCTCATAACGTCTAACCATAACTCTTATGGATTCACCATGAAAGATAGTTTGATAACTTTTATCATATTAGAAGCCCTTTCAGAGATTTCATAAATCTATGAAACTACGAACAACTACTTGTTCTCTAGACTAACTATTAGTCTCAACATGTTAACATTTAACATTGAAGAAACCTAATATAGTTATGATTAACTCTTAATCATTCAGTGATAATCGAAATAAGTCTTTATTAGGTGTGATAAGATAAACGATAAATATCTAAATCGAATCAAACAGCATGCATCTCATACATAAACATCACCCAAGAATTTAAGTCTGAATTCGTATGATACAAGTGGCTCTAATACCACTGTTGGGTCACATCGGCACGCCTCGTGGCGCAGCGGAAAAATTAATCCAACGTAATCCAGCCAGGATCCATGTATAGGAACGAATCCGGGGTGAAAAGATGAAAAGTTACCTTTTAAAACTCTAGAAACTGGAAAACCGATGGTATGTCGGAATAACCACGTCAAGTAAAACCGGAATCGTCACAGGTTCGCAACGACCTCTACGGAGTCCACCCGAACAAAACGAACAAAGTTTCCGCCTCCCTAACACATAGGGATAAATTTCGACAGGTTTGAACACCTTCCAGGGAGAAGTCGAAATCCCTCTAGGGATTCCCGAGGGAGTCTAAAATCGACCAGGAGTTCAACTGGGACTTGCAATCGAGCAAGGGAACCTTCAAGGATTTGCTAGGGAGCAAGTAGAACACAAGAAAAAAATCGAACAGCTTTTCAAAGAGCTTTCTGGGATATGTCAAATTCTAGTGGGGAATCCCTAGGGATGTTGTCGAAATCTTCAAGAGGAGGAAGAGGGATGATTTGGTTGCTAGCCCTTGTCCCTTTCAATAGTATTCAGAGACTTAATTCTAGTTGAATTCCTTAAATCCAAGTTCAACCAAAATTCATAAAATCTAATTCTACTTGAAATTGGTTTATATTAAATATAAATTATATTTAATAATATTAAATGAAATATATATATATATATATAATTATGTAGAATCTTATTCTAAATAAAACATGGATTTAAATATACATTATATTTAATCCAAATATATATATTTTTATTATATAGAATCTTATTCTATCTTTACTTAGATTTAAATATATTTAAATATATATTTTTAATTATGTGGAATCTAATTCTACATAAACTTGGAATTAAATATACATTATATAAATTCCAAATATATATTTAAATTTCTAGAATCTTATTATATAATATTTATGTCTCTAAATATTTTCCATACTCTAAATAATATTTGATAAATACAATATTTATCCAATATTATTCCCATTTAAGGGAGTTGCCGATTTCCCCTATCTCATAGGGGATTTTCGGCAACCTCCCTAAAATAGGGAGTATGGTTTCCAATTTTTGTTCGTTTCATTCGAAGGGTGTGACCCTTGTAGGTTCATGCAACGTTAGCAGCAAAATTAGAACTGTTCTAATTTTACAAACAATGAGTGGCATCTAGCAATACATAATTGCTACCTAAGTTGCATGAAGTCATGGTTTGACTTTCCTAATTTCTGAATAAACTTCCTTTATGTATTTCATCCTTTTGTCCTTTATATCTTTGATGAACACAAGTCACGGGTTAGTCACACTTGCGTTGTCCATCTAGTGTTTCTTGATGTCTTGAGTAGATTATGATAAACGAATCTCTATGATATCTCATATCATAATATTCGAGCATGGCCATGCATTTTCTAATCTCACTCAATCAAGTGGCCGAAGATATTTCTCCCATTATGTAGGAGGGATAAATCCTTTCTTGATCAACCATATTTCACTACATAGGTCATCATGTATCCAATCACCAGTCTTTATAATGTAGTTAGTTACGACACACGTTTGACTATGTCAAAATACGTAAATTTTTATGTTGAAATCATGTTGATCTCAAGTCTGAGGATTATACATATGTTTATCATGAGCAATGTTGTGACTGTCACATAATTACTCAAGAAACATGCTCATGGCGGGTCAATCCAGTATGTTGTTCTCTAACAAATACTTATGCGTTGATTTTGACATCTCTATGTCAATGACGACACTTGTTATCAATCAACCACATATTAGCCTTTATATATTATCACTGTCCATACCCGTAATAATATTTGACTAAGGATCCTATTTAACAATAATCGTATTATTGTATGGACATTATTATCCAATGATTAGTTTGATGCACAGAAACATACCAAATGATAATAACGGCAATGCCATTTCTTGATAAATCTAGTAAAATGGTATGTCTATTCAATCATCATATGATTGGTCTTTGGGCATACTCCAACAGTAGGTAATAGGACCCACACGTTCTATCACCTCGTATGGTCCAATGTACCTTGGGCTCAACTTGCCCTTCCGGCCAAACCTCATCACCTTCTTCAAAGGTGAAACTTTCAAAAACACACGATCACCCACAACAAATTCTATCTCCTTACGCTTCAAATCCGCGTAAGACTTTTGCCGATCCAAGGCTGCCTTCAACCGCTAACAAATGAGCTTCACCTTCTCGGTGGTTCCTTTTAACAAAGCTGCCATCGAGACCAACTTTTGTCCCGTTTCAGCCCAACAAAGAGGAGTTCTGCACTTCCTCCCGTATAAATCTTCATAAGGTGCCATTTGAATACTTGCCTGGTAACTGTTATTATAAGCAAACTCCACCAAAGGCAAGTGCTTCTCCCAAGAGCCTTGAAATTCAATAACACAGCACCTCAACATATCCTCAAGCACCTAGATAACACGCTCAGACTGTCCATCCGTCTGCGGATGATAAGAAGTACTGAAATTCAGCCGCGTACCCAAAGCTTGATGCAAACACTCTCAAAACCTTGCGGTGAACCTCGGATCTCTATCTATTACTATATATTTTGGCACTCCATGCAACCGTACAATCTCAGCAATGTACAGCTCCGCAAGCTTATCCAAGGTGTACGTAGTATACACATGTAAGAAATGCGCACACTTCGTAAGGCGATCCACAATCACCCAAACAGAATCTTTCTTTGACGGTGATAAAGGCAAACCAGACAGAGAGTCCATCGTGATCCTCTCCCACTTCCATTCAGGAATCCTTAACGACTGCAACAATCCTGAAGGAAATTGATGTTCAGCCTTAACTCGCTGACAAACCATGCATTTACTGACATACTCAGCGACATCTTTCTTCAAACCCTCCCAATAGTACTCATCCTTCATATCACGCTACATCTTTGTACTACCATGGTGCATAGCAAAAGGACTACTTTGAGCTTCAGTCAGAATAGTGCGCCTCAACTCAACATCATTCGACACCACTATCCGACTCCCAAAACATAAAACACCATTATCATTGAAACAGAAATCCGATGGCTTACTCTCTGCAATATCCTGAACATTTGGCACTAAAGAATCATCCAACAATTGTTTTTCCTTTATCAACTGCACTAGAGATGGTTTCACTTGCAACTCAGCAACAAGACCACCATCCCGTGATATGCTCAAGCTAGCAAACATCGCTCTCAACTCCACCCCCACCTTCCTACTCAAAGCATCGTCCACAACATTGGCCTTCCCCGAATGATACTCGATCGTTAGATCGTAATCCTTAAGAACCTCCACCCAGCGTCGTTTCCTAAGATTCAACTCTTTCTGAGACATCAGATACTTCAAACTCTTATGATTCGTGTACACAGTACACTTCTCACCATAGAGATAATGTCTCCAAATTGTTAAAGCAAAAACCACTGCTGCTAGCTCAATATCATGTGCAGAATAGTTGCGCTCATGCACTTTCAATTGTCGCGATGCATAAGCCACTACCTTACCCTCTTGCATTAACACACACCCCAACCCAACATAAGATGCGTCACTAAACACCACAAACTCTTTCCCTAATTCAGGTTGAACCAAGATAGGAGCTTGCGTCAAAGCTGCTTTTATCTTCTCAAAAGCTTGTTGTCTAGCTTCCGTCCACTCATACTTGACATCCTTCTGCAACAACTTTGTCAAAGGGGCAGCAATCTTAGAAAATCCATCCACGGATTTCCTATAGTAATCTGCCAACCCAAGGAAACTACGAACCTCATGGAAAGATCTAGGAAGCTTCCAATTCATCACCGCCTCAATCTTCTGAGGATCAACTCGAATCCCTTCAGCCGAAACCACATGACCAAGGAAAACAACTTCCTTTAGCCAAAACTCACATTTGCTTAGCTTAGCATAAAGCTGATTTTCCAACAGCGCTTGCAAAACGATCCTCAAATGACCTACATGCTCCTCCTTAGTATGCGAGTACACAAGGATATCATCGATGAACACCACAACGAACTTGTCCAAGAATTCATGAAACACCCTATTCATCATATCCATGAAAGCAGCAGGAGCATTCGTCAATCCAAAAGGCATCACTAGAAATTAATAATGCCCATACCTCGTTCAAAAGGCTGTTTCCGGCACGTCCACATCCTTCACCTTTAACTGATAGTATCTTGACCTCAAATCTATCTTTGAAAACATAGCCACTCCTCGAAACTGATCAAAGAGATCATCGATCCTCAGCAAAGGATACTTGTTTTTGATGGTCAACTTATTCAGCTGACGATAATCAATGCACATCCTCATCGTGCCATCTTTATTTTTAACAAATAAGACCGGTGCACCCCAAGGTGACACACTAGGCCGAATAAAGCCTCGGTCAAGCAACTCCTGAAGTTGCGTCTTCAACTCCTTCAACTCTTTGGGTGCCATGCGATAAGGAGCAATGGACACCGGAGTTGTATTCTCGTACATCTCAATTCCAAATTCAACTTCTCGACTAGGCGACAAACTAGGTAATTCCTCCGGAAACACTCTAGGGAACTCACACACGGTCCTTATATCTTGTACGCGAACCTCCTTTGTACTAGGATTCATAACAAAGGCTAGATAAGCCTCACATCCTTGACGCAACATCCGGCTTGCTTCAAGCGTAGACACCACATTAGATAGAAACTTCACATTTTCTCCCACCACCACAACCTCATAATCATCCGCAAGTTTCAGCGAAACTTGCTTGCTTTCAAAATCCACAATGGCTATATGCTCAACAAGCCAATCCATGCCAAGAATTACGTCAAAACCATAGAATGGCAATTCCATAAGATCGACAAGAAACACATGATCTTGCACCATTAAGGGGCATCTTCTATACCACCTTCTTGTTACAACCGTCTCACCAAAGGAACTAGTCACACGCATACCCACATCCAAAGACTCAACAGGCAAACCAAGCATTTGAGCATGTTCACGCAATATGTACGAGTGTGTAGATCCAGAATCAATCAAAGAAAGTAATGACAAGGATTGCAAAGTAAAGGTACCTATGATCACGTCCGTGTCATTCCTCCCCTCTCGATGAGCGTACACTCGAGCCTGGCCACCACGCTCAGGTTGAACGGCCACCACATGTGCTACATTCCTTCCACCCTCATCTCTGCGCTGGAAATTACCACGGCTGCGCTCACGACCTCTCTGTGGTTCAACTGCTCTCACTGGAGCCTGACCTTTTCTCAACGGCTTAGAACAATCTTCCTTCATATTCCCTCGGTTACCACAGTTCCAACATGTACCCAGATTACCCCAACACTCACCAACATGTCTCCTACCACACCGGTTACACTCAGGAGTTCTCAAGAAAGCATTCGGTCCTTGCTGACCTCTTCCAGGGTTACAACCCCCACGTCTAGCATCACCATGTAGTCTCCTATCCTTATTCCTCTTATAGTGATCTCTACCAAGATCACGCTCCGCAGCTCGCTTCCCCGAGCTAGATCCTCCTGCTCGACTCACCAAACCCAGATTCAGCTTAATGTCCTTGGCTCGAGTGACCAAGACTTAGAAATCAGTATAATCGGCTACGAGCATATAGGTTTTCACATCCGCCACCATTTCGTAACAGAATCGTTCACATCTTTCTCGCTCACTAGGAATCAGCTCAGGTGCATATTGGCTTACGCATACAAATTGCACCTCATACTCAGCTATCGTCATGCTCCCTTGCACAAGGGACATGAATTCCCTCTTTTTCTCATCAAGGTAGCGAACTCCCAAATATTTTTCGCTTGAACGCATTCAAGAAGAATGTCCAAGTCACATCATCATCTTCCATTACCGCAATTATGGTCGTCCACCACGTATATGCATCACAATGCAACAGTGACACAATGCATCCCAACTTCTGAACATTGTTGCAATTCATCTGTCCAAGTATCCTCTTGGTGCTTTCCAACCAAGACTCGAAACCTTCCGGGGTCAAACCTCTAAACTCAGTCCCTCCTAGACTGCAGAGACGCTCCAATGGCTATCTCACATTAGCACCATCCTGAGGTGCAACTCCATGAGCTCCAGCTACTGTTGCCTAGAAAGCCCCAGCAATAGCTTGTATCAAAACAGACATATCAGGAGCAGCTTGCCCCTGAACTCCCTCAGGTCTAGCAACCCCAGCACCAACTCCAGCAGCATCAACCCCAGCTCCACCACCACCAGGTGGTCCAATAGGGGGAGGAGGAGGTAGATCCTCAGCACTCTCCATATTCTCGTTCTCATCCGTAGAACGGGTGTTGATTCTAAGCTCTCTATGTGGCCCCATAATAAAATAATGCAACTGACAAAATACAATAAATCCAATTAGACATAGTAAGGTAAGTAATCCAATTACTCAAGCTCATTTTTTAAAACAATTCTTCTCATTAGTAATGATATGGCAATGGGATCCCCAACTATACCCCAAACACAGCATAGCATCACAATTCCATCTCAACAGAACCATGCATCAATAACTACACATCATGCTTTCATTGCAAAATCACAAACATACATAACTACATACAATCACCATCTACCAAGCCCCAATTATTCGCAAACCAAGCTCTGATACCAAAAAATGTATCCATCTTAGCCCGGCCTAGATAATTGACCCGAACTACGAAGATTACACGGGGAAAACCAAAGTCAACTCGAAAGTCAACCTTTATTAATGACCCTTTTTTTCCTTTTTAACTTTTCTAGATGCACACTAAGCTTATGTGATTACTTAAGAAACATGGGAGAGAAAAGCACAGCAATCAGAAATCATTTAAGGACTCAATTGCATGAATTACACTTTTAGGGACCAGAATGTAAATTTTGGAAAATATAAGGACTTTGCAGATTTTAAGTTTACCAATATGTAATTAGTCGAATTGCATGCCTCTCTGTCAAATTTCAGCTTAAAAGGACATCCCAAGGTCAAGCAATTTCAAGCACAACATTCAGGACTAAAATGGAAAGCTTGAAAACCTAAAACAATTCAAATGCACAGACCAACGGTCAACCGTTCCGGAACGCTGACCTTCGTACCGAAACGCCTGTATCGAAACGGTGTTGACTGTTTCAGAACTCGGGTGCGTTCCGAGACCAGTATCGGAACAGGCCTCTCTAGTAGCCAAAGTGTTCCGAAACACCTTCATCCGTTCCGAAACACTATGGCCATTTCAGGCCCCTATTTCAAAACAGATAAGGGTGTTTCAATACACCCTGCCCTGCAACAGCATTAATTGCTGGTTTTTCACACCTTAATTCTATCAAACATGCTCCAATACATTCCCTAACATACCATCAATTAGATTAAACATTAGAGAACATGTTTGACAAGCTTAAGCTAAAGCATGGCATCAAACACATGAACATTCAAACTAAAGGCGTGCTTCCTAGTCACAAAACCAAATATAAACTTCAATTCTCAAGCAAACCATATAAGACCAATTACAACCTTCAAAAGCCAACACAAACATGCCACAAACTTAGGGAGTTCAAAACACATCTCCCAAATACAATCTTGGAGCCCCATTGCCAAATATCAAAACTAAAGTATGTAAAACATCACCATACATGAGCTTTGCACTTCCTTGGATGTTCTTAACCTTCTTGCTGCCCAAAAAACCTAAATTATCTGCATTATTATTGGTAAAAGAGAGCGTAAGCATGTTTGCTTAGTGAGGCATTCTCTAAAGAAAACCAACACAATAATGCATTAATCAAAACACTTGCTCAAAAGCCATTTTCAACAACATGCTCATTCTATCTCATGCTTGAAAGCCATTTCAAAGCAATTCTTCATTTGAAACCACATGTACCTCTATTCTATCTCATGCATTTTAACCAATGCAAATCTCATGGCAAAGTCATACACATGATAAATGAAAACAAAAGCACTTCATATCATAATCTCATATGCATTTCTTAAAGCATAAAACATCTCTTCATTTGGTACATGTGAATCAAATACATTTCCATATTTTATATTGGCATTTCACATCTCATCATTACTCAGATATGCGGATTAGCTTGACTCAAGGTCAAGTCCCACCCCGGTGGAATCTCTCGTCACCAGAAAGCTTGGGTATTTCACCAAGTCCTACCCGATGGAATGCCCATCATCGATTTCTCATGGTTGTATCTCTCATCGCCAAAAAGCTTGGGTGTTTCACCAAGTCCTACCCGATGGAATGCCCATCATCGGTCTCTCCCTTTGGATTGAATCCAAAGAGCAGGTATGAATTTTTAGTTTATAGTGCACTCCCATCCTATTGATCGATCAATTATATATGGTAAGTATCTCATCTTCTATGCCAATATATTATGTCAAAACATCATCTCACCTACTGTTTTTCATGCAACATTTCTCAAATCTTTCTCATCTCATTTCAAAATCAAAACACATGCTTGCATTAAATCAAAATCTCAAAAATCATCAATGCAACATGCTATCTTATGAAATCTCTTCAAGCATCATCTCATGCTACAAATCATGCATAAAAACAGTAGGAATTTGTCTATCTCAAAGCAAGAACATGTAAAAGCATTTTTGGGGCAACAACCACATAATTGAGAGCAAATCTAGCCATACTTACTTCCAGACTTATGAAGGTGTTTCAAACCTTTCTTAAATCTCCAAACCTTGTTTCTATGTCCCTCAAAGACTTCTAAAACCATTCGCACTCACTGATTACGTTTCGCTTGCTCGCTGAAATGCTATCTAAGCTCCCGGCACTTCCGGATCAACACCAAAGGTGTCCGAAGATGTCTCCCCTGTTCATAACACAAAAGAGCAGAGGATTAATGCATCATCGTGCATTGAAATCATCAGCCACACATTTAAACCCACTGCTCTACTCAAGAGCCTCATTTCGGCCACCAAAAACAACCAAAATCACCTCCAAACTCTTCCAAAACAAAGCCCAGCCAAGATCTATCACTTCTAATCATTTCTTAACATCAATCAACACCAAAAATCACCATAAACTCGTCCTTATACCTCCAGCTATAACAGAACACCAAAACCACCCCAAAAACCACCATTCTAGCATGCAAAACTTAGGAATCCAAACCTATTCGGGATTTGTTTGATAAAATCTCATTTATATCATCAATTACCATCCAAAATACATTAGAGAAGAACCTCAAAATTGATTCTAACCAATAACCACGAAAATCATCAAGATCTCTCTAAGAATCTTGAGTTTTAACACAATTTCATGTCTCTAACATTAAAGCAACTCAAAAATCATTAACAAAGGATTGATAACTTGGGAATTTCAGTAAAGAACTGATCATTATAGGAGAAGGACGAAGCTTACCTCTAATGGCTGATTTCTTCTTGATATTGGCAAGTTTTCTTGAAAATCCAAAGTGAAAACAAGAGGATTTGATAAGGAAAAGATTAGAAATCAAAAGGAGATTGAAATCT
Organism: Hibiscus tridactylites; assembly: GCA_958450335.1. Lineage (NCBI taxonomy): Eukaryota > Viridiplantae > Streptophyta > Magnoliopsida > Malvales > Malvaceae > Hibiscus > Hibiscus tridactylites. Next base: position 68,714,211 of record OY288273.1, read on the forward strand.
CATCAAAATGAATGAAAATCAGAGACTAATTGATGGAGGAAATGTGTTTGGCTGAAAAGAAATTGAGAGAAAATGAAATGAGAGAAAACTAACGTAAGGTAGTTATGAAAAGTCAAAGATAGTTTTTATTTTTAATAATCCTTATTTCCCTTAATTAAAACATTAATAAAATCACCCAAAATAAAGAGAAATCTGATTAAAAACATTTTGGTAAAATTAGCTCCTTAAAGATTCAATCCTTTACAAAACAATCACTATTTCACTTTTGCAAAAACTACAATTTGGTCACTACACCAAAATGTAGTATTTCCAAACCTTATTTTGTAAAATTGTTTTCACCATAATCATTCATATAATAAATGAGGATTTTTAGATATCTTTTCCATAATTTTAAAGCATCCCGAACTAGGTGTTCCCTAAATCTCCCTTAAAGATTCGAACCGTTCTCGATCGGTCCGATTCAAACTCTAAAACATCTAGGCCCAAAATCAGGGCGTCACAGAATGATACTGATGACTCGGTAGCCACCCAGTTAGCTTCTATCACAAATATGCTAAAGAACCTCCAACGTCCCAACGAAGTCAAGGAAGTGAAGTATGCAACCTCATGTCTCAGATGCGATGGCAATCACCATTTGAGTGAATGCCCTGACAATCAAGAGTCAGCCAACTATGTGGGGAATTATAACCGCAACAACATCTTGAGAAGTGTAAACACTATACTGCATATAAGAAGAGTTTGGGAAATGATGGAGAAGAACCAGAACATTATGTTTATGACCAAAAAGTCTACAGAGAGTTGGTAGCTACATCAATTATAAAGCATGGATATGCTTTTTCTTGGGTTGAACATGAAGGTAACAGGAGAATTCATACTTATTTGAACAATCAGGTTAGAACTATATGTAAAAACACTGCAAAAGCTGATTGTTTGAAAATGCATAAAAGTTTGAAAATTAACTTGAAAGAAACTCTTCGTAATGTTTCTGGTCGTATTTCTTTGACATGTGATATGTGGACATCTTGCCAAAATGAGGGATATTTGTGTTTGACTGCTCATTATATAGATGCTAATTGGAAGTTAAATAGTAGAGTGTTGAACTTCTGTCACATTGATTCACCGCACACCGGAAGTACTATGTATACTGTTTTACTAGACTTGCTTCAGGATTGAGGTATTGACTATAAGATTTTTTCCATAACGTTGGACAATGCATCTAGTAATGATATAATGCAAGACTATTTGAAGGACACTTTTAATGCACGAGGAGCTTTATTATGTAGAGGAGCATACTTTCATGTTCGATGTGCTGCACATGTATTAAATCTTATTGTTAAGGATGGACTTAAGGTCATTGAGAATATTGTTGCCAAGATAAGAAACTGTGTGAAATATATTAAAATGGTCAAAATCAAGAAAAGTTACTTTTCGACATAGTGTGAAATTAGTCAAGATACAAGAAACTAAAGCATTGTGGCTTGATGTGCCTACAAGATGGAACTCTACATATATAATGCTTGATAGGGCTATTTTGTATCGTGAAGCTTTTAAGCAAATGGCTGTTGTTTATTCTTCTTTCCACCATTGTCCAAACACTGAAGAGTGAGAAATGCTTGAGAAAATTCGAGATATTTTAGAACCTTTTTATGATATAACTATGATGTTTTCAGGAAGTGATTATCCTACAGCAAATTTGTATTTTGGAAATGTTTGGAGAATTTTTATGTTGTTGAGAGAGTTGACGAAAAGCAATGACACAATTTTAAAAAGCACAGCAATAGAAATGAAGAAAAAGTTTGATAAGTATTGGTTCAATTCAAGTGAGGATGACTATAGCATGTTATTTGCCTTTGGGGTAATTCTTGATCCTCGTTACAAGTTGTCTTTTCTCAAGTATTGTTATGAAATGATGTTTGAAGATGAGATAGAAGCTAGTTTGAAGATTAATGATGTTCGTTTTAAGTTAGGTATGCTATTTAAAGAATATTTTTCAGTCTCACATGGAACATCGGACTCAAACTTCAATTTCATGAGCACTTCATCTAGCGATCACAAACGCAAATTTGACCTTTTTGAAGTAAGTTTCTTGTTTTTTAATTATATGTTGTTTTGTATTTTTTTGTGTATTTTTTGATCGATAAGCGTATGATTTTATTCGAAGAAGAGAATCATACAACCCCCCATATGCCTCCTTAAAAAACCTCCCTAACCTAAATTGGAGGAAAAAGAGTGCATCATGGGAGGAAAATCACAAGGACATACCCCAATACTGGCCAATAAAACCCTTACAAAATCATCCCGTCATCCGCAGTAGCATAAAGCCACGACACTCTATCCACCCCCCCTTTAGCTAACGCATCGGCGAAAGAATTCGCCTCACGGAAAGCATGATGAAAACATACACAACGAAGCTGTAAACATGCATAATCAATCTCACGAAACAGCCCTCTAGACCTCCATGGTCGTTTTTCCTTGTGCAACACCCAAGATAAAGCTATTCGCGAATCAGATTCGATAATAAACGAACCCTCCTCCTTCCATCGTGAGTCGGCCAGCAGACGAACCGCATACCAAATTGCCCAAACCTCAGCTTCATTCGATTCCATACACCCCAAAGGTCCCGAAAAAACAGCCAACACCACCCCCCTCGCATCCCGTAACACACCCCCACATCCCGCCATACCTGGCTTTCCCCGTGCCGCACCATCCACGTTAAACTTTAGAGCACCTTCTATCGGTGGGCACCAATGTATTCCTACTCTAGGCTTCACTGTGCTCGACGGCAAACACATCACCGGCTGCTCCCACCAAGCAGACTCGGATAGAACCTCACCATGGGCTGAGAATTTAAGCCAATAGAACGACCTAAGCTTGATAAGGAATAGCAACTCATTGACATCCAAGTGTTTCTGATTGAATATGACTTCATTCCGCGCAAGCCATAAAGGCCACAGTACCGCTGTGCAACCAACCCTCCACCACGCTCTCCCTTCTCCCGACAGCACCCCACTAAAACATATATATGTATTTTTTATATCATATAATTTTTGTAATCCGTATTTTTTTAATTTTTCATTCATTTGTATTTTTTTCTATTTTCTATTTGATTAGTTCTATTTTGTTTCTTATTATTTATTTTATGTATTTTTAGGATTATGACAAGAGAGAAGCCACATCTTCCTGTGTAAAGTCACAATTGGATATTTACTTAGACGATCCTAAAATGGATAGGAAAGTGGAGCTTGACATCCTTAATTTTTTGAAGGAAAATGAGCATCGGTATGGAGAACTTTCTCATCTTGCTAGGGATATTTTGACTGTTCCCCTCACAACTGTTGCATCAGAATCGACTTTTAGCATATGAGGTCGAATTTTGAATAAGTGGAGAAGTTCTTATATTCCTGAAAATGTGGAGGCTTTGATAACAACTCGAAGTTGGTTGTTCGGTTATGAATGTAAGTTTTTTATTTTTTAATTTAGTTTTTGATTCTCTATAGTAATACTTGTTTACTACGCCAACTTCTTGAACTATTAGTATATTGTATTTGTTTATTTTAACTTAAATATTATATTGTTTAATTTTTTTGTTTCACTAGTAAACAAATTAACTTCTTGTTATTATTTATGCAGCTACGGAAGATGAAGAGTTTGTCGTCTCTTCTGTGGATTTGAATGAAAAGAAGTCTAACCGTTGATGCATGTGTTATTTGTGTCTACTCAATGTAATTGAGTTTCATATGTAAGAATAGTTGAGTTTAGATATTTAACTTTATTTGCAGCTAAATGTCACTTTTGAATGAGAACTTTTTATTTAAGACTTGTGCCTTATGTTAGTTGTGTTTTTCAAACTCTTTATCATTTTACCAAACATATATATGTAAGAATGCTTGTAATCTACTAGGATCATGTTGATCAAACCATTTGAGTCATGTTTGTTTTGTGTGTGTGGAACTAGTTTTTTCAATGCATGGACTAGTGATGCAATTAAAGGTTGTCCCTATAAATTGGTCTATTATGTATCCATTCCTTTTAATGCAATCTTTTTGACATTTTTTTCTTTGTAAATGTAAGATTAAATATTGGGAGAGAAAATAGTACATTGAAACTCTAAATTTAAAAATTAGTTTATTTAATTAATATTGAAACGTAAAATAACATAAAATGTTATTATACCACAACTTTGACAAGAGGAACAGTCTCTTCCATGGTATAGTATAAAAAGATAATAAAACATACTTCATTTTATTATTTATTATATTGTTAAAAATATATATTCGGGTTAAAATTGGGTCAAAATCGGGTTAAAATCGGGTCGATATTCGGTTCAGCTTTCGGTTCGGGTCAAATCGGTTCGGGTCCATTCGGTTCGGTTCCATTTCAGTTTAACAAAAAATTTCGGTTCGGTTCGGTTTATTTCGAGTTTCGGGTCAACTTCGATCATCATGTTCGGGTCAAAATCGGGTTTCGGTTCGGGTTTCGGGTCTCGGGTCAAGTTTGCCAGGTCTATGTATAGGTATGTTCCTAAAAAACGGTTGCAGAAAATCTTACCATAATTTAAATAAGATTTTCTACAAAATATGGTAAGTGTATGAGTATTTATAGAAGATTTGTAGGGGTAAAATTAGGGTTCGACACCAAAAATATTATCGATATTTAGTTTCGAGTTCTGAACCTAAAATACTACCGATATCATTTTGGTGTTCGGTACCTAAAATGTTACTGATAATCAGTTTGGGGTTTGGGAACTAAAATGTTATCGGTATTCATGTTTGGGGTTTGGCACCTAAAGTGTTACTGGTATCCAGTTTGGGGTTTGACACCTAAAATGTTATCGATAATCACTTTGGCGTTCGACACCTAAAATGTTAATGAAATTTAATTGGGGTTCGACACCTAAAATGTTACCCAAAATGAGTTTCAGGTTAGACACCTAAAATGTTACTGAAATTCAGTTTAGGGTTCGGTACTTAAAATGTTACCACAACGAATTTGGGGTTTGTGACATATAATGTTACCAAAAATTAGTTTTGCATTCTGAATCTAAAATGTTACGAAAATTAGTTTGGGGTCCGGACCCTAAAATATTAATGAAATTCAATTTCGGGGTCGACACCTAAAATGTTACCTACATTCAGTTGACTCTAAAATGTTAATGAAATTCAGTTTCGGGGTCCGCACCTAAAATGTTACCTACATTTAGTTTGACTCTAAAATGTTAATGAAATTCAATTTCGAGATGGGCACCTAAAATTTTACCTACATTCAGTTTGGGCGTTAGGGAACCTAAATTATTACCGAGATATTAAAATTTTTAAGTTGAGTAAAACATTTTATTCGTCACCTAAAATATTACCAAAAAGTAGTTTGAGTGGTTAGAAATCCTAAAATATTACGAACATATTTCACTTTCTAAGTTCAAAAGGAAACATTTAACTCGTGACTTAAAATGTTAGAAAACAGTTTTGGGATAAAATATTTCATTAGCCAACTGAAAATGTTAACCGAAACGGTTAGTAACCTGTAATTGAGAAAACAAGTATCGTTGTATAGTAGCCGCATTTTAACCAGCCGCACAGCAGACTTACCCGAAAAAGTGTGACAATCAATTTTTTAAACTATTTCACACAAATTGAAACATACAGCCAAAATTATGATATAATTCCCACTTGTCTTTTCAAGCCCTCCTCAACTTTTTAAATTTCATACATTTGGTTTCAAAATTTTTAGTTATTATGAATTATATTTTAATTTTTTTAACCTTAATGCGTTATGTCCACCTGAAATTTTAAGATATTATATGTACCCACGCTCAAAAATATTTTTAAATTTGTCATTGACTGTATTTATACTTGAAAAGACGATTTTCCTAATACCTCCAAATAAAGAGTGTTCATTGTCGGATATCGGATCCGAGCTGATTTTTTCGAATATCTAATTTTTCGGATAGATGATATAGTAATCCGCATTGGATCCAAAAATTAGGATATATGAATATTCAAATATCAAATATTCAGATATCTGATTATCCGAAAATGTAATTTGATTTTACTATTTTATCAAATTTTAAAGTCATTTTTGTGAAAATTTTAAAATTACAGATATAACGAACAACAAATTGCTGAATATAATAAAATTTGTATCTATAAAAATTGATTTTTTTTAATTTTCAAATATAACAATCATTAATTTATTAAATATGACAAGATTAATATTCATAAAATTATATTCAAAAATTTGAAATATTGTGATTCATATTCAATCCGAAAAATATAAAATCGAATCAAATATTTAGTTTAAAAATAAAAATCAAATCAAATATCTAAATTTTCAGATTGGTTATATTTTTTAACATCAGCGCTTTTTAAAACAAAATTACAACTACTCTAGAATAGACCGAATGCAATTCAAACCCACACCCCCAACAAAAATACCAAATCTAATAAAATTGAGCCCAAACCCAGGCACTAACATCAAAGATCCATCTGGAAAATGACGAATAATTAGACTACCATTTCACACAAATTGGAACGTACAGCTGATGAAATAATCCCCACTTGCAAGTTCCTAGATTTCTATATGAAAAATAAATAAAAAGTTATATTCTTGCAAAATTTTGCACAAAATCATTTACAGCTCAACACACTGTTTATGACAAACTTAAGAAGACGGATGCTGGCGGATTCGGATGCAGATGTAGACGACATGGTTTGTAGATGATCCACAATCTGAGAGACCTGTCTAAAGATGGGTAGGACATGCATGGCAATTGTTGGATCTGAGGGGACTATGGCCACAGCTACATCAGTCATCCATGCCAGCTTTTTACTTGTTTCCTTGTTGATATCACAAGCCAGTTGCTGGAAAAGAGCTAGCAATACTCCTTGGCTCAGCGGGCATGGTTTCATCGACAATATCCCTTGCAGATCGACCTGGTGAATTCAATTCAGTCAGTTCAGGGCCTCAAACTAGAGCTTTCTTCATGTGCAACCAAGGGTTGCGTGGAAAATAATATTGTCATCACAGATAAGAGTGGGTACGTTCATTCATCCATTGTTAACTTACCAGGGAACACAACCAGGAAACTTTGGAGACATCACTTCTATGAAGCGCTGCGGTGAATGCTTCATCATATTTCTTCCCAGCAATCATTCTTTCCAACTCTTTCATTGGATCCATATGCGCAACCGGCTGCTACAAAAAAACATATATCAGTTGGTGTGAGATAGATCAACATGAATAGTGACTATTATACATAAAAGAATACATTAGTCCTCGCATCAGATATTCTCTTTTTTCTATTTCCCGAGAGTTATGGGAAAGAAACAGAGAAAGCAAGCAAGCATACCATCTCATGCAGATGAACCAACGGTCCATTACTCGATTGTGTCACCAAGGGATTTCCTGCATTAGAGTTGGCACCTGCAGCTGCCATAGCTAGAAGTTTCCGTTGTCCACTTGCCAATTCTCCACTTAAAGTTTGTGTGATTGAAGCTGCAGAATTAATAGCATCCTGCAAACAGAAAGCAGGTCATCTTAAAATACTCGATTGTACCAGCCAAGTCTATAAACATAAATGTAAAAATCTTCTTAAATTTCATCATATTGGATATCATTAAAACTGGCTGCCGACAGCTGTATAATCATCCATTAATGAAGTTCTTGGGAACAAACAAATCTAGTAACCTAAAACCCAATACTTCACCTAATATTAAAGGTCATCCTTCTATGGTTCAATTCTATGCGTGTCAATGTAAAAGCATGGGGCTATGATACTATATTCTTAAAAATCCCCCATACAAGCACGAATCCCAATATTGGGCATAAGTATCTACCTTCAGAACTTATCTTGGTAGTTTACAAGGTTAATCAGTCAATCTACAGCTATCAAAAAAAAAATGGTAATAATACTGTCCTGCAACTTATTCTAGAAAAGACAAGTCAGCAACTTTTATTAAGATTGGTAAAGACCATTAAAGCTGAGAAAAATATTCAATTAAATTTGTTGATAGTTCTTTTTTCAAAAATATTGTTCATATTTATGCTACCAAGAAAGCTCACCTTTGACATTTTTAACACATTAAAGTGTGAATTATATCATGATCAAGAAACCACCAAACTGTCACTAATATACCATACCTGTAGAGCAGTGGCAACGGAAGAATGTGATTTTTCAAATTGCTGCTGGGCAGTAGCTGTGTGTTCTCTTAGCCCTTTCTGAAATGTGACATCAATTTGCTCAAACATGGATTTGCATGACATCTCAAACGCTGGAATAACATAAGTTTCCAAGCTAGACCTCAGTGCATCCTGCAGACAAACCCAACATTTCTCTAATCAGCAGAACATTATCCGAGTCCAAATCGGATGATAAATGTACATTCATTCCAACCAAAAAGAAAACGGTCAGCAAAATGTCAACAGGGAGGATAACCAATAGAGATGGATATCTAAAAAAGATTGAATTTAGAGACATAAAAAAAACCATAAGAAATAACCATATAACTCGGCATAGTTATAGGACATTCATGTGAGGGGTTATATAGTTAAATAGCTATCTTCAGGAGACACTGACAAGGTCTCTCTATTCCATCCCCCACTCCCACCCCCAAAACAGAAAAAAAAAAATCAGAGCAGTGTAAGTTAAACCACCTGCGTCAACATAAAGTAGAGGGAAAATAGGAACAAAAAATTTCATGTGGAATAGGACCTAGTGATTCTACCAATCAATAAAGGAAGCTTCTCCATTTAGTAGGGTACAACTCATCAATTGAATTTGGTGATATTGGACAATACAGGTAATTGCATTTTACAATAAAGGTATAAAGCCCCATGAAAGATTGTGAATTTGATATAGAACTGCCCTTGAGACATTTGAATGCTTATTGTCAAAGAAGAATACAATCACCAATCTCACCGATTAAATTCTTATAAATGAACCTTTATCTTCTAGATATAAGTTATCTGTCCTTATCAAGCTCCAAAAGGGAGGAAGAGAAATGCATGGAAAGGTCAAATATATTCAATAAAGAAAAACAACTAACATAGGTATAAAAAAGAGGATACAAAAAGAAATCACCTGAAGTGCTTGCTTTCCAGAAGTTTGAAATTGTGCCTGGATTTGCCTGGCCAACGTCACTTCAAGCTTTGAACTGACCGACTTGTCTAAATGATTCACTGCCTTCTCTCCAACTCCTTTCTGCAAAATACCCAATTAAAATCCCCATAATATAACTACCACAGGATTAGTCACATAAGGGAATTATATACCAAATTTTACCACATTTAGGGGAGAAAATTCACTAGCATAGAATGAAGCCGATTGATGAAAGAAATCCTCCACAGCAACAAACAGTGTAGGAACATTTGAGGCATCATCTAATTTTACCCAGAAACAAAGTAAAAGACCGGACAAGATAGAAGGAAATCTTTACAGTATATTTTCAGTAATAAGATCAGATGTGTTAAAACAAGATAAATTACTATTTAGCATGTGTTTTTTTTTAAAATAAAATTTGAAATTTAGCTTTTTTAAAAAAAGAAGAAAAAATCACTAGTTTCATCAAATTCAAGAGACAACAATACATAAAATATGAACTTTTTCCTATAAATGTAACATTGACCCAAGCCAAGAGGCAACTGTTAACATCATAATGGTGATTCTGTCCAAATAAATGAACACCTTACTCATATAGAACACCAGCCAATCTGATGTAACTATAATTTGACCCTTTTTTATTTACCTGGAATGACTCTGTAATGGCAGAAGATATACTTTTCTCCAGAGTGGGACTAATAGCCCGAGCAACCACAGGACCAACTGCAGCTGTTTCTTTCTTCAAGGATTTCTCAAACATGGCTGGCAAGTCCTTGTTAATACAGTTGGTGGTCAAATTAGTTATCTGCTGCATGCGGTCTCTTTCTGATTTCTCTTGTTTTGCATTTCCATCTTGGAAACGAGCCCACAAAGCATCTGTATTTGCCTTTACAGCTTTTTCAATGCTCCTGCCCAAGGATGCTTCCAGTCTTTTCCCTTCTCTGTTAATTGGAGCAGAGACAATTGCGTTCATCTGCTTCTGCATTTCCTTCTGCACGCTAAGGGACTGCATGGTGCAACAAAATCATTATATTAAGATTATATCACTAATGTTAACACACACAAACACGAGTGATTCTTAAACTTATTTCTAAAAGAGTACTTTCTTCAAAAAGTTGTCTATAGTATTTTTTCAAAAAATGACCTGTTCAAGCATATCCTGCATGGCTAGCAATTGGGGGAAAGTAGCATCAGCTGACAGAGCCCTGGAACTGCACCCTGGTTCATTACATGAATCTGTGGAATTATACGGGCTCGCTGAAGGGGAAGATTGAATAGATACTTGAGAAGTTTTCTTCTTCTGCTTTTTCCCTTTAGCAGAATCAAGAGATGGAGAAACAGAGACGGCAGTATCTGTTTCACCAATCTTTGGAGAGGAATCTTTAATCACATTCTGGTCATCTCCATCTCCAGCATTAGTAATTCTATCTGTTTGAACTGAAACACCAATAGGATTAGCTTGTAGAGCTCCCTCAACACAATAACTTTCTACACAGAAATCTACATCCGATGCCTGGGAGTAAAAGGCCTTTTCTTTGTTATTTGTAACAGTAATATGAGAGCCTTGTTGAAATTCGGTTTCATTAGTATGCGAAAATCTTGTCTCACCAAGAACTTTGTCATCTACCTCTATTCTTTCAGCATCATTCTTGACCACATCCTCGGCTGTTGCCTGCCCCTCATTAATAAGCTGACTAACCTGAGCACTCTCTGTCGACAAAGATACATTAGACAATATCTCTGATGGTGTTACCAGATGGGTTGGATGTTTGAACACATTATGAGGATCAGGAACAGTTGAAATGTCGTTTTGGGCAACATCTTCACTTTTCTTCAAGTGATCACCTGAGTAAGGCATTTCAAACTTATTCTCTTGGACTGTATCTACTTTGTGGTCAACAGAATGATCAAGTGTTGAGTTGTTAACATGATCAGAACTTGATGGACTTCTAAAACCAGAAGACTTTCGTGACAACCTTGGAGTTAATGGAACTGGAGGTGATGCAGTGTGCATAATTTCGGCATTACTACCAGACAGCAAAGCACTTGGCTTACTTTCCATACCAGACACAGCACTCTCGGATATGAAAGCAACCTCAATAGAAGATGATTTTTGTGGATGGCTCGACATGGCAGCACTTTCAGAGCTACTTGAGTTTACACATGACACCAGAATTGAGGAGCTTAGAGTCTTCTCAGTTGGTTTATGTCCACAAGATATTTCCAAATTAGCCTCAGAGTTCATGCCGTCATAAACATGAGCAAGATTGGAATCTGTTTTATCCAAGTCTGTGTTTTCCAGGGCTGGTGGCAGACATTGAGACAAGTCCAAAGCATATTGTTGAATAGCCTGTGTTTGAACGCAGTAGACTTGTATAGTATATTCTCCACCTGGCAAACTATCACTTGTTCCAGTGAGACTCAATATAGGCATTGTGACGGTGAATTCAGCTATATAATCCATGCAGGTTGCTGCTGGATTAGGCCCATAGTCTATGTGTACAGCATATATAGCATTCTTCTTGGCATTAGCAAGCAGAAACAGGCCTGCACGGGGCAGTGCCACAGCTTGATTAAAGAATGCATTGTCAACCTTGGACTCCGCAGAACACCTCAATTCCAATGTCTGGGTACACTGCCATGATTCACCATCACTGGGCAACAACCAGCCTTCTTCACTTGAAGAGGCCCATATCTTCACTTCACGGTTTAGTGGGCCCTATAAAAAAAGCAAATTAGAAATTTAGCATAATGAAAGAGAATTTATGCCACACTACTAGCACAAAAGCAGTACGTGATTTTCAGCCAAAATCACATAAGCTTAACACAGTCATAGAAAATGTTCTATAAAAGGGGAAAGAAACAGAAGCCTACTCCTGTTATAAGAACTATATGATCAGGGCGATGTGGTGCGGTCAAGAACATTGCCGAGTAAACAGGATATCCCTCATGTGGTCTCAACACTGCAAGTGGTAAGGGCTTACGATCTTCCCAAATTTTCACCTGTCTCAGAAATTAAAAAATTCCCATGAATCAGCACCTAGTTCAAGAATAAATACAAATGGTCTACTCTGAATCTAAGAACATAATCTTAATGGAACAACTGAAACAAGTTAAACCAAAATCTTTAGTTTTCTGTCCCTTAAAAGTTCAATGGCTGTCAAATATTTGATTTACAGCATTCCGGCATCAATAGTAGTTAGTAGTTATAATGAGAAAATCGCTCTGGAGAACCCAAAAACTTGTAGATGCATTAAGATGGCCCATCATGCATCACTACAGCCATCATGTTGGATGAAAATAAAACATTAGCATGTTTACATGCAAGTTCTGCCATGATAGGAAAACCTTTGAACTTCCAAGAGGTTTTCGATGTTCAATGTACAGCAATCAGTCAAATTTTTAAATTTTTTTAAGAAGCAACTATATCATAAAACCAGTAAAAAAGAAGAGCTGGTACAAACCGTGCCATCTACTGAAGCTGAAGCTAAACGGGTAGTCAACCATTGGCACATTGACAACTCTGTAATCTCACCATCATGTTTACCAACAAACTGAACCCCATCAATAAGCTTGTCAACAGAGCAATTAAGAGGTTCCTCTGCCGAAAACCCTTCATGTTTTCCAACTTTCATTGTATCAATTTTCAGGATACGATTTCCAATAGCAACCATCAAAATCTCCTGATATATAATATTTTTTAACATTTACAATGAGGAATGAAAGGTATGGACGGCGAAAGCAAGACTGGAAGAAATAGAAAGACTTGGCATAAGAGTTACTATTTGATAACATAAAATACAAACCGATTTATTACTTGTTTGTGAGGATGCCAACAGACACGTGGATGTTTTGAATCTTCTTGCCCCACAATCTGTATGGCAATAACAACTTTGCCAAAAATTTGCGGCTTATCTTCATCATCAGGGCCTTCATTGATCTTCCATACAAAAACCCTGCCATCAACACTTGCACTGCAGAAAATGAAAGATGAGCATTTTTTGTAGCACAATGGAAGCCAACCTATTCCAAGGGAAAAGGTAAAAGGTGTACCTGGCCAGAAGGTGGACATCCTCGGCAAAAAAGACCATATCTGTTACTCTCTACGTTGGAGAGAGCAGGAAATCAAAAAGGATGAGCAGATGGTTTAAAATAGAAAGTTGATAGAAACAAAGTAGGATTTGATTGAATAGATATACCTGAGTGTGGCCACGAAGCAAGGATCGGAGGGCAGTATTAATATTGAGTATACGGATATTCCCAAGCTTGAGACCATAGCATATGTAATTCCTATTAACAGCAATCTGACGACCCAGGAGAAGGGCGGGATCAGAAGCATACTTGGTAATGGGAGTGACCTCAAGTTGGGGCTGTACTTCAGTAGGCAGCCTGACATTAATATCATAAAGGAGATTGGTTCCAAAGAGATGCCTTCCCTTGGGGACTTTACTGCTCAGCAGTCGGATAGGTGAGGGAGCAGATGGCGGGGCAGGAGTTGGAGTTGGAGTTTGAGTGGCAAAAGAGGCCAACAAAATGTCGTTTTCTGATGTAGGAATGGGTCTATTGACATTAAGCTGGGGATGCAAAGGGTGCTGGTAGGGAAAGTAGTGATGGTGGTGGAAAGGGTAGGGCCCAGTAGGGGGAGGGTAAGATGAGGAAGGCGGCAGATAGGGAGGTGGAGGCGGCATGGAGGATTGGGCTGGGAAAGATGGAGATGTAGTCAGGTTGGTAATGTTAGAAGTTGCTATTGCATTCAGATGCTGATTTGGCAACATAGGGCTGGAACTGGGTTTAAACACTGTGTTCAAATCCAACCCTCCACTTTGCTGTTGAGGATTGGAATTACCAGAGGAAGCCATCTAATTCCAAACCCAAATACGAAGCAGAACTGTTCAGATCCTACTTATGTAGAATAACTTGGATTCAGATCAGAAACCAAACTTTAGATCTCGAATCTCGAATCTCTTGCCGCCACAAAGATGCCAACAAACTATAAAATTGAAACACCAAAAGCCTTTCAGTTCTATTAGTCAAGTAATTCACTAATAAACCATTTCGGAACCAGGAAGGAGCGCTAATAGCACACAGTGATACAAAAACCAGGAAGGAAACATATTGAAATGAATAAATCAAAAACTCACATATTTATTCTGTGAGCAGAGCCGACGCCGATCAGGCAGTGATAATATTAACCCAAAAGCAATCTGACGGCCCCACTGCTTTTCTTTCTTCTTCTGCCGCCTCTCCTGCACTGCAGATCCTACCTTTTCTTTTCCTTTTTCTTTCTCTTTTCTTTCCTTCTCCCGATTGTCTCTAGAAGCTTCTTTATGAATTTCACAGGGTTTAAGTAATATTAAAATTCGCACCCATAAATGAAACCCAATTATAATAACAATAATAATTTAAGTGTTACTTAAAAGTAAACTACTCTCATGATTTTTTTAATATATCCAATTTAAATTAAATTTTATAAAAATAAATACTCATCATTTTTAACACACTTTTTGTTTATCAAAATTAAGTTCTTTCGATTTAGTCACAATTGTCAAAAATTTTGTTTATTTAATCACTTGAACAGTATAAATCTTACACACTATTGATAAATTATATGGTTGGATGGGATGAGTTGTCTGACAATTTATTTTAAAAAAATCAATAGTTGATTTAAGTGGTAAGCAGCATAGCATTGTTTAAGGAGGCCTTGTGTATGCAGAAAATTTTCGCTAAAAGATTTACTCACCAAAATTAAGTGTGCACCAAGGGTCGATTCAGATTAATCAGGACAACCCAACAAAACTATTCGATTGGCCATCCAACACTATCATTTTAATCATTAAATTTCTTTTTACATATTGTAACCACTCAAACGTTAAATCTCCTGACAAATGCTTATGTGTCTTTTAACCAAATAAAACTCATTTTGATTAATCATAGTAGTTTTGGCCAAAAAAAATAGCCCTAAAGTTTAACTGAATAGTCATTTTGGCCTATATTTTTTGAACCAATTTAACCCTTGATGTTTCATTTTAGGTCAAAATGGCTCCTTTGCGGATGAAAACTGATAATTAACAAACGGTAAATGGCTTGAAATGACCTGATAAACATACATAGAAATGCACGCTGACATAACAGTTTCATATAAACAAAGGTGTTGACTTGAAAGAATGCCACATCAATCAAAAAATAATTTTATAAAATTATATAAAATATAAAATTATGTTTTCTTCTAATGTGGCATTATGTCAAGTCATTTCAAATAGTTTATCATTAATTGATAACAGTTTTCATCCGCAGAGGGACCGTTTTAATCAAATGAAATGTTGGGGGTCAAATTGATTCAAAAAAATATGGGTCAAATTAACTATTAAGGGAATTTTTGACATTATGTCTTTATGGGTTTTATCTTCAACCTCTTGTTAGCTTTCTCCTCCTGCAATATCATCGCGTGCTGCTACTATAGCTCTGGTCAAGTCGTTGCACTTTATCTATCCTCGTCCATGACTTATTCCAACAAACATTGATGACATTGTTGATGGTATCAAAAGTTTTTTAATATTATGTTGATTATCGTGAAATCGATTTAGGGTTTCTTAGTTTCTTGATTTAGGATTTTGGAGAAAACGGCTGAATGAAGTATTCGATAAGAGAGGTGAAATGCACGTGAGTAAAAACAGAAAGGAAGCAAAGAATTTTATTAAAGGGAAAATTATATCCTTGGTACACAACAAAATGTTTATTTATATACAAGCCACAAAACTAACTAACATAAAACTGTCACCAAGAAAATACAACTCAGCAAACTATCCTCTAGCTCAGCAATCTTGATTATCTTGATAGCCTCCCCTCAAGTTGGAGCATACATGTTTTGGAGGCCCAACTTGACAATTGAATCTTGAAAAGAACCAGTTGATAAAGCTTTAGTAAAACAATCAGCAAGTTGATTTTGTGATGAAACAGGTAAAAGTTTAATAACTCCCTGTTGAACTTTTTCTCGGATTAAATGACAGAAGATTTCAATATGTTTTGTGCGTTCTTGATGCACATGATTCTCAGCAATCTTGATTGCAGACAAATTATCACAGTAGATGTTAGTAGAAGAAGGGTTAACTTTTAAATCAGAGAGAAGGTAAAAAAACTCTGAATTTCACAAGTGACAGTAGCTATTGCACGGTATTCTGCTTCACTAGAGGAACGAGATATAGTTTGTTGATTCTTGGATTTCCAAGAAACTAAGGAACTGCCTAAGAAAACACAAAAGCCAGTGGTTGACTGACGAGAATCTGGACAAGAAGCCCAGTCAGAATCAGAAAAAGCATGAATTTGTAAAGTATTATCAGTAGGGAAAGCAGACCTTGTCCTGGGGTGCCTTTCAAATATCAAAGAATTCTATGTGCAGCAGTTAAATGTACATTAGTAGGGGCAGATAGAAACTGAGATAACTGTTGAACAACAAAAGAAATATATGGCCTAGTATTGGTAAGATACACAAGTTTACCAATAAGCTTTCTATAAGAAGTAATGTCTTGTAAAACATCACCATCAGACTTAGATAAACGATTTGTAACAGCAATAGGAGTAGAGGCAGGTTTGCATCCAATAAAATCATTTTCCTTTAAAAGTTCTAAAGTATATTTTCTTTGACACAAATTTATACCCTTGGTTGACCTAACAATTTCAAATCCTAGGAAATACTTCGACTTTCCTAAATCCTTGATTTTAAAAGCATCATGAAGAAAACTTTTAATGAAAGAAATTTGTTGAGATGAAGGGCTAGCTAGGATAATGTCATCCACATAAATAGCTAAAGCAATAAATTGGGAACCTTCACCCTTAGTGAAGAGACTAGAATCTGAAACAGACTGTTCAAAACCTTGATTTCCTAAAGCTAGTGTTAATCTTTCATTCCATTGTATGCTTGCTTGTTTTAGTCCATATAAGCTCTTATTTAATTTGCAAACAAGGCCAGGGTTATCATTGGAAAAACCAGGGGGTAATCCCATATATACCTCTTCTTCTAAGAAACCATGCAAAAAGGCATTATTAATGTCTAATTGCTGTAAATCCCAGTTTTGAGCTGCAGCAACAACCATTAAGGTTCTTATAGTTGTAATTTTGGCCACTGGACTAAAAGTATGAATGAAGTCAACCCCAGGCTGTTGTATATAGCATTTAGCAACCAACCTAGCTTCATACCTATCAAGGGTACCATCTGATTTTAATTTAGTCTTAAAAACCCACTTACACCCTATAGTGGTCTTTCTAAGAGGTAAAAGGACTAAATCCCATGTTTTATTATTCTCTAAAGCAGTAATTTCTTCTTTCATTGCAGTTTTCCAGCAGTCATGCATAAGGGCCTATTTGTAAGTTTTAGGTTCACTTAACAAGTCAACATTATTAAGAAAGATTTATGATGAGTGGAAATATTAGCATAAGAAAGGACTTGATCTACAGTATGCGGAGTAGTCTTAGTCTTAGGTATAGTAACCTGAAAATCCTTAAACTTCTGTGGCATTTTAACAGCTCTAGATGGTCTAAAAATTCTAGAGGATTGTTGATTATGAATTCTAAAAGAATCATTATCAGACTTATCGGAATTTTCAGAAATCAAAGGATTATCAATACCAATAGCACTGTTTTCAGATTTATCAGAATTGAGAGGAACATCATCAGCATAAGTTTTATTAGTGCCAGCACAAAAATCATCCTCTAAACTCAAAATTATCACAGTTAGGTAAAACAAAACTACCAACGTCACTAGTAGCAACTTGCTTAAAAGGAAAAATACTCTCATAAAAAGTTACATCCCTAGAAACAAACACATTTTTAGTCTCTAAGTTATATAGACTATATCCCTTTACATTTCTAGGAAAGCCTAAGAAAACACATTTAGTGGCCCTAGAATGCATTTTTGTTTCAGCCTTAGGTAAAAGAGAAGCATAGGCAAAACAACCAATAACCCTAAGATGATCATATTTAGGTTTAGACTGAAAAAGGGCTTCAAAAGGAGTTTTATTGTCAAGAATGGGTGTAGGAGTAATGTTAATTAATAGGGCAGCATGCAAAATGCAGTCCATCCAGAAAGGTAAAAGTAGAGCAGGAGGAATTCTTAAGGCCCTAACAACATTTAAAAGGTGTTGATGCTTTCTCTCAACAATGCTATTCTGTTGAAGGGTATTAGGACAAGAAGTTTGATGAACTATTCCTTTGGATTTAAAAAAGTCAACCATATCTAATTATTTTCCATTGCCAGTTCTAATGCATTTAATTTTAATAGAAAACTGAGTCTCTATCAAAGTATAGAATTCAGTAATTATTCTTCTGGTTTCAGACTTAAACTTCATAGGATAAAAGCACATGAACCTACTTTTGTCATCTACAATAGTAAGAAAATAACAATAGCCATATATACTAGGAACTGGAAAAGGACCCCAAATGTCCATATGAACCAAATCAAAAACAGAAACAGACTTAAAAGTACTAACAGAAAAATACAGCCTCTTATGTTTAGCTAAATGACAAGTATCACAATACTTCAAACAACCAGATGGAATAATGGAATTTAAACTTGCAAAAAAAATTCATCCTATGACTAGAAGGATGGCCTAGTCTAGCATACCAAACATCAAAAGAAATAGAAGAGTTAATCAGATTACCAACAACAACATGTGTAGCACTTTGAATTTCAAGCTGATATAGCCCATTTAGCTTCCTAGCTAAACCAATCATCTTCCATTGTTTGATGTCCTGTATACAACAGAAATCATGTGAGAATATAAAAGATAAACTGGAATCATTTGTTAATTGAGAAATGGAGACCAGATTAAAACCAAAAAAGGGTATATGAAAAACATTTTTAAGAATCAAGCTATTAGACAACCTAACAGTTCCAATATGCAGTACCTTCACTAACTAACCATTAGGCAATTTGACAAATTTATTAATAATAGTAGAATAGGTTATATAGTAATCTAAAGAATTGGCAATGTGATCTGTAGCCCCTGAATCAAGAATCCAAGACTTACCATTTAAAACATTATCATTTTGAGAATTTTCAATTTTAGAATAACCACAACAAGTGACACTGATATCTAAAGAATTATCGGAAAAGAAATTCATACCTTGTGCCCTAGTAGAATCAAGATTTGAAGATGAAACATTGACTTAGGATGGAGAAGCAGAACTCTGATGTGGTTTGTCTTGTTCATTTATCAAGGACAGTAAGCTAGCATACTGTTCTTTGGTAAATAGAACAAGACCATTTTCACTTGTATTAGCAGAAGTAGATTGCATATAATTTTCAGTAGGCACAACATTCCCAGTTTGATTAGCTCTACTAACTAACCCTTTTGACCTAAACCCAGGAGGATACCCATGTTTTTTAAAGCATTTTTCTATAGAATGCCCATACATATCACAAAAGACACACATAGGCCTACGATTGAAAAAATTTCCAGAGAATTATGTTACAGAATTCCTAGTGTTAGACTCTTCCCTTCTGACACTACCCCTATCAACCAACAAGATGTTGGAATCAACAACAACAAGAGGGCTAATTGTTCGTTCATGTTGGACAAGAATGGAATTTTTTTCATTTATATTAGGAAATGGTTTCATCATCAAGATTTGGGATTTAGGAACAGAGAATGTGTCATTTAAGCCCCCAAGAAACCTAAGAGCGAAATCTTGCTTACGAAATTCACTAGCTTTGCAATCACAACTAGAAAGAGACCTAAGATTGCAAAGTTCGTCCCATAGAACTTTTAATTGAGTATGGAATGTAGTTACGGAAAGATTACCTTGACGCAGAGAATAAAACTCTTGCTGCAGATCGGAAATTCGAATCAAATCCCCCTGCTTGAATTGGTCATGAAGATCAGCCCAGAGCTCATAAGCGGTGTCTACCCAGATTACACCTTGGGCAATCTCTGGATTTATCACTCGCAGAAGCCAAGACAGGACCAAGTTATTGCACTTCTCCCAGGCTTGAAAACGAGAACTCTCTTTGCGCATATGCTTAATCGACTCATCCACAAAACAGAATTTGTTTTTGGAGATAAGTGCCATCTTCATTGATCTTGCCCAGCTATGGTAGTTCGAACCGTTCAGCAAGGCAGAGGTGAGAACGAGACCAGGATTTTCGATCGGATGAATGTAATATTCATCCGAGGGATCATTGTTCTTGAAGGTTTGAGAGCGAAAACGATCAGAAGACTCTTCATCTTATACCATGTTGATTATTGTGAAATCAATTTACGGTTTCTTAGTTTCTTGATTTATGATTTTGGGGAAAACGGTTGAATGGTGTATTCGATAAGAGAGGTGAAATGCACGTGAGTAAAAACAGAAATGAAGAAAAGAATTTTATTAAAGGGAAAATTATATCCTTGGTACACAACAAAATGTTTATTTATATACAAGCCTCAAAACTAACTAACTAACATAAAACTGTCACCAAGAAAATACAACTCAACAAACTATCCAAACTATCCTCCAGCTTAGCAATCTTGATTATCTTGATATATTAAAACTTGATAATTACGATATTTTTATTTTATATGATTTTTCAATAAATTTTGGAGCACGTCTGATAATTTGTGGCATTTTCTTTAGCTTTCATGTTTTGGTGTTTGATTTGATTTGATTAATTCTTTTGGTTTATATATTTTGTTTTCTTGTGAATATCTACATATGGGTATATGTTTCTTGTTCTAGGAGTTGCTTAGTATTTGAATCTCAAACTTTTTCGTAAGTTTTGACATTCGAGTCTTTGAGTAATTTAGTTTTTTTTGTTAGATCAAGACTTTTTATATTGTAGTATTTCATATAGTTCTAAAAAGTCTTATTCTTATTGTTTCATTTAGTATTAATAGGAGTCCTAGGAACAAAAAAAACTATAAGTTATAGCTTAATCCATTTAGTTGTGGGAATAAGATTATTATTAGTAAGCTTACATTTACATAGTTATGAATATAAATCTATAGTTAAAATTTTGGGAACAATAAGTTGTTTGACTTGAAGTGTGGCGTTGTACCGGTGGATGTAGAGTGGATCAGAAACAGTCAAACAGAGCTAGATAGGTGCAATGGTTTGAACGGTGCAGTGGTTTGAACGGAGTTGTGGTAACATGCAATGAGGCTAGTTAGAGAAAAAAACTAATGAAAGGTTAAAGATGGATAAAATGTGAGTTTTACTCAATGTTTCAAAGTGAGTTTTATCTAGTCAATGACCATGTTAGTATTTGTTAGGGAATTTAATGGTTGGGTGACTAAAATATAAAAAAATAGTGACCAAAATGAAAGCACCCTAAAATTTGGGTGACCAATTGGATAGTTTACCATTAGTATAGTTAGGGTTTAATATTTGGGTGATTAAAATGAATAATTTCTTTAACAACAGTAACTAAATTGAGAGAATTTTTTATGACCAAAATGTATGTGCTCTAAAAGTTGGGTAGGCATTTGAGTAGTTAAACATTTTTTCTCCTAATTTTGTTTACCATCTATCTATTTTTATTTCATATGAAGTAATTGTTGTTACAATAATGTTTTTTGTATAATGTTAACCCTTAAACTATATATGTTTTTTTTTTCATTTTGGTACCTTTGTGTTGATGTCGACAGTTAACAGACATCAAACAAGAGAGGTGGAGGTAGGGACCACGATGGTAATGGAGGATTTAGGCGGTTCATCCTGTTAGATTTAGATGGAGAGCCGCAGACAATGTGGTGGTAGTAAAGAAGGAAAGATGGAGGGGAGTATGGGTGTTATCCTCGCTGTTCCTTATCTCGTTCTCTATGGCTGCATGGGCCTTTATAACCCCTGGTACTGTTGATGATGGGACGATGTAGGCCTAGTGACAACCTATGGACGAGTTGGAAGAGATAGGTCTAACTCCCAATTACTAGGTTTTACAATCTAGTCACATGGGTGAAGCATTGAAACTTTTAACAGTGTTTGCTCCCGAGATCATGTAGGCCTCTGATATTTTCGTTTTAGGTATTTTTTTCCTCCAGAGGAGTTGCTACCATGAGATTCCTTCTAATGTTGCCAAGTGTCGAGGTTCTGAGGGCCATCTTCAGAGCTTTCGGGCGCAGAGTTGGAGAGGGTAAAACAATTGTCCCCCTTGGTCTAAAGAATACCATAAAATGGTATTACTTGAACTGTATGAAGGAAGTCTTCCTTGTGACCGTTGGAATGCCAAGAGACAACCTTGTTAATTGTACGGTCGTGACACTCTGATTTTTGTGGCTACGAGAGAGTACATGTGTCTCTCTACCATTGGTCGTCATTTCGAAATGCAGATCAAGAGACCTTTGGGGAAACACATTCTCCGACTATAAAAGTGCCACATGACTGCATTAGTTGCATTGTTGGAATTTGTTCAACTCTAAATTTTCTCACTGATTTCGTCGCAAGTCTTTGGATTTTCAAATTTTTTTCTACAACTCGCTAGGATGATGGAGAGATGAGTAAAGACAGAATTATTATAATTATTGTAATTATAGATAATCTCGTTTATATATATTTTAATAATTAGACCATTGTTGTAATTATCAAACACTATTAATATATATATATATATATATCTAATGAATTCGAATTAAAGTAAAATTAGATTCCACATATTTAATTATATTCGGTTATATATATTATATATTTAATGAATTTGAATTTAATTAGAATTAGGTTTTTAAATGCTATATAAAGGCATATGGTCTAGCAGCCAAAGTATGCTTTTTCGGAAAAACCTCTCTAATAGTTAGAGAAGAGAAAATATTGTTCGTTTCATTCGGGTGGACTGCGTAGAGGTCGGGGCGCTATTGTGACAACTCAGATTCGATTTGGTTTATCCTAACTCCCTAAGGATATCAAGATACAAGATTTATTAAGGTAATATTTAAATCCCTACTCACCCCGAATTCGTCCCTTGTACATGGATCACTGGAGGAATTCACTGGATAATTTTTCCCTGCACCATGGGGTGTACCAGAGTTTTCCAACAGTGGTATTATAGCCACTTGTACGATACGAATTCAGACTTAAATATTTGGATGATGCTTTTGTATGAGATGCATGTTATTAGACTAGGGTTTATTCGACTTTTGACAAATATATGATATTTTCACACATTTGATCGTTTTACGCCTAATCTGAATAAATTAAATTAATTGTTCTAAGTGATTAAAGAGTTAGTCACTATATGTTAGGGTTTTCGGATGTTAAGCGTTAACATATATGAGTAATAGTTATATTCAAACTAATGGTTAGTCTATAGTTAACGTGCGGGGAAAGTAACAGAGTTGTTCAAGTAAAAACCTCGTGGATTTTGAAATCCTGAAAAGGCGATAATGTTGATAAAAGTGATCAAATCGTGAGGTTTTTACACAGCAATTAAGATGACGATCTTTAAAAATTCCCACCGGCTGCTGCGGGGCCGCTGGACCCTCGCAAGGGGCTCCACCCCTTGACCCCTACGTAGGTACAATCAGTCACGACCTCAATAATAAACTGCTCGATGTTATGTTCAATATGCACGGTTTTTGAAATGCATGGTTATAGCCTAATAGCCCTTTATTTTGGTTTTAAATAAATACGGCATGTGTGTCATGTCTTTCTTTCTTCTTTTGTAATTCTTTTCTCATCATACTCCCTCGTATGAAAAACGAGTTTCTAAAAAAATTGTAATATTTGCGGAGAAAGCGTGGACCAAAGGAGCAGAATGATGAGCCAATCAAAGGTGGATTAGGTGCTTAAGAAGCAAGTTCTATCTTTAGTAATTTTGGTTCTCCCATTGGCTTGGGATGGGCCACCTTAGCTTTAAGGGCTATAACCATTGCATTTATATTTACTGCTTTACATGTATGTGATACAATGTATTTTTTTAGCTTGATGGTAACTACTTAAATCATAATAGAATGGTGAGATTAATATAACAAAAACCCTCCATATTTAATAAAATTAGTTATTCAATATTAACCCTCATTAAAACTTCGATCGGTACTATGTACATTTTGCCAAAGCAAAATACTTAGATCTATCTTGGTTAAACGTGGAGAATAAGCAAGTGATATTCAATGGTAGTAATATTGGTTAAACTAGGTTGTTCTAATAAGATTAGAAACCTAAAGACTAATGGTTGTTCAAAGAATTTGGTAATTGAAATACAATATGAAAGTGCATGTCTAGGATTGGTTCTTTGAAAGACTTGGTATTTAAGCGTGCCCAGTACACCACCTCTCTTCTCATAAGTTACCTACCTGGTGCATTGTTCATTATTGTGCTTTCTATTAGACCATATGAACTTTTGTTTTGGACAAATAGTTGTTCACCAAATATAGGAATTACATGAGATGTAATTAGCAAGTGTTGCTTACTGTTGAGTGGATCGCAAGATCGATATTGACCAAGAGGGGGGGGGGGTGAATTGGAAATTTAAAGGTTTTGAGGTGGAAATTGCAAATTGAAAATAATTGACAAGAGATTTAGAGTGGTTCAAGTTCCAAATGAACTCTACATCCACTACCTTAGCCTCACTAAGGATTTGCAACAATTCCACTAAATTGATCTTCCCCTTTTCTAGGACAAGGAGGCAACCCTTTACAATTTCGGTTGATTTTTCTACCCAAAAATCAACTCAATCCTCACACAAGTGAACAAAGAAATTTGATGGCTAAAAGGTATCTCTCAATACAAATAATAGCCCCAATACAAGCACTCAACCCAATTGAACAAAATATGAATGAAGATTACAATTGAGATTTTTACACAAAATGGGATTTTTGCACAATTGCTTGAATTTGATGTTTGGATGTTTGCTTTAGGATCAATAGTTGTTGCTGGTGCTTTTAGAAGTCTCTTTTATACCTTCTCATTGAATTCTAGCCGTTGTGGTTGTTGCACTCATCAATAGAGTCGTTGGGAATGTTATCTCACCACCATAAATGCAGTATGCAACAACCCGTTTTGAAACGCGGGGTACCTGTTTCGGAACGGACTAAAATAGAAAGAGCCGTTGGGGTGCATTTAAGAGCCCGTTTCGAAACGCCTTAGGGCCGTTTCGAAACACTTTTGCCACTGTCAAGGGTCGTTTCGAAACGGTCTTAGCCCGTTTCGAAACACCTTAACGGTTTTCAGAAAATCAGTTAAAAATATTATAACGGTCATATTTTTCAATTTAAACTTAAGATCTGTTTCGAAACGATTTGGATCCGTTTCGAAACGGATTTGCTACTGTCAAGGGTCGTTTCGGAACGTCCATAGCCCGTTTCGAAACACCCTATTTATCTTTAAAATATCCAGCAAAAATATCTCAACCGTTGGCCTTTTTCAAATCAAATATGAAGAACAGTTTCGAAACGAGACATACCGTTTCGAAACGGGGTCAAGTGTTTCGATACACGTTTCGGAACGGTGGTCGACAGTGATGAAAACGTTTCGAAACGCCTGAGGGCCGTTTCGAAACAGGAGCTTGAAAATCACTGTTTTAGCTTGAAACACTTAGAAAAATATTTGAAAAACTTTGTTTTTAACTTGGGCATAATCTTAAAATTATATGGGGATATTTTGAGGACTTAAAATTCGTTTTGTCATTTTCAATTTAGTCCTTAGGTTTTTAGTTATATCAAAATTAAAATATTTGTTTCACAATCTCCCCCTTTTTGATATAACAAAACCAAAGTTAGAATTTTTGAGAACTTTGAAAGTTTTGAAAATATTCTAACTCCCCCTTAATTTAAGATAGGTTTTTAAAGAAAAAAATGTTTAACTTGAAATCCAAGTTGTAAAGCTTTAAAAACCTTTTAAAATTTAAAACGAATTTTAGTTTGTGGCTCTTAAATTTCTTCTCCCCTTTTTGTTAGATCAAAAAGAATAATGAAAGCTCATAGAGAAGACAAAGGATTAGTACCAATAAGCATTAATAAGCAACAATAATATTAATTCATAATATTAAAATATCCAAAACATAAACCAACATTAAGTTCAACATAAAATCCCAAATAAAAAGCCAAAAGCATAGGTTCCTAAAACATAATAAAACATAAAGATGCAATCTTAATCCTAAAATGCATAGATAATATGATATGATATGAAAATCCTAGGCCTCGTCATCATCATCCGAAGTATCATCATCGCTCTTGGCTTGAGAACGGTGAAACTTCGTCCATTGCCCATAGAGCTTAGAGAAGGAGAGATCCAAGTTTGAGTGGGAAGTCTCAAGAGAATGAAGATGATCCTCGACATTCTTCAAACGATTGTCCATAGATTCAAAACCCGAAGCAATGCGAGTGTCCAAAGCATTGAACCGAGTGTCCAAAGCATTGAACCGCTCGGTAATGAGAGCCGTGAGGGCTTCATTGTTTGCAACTTGAACTTGCGGTGGAGGAGCAACGGAAGGAGGAACGACTTCTCTATCAATTCTTTCCCAAACATCATTCACATAAGTAAACCCGGACTTGCGAAGGGATGACTCACCAATCTTGGTCTTGCGAGGTTCCGGAGAGTCGTAGGAACAATCGATGCCAAGATCATGAAAGATGTAGCTCAAGAGTATGCCATAGGTAAAAGACTTCAACTCATTTGTGTCAATAAGCTTGATATTATTGACTATCTCGGCAAAAATTATTTTAGGCACATTAGGGCGCTCACCCTTACGGAAACACTCAAGCCAAAAATGATCAGTTTGACGGATATGAGAGTATTTACCTCCGGAAGATCGAATAAACCAAGAAACCATTAAGTGAAGAACTCGATCGTGCACATCCAAAGTAAGTGCCTTACCGGTGAAAGTGCCAAAGTGGCGTTCATCCTCAAGACCCTCATCCTTAAGTTTAAAAATAGACTCCAAGAGAGCAACATTGACAACAAACTTTTTGCCCAATAAAGAAGATTCAATTCCTATAATCTCGGTTTTGGACTCATCATAAATAAAGCGAGCATTGGAGTAGAAAAGGAGTACCATGTGTTTGTAGCGAATATCCAGAATGCTCAAGAACAAGATAAGATTCCACTCGCTCAAACGGTCGAGATAACGGAATATGAATCGCTCGGAGTTGAGGAAGTCAAGATCAATGACGCGTTCTTTACGAATTTCGAAATCCTTGACATAAGAGAAGCGAGCACACATCTCCGGAGTTTTGAGGGATTTCTGAAAAAGCAGAGTAAGATTTGGACGAACGCTCGAATCACCGGTTTGAACGGCCTTGCGTTTTTTGTTAGCTTGATCCACCATCTAAAAACATTAAACAAATATATTTTAAAATTAAGTGTATGCATTGATATATAAAATCAATCCAATAATAAATCCCACTTAGGTTTTTGAAACAAAATTAAAAAAATTTTAAAAAAAAAGTAAAAAAAAAGACGACTGAAAAAATTTATATTCGAATAAAAAATTTTGAGATTTTGAAATTTTTTTACAAGATATGGAAAACCCACAAAGTAAAAACTATAATGTATACAAAAATAAAATTTTCTAACCTAAGATTCGAACATAAATTGAAAGAAAAAGAAAATATTAAAAATTACCTTAGTTTGGGATTTTGGATGATTTGATGAAAATCCTTGCACAATGTTGATGAAACTTGCTTAGACTTGAGTTTTAGAGTAAAACCCCTCACAATTTTGTGAAAATCAATGAGTTTGAGAGGGTATTTATAGAGAGGGAGGCGGTTTAGGGTTTTAAGAGTTTTAATAAAAAGTAAATTTTAACATTAAAAGCCCTAAATAAAGCAATCCGCGATGCCGTTTCGGAACGGTCAAGACCCGTTTCGAAACGGGACGACTAGGTTTTGACCGTCTTGAGACCATAGACTGACCGTTTCGATACGGTGTTGACCGTATCGAAACCCTATTGACCCGTATCGAAACACATTTCGATACACCCCTTGGCAGTAGCAAAAACGTTTCGGAACGCTTTTGAGGCGTTTCGAAACGCCCTTCTCTCAGAACAAGATTTAAGGTATCCGTATCGAAATAGGGTTACCCGTTTCGATACACCTGGGCCTGGAAGTGCAGAAAAGGCTCTAAAAGTGCAGAAAAATGAAGTTTTAAGAGGCCTAACATGCATAAATGTTATGAATGAGCAAGCAAAACATATTCAAGCATAAACATACTCCCCCTAACTATAGGCATGGATGAAATTAGGAGTTTAAACACATCAACATGGCATTTCACAAAATCAAGCATATTTAAGCACAAAAGAGGTCCTAAAAGGTCAAGATAGGCTAGCTAGACCTAACTCTCTCCTAAGGGACCAAAAACGCTCTTTGTCTAAGGGTTTTGTAAATATGTCCGCTAATTGATTCAAGGTGTCTACGTACTCTATAACCACATCTTCCTTAAGGACATGATCTCTAATGAAATGATGCCTTATTTCTATATGTTTGGTTCTAGAGTGTTGGATGGGATTTTTAGTTAAACATATTGCACTAGTGTTGTCACATTTTAGGGGTATGGTTTCAACTTTAATTCCAAAATCTAAGAGTTGTTGCTTCATCCAAAGAACTTGAGCACAACAACTCCCTAAGGATATGTACTCGGCTTCGGTGGTAGATAAGGCTACACTATTTTGTTTTTTTAGAGAATCAAGATATGAGCATACTACCTAAGAATTGACAAGTTCCCGAAGTACTTTTCCTATCAATTTTGCAACCCCCATAATCCGCATCCGAGTAAGCATGAAAGTTGAAGGTAGAGTCTCTAGGATACCAAAGACCTAAACAAGGAGTGTCTCTAAGGTATCTAAAGATTCTCTTAACGGCTATAAGGTGAGACTCTCTAGGACTAGCTTGAAACCTAGCACACAAGCAAACACTAAACAAGATATCCGGTCTACTTGCGGTAAGGTAAAGCAAAGATCCAATCATAGAACGATAAAGTTTAGAGTCAACACACTTACCTCCTTCATCTTTGTCAAGCTTTGTAGATGAGCTCATAGGAGTGGCTTGAGGCTTTGCATTCTCCAAGCCAAACTTCTTGAGCATATCCTTTATGTATTTTGCTTGGTTGATGAAGGTGCCATCCTTCTTTTGCTTGATTTGGAGTCCCAAAAAGAATGAGAGCTCCCCCATCATGCTCATCTCAAATTCACCTTGCATTAACTTAGCAAACTCTTGACAATGACATTCATTAGTAGAACCAAAAATAATATCATCAACATAAATTTGAACTACTAAGATGTCATTTTTATACATTTTTATAAAAAGTGTAGTGTCCACCTTACCTTTTTCAAATCCTTTTTCAATCAAAAAATTTGAAAGCCTTTCATACCAAGATCTAGGAGCTTGTTTTAAACCATAAAGAGCTTTGGTAAGTTTGAAAACATGATTTGGAAATTTTGAATCTTCAAAACCCAGTGGTTGTTCCACAAACACTTCTTCATTTATAAAACCATTTAAAAATGCGCTTTTAACATCCATTTGAAAAAGCTTGAAATTATGATAACATGCATATGCAAGCAACATCCTAATGGCTTCCATTCTAGCTACGGGTGCATAGGTTTCATCAAAATCTATTCCCTCTTCTTGAGTGTAACCTTGTGCTACAAGTCTAGCTTTATTTCTCATAATGTTACCACTCTCATCTAGTTTGTTCCTAAAGACCCATTTAGTTCCTATTGTAGATTGATTACTAGGCCTATCAACTAATGTCCATACATTACTTCTCTCAAATTGATTTAACTCTTCTTGCATAGCCATAATCCAAAAATCATCTTTCAATGCTTCTTTTATATTTTTAGGCTCTATGCATGAGATAAATGCAACATGGTTCATTAATCTTAGAGAAGAACGAGTGGTTACCCCCTTGGATGGATCACCCAAGATTTCACCATCTTTGACATAGTTCAACTCTCTTGGGTAGTTCACTTCCTTTTCCTCAATAGCCAAGTCCTTCAAGGCTTCAAGAGGTGGATCTTGTGTGTCTTCTTCTTTTGTTGGAATCTCATCCTCCTTTGAAGTTTGACCTCCATCAAAGGCATTTATGATTCCTACATCATCATCACCACAAGAATCCTTCCTAGGAAGGAGGTTATCATCGAATACAACATGAATAGATTCTTCTACTACTAAAGTTCTTTTGTTAAATACTCGATAGGCTTTAGAGGTTAAAGAGTAACCTATAAAAATGGCTTCATCACTTTTTGCATCAAATTTACCTAAGTTGTCTTTTCCATTATTCAAAACAAAACATTTGCACCCAAAAGGGTGGAAATAGCTAATGTTAGGCTTTTTGGATTTTAAAATCTCATAAGGTGTTTTCTTTAAAATTAGCCTAATCATTACTCGATTTACAATATAACAAGCGGTGTTTGTGGCTTCCGCCCAAAAATATTTAGGTAAATTGTTTTCACAAAGCATAGTTCTAGCCATTTCTTGTAAAGTTCTATTTTTCCTCTCAACTTCCCCATTTTGTTGAGGAGTTCGAGGAGCCGAAAAATTATGGCTAATACCATTTTCATTTAAAAAATCTTCAAACCCTAAGTTTTGAAACTCGGTTCCATGATCACTTCTAATATGAGAAATTTTAAGTTCAAGATCATTTTGGGTTAATTTTGAAAATGTGATGAATTTTTCCAAAGCCTCATCTTTAGTACTTAAAAAGAGAACCCAAGTAAATCTAGAAAAAGCATCAACTAGCACAAAAGCATAAGACTTACCACCCAAGCTCATAGTCCTAATTGGCCCAAATAAATCCATGTGAATTAATTGTAAGCATCTACTAGTAGAAACATCATTAATGGATTTAAAGGAAGACCTATGTTGTTTACCCTTTGAGCATGCATCACAAATTTTATCATTTGAAAATTTTATTTTGGGTAAACCTCTAACTAGATTTAGGGAGACTAGTTTTTCCAAAACACTTATGCTAGCATGTCCTAGCTTCCTATGCCACAACCATGCATCATTTTCATTTTGAGCAACTAAGCATGCATGAGATGTATGTATGTCATCTAAATGCACCATGTATATGTTTCCTATGCGATGACCTATGAGCATAATATTATTAGATTTAATGTCTACAATTTTGCATCCATTTTTATCAAATAAAACATTAAATCCTTTATCACACAATTGACTTATGCTCAATAAATTGTGTTTAAGACCATCGACATATAAGACATTTTCAATGAGAATGGTAGAGTGATTACCTATGGAGCCAATACCTTTAATGTGGCCTTTGGAGTTGTCACCAAATGTTACTACTCCTCCACTTTTTGGCTTTAAATCCATGAATCGACTCTTGTCTCCGGTCATGTGTCTCGAGCATCCACTATCAAGGTACCATGAGTTTTGACTTTGTGCTTTGGCCTTGTAGCAATGCTCCCCCTACAAACAAAGATATTAAACTTTGGTTTTTGGTACCCAAATCATTTTGGGTCCATGAGTGTTAGCTCCCAAAACCTTGGTTCCCTTAGGAATCCAAGATGACATAGCAATAATATTATTAGATTTTACAAGTTTCTTAGGAACCCATACACTTTTAATTCTTTTAGCTCTACTATGTCTAGGGTAGCTACCATGTTTGTAGTAGTTAGTCTTTTTCTTAGGTTGGTGTGTTCTAGAGGATTCTCCTACTTCATGCTTGACTCTACCAACATTTTTAAAGACTTTTTGAGCTCATTTAGCTCACCCAACACCTTTTGGTGTTCACTATTACATTGAGATAAAAGGTTATTAAGATCAACATTTTCATCTTGAAAGAACTTTAGTTCATCTTTTAATCCTAATATCTTTTTCTCAAATTTTGAATTAGCTTGAGTGAGTGAGTCATTTTTCTCATTTAGTTCTAAAATGATTTTCTTGTTTTTAATGACCGACTCTTTAAACTTCTCAACTAATTCATCATATACCTCTTGTAACTCATCATATGCATCATTTAACTCTTCATATGAAAAATCTAAAGTAGATGAGTTAGAGGTTACCAAGGAGGAATCTTCCTCAAGTGCCATGAGACAAAGATTAGCCACTTCTTGTTCGTCATCCTCCGATGACTCCTCATCACTCCAAGTAGCAAGCTTGGCTTTGAGTCTCTTCTTCTTCTCAAAACCCTTCTTCTTGAGTTGAGGGCACTCCGAACGTATGTGGCCGGGTTGTTTGCACTCATAGAAAATGATAGGATCCTTTCCTTCTTCTTTGTTCTTGCCTTTGAAGTCCATCTTCCTTTGGATTTTTCTTCCCCGGTTGGACCTCATGAAACGTGAGAACCGTTTGGCTATCATAGCCAATTCTTCAAGTTCATCCTCATCACTAGATGAGCTCTCATCAAGTTGGGAAGCTTTAGCCTTGAGAGCTATTCCCATCTTCTTCTTCTTCTCAACCTCAAGCTTCTCTACCCTTTTCTCTTCTTTCTTCTTCTCATCTTCCCTTCCTTGCTTCATGATTTCATGAGTAAGGAGAGAACCCACAAGTTCATCAAGCTTCAATGTTTTCAAGTTCTTTGCTTCGATGATAGTAGTTCTCTTCCCATCCCAAGACTCGGGAAGTGAGTAGAGTAGCTTCCGGACAAGTTTGTCTTCCGGTATGATCTCTCCAAAGCCCTTTAGACCATTGACAATCGTGGAGAATCGATCAAACATCTTTGACACCGTCTCATCGGGCTCCATCTTGAAATTTTCATAACTAAGATTGAGAATTCCAATCTTAGTTTCTTTAACGTCACTGGTGCCTTCATAAGTGGTCTCAAGAGTGTCTCACACTTCTTTGGCACTTTCAATTGATGAGACCTTTGAGTAGATGTCCGGACCGAAAGCACAAAATAGCATGTGGAGAGCTTTATCATTGACTTGAATCTTTTTCCTCTCCTCTTCACTCATCTCCACTTTCTTCTTTAACACCATCTTGCCTTCACCGTCTTGCTTCAATGGTATGTATGGCCCATCCTCAATGACATCCCACACAAGATAGTCATTTGACTTGATGAATAGACGCCTTCTATTCTTCCAAAAAGAATAGTTATCACCGTTGAAGAAGGGAGGCTTTGTGGTCGATTGTGACTCGTACATGCCGGAACCGGAGGTAGAAGTCATCTCTTGATATTTTGATGATCACACTCTTCCAAGGAACTCCTCTTGTGGTTGTTAATCCTCAAAGAGTTAGGCTCTGATACCAATTGTTGAGTGGATCGCAAGATCGATATTGACCAAGAGGGGGGGTGAATTGGAAATTTAAAGGTTTTGAGGTGGAAATTGCAAATTGAAAATAATTGACAAGAGATTTAGAGTGGTTCAAGTTCCAAATGAACTCTACATCCACTACCTTAGCCTCACTAAGGATTTGCAACAATTCCACTAAATTGATCTTCCCCTTTTCTAGGACAAGGAGGCAACCCTTTACAATTTCGGTTGATTTTTCTACCCAAAAATCAACCCAATCCTCACACAAGTGAACAAAGAAATTTGATGGCTAAAAGGTATCTCTCAATACAAATAATAGCCCCAATACAAGCACTCAACCCAATTGAACAAAATATGAATGAAGATTACAATTGGGATTTTTACACAAAATGGGATTTTTGCACAATTGCTTGAATTTGATGTTTGGATGTTTGCTTTAGGATCAATAGTTGTTGCTGGTGCTTTTAGAAGTCTCTTTTATACATTCTCATTGAATTCTAGCCGTTGTGGTTGTTGCACTCATCAATAGAGCCGTTGGGGATGTTATCTCACCACCATAAATGCAGTCTGCAACAACCTGTTTCGAAACGCGGGGTA
Source organism: Hibiscus tridactylites (assembly GCA_958450335.1). Lineage (NCBI taxonomy): Eukaryota > Viridiplantae > Streptophyta > Magnoliopsida > Malvales > Malvaceae > Hibiscus > Hibiscus tridactylites. Next base: position 68,748,014 of record OY288273.1, read on the forward strand.
CCTGTTTCGGAACGGACTAAAATAGAAAGAGCCGTTGGGGTGCATTTAAGAGCCCATTTCGAAACGCCTTAGGGCCGTTTCGAAACACTTTTGCCACTGTCAAGGGTCGCTTCGAAACGATCTTAGCCCATTTCGAAACACCTTAACGGTTTTCAGAAAATCAGTTAAAAACATTATAACGGTCATATTTTTCAATTTAAACTTAAGATCTGTTTCGAAATGATTTGGATCCGTTTCGAAACGGATTTGCTACTGTCAAGGGTCGTTTCGGAACGTCCATAGCCCGTTTCGAAACACCCTATTTATCTTTAAAATATTCAGCAAAAATATCTCAACCGTTGGCCTTTTTCAAATCAAATATGAAGAATAGTTTCGAAACGAGACATACCGTTTCGAAACGGGGTCAAGTGTTTCGATACACGTTTCGGAACGGTGGTCGACAGTGATGAAAACGTTTCGAAACGCCTGAGGGCCGTTTCGAAACATGAGCTTGAAAATCACTGTTTTAGCTTGAAACACTTAGAAAAATATTTGAAAAACTTTGTTTTTAACTTGGGCATAATCTTAAAATTATATGGGGATATTTTGAGGACGTAAAATTCGTTTTGTCATTTTCAATTTAGTCCTTAGGTTTTTAGTTATATCAAAATTAAAATATTTGTTTCACACTTACCTAAATAATTGAATTCTAGGAGTAAAGACAAAGCTGACCTAGGATGTAATGAAATATGGATCCTTACCCACTAGAAATACTTATAGTAAGTTTTTCAATTTTGAGGGTTTTTAATAGTGGGAATGTAGTTTTTTATAAACATGATAAAAGTACTTATAAATCATATATTATCATTGTAGATTTTATGGCAAACTCAAACACATTATCATAGCAACCCATCTTTGAGAAGGACAAATTGAATGGCTTGAACTTCTTTGATTGGTTCCGTGACTTAAAGATTATCCTTAAGCAAGAACAGAAACAACAAATCATCGAAGAACATGTCCCTAAAAAGCCAACCGATGATGCCTTCAAAGGTGAAAGGGAAACCTTTTAGAAATACTCAAATGACATGGTATATGTTCGATGCTTGATGCTTGCGACCATGACCCTTGAGCTTCAGAAGCAACATGAGGACATGGTTCCCTATGAGATGGTTAAAAATCTCAAAGAATTATATAAGGGGCAAGCTCGTCAAGAGAGGTATGAGACCTCTAAGGCTTTGTTTCGATGCAAAATGTTGGATGGAACTCCAGTGGGAACTCATGTTCTCAAAATGATAGGGTATATTCAGACCATTGAAAAATTAGGCTTCCCTCTAAGTGTTGAATTGGCTACTGATGTTATCCTGCAATCGTTGCTGGATAGTTTTAATCAGTTTGTTCTTAATTTCAATATGAATGGAATTAACAAATTGTTGCCCCAGTTGCTTGGTCTGTTAAGAACAACAGAAAACAACATGAAAAAGGTTGGTTGCAAACCTATTCTGATGGTCCGAAAGGATAACAGAAAAGGAAAGCCCAACACCAAGGCAAAGCCAAAGCCCAACAAAGGAAAAGTTGCATTGAAACCCAAAAGAGGAGTTGCAAAAGAAGGAAAGTGTTTCCATTGCAACAATGCTGGACATTGGAAGAGAAACCGCTCTGTCTATCTTGAGGACATCAAGAAGGCAAGAGAAAATGGACAGTCGAGATCAGGTATTTATGTTATTGATATTAATATATCAACATCTACTTCTTGGGTATTAGATACCGATTGTGGTTCACACATTTGTACTTCTGTACGGGGACTAAAAAGGAGTAGAAAATTGGCAAAATGAGATGTGGACCTACGAGTGGGAAATGGAGCAAGAGTTGTTGCATTAGCTATATGAACATATACTTTGTCATTACCTAGTGGACTTGTTTTAGATTTAGAGGATTGTTATTTCGTACCTAGTTTGACTAAAACATTATTTCAATTTCTTGTTTGGACAAGATTGGTTTTGAGATTATGAATAAGAATAATAATTGTTCTTTTCCCCTCAATAATGTTTTTATGGTACGACTCAATTAATCAATGGCCTCTATATCTTAGATCAAGATAACTCCATATATAACATAAATACGAAAAAATAAAAAACAAATGACTCTAATCAAACTTATCTTTGGCATTGTCGCTTGGGTCATATAAGTGAGAAACGCATATCAAAACTTCATAAAGATGGATTTTTGGATTCTTTTGTTTTTGAACAATTAGATATATATGAACCTTGCTTAATGGGAAAAATGACCAAATCACCATTTGACGGCAAAAATGAGCGAGCAAGTGATTTATTAGGTTTAATATATAATGATGTATGTGGACCGATGAATACACAAGCCAGAGGAAGGTTTCAATACTTCATTACTTTCACTGACGACTTTAGTAGATATGGGTATGTTTACCTAATGCATCATAAATCTGAATCCCTTGAAAAGTTTAAGGAATTTAAGAATGAAGTACAAAACCAGTTAGGAAAGAGTATTAAAGCTCTTCGATCAGATCGAGGAGAAGAATATTTAAGCCTAGAGTTTAATGAACTCCTTAAAGGATGTGGGATTGTCTCACAACTTATACCTCCAAGTACTCCACAACACAATGGAGTCTCTGAAAGGAGAAATCGAACATTGTTAGACATGGTTCTGTCAATGATGAGTCATGTTGATCTTCCAACTTCTTTTTGGAGACATGCACTAGAAACAACCACTTTCACACTAAATCGTGTTCCGTCTAAATCGGTTCAAAAGACACCATATGAGATGTGGACTGGGAAGCATCCTAGTATGTCTTTTATGAAAATTTGGGGATGCGAAGTTTATGTTAAATATCAGATGTCTACAAAACTTGAACTCAAATCTCATAAATGTAATTTTGTAGGGTATCCTAAAGGATACTATTTCTTTAATCCATCTGAGAACAAAGTGTTTGTTGCTCGAACATGAGTCTTCCTCGAAAGAGAGTTTATTCTCATAAAGGCAAGTGAGAGAAATATTGAACTTGAAGAAATTCAAGATCAACCACAAATCACTGAACCAAAGATTCAACAACCACTAGTTCTACAAATAGTTGAGGAACATCCAACAGTTCTTAAAACACAACCACTACGAAGATCTGTGAGAGAACGCAATGCGCCTGAGAGATATGGATTTCTTGTCACATTGCATGGAGACGTTCTTCTCATAGACCAAGATGAACTTAAGACTTATCGGGAAGTAGTGGAGAGCCCAGACTTTGAGAAATGGCTAGAAGCCACGAAATCCGAGATGGATTACATGTTAGAAAACCAAGTATGGACTTTGGTCGACCCATCCGAAGGGGTTAAGCCCATAGGTTGCAAGTGGGTTTTCAAAATGAAAATCAACATGGATGGCAATGTACAAACATACAAAGGGTGATTGTTCGCTAAAGGATTTCGTCAAATTCATGGTATAGGCTATGATGAAACTTTTCCCCTATTGCTATGTTTAAATCTATTCGGATATTGCTTTCAATAGCTGTATATTACGATTATGAAATCTGGCAAATGGATGTTAATACTGCTTTCCTTAATGGAAAATTAGATGAGGATGTGTAAATGACATAGCCTGAGGGTTTTGTCATCCAAAAGATGCCCTAAATGTATGCAAACTACAAAGATCCATTTATAGGTTGAAGCAGACTTCTCGAAGTTGGAATCTTCGCTTTAATGACGCAATCAAAGAGTTTGGTTTCATTAAAAATGAAGATGAGCCTTGCGTTTTCAAGAAAACTAGTGGGAGCACTATTACATTCTTGGTATTGTATGTGAATGACATACTAATAATAGGAAATGACATACCTACCTTACAGTCTGTAAAGACTTGACCAGGAAAATGTTTTTTATGAAATACTTGGGTGAAGCAGCCTACATATTAGGAGTCAAGATTTATAGAGATAAATCAAGACGACTCCTAGGACTAAGTCAAAATACATACATATACAAAGTACTGAAAATATTCCGTATGATTGAATCTAAAAAAGGATTCTTACATATGAGACATGGTATTTCGCTCTCGACGGAAATGTGTCCTTCAATGCCTCAAGAGAGGGAACACATGAGTAAGATTCCATATGCTTTGGACATTAGTTCTATCATGTATGTCATGCTATGTACATGTATATATGTATCATATGCACTAAGTATGACAAGTCGATACCAAGTAGATTGTAACCCCCTTAGCTCAGCCTAGACGCCCGACCCGAACTAAGAAGATTACACGGGGAAAACCAAAGTCAACTTGCAACAGTCAACCCTTATTAACGACCCTTATTTTTTTATTTTATCTTTTCTAGATGCACATTATTACCCTATATGTTTAGCAAAGTGATTAGATGAAAACAGCACAACGATCAGAATTTAATTAGGGGTTTAATTGCATTTATTTGACTTTTAGGGACTAATTTGTAAATTCCAGGAATTACAAGGACTATCTAGTTTTTAAGATTACCAAACCAAAATTAATCATATAACATGCCAGCGTGTCAAATCGCATCTCAAACGGACCATCCAAACTCAACTAATTGAATAAACATCATTCAGGGACCAAAATGTAAGTAGCAGGAACTTAACACAATTCAAATTCAGCATCCAACGGTCGAGTGTTTCGGAACTGCAAACCCTATATCGGAATGACCGTTTCGAAAGAAGAGATGTCATTTTGATACGCGGGGGCGTTCTGAAACCTCAAGGAACCTGTTTCGATATGTTGGTTCACAGTGGCAAAATGTTCCGGAACGTGCCTTCATGTTCCGAGAAACCTTGGTCATTACAGGCCTCCGTTCCAAAATGGACAATGGCGTTCCAAAACGTCTGGGCTTGCAACTTCCCAAATTACTGGTTTTTATCAAGTTTTCGTCTCCGAAACCCTTTCGACACTTGCTCCAACACACATACATCATGGATAAACATCAAAGACCACCCATACGAAACACAAGCTATATCATAACATCAATCATGCAAGTTATAGGATTATAGGCATGCTTCCTAGTTGTCAAAATAGCAAAAGGCTAAAAACCACATTCACGCTCAAACAAGCACCCATAGGCCATTTACAAATCCGAATAAGCAAACTAAACATGCTCAAGGTGTTTAACATCACCAAATATAACTAAGAGTAGAAATCCCTCCCAATGCCTCTTATTACACTAAGGTAAAACCACATACATTGCTTAGTAAAAAATGCTTGGATTCCTTTTTCTTTCTTGGTGCCTTAATTGCTTAATTCTCTATATTGATGAAACAAATGAGCATAAGCATAAAGCTTAGTGAGGATCCCTAAAATCAAACATTCATCAATGCGTTTTATAAAATCAAGATAACATCATTTGCAAACTCATGCCTTCCTTTAAAACATGCTCTCTAAAGCATCAATGCACTTTTAAACCACATGCTCATAGCATCGTTAAAACCATAACAAAATCCTTTGCTCATGATTAAACCAAGCATTACATGTATTCTAGCATAATTTCCAAGCATCTCATGCTTAATCATTAATCATCAACATTATATTGGCTCGCAAGTGATCAATCTCAAACCGTATCATAACCACAAAAAAAGACACAATCGGATACGCGGATTACAAGCGTTGTCCCACACGCTTCATACACACTACCGGACTACACAAGGCTCACACACGGGATTAGACCATCAACCGTTGTGACACCCGTGGTGGAGTTTAACGGTACAATCACAACCCCTCAACACCACTCGTCGGTAGTTGTATAATTCCAATAACGAGAGTACGAGATTCAAACACAAGATCCACCCACGGGATTAAACCATCCACTGTTGTGATCTTAACCTCAATCGTTAGGGTACTTGGATGGAGTATACGATACAATCACAACTCCTCGACATCCAAGGTGACTTTATTCACAGTGCACCCAATCCTATAGCTGGCTAACTATATCCAATTAAAGTAACCACAAACCATTTCCATCACTTGCCAATATAATCATTTAACATCATTATTCCACTGTTTTACAAGCATAAATCACAATGCCATTTTCACAAGCATAAACATGCTTAAACTCAAATGCATAAATTTCATAAATCCAAGGATGACCTACCAAGTGTATCCTTAACAAAATGACATTAAACACCAGCATTATCAATGCTCAAAACATGCTTTAAAACAATAAATAAAATCACATTTAATTCAAGTGCATTTTCCAACAAAACATAGCACATTCCGAGATAGACTTTCGAATCACTTACTCTTGAGCTTAGCTAAGTGTTTCAAGCTTACACTAAGCTCCCAAGACCATGCTCAAAGCGTTACAAAGCTGGAAAATCCATTTCCACTCACCGATACGCGAAACCTTGCTCGCCAACGCAAAAATCACCCTTCTGAAGCCTCCAAAAATGCTTCGTTTGCTTCCGGGTCAAGATCCCCTGTTTTTAGATCACCAAAACAGAGATCCAAATGCATTAAAATGCATTTCAACACCAGCAACTAAACACAAACTCGTTGCTCACCAAAACTACACCAATTTACCCATCTGAAACAACTGAAAACTCAATCGATTGCTTCCTAAACAATGCCTAGCCAACATACATCACTTTCAACCATCATTAAACACCAAAACACATCTAAAGACAACCTAAACACATCCTTATACCTCCAGCAAGCATAACTTCATCATTTCACCTCAAAAACCCAACTAAAACCATCAAGAAACTCAAGGATCTAAAGGATTCCGGGATCTATATTATCAAAACCCTTTCTCAACATCTTAATCAACTCAAAACTCAATTAAAACCAAGCCAAAACAAAGCTCATCAATACCTATCCGAAAATCAAGATTTACAACATAATTTTCCAAGATTTTGATCTCAAATCAAAACTATAATAAAAACTCATCCAAAAACAACATTTAGAAGCCAAAGATCTTGGGAATTTCATTAAAGAACCTAGATTGAAGGTTGAGAACGAGATTTACCTCCAATCCTTGCCTTCCTCAATGATTGACAAGTTTTTCCTTAACAAATCTTCAAGAATTTGAAGAGAAATCTTGGAATTTGTTTAGAAATCAAAGGGAGAGTGTTTGGGAGAAAATAAATCTGGAGAAAAGAGTTGGGAAAATGGTTTTGCTGAAATGTAAGTTAGTTACGTGAAATGAATTCTTAATTTCCCAATTAATCCATTTTAATTAAATAAAATCATTTCTATTTTAATTATCTAAAACCCTTTTATAACACATGTCAATTTAAGGAAGGTATAATTGCACCATAGCTCCCTAAAGATTCTAAGATTTTGGCTCCTTTTTGAAATTTTGAAATTTTCCACAGTTTGAAACTTTACATTTTGGTCACTACCCAAAATGTACCACTTCCGAAGCTCTTTTTGTAAAATTGATTTGACCAATCTCTTAAACATGATTTTAGAGGATTTTAGCAATTTTCACCATATTTTTATCCTTTCCTGATCCTTGATTTCCCTAAACCTCCTAATACGATTCGAATGCTATAGATCTACGTTGTGACAACAACGGAGCCATCGCACAAGAAAAAGAACCTTGATCTCACCAGCGGTCCAAACACATACTTGGGCGTCACCATCTTATTCGTGAAATCATTGATCGAGGAGATATAGAAATATGCAAAGTACCAACGGATGACAATGTCGTCGATCCACTGACAAAGCCTCTGACACAACAGAAGCATGAACGTCACACTAAGGCTCTTGGTGTTAGACACATGAGTGATTGTTCTTAGTGCTAGTGGGAGATTGTTGGAGTATGCCCAAAGACCATGAGATGATTGTAAAAGACATACTTATTTTATCTTGTTTATTAATAAAGCCATTATTATCATTTCAATCTTATTTTGTGCATCTATAAATAAATTGAATTATAATAAAGTCCTTAGAATAATATAGTTATTCTTGAATGTCCTTAGTCGAGAATTATTGTGGGCGTGGAAAACAATAATATATTAAGACTAATATGTAGTTGATTGATAACAAAGTGTTGTTATTGACATAGAGATGTCAAAATCAATACATAAGCCTGTCTTAGAGAACGACATACTAGACTGGCCCGCTATGAGCATGTTTCTTGGATTATTATGTGACAGTCACAACATTGCTCACAGTGATAACTAAGTGTATGATCCTCAGACTTGAGATCATCATTATTTCAATATCGAGAGTAACATATTTTAATGCAGTCAAACGTGTGTTGTAACAGACTACACTATAAAGACTGATATTGGATATGTCACACTCTATATAACGAAATATGATTGATTAAGATAGGATTTGTCCCTCATACATAATTGGAGTAATATCGTAGGCCACTTGAACGAGTGAGACTAGAAAATGCATGGCCATGCTCGAATAAATTGATATGAGATATCATAGTTATTCGTTTATCATAGTCTACTCAAGATATCAAGAAATATTAGATGGACTATACAAGTGTGACTAATACATGACTTATGTTCGATCTAGATATAAGAACAAAAGGATGTAATACATAAAAGAAGTTAATCACAGAAAAAGGTAAAGTCGAACCACGACTTCATGTAACTTAGGTAGCAATGATGTATTGCTAGATGCCACTCATTGTTTGTAATATTAGAATTGTTCTATATATTACTACTAACGCTACATGAACCTACAAGGGTCACACCCTATGATTGAAACGAACAAATATCGATTATATAACATGTGCACAAACTAGTTGTACACGTAATAATTATTAAAGACGAAATTATTATAATTATTGTAATTATAGATAATCTCGTTTATATATTTTTTAATAATTAGATAATTATTATAATTATCAAGCACTATTAAAATATATATCCCTAATGAATTCGAATTAAAGTAGAATTAGATTCTACATATTTAATTATATTCGGTTAAATATATTGTATATTTAATAAACTTGAATTTAATTAGAATTAGGTTTTTGAATGCTATATGAAGGCATAAGGTCTAGTAGCCAAAATATGCTTTTTCGGAAAACCTCTCTAACAGTTAGAGAAGAGAAAATATTGTTCGTTTTGTTCGGGTGGACTGCGTAGAGGTCAGAGTGCTATTGTGACGATTCAGATTCGATTTGGTTTATCCTAACTCCCTAAGGATATCAAGATACCCAATTTATTAAAGTAATATTTCATCCCCACTCACCCCGAATTCGTCCCTTGTACATGGATCACTGGAGAAATTCGCCGGATAATTTTTCGCTGCACCGTTGGGTGTACCGGAGTTTCCCAACATCAATAACCCTTACCTTGTTTAGAAGAAAATCAAGTCATAGGTTCTACTGAAAATAGAAATAGAGAATCGAAAAATCAAATTAATTCATAACAATGTGAATCAAAGCAAGATAAAATATTATTAAGGATTAATAGTGAATAAATACATAATGAGACATTTAGGGACCAAATTACAAAGTTTTAAAATTTAGGGATTGAAGCGTGAATTTTCAAAAGTTATATCAAATTCATACTATTATATATTTAGGTCATATTATGGCTTATACATGAGGAAAATTACTACATATTTCATGTTTAACATATAGGTACTAAATTATGAAGTTTCAAACCTTAAGGTCTTATTTTTAAATTACTAAAAGTTTTAAGGACAAAGAGAAAAAAATATTTTTATTAATAAGTATTTTTCTTATTCACATGTTCATTCCAAATTTTGAATTAAAAAAATGACGACTAAATCAAAGTCCAATTGACAAAGTTATGAAATAGTGATCAAAACATAAAAATGTAAAATCAGGTCAAAGGTTTTGAAACCTTTGGCGACGTATCGAAACCACAAATTCAAGTAGGCTATAAAAAATGAAATCTTGAGTGAGTTATCGAAGCCATGACCTGTAATGTCACAATTTTAACCTTTAAAATACTATCAAGCCTACTCCAATCAACAACACTCATCCTATTGAAAATGTAAGCATATAATACATCAAATGACCTTAGAAACAAGAAAGACTTTACTCATATACATACATCAACCAAAGGCTCTTAAGACATTAAGCCAATTCATAAACACAGACCAATGTACAAGAATTATTCAAAACTAATCAATGACTCAGGATTTATAAACTTATTACGCTTCGTTCTCATATATATATAACCAAACATTTCATGTCATAGTTAGTAGTTACCATTCATGCCTTACCTTTCTTTATTTGTTCGGGTCAATTTTTTGTTTAGTTCAATTTATTTCAGGTTTCGAATCAAATTTTGGTCATTATATCTAGGTCTCAAATTAGGTGAACCGATACAGATAATCGAGTTCATATCAAATTTGTCGGGTCTAGATTTAACCTAGTAAAGAAGGGGTGCAATATGTTTTTCTTTATTTTTGTCATTTATTTATTGCATTATATTTAGTATTTTTATTATTATTATTTTTGTTTTATTATTATAAAACATCATATTTATTGTTATTATAATGATCATTATTATATAATATAAATTTCTCTATTTCATTATATTTATTATGATTGTTTTTTATTATTGTCTTCGCTATTTTTATTACCATATTATTATTATTATTGTTATTAATACTATTATTATTATTATTATTATTATTATTATTATTATTTATTGTTTTTTTAATTTTAGTTTAGTTTATTTTCTAAAAATATTTTGAATTTACTAATAGTTATTTGAAAAGTCAGACATCTGATCTAAAAATTCAAATATCCAAAAAAGTAGATATTCAATTTTTTTCGAATAGCATACGGATTGATATTTTGTCGAATATCTAAAAATGCACACCTCTAACCACAATTAAGGACACGTTAACCATTTTGTAACAAAATCATAAATTCAATACCTATTTTATAACATTTGAAAGTTGAGTGACAAGATGTAATGACCCAAATTTCTGAGTTAACAATTGGGCATTGACCTGAGTTATGGACTTTCATGTTGGTTGGAGTAATTGGACTCGTTGGGATAAGTTTGGGCCTTATTTGATAAGATTTGGACCTTGCGAGCTTGAAAGGTGACCGTTTTGTAAAAAACGTGAAAATAGAGGGTTTTATGATGCAATTTCACCACTTTTCAAATAAAAGGCTGAAAATCCCCTTTATTGATTGGCCTATCATATGGGAAGAAGGGACAAAGTGATATCACCCTCTTCCATTCTTCATCTTTTTGCAAACACTCTCATTTTCTCTCTATCACAAACCTCATTTTTCTAAGCTTAAAGATTCAACCTTTATACCTCATTTTCTACATCTGAGATTCAAGATAGAGATATGTTAATCCCCTCTTCATGAGCTTCAAGAAAAGCATAATAATATGGTGGAAAGGTAAGGGTTGTGATTGTGGGTTTTTTAATGTTTTAAGCTTTTGGGGCTTTTGCCATGTTTTTAAGGTTGAGAATTTGTAGCCAAACCTTCCTTTAGCATTTGGTTTAATTCTTGATTCGTCTTATTGTTTGTAAGGTAAAAGGGAGGTGTTTTGGGGGTTTCATCAAGTTTGAGTCAAGAAAGAAAGTTAAAGGGTTTTGCTTGATAGCTTATGTAACACTTCCTTCCCGGTCTAGAAGAGAACCGAGTCGAAGAGTATTACCAGAATACAAAGCAACGATATAAATTTTTCATTTTTAACTCGAAAAATGTCCAACAAATAATGTCCAACATATGTCCAAAGTATCCATCGTTTCATAATTATCATGAGCATACACGATTATCAATTAAGGATCGTTTTACGATTATTATAAACATTGTGGGCTAATTTATAAATTTTGACAACTTAAGGTCCCTTATCAAATTGACACTGCCAAAGTGAAATTCAATACTAACATGTTATACTTACCAAATTTCACTCAATTCCAAAACTATTATTACTATCAATTTGACTCCTCAAGAATTGGTGACTCGAATGCAAAACAATTAAAGCTATCCCATAAGCCATAACAAACTTACCTAACCCCGTTTCAAAACACCTTAGGCTGTTTCGAAACGGGTACACGAGAATAAACCCTGATGACCCAACTCTTTAGACCGTTTTAATACATGCATGACCTGTATCGGAACAGATTGACAGACAATGACTTTGACTTGACCGTTCCGAAACCTATATCGGTACAAGGGTCATCAGTGGCAAACCGTTTCGAAAATTGTATCGAAACAGGGACCTCAAGTGGCCAAAATGTTCCGAAATGACATCACTTCGTTCCAGAATGCCCTTAATCTCAGGTTCAAAGTTAGGCTGCCCGTATCAAAACGTCATCACCCGTTTCGATACGGGGAAACCTGTAATGACATATTTTATCTGGTTTTTATACAATTTACCCCACCAAACGATGTCCAATTACAACGAAACTTCATACACAACATTCCATTATTTTAAACTACTAGCATGCAAATTTTCAAGACTATATGAGTACGTTTACTACGATTTTACCTTTTTGGCTAAACATGCATATTTAAAGCCATATTAGCAAAACCAAAATGGGCATTTAGGGCCATAGACCTTAATACAAAATGAGCAAGCCACTAACACAACAAACGAGCATATTAGACTAGTCTAACTACTTTGCCACCTCCCTAGGAGTTTGAAAACACAAATACATTACTTGTATCTTAGTAGTGACTTGTCTTCGTGGCCGATCCAATCCTCCAACGAACAACTCTTTAACCTGAAAATGTATGAAGGAAGACACATTACGCACACTTTGCCTAGTGAGGTAGTCACTATTAACATAAATAATGGGATACCATGGCTACAATGATACATAAATTCATGTTAACATAATCAATGCCATGTAACAATGCAATAAGTAATAAACATGTTCTCTTTCATTCATAATTCCTTGGATTGACTTAAGATCGTGGATACGCGAATTCCTACGCCTCCCCAAAACAATGAATGGTCTAGTCACTCCGCCTATCCAAAATGACCAACACAATACACATCCCTCCGCCTCGCCAAATCAATATAGGCTGTAGCATTAGGACCGTAGTCCACCCGTACACTGAGCTCATGAATTATATGGCATGCCAATTGTATCCTGAATCCCTTCCAATCCAAGGTCATGATATAGTTATTCATTTCAATGATCAATGATATACCAATGTTCCACAATTACAATGTAGTCGATGCTTTATATACATATATTTCAACATCAATATCATATAGATTGTTGTTGATATCAATGTTCGATGATTAAATGCACTAATCCCATGACATTATTTATATCAATGACAAGGCACAATGAACATAATCCATGTCAATGGTAACTTACCGACACTTACCAAAATGTCCGATTTATCATCCGATGTATTTGCTTCACAACAAAGTTAGCGAAATAATCTAACACAACAAATAATGATCCGGGAAGGCCTTTCGCCTAAACCCGAGACTCTGACTACACTCACCTAACAATCCGAAGCTTCAAGGCTCTCGGATAGCGATTCCTTTATTCCTAGCTTGTGATGGAGATATCGATACCTCCTTCTCCCTTCTTGAGCTAGAAAAATTAATAGGAACTTATTATAATTGATGTTTCAACATCAAAATCAACATAGGGATATCAAAATCAATATCCAACTTCAATAAAGATGGCAACAAGGAAATAACCATGGATAGTCAAAACCCTAGCTTAGGTTACACCCAAAATATCCATGGAATCCATTAATCAAATAAGGAATATAGCTTACCCGATCGATAAAAACGTTTCGATATCGTTAAAGTGAAGAAACAACAAGCTTGAATTTTTCACCAATGGAGGTGTGTGCTTAGGTGAAAAAGATGATGCGAGTGAGGTGCTTGCTTCCTATATTTTCGGGTATGCTTTCTTTGCTTCTTGTTTTCTATTTTCAATTCAAGGCTTTCCTTCATTTTAAGGAAAGTTATCTGATGACTCCACGTGGTGGAGATTTTAATTTAAAGTGGGTTAATCGCATGGTTAGCCCCCCCACTTTTCATACCTTTATAACTCTTCCCTCCAACTTATAATTTTTCCATTTTAGCCACTAAAATGGTTAATATTACTTAATAGAGTTCAATTATGATGTTTAAAGCCTATTTAGGGTTCGATAACAATAATTAACTTGTCGGTGAAATCTTTAAGTTTCATAAATGTGGAAATTTCCGATCATCAGAAATAAATTCCGACTACGCCGAATTTCGGGGTTTTACAATTCCCCCTTAAGAAAATTTGTCCTCGAATTTTACCTGAACCGAAGAGATGCGTATATTATTGTCTCATAGTTTCTTCAGATTCCCAAGTGGCTTCTTCAACAGCGTGACTTCTCCAAAGCACTTTAACTAAGGGTAAAGTTTTGTTACGAAGCCTTTTGATTTCCTTAGCAAGAATCTCAACTGGTTCTTCTTCATAGGATAGGTTTGGCCGTAGTTCTACAGTTTCGGGTTTCACAATGTGAGAGGGGTCAGACCGATACTTCTGAAGCATCGATAAATGAAAGACATCGTAGATTTTGCTCAATTATGGGGGTAACAGAAGTCGATATGCCACTAGGCCAATCTTTTCAATAATTTCAAAGGGCCCAATGAATCGAGGGCTCAACTTTCCCTTCTTGCCAAACCTCAAGACTTTCTTCCACAGTGACACTTTAAGAAAAGCTTTTTCACCGACTTCATATTGAATGTCTCTCCTTTTAAGACCAACACAAGCTTTTTGCCGATCAAAAGCAGCCTTGAGACGATCATGAATGATGGTAACTCGTTCTTCAGTTTCACGAAGCAAGTCAGGGCCTAACACTCTACTCTCACCCAGCTCCGACCAACACAACGGAGTTCTGCATCGTCTACCATATACTGCTTCATACGGGGCCATTTGGATGGATGCTTGATAACTGTTATTATAAGAAAATTCGACAAGAGGTATCTATTTCTCCCAAGTCCCGCCAAAGTCAATAATACAAGCCCGAAGCATATCTTCCAGAATCTGAATTACTCTTTCTGACTGATCGTCAGTTTGAAGGTGGAAGGTTGTGCTAAGATTGACTCTGGTGCCCAGAGCTCCTTGTAAGGTTCTCCAAAACCGAGATGCAAACCGAGGATCTCGATCAGAAATGATAGATTCAGGCACTCCGTAAAGTCGGACCACTTCCTTGATGTACAAGCCAACTAGCTTAGGGAGACCGTAATCCATTCTAACAGGTATGAAATGAGCTGACTTCGTAAACCGATCTACAATAACCCAAATAACATCATGCTTCATAGGGGTTAACGGTAGACCAATGACAAAGTCCATGGTTATCTTTTCCCATTTCCATTTCGGTGGATCAATAGGTTGCAAGAGTCCCGTGGGAGCACAATGTTCTGCCTTAACACGTTGACACGTGAGGCACTTAGAAATATAATCAATAATGGCCTGCTTCATGCTTGGCCACCAGTATAGATCATGTAGATCTTTGTACATTTTCATCAACCCAGGGTGAACGAAAAAAGAAATCGAATGAGCTTCAACAAGAATTTCGGTACGAAGAGTTTCATCGTTAGGCACACAAACTCGACCGTGAAAACATAGAAGTCCTTCGGAATTAATTCTGAAGTCTGGATTATCTAATTGTCTAGAGACAATGGCTTGGAGTTCGGGATCTTGTTCTTGCAAGTCCTTAATTCGAGAAATGATGGTAGACTGAACTTGAAGTTCAGCTACAATGCATTGATGCTTCCAAAGCCGGAAATGAGCGTTAATTGCTCGAGGGGCTACAAGAGAGTGATGAAACGATGAGTTAGCATACTTCACTGCACTTATAACTTTAATTTCATAATCAAAGCTTACCAGGCCGAGGTTTGCGGCTGAGTGCATCAACTACAACATTAGCCTTGCCCGGATGATAATCAATGACTAAATCATAATCCTTAAGGAGTTCCATCCACCTCCGTTGTCGTAGATTCAACTCCTTTTGGGTCAACAGGTATTTAAGGCTTTTGTAATCGGTGAAAAGATAGCATTTCTCCCCGTAGAGATAATGCCTCCAGATTTCCAATGCAAAGACAACTACATCCAATTCTAGGTCATGGGTGGGGTAGTTTATCTCATGTGGCTTAAGTTGCCTTGAAGCGTAAGCAATAACCTTACCTTCTTGCATCAATACACACCCTAACCCAAGATGCGAGGCATCACTGTAAACTGTGTAGTCCTTTCCAGACTCAGGCTGGGTCAAGACGGGTGCATGGGTTAGGACTTGTTTCAGCTGATCAAAGCTTCGTTGCTGGTCTTCAGACCAAATAAAAGGTGTCTCCTTTCGCAACAATTCAGTTAAAGGAGCGACTAACATTGAAAATCCTTTCACAAACCTACGGTACTATCCAGCGAGCCCGAGAAAACTTCTAACTTCGCCAACATTCTTTGGCGGATGCCAATCTACAACAGGTTGTATTTTCTTCGAATCCACCTGAATGCCCGAAGCTGATACAACATGCCCCAAAAAGGCCACTTCAGTGAGCCATAATTCACATTTAGAAAACTTCACGTACAATTGTTTCTCCCTCAAAATCTGAAGTACAATACGTAGGTGTTCTCGATGTTCCGATTCATTCTTTGAATAAATCAATATATCATCTATGAACACCACAACAAATTTATCAAGATAGAGTCTGATTACCCGATTCATTAAATCCATGAAAACTGCCGGTGCATTTGTTAGTCCGAAAGGCATTACTAAGAATTCATAATGTCCATATCTTGTACGAAAGACAGTCTTGGGCACATCACACTCTTTGATTTTCATTTGATAGTAACCCGACCTTAGATCAATCTTGGAGAACACATAAACATCTTTTAATTGATCGAACAAGTCGTCTATCCTGGCAAAGGATACTTATTCTTGATGTTGACTTTGTTCAGTTGTCTATAATCAATGCATAAACGCATCGAACCATCCTTCTTTTTGACAAACAGAACCGGAGCTCCCCAAGGTGAAGAGCTCGGTTGGATGAAACTCTTATTCATAAGGTCTTGAATTTGAGCTTTTAACTCCTTCAACTCCACAGCAACCATCCTATGTGATGCAATGGAAACTGGAGTAGTCCCAGGTTGCATCTCAATACCAAATTCCACTTCACGGGTTGGGGGCAATCCCGAAAGCTCGTCAGGAAAAAAACATATGGGAATTCATTTACCGTATCAATGTCATAGATCTGAGGTTCATTCTTGGAGTCAGTGGACAATGCGCACAACATGGAGTTTCGAGATTCCATCAACATTATCCTTTCCTTGCCAAGGCCTCGAAGATACAATTTCCACTTACTGCAGTCTACCCACACTTGATGATTACTAAGCCAATCCATGCCTAGGATCGCATCAAACTCGTGGATTGGTAAAACTAGGAAGTCCGCAGGGAACATAATTTCTTGAATCATGATTGGGCAATTCTTACATACAAGACTTAGAATGACACAATCACCTAATGGATTTGTCACAGAGACCTTCGTTGCTAAAGGTTCACTAAACATCCTATGTCTTTTAACCAATTCCAGGCTTATAAAAGAGTGTGTAGATCCAGGGTCAATCAATACATACAATGAGTGTGCATATAACATAACGGTACCTGCTATAACATCAAGCTCATCATCTTCCTCGCGACTTCTCACGTGATACAACTGAGTAGAGGCCTTTGATTCTTGCTTATTGCCTTGCTTTCCGGATCCGCCTGGCCTACCTGAAGCTCTCGATGGTACTTGCCCTGGCCCCTTCCCTCGAAAGGACTGAGCAAGTGAAGAGATATCCCCTCATACAACCACTGACTTAGAGGGATTCTAAGGACAATCCCTGATAAAATCTCCTTGTTCACCACAAAAGAAACATGCCCCCGACTGCTTTCGACATTGCCCTGTTGGGTGCCATTTCTGACAGAAGTTACAGACTGGATGTTGAACATTTCTATTCGATCCTCCAGTACTCTCCACTGAGGCCGCCTTAGACCAGGACTGGGTGATAGTATGTGGTCTCTCAATATTCTCGGTGCGGGAAGGCTGTGAGAAAGAAGTTTGCTTCGGACCCTGATACTTGTCTTTCTTGTTCCATTTAGGAGGTCGGGAGTCGCTTCATGTTCTTTTCTTAGATCAGTTAGACATATTTCCTCTTTGAGCTCTCTACGTTGCTTCTGTTGCCTTAACTCGGTTCACCAAATCCTCGAAATTGGTGATACCCAGGGCAGTAAACATAGGTCGCAGCTCGTCGCTCAACCCATCAATAAACATTCGGCACTTGTCTTCTTCTTTCTTTATAAACTCAGCTCCATATCAGCAATACTTACAGAAATCATAGATGTATTGCTCGATTGGCTTTCCACCTTGTCTCAAATGAAGAAAAGTTCTCCGCCTTTCCGCGAGATAGTACTCGCTGATGTACTTGTTCCGAAATTCTTTGAGAAAGAATTCCCAAGTGACCGATTCTTCAAGAACTGTAAGAATGGTAGTCTCCCACCACATCAAGGCTTCATCGGTCAACAAAGCAATAGCACATTCTAGCTTGTGTTCGTCAGAACATTGTAGCTATTTATTCAGGATGCGAAGAGTATTATCCAACCGGTATTCATCTATTTTACGGTTGTCATCATCATGTCTAGTGAAAGAATAGGCCCGGAGTGAAGCCAGTTTGTAAACAAGGGCTCGGACGTACTGAGCAATAGGAGGAGTAGGCTGAATTGGTGGTGTCGCTTGCATTGCAGTCATAAACTGCTTAAACATATTGGCCATATTTTGATAACATTCAGCCTGAGTAGTAGGTGCCACAGGCTCAGCAACCTGTACATGAGGTTCATGTGGTTGCGGTGGGTTTGGAGGATTCCCTCCCCTAACCTCCTCGCCATGAGTCGAGGAGCCAACAGTTTGCTCATCTACATGAGCTTCATTTGTCGCAGACATATCTATATGAAAGATCAGATTAGTCAACAAGTCACATATACACAAAAGAAAACTCCTGGGTGGCAAAGTAACACAATAACAATACAATAGACTTTGGTTTAGTCCTAGAATTGACTAAAATCTAGATCTGATACAACAAATGTAATACCCCCTTCCCGGTCTAGAAGAGAACTGAGTCGAAGAGTATTACCAGAATACAAAGCAACAAACAATGATATAAAATTTTCATTTTTAACTCGGAAAATGTCCAACATATGGCTAAAGTATCCATCATTTCGTAATTATCATGAGCATACACGATTATCAATTAAGGATCGTTTTACGACTATTATAAACATTGAGGGCTAATTTGTAAATTTTGACAACTTAAGGTCCCTTATCGAATTGACACCGCCAAAGTGAAAGTCAATACTAACAGGTTATATTTACCAAATTTCACTCAATTCCGAAACCATTATCACTATCAATTTGACTCCTCGAGAATCGGTGACTCGAATGCAAAACAATTAAAGCTATCCCATAAGCCATAACAAACTTACCTAACCCCGTTTTGAAACACCTTAGGCTGTTTCGAAACGGGTACACAATAATCAACCTTGATGACCCAACTCTTTAGACCGTTTCGATACAAGCATGACCTGTATCGGAACAGATTGACCGACAATGACTTTGACTTGACCGTTCCGAAACTTGTATTGGCTAAACATGCATATTTAAGGCCATATTAGCAAAACCAAAATGGGCATTAAGGGCCATAGACCTTAATACAAAATGAGCAAGCTACTAACACAACAAAACGAGCATATTAGACTAGTCTAACTACTTTGCCACCTCCCTAGGAGTTTGAAAACACAAATACATTACTTGTATCTTAGTAGTGACTTGTCTTCGTGGCCGATCCGATCCTCTAACGAACAACTCTTTAACCTGAAAATGCATGAAGGAAGACACATTAGGCACACTTTGCCTAGTGAGGTAGTCACTATTAACATAAATAATGGGATACCTTGGCTACAATGATACATAAATTCATGTTAACATAATCAATGCCATGTAACAATTCAATAAGTAATAAACATGTTCTTTTTCATTCATAATTCCTTGAATTGACTTAAGATCGTGGATACGCGAATTCCTACGCCTCACCAAAACAATGAATGGTCTAGTCCCTTCGCCTCGCCAAAATGACCAACACAATACACATCCCTCTGCCTCGCCAAATCAATGTAGGCCGTAGCCTTAGAACCGTAGTCCACCCGTACACTGAGCTCATGAATTCTATGGCATGCCAATTGTATCCCGAATCCCTTCCAATCCAAGGTCATGATATACTTATTCATTTCAATGATCAATGATATACCAATGTAGTCGATGCTTGATATACATATATTTCAACATCAATATCATATATATTGTTGTTGATATCAATGTTCGATGATTCAATGCACTAATCTCATGACAATATTTATATCAATGAAAAGGCACAATGAACATAATCCATGTCAATGGTAACTTACCGATATTTACCAAAGTGTACGATTTATCATCCCATGTATTTGCTTCAAAACAAAGTTAGCGAAATAATCTAACACAACAAATAATGATCCGGGAAGGCCTTTTGCCTAAACCCGAGACTCCGACTACACTCACCTAACAATCTGAAGCTTCAAGGCTCTCAGATATCGATTCCTTTACTCCTAGCTTGTGACGGAGATAGCGATACCTCCTTCTCGCCATCTTGAGCTAGAAAAATTAATAGGAACTTATTAGAATTGATGTTTCAACATCAAAATCAACATAGGGATATCGAAATCAATATCCAACTTCAATAAAGATGGCAACAAGGAAATATCCATGGATAGTCAAAACCCTAGCTTAGGTTACACCCAAAATATCCATGGAATCCATTAATCAAATAAGGAATATAGCTTACCCGATCGATAACAACGTTTCGATATCGTTAAAGTGAAGAAACAACAAGCTTGATTTTTTCACCAATGGAGGTGTGTGCTTAGGTGAAAAAGATGATGAGAGGGAGGTGCTTGCTTCCTATATTTTTTGGTAAGCTTTCTTGGCTTCTTGTTTTCTATTTTCAATTCAAGGCTTTCCTTCATTTGAAGGAAAGTTATCTGATGACTCCACGCGGTGGAGATTTTAATTCAAAGTAGGCTAATCACATGGTTAGCCCCCCACTTTTCATACCTTTATAACTCTTCCCTCCAACTTATAATTTTTCCATTTTAGCCACTAAAAAGGTTAATATTACTTAATAGAGTTCAATTCTGATGTTTAAAGCCTATTTAGGGTTCGATAATAATAATTAACTAGTCGGTGAAATCTTTAAGTTTCATAAACGTTGAAATTTCCGATCATCGGAAATAAATGTCGACTAGGTCGGATTTCGGGGTGTTACAGCTTAAATTCGAGAAATATTGCTAAAGGTCAGTACCTCTCTGGCTCCTACTCTTCTTGAATATCACTAAGTGATTGCCTTGCTTGATTTTGTGGTTTATGATTGCTAGTTTGGTGTTTAAGTAGCTTTAAGCCTTGTTAATGGTAAAATCTGGATTAGATGTTGATAACTTGCAAAATTAATAGTAAACCACCTAAAATACCTTCCATAACTTGTAGGTTTGATTACGAGTTTTTCCATGAAGGTTTGGGGGTGGTAAGAATGATTTTCGAGCTCCAAAATTTAAATTCTAAGCTCGAGTACCGGTAAAAGATGAACTCGTATCTGTATCTTGTGTTCTGATTGACGAACACAAGCATATGTTGAAGGGCATATTGATATGAGATCAGGTCGTATCGATACCCCCTATTTTGATAGAATTTTAGTAGCGAAGTTTCGTATTGGTACGCTTGGGGTGTATCGGTACTGAAAGGGTATCAGTACTCGGGGATCGCGTATTAGTACAAGGTTATCGGTTAACCCACTTTTTTTGTGAAGTATGAGTATCATTACGCTTGGAGCGGGTATCGGTACCCAGAGAGTTGTATCAGTACTCGTGGTTGGGTATCGGTACCCACTGGGCAATGTGCCCGAAAATGTGATTTTGAGTTCAAAGGGATGATAATTTGAGGATGATGGTCTAATGGGCTTCTAATGTAGTAATAATTTGGTAAGCTTTGTGTGACTTGTTTTTGATAATAATATAGAGTTGGGTAATTGGGTTAATGTTGTCTTTATGTGCCGAGTAAGCACTTGAGGGGTTGTTGATGATAAATTGAGAGATAACTATGTTGGTTGGTGTCTTGCCTTGGGGCATTTACGTGATAGCTCGACTTGGTGCCACTTAACTCTTGGTGAGGTACATGAATGCTCGAGGAGCATGTCTTATCTTATGGTCATTGTAAAGGAATCTGGATGTCCTAGAGTCAACACTACGATACTTATATAAGGGGTTGTGTACTTAGGGCTGAGTGAACAAGTACATCCGACGCACCCATAGACTGAGTGATCTAGGTGAGGTTAGAAACCTATTCGTGGCTATGGTGATCCGTATAAAGACCCAAATTTTGGGTTAGCAAATAAGGTCTCGGACCCGGGTATTAGGCCCAGTGGCAAAGAAAAAGAAGAAGATGATGGCTTTTGTTAAATTATTTTATCCGAATGGGATAAGGGTTTTGAAATTTAAAATGGTGGGTGGTGAAATAGAGGGGAATAGAAGATAAGAAATTTTTGTAAGAGAGAGAGAAAAGTAGGTGAAAAGTGAGGGCGAGAGAGTTGGGTCCCGATCTATCGCCGCTCGGGCCGCCGTGTGAGACACCATCGGCACCGTTGGAAAAGTCTCATAGATACGCATTCATCAGTGGTCGCCACGTAGACGTCGTTGCCGCCACTCACTGTTGGAGCCACCGCAAGTTGTTGCCACCACTTTGATCATCATTGCTTGGAGTTTTGATTTGGAGCTCGCCGTGCACGTTCGGCCACTAGAGGTCACCGCACGCGCCACACGCACCGCCGCCTACATGTGGGCCACGACGCAGGCTCCAACAGGCTTCAACAGCTTAGGCTGAGCCGGCCTGCTAAGCGAGCCAAGCTAAGAATCGAGCTGATTCGCCAGGTTAACCCTTCGAGCTGAGCCGCCATTGACCGCCGTTAACCGCCGTTGATTTTTTTGTGGAACCTTAGACTGGGGTTTCTCGACATTCTAAGTCTGATGGCGTAGTCCGTTTTTCTAGATTCAAACCCGTTAATCTGTTTTTGTGTGTTTTATCACCTAAAGTAGTGTAATAGTATGAGAAGGTTTATGTAGTTGTAGTTGTTTTATTGAGGAATTGGCGGGCTCAAATATTGGAATTAAGAGATGATTGAAGGAGCTTGGAAGGGGATTTATCGCTTTGGCTAAAGGTTAGTACACCTCAAACTCCTATTACTTCATGAGCATTATAAATATGATTGCCTTGCATGTTAGTGTTTGTAAAATAGGTAGACGATGAATAAGCATTTGTTAAGACCAGTATCATAAGACTTGATATATATGTGAGACATGATGATGTTGTGAATATGATGAGACTCATGGAGGCTTTTAAAGACTGTGTAGGGTCGTTAAGATGGTCATATGATTATTTGATGATTGCTTGATTTATTGATAATTGTGATGCCTTATATGGTTGTTCGAAATGAATTAACGTGATTCGATGAGAATTATGCTTAAGGGATAAATACTCGATTAAATGATTAAGAAGTCGATAATTAATACTAAGTGAATGAATGCGTTAGTGAACAAACTCTAATGACTTCCATAAGCTTTAGTGATCGAATAAAGCGTTTTATTATCGTAATTCAAGGAAATTGTATGAACCAGTGAATAGGGTATTAGTACGAGCTTTGGTCGTACCGATATGCGATTGGGGGCTGTATCGGTACAGGTCAACCCGTATCGATTCTTGTTGAAATTGAGGAGTTCCAGTAAGCTATTTCAATATCAATACGTATATGAGTACCTATACCTATGGGTACCGCATCGATACTCGTGTTCGAGTATCGATACCCACTAAACAAAATAATCATAATGATAAAAAAAGATGAAAATTTACGTGGGATGATAATGAGTAATATAGGTTAATAAAGATAATTAATGAGGATGATTAATATACATTTTCATAATGTATTACCAAGTTGGTAAACTTAAACAATGGCTTGATAATTGTTAGAAACCATAGAGTTTGTTAATCATGTTAATGTTGTGTGCTGTGTGGTAATCGTATCCATGTTGTGTGTTGTTTGGACACGTGGTTGGTTGTGTTACCTTGTTTGTTGGGATCCAAATACCTAGTGAAGGAGTGTTGCAACACCATGGTTAGAGATGTCGAATGTTCGTTCCTAAAGCTGTGTGGCATCAGGCCTCACCAAGAGAGAGAACGAGTGTATGTTCCTGAAGTTATGTGGTACCGGGTCTCACTCCAATTTTGCGGTTATGACTTTGCTTGCTTTTTCTCGGATGATCTGGTTAGATCCTGACTATGGTGGGACCTTGTGTGCCAAGTATGATTGCTATGATGTTAGCTTGTGTTTAGCCGACTAGTGGTAGCGCCACAAGTTTATTTATCTCTTCTTATTGCTCGTTCTAGCTTGCATGCTTATGTTTATGATTAGCATGAAGTATAGTAGAGTAGATGCGTACCACTGAGCTTTGTAAGCTCATCAATCGGAATCGTTGTTTGTGTGCGTAGGTTGATCGTCGGATCGTGGGATCGAGGAGCACCATCAGTATGGGTTTCCAGCACGTGGTATTTTCTAGAGTACGATACTTGTGTTTAGTGGGATATGTATTCATAGGACCTTACATGGTGGAGTCTGTAATTTTTATTTTTGAAATTTTATTAATCAAGTCGAATGTTTAAATGTTTTAAATTAAAATGGAGCTCCTTTATAACGATTTAAAATGTTTATTTATGTTTTCAACTTTTGGAGTTAATGTTTTTGGAAAATAACTTGTTTGGGCTAAACCGAGTTAAGATATTTTATGGTAACGATTTGGGCTTAAGGCCCAAATGTGACATCCGTGTATAAGGTGTTACATTTAGTCATATCAGAGCTTAGGTTTAGCTAGTTCTAGGAAATCCGGGGTGGTATAGGTGTTTTAGTAAGGTGTCTAGTGAATACCAGCCCTTAAATTAAGTTCATACTTTTTAAGACTGGAATCTCGATGGTGTGTCCAATGTTACGATGCTAAGATGGTTACAATTGTAGCTGAGAGGGCCGAGTCAAGTGTTGAACCGCTAATGGGAGGGATTCCGAGGGCGAGGTCTCCTTGGACTGTTGAGATGCGAGTTAGTTGAATGGTGCCAGAGTTGAGGATGTGCCCTCCTCTCGCCACCTAAATGGTGTCTTCGTTGTGTGTTGTAGTCATTTCGAAGCCTTCGGATACATTATGAGAGTTTGTAGGAAAGAATCTTCATTGTTATGCGTGAATAACGGTTGTGTGAGGGTATGGATAACCCACTTTCAAAATCAATCAGAGGATGCATGTTGGTTGCTTTGTTCGCTTAAAAGGAGACTTGTTGATACTTGGGAATTATCATCGCCCTTTTCAAAGGCATTTCTCATAGATAGTGGATTCGGGATCCATTAGTTCGTTAGAGTGTGACCGAAGTTGGACGTTCTACCAGTTTGATAGAGCTACATTTTAAGGAGTTGTTGCACCATAGAAATTTATTAGGTTAATCAAACGCGATGCTAGCCTGTAATATCGACAGTTGTTTCGAAGCCTTCGGATACATTATGAGAGTTTGTAGGAAAGAATCTTCATTGTTATGCATGAATAACGGTTGTGTGAGGGTATGGATAACCCACTTTCAAAATCGATCAGAGGATGCATGTTGGTTGCATGATCCTTTGTTCGCTTAAAAGGAGACTTGTTGATACTTGGGAAGTATCATCGCCCATTTCAAAGGCATTTCTCAGAGATAGTGGATTCGGGATCCATTAGTTCGTTAGAGTGTGACCAAAGTTGGACGTTCTACCGGTTTGATAGAGCTACATTCTAAGGAGTTGTTGCACCATAGAAATTTATTAGGTTAATCAAACGCGATGCTAGCCTGTAATATCGAGAGTTGTGCTCGAGGCTTTGAGACCTTGAGGGAACCCAACCCTTGGGTAATGAGAATGTTGAACTGTCACCCTTTTATCGTGATTTTCATAGTGGTCGTTTAGAGAATGACACAACAGGGTTGTGAGACATGTTTGACCATTTGATAGATGCCAATGTGTACAATTTGACGCTTGGAAGCTTTCATACTATCATAGTGCTTGTTTATGCTTCTTGGAGGAGTCGTCAAGACTCTCTTTCTGTCAAGGACATGAGTGGATGTTGAGGTAAGGACGAGTAGGACGAAGGCGCAAGTCGAACGAGGTTTCTTTTGTTTAAGTGTTTCACGCAATGAAGAACCATACTTGCTCGCTAGTAATAAGTTGATTCGTTAAGGTGATGCTTAAACCATTGATAGCTTGTTAAGTGATAGTGAGGGACCGTTACGTACCTCCTAAGATGGATGACTCGTTTAACCAAATGCGAAGTACCCGTGTGTTTTTTCGGGATTAGTTCGAGAATAAGATGGTTGTGGTTAAAGTGTTAGAGGCTTGTAGTTTCAAAATGAATTTTGGAATGACGATTTTTCTCTTTAGGGTGTGTCGTGGTAACGCTTGATGTCTGTAGTGACGTTTAAGGTGTTTCTCCGATGATAAGGTGGGGGCCACTGTGTTGTCTCTCGAATGTAAGTTGATGCTTTGCGTGACACGTGTGAATGTATAAAGAATATGGAAATATGAGCGCTAACAAGATAATTACCTTAACGACCTTGTGTGTGAGAAGGAGGTTGGTTACTGTGTAATCTGTTAAGGAAGCAAGGGTTTGAGACTTCGTAAATGCTTTTGATTGTATCACAGTTTCTGTAACGACTAGGTTTTGGGCCTAGGAGTTTTTTGGGCTTTTTGGACGGTCCGATCGACTAGGATTAGAGATTCGAGTTGGTTTCATAAATTATAATCGGAATAAATATTTTTGAGAGAGATAAAAATATGGAAAATGTTCTAAAATCCTTATTTAATATATTAATGGTTTTAGTAAAATAAATTGTATGAGCTTGGATGATCCTTTTGAGCTGATTTTTTGTAACCAAGCATGAAACTTGATTAATTGAGGATTGGTAACCTAAAATTTGGCTAAGCCTTTATAATTTTCTAGTTTTGTAATTTGATCCCTCATTGTTCGTGTTTGCAATTGAATGTCTTATCTGTGACTGAGTTGAGTGAGAATTGAACCGCTGCCAATATGTTCATCATGGGATAATAATTTGCATCTAGGAAAGATAAAAGAAAAAAATGGACGTAATTCATTCTCAATCTTTATGGGTTTGCTTCGGCAAACTCAATGTAGCTCGTTCAGTTTGATTGGGCTTCTAGGCCGGGTCGAGGGGGTTATATTTGTTAGTATCAGATCCAGGTTTGCGATAATTGGGATGTTGCTATTTGTTGAATGTTGTTGTTTGGTATGCACAATGATTTTTATATGCACGTTGAGTGTGATATGCCATGTTGGGGGGTTGTTTTAGGGACACATTGCCTTATTACTACTGTCTAAAATGTTTTGATTTGAAATGGAAGTCTTGGATCCTTGCTTGAAGCTGGCCTTGTTGTTTTGTTTTAATGAAATTATCATGCCTTGGATATTTTAGCATGATAGGATCGAGGGGGAGAAATGAGGGTTAGTACGAATGCTGCTGCTGTTGGGCAAGGAGGCAAGGAGAATGTTGTATCTCCTGGAAAGTTTTGCCACCTTATTCTAATCCACATGTAGAAGTGGAGTAAGTACCTTCTGTGCTAGTTGAGCTAGTAGTGGGTGATATGACGCCTTTGATACAGACGATGACCGAAGCTTTTCAAGCTGTCATAGCTGGAGTGCGTACGTCTACACCAACTGTTAGGCAAACGAGATTGTCGTTAGAATGCTTGTGTAGCTTGGGAGGAGTTGAGTTTTGAGTGTTGGCACTCGAGGCATCTGAGGGATGGATGGCCAAAACTCATCGGATTTTGGATCAAATAGGGTGCAGTGATGTCATAAGCTATGATGTGTTGAATCCCTGTTGCATGGTGATGCTTATAGTTGGAGGACAACCATGACCGCGGGCATGGAATCCGGTGATGTATCTTGGGATTTCTTTCAAGCTGCTTTTAAGAAGAAGTATCTGAAAGTTAGATACTTGGACGAGAAGAAGCGCAAGTTTATGGCTTTAGTTCAGAGCAGTATGTCTGTGGTTGAATATGAGGTACATTTTGTTCGGTTGAGTCAATATGCTCTTGAACTGGTACTAGATGAGAGGCATCGTTGTGATCGATTTCGTTACGGGTTGGTGCAAGATGTTAAGACATACACGTGGGCTTCAAAATGCACCGATTTTGATGTGTTGGTTACACAGGTGAAGGATATTGAGCATAACCTATGTTTATTCGTTCGTGTGGGAGGTTCTGGCTCTAGCAGGAGAGTTATGAATTCTAGTTTCGGTGGTGGTCAATTTAAGATTCATTGTGATAAAAGGTATTGGCCCAAGTTGAGGCAAGGCTATTCATGTCTTGCTCGTGAAGGACCGACTCCTATGGTTGTTGTCGCTAATTTATGTTGGAGTTGTGGACGGAGTTGTCTTTTGTTATGGTTGTTGTAAGGAGGTTGTATATGAGATGTCTGGTTTAGGGTTATGTGGTTGCGGTCGATTTGATGGAGTTTACATTTCATGGACTTGATATCATATTTGGCATGGATTGGTTGTCTGAGCATAGGGTTGTTGTTGATTTTTAAACCAAACGAGTTACCTTAAAACTTGCTGACGATTATGAGGTGGTGCTTAAGGGCGAGAGTGTTACGTTCTTACCAAATGTTGTTTCGGCTTTGGAAGCAAGTCAGATGATGAAAACTAGTTGTCAGGCATTCTTAGCCTATGTTATGAATCTGGGATCGAAAGAAGTGCGCGTTCAGGACATTCGCATAGTATGTGAGTTTCTAGGTGTTTTCTGGAGGAATTGTCGGGTTCGCCATCAGATAAAGAAGTAGAGTTTGGTATTGAGTTGTATGCCAATACAACCCTGATGTCCATTACTCCCTATCGCATAGCACCGAAGGAACTAAAGGAGTTAAATAAACAATTTCAAGAGTTTCTTGATCGAGGGTTTATTACGCCTAGTGTTTCACTGTGGAAAGAAGGATGGCACGATATGAAGGTGCATTGATTATCGTCAGCTAAACAAGTTGACGATTAAGAATAAGTATCCTTTGCCGAGGATTGATGATTTCTTTGAGTAGTTAGAGGTGCTAAGGTGTTCTCTAAGATTGATTTGAGGTCTGAGCATTATCAGTTGACGATATGAAGGTGCATTGATTATCGTCAGCTAAACGAGTTTTAGCATGTTGTGAGGAGTTCTAGTTCCAGAAATTTTATTAGTAAGTGTGAACGCTTAAACATGTACAATACAAAAACACTTATATGTATATATATATGCCAATACATGCATACATTTGGGCATGACATTGGAGGTTTACATGCATATATATAGACATCTATGAGGACATATAAGTAATCATGCATACATATGTTCACACTTACGGATGACTTTCTAAGGGCCGACAGAATGATGATGTAAGCAAGGTAGCTTATGTAGGTGGTTTTAAATAACGAGGTCCTTTGGAGTTCTCAAGGTTTTGGACGGTGTTAGTGTTTGGTCCTTACAGTTGAAAGTGTGCTAGTTTTAGAGTGGTAATAGGTTGAGAGTCACCTAAGTTTGTGTTGGAGGTTCATAGTTTGCTTTGTTTGGCAGGACATTACCAACGGTTGGTGGATGGTTGTTCAAAGATTTTTGCTCCTTTGATCAAGATGTTGCAAAAGGATGTCCGGTTGAGAGGATGAAGGATAGACGGTGAGCTTTGGAAAAGTTGGGAGAGGTTCTGACGCAAGCTCTAATCTTGATTTAACTAGAATCGAACAAGGAGTTTATTGTTATTGGTGATGTATTATGTGTGGGTTTGGGATGTGTGTTGATGCGAGAGGATAAAGTTGTGGCTTATGCATTTGGGCAGTTGAAGGTGCACGAGCACAATTATCATGCACATGATCTTGAGCTTGCTGCAGTGGTGTTTACATTGATTATTCGGAGGTATTATCTTTATGGTGAGAGGTGTGTTGTATACATAGATCACAAGAGTTTAAAGTATTTGATGGCCCAAAAGGGTTTGAATCTTAGGAAACGTAGATCGTTGGAGTTGCTTAAGGATTATGATTTGACGATTGAGTATCATCCGGGTAAGGCTAATGTTGTGGCGGATGTCTTGAGTAGAAATGCTGTGGTGGTGTTGAGGGCGATGTTTGCGCGGTTAAGTGTATCGCGAGATGGAGGCTTGTTAGCCGAGTTGTAAGTGAATCCATCTTTGTCATAGTTGATAATGGACAAACAACCTTTTGATTAGGAGTTAGTACCACATGTAAAGGATATCATAGATAGAAATCTGGCATATTTTCATTTTAAAGATGGTGGAGTGTTGTGTTTCAAGGATCAGATAATGGTACCTAACGATGATGAGGTCCTTCCAGGATGTTGCAACAGTTGAGGATACCATAATGGAAGTGGGAGAGAATCACTATGGATTTTGTGTCTAGGTTGTCGTTGCCTCCAATTAAAAAGGATTCCAGTTGGGTGATTGTGGATCGGTTTACAACGTATGCACATTTTGTGCCAGTGCATGCGACGTATACCTTGGATAGGTTGGCGAATCTGTATATTGCGGACATTGTGTGTTGCACAAAGTACCCAAGTCCATAGTTTTCAGATATAGATCCGCTTTTTATGGTGAGGTTTTGTGAGTGTTTGCATCATGTTGTGGGTACATGGTTGAATTTTAGAACATCATATCATCCTCAGACGGAAAGTCAATCTGAACGTGTGAATCAGGTCTTGCAGGATATGTTGAGGTGTTGTATCATTGAGTTCCAAAGAACCTGGGAAAACCAGTTGCCTTCGGTGGAGTTTTCCTATAACAATGGTTATCAGGTTGGTATTCTGATGGCACTATATGAGGCCTTGTGTGATAAGAGGTGTTGTAAGCCCTCGTGTCGGGCTGAAGTTGGTGAAAAGCATGTTTCCATGCCTGATGTGTTAAAATGGCACAAATCAAAAAGTGAAGCTCATTTGTGATCACTTGAGAGTAGCTTCGAATAGTCAGAAATCCTACGCAGATTTGAAGTGTAGAGAGATAGGGTATGTTGTTGGTGACCGTGTGTTCTTGAAAGTGTCACCTTGGAAGAAGGTGATGCAATTCGGACGTAAAGGTAA
Source organism: Hibiscus tridactylites (assembly GCA_958450335.1). NCBI lineage: Eukaryota > Viridiplantae > Streptophyta > Magnoliopsida > Malvales > Malvaceae > Hibiscus > Hibiscus tridactylites. Next base: position 68,779,190 of record OY288273.1, read on the forward strand.
GCTTAGTCCGAGGTTTATTCGACCATATGAGGTTGTGGAGCACGTAGGTCTTGTGGCTTATCGATTGAGGTTGTCTCTCGAGTTGGAAAAGATTCATGATGTGTTTCATGTGTCAATGTTGCGGAGGTACCGGTCGGATCCATCGCATGTTATATCGACGTAGGATATTGAGTTACGGTCAAATCAATCTGATGATGAAGAACTTGTAGAAGTTCTTGTTTTCAACAGTAAAGTTCTTCGTGGTAAGACGATTGAGCTTGTTAAGGTGTTATGGCGACGCTGTGGTGTTGAAGAGGCCACGTACGAGTGTAAAGTGGACTTGTTGTGACAGTTTCCGCATTTGTTCCCTATAGGTAAAATTTTGAGGATGAAATTTCTTAAGTGGGGGAGAGTTGTAACGCCCTGGTTTTGGGCCTAGGAGTTTTTGGGGCTTCTTGGACGGTCTGATGGACCGAGATTAGAGATTCGAGTCAGTTTTAGGAATTAAAATCAGAATAAATATTTTTGAGAGATATAAAAAAGTGGGAAAATGTTCTAAAATCCTTATTTATTATATTAATGATTTTGGTAAAATCAATTTTGGGAAATTAGATTTGGAAATTGGACATTTTGGGCTAGTGACCAAAATGTAAACCGTGAAAACTATTTAGTGTCTCTTTTGTAAAAGAGTCTAAACTTAGAATCTTTAAGGAGCTATTTACCAAAAATCTAATATCATACTTTATCCCTTAATTGCTAATTTTTAAAAGGTTTTGAAAAATATAAAAAGGTTGGAAGAATTAATTTCATCATTAATTGCTTAAACAAAATTCACGTAACCAACTTTCTCTAAAAATATTTTCTCTCAAGTTCTCTTAAAGCCAAGCGCTCTTTCCTTCTTCAAAATCTTAAGGTAAATTGTTTTTTTTTCTAATACATTTTTATTTCAAATGAGTTCTTGATGGTTTCCTATCAAAACCTTATTGTTTTAATATTGTTTTCTCATGTAAATCAATCCAATTAAGGGGAAAGCAATCTATTGGAGGTGAGTTTCGTTTTTCTCCTCTAATATAAGGTTCTTTACCGAAATACCAAGTTCTTGATTCTTTATATATGTTTTCTAATGATTTTTGAAGATTTATTTATGGAAAATTGGTTTAATTGAGATTTAATTGGCGAAATTGATTTTGGATTTGTTTTGATGGGTTCTTGATCAGATTAGAACATGATTTTGATGTTTTATAATGTTAATAGGTTGCTTTTAACATTGGAATCCCGAAACTAGGTGAATCTTTAATTTTCTATGTTGGTAGTGATGTGTTTTTGAGTAGTTGTGGAGGTTTATTGAATGCTGGAGGTATAAAATTGATGTTAACTGGATTTTGGATGTTAACTGATGGGTCAAATCAATAGGTTTTGGCTGGGTTATGTTTGGAGGGTGTTTAATGTTGATTTTAGTAATTTTTTGTGAGGTTTCGATTGGTGTTTGAAGAGGTTTGTTAAGGATTGATGTTCTTGGGGTCTATGAATGCATTTTGATGCATTGGAACCTCTATTTTGTGTGGTTAAGATAGAGGAGATTGATCCTCAAGATTGTGGCTTTGTTTTAGAGGCTTTGGGAGGGTAATTTCGCATCAGCGAGCGAGGCTTTGCGTTGTTGGTGAGTGAGAACGTGGTTTAAGGCGTTGAAATGGTTTACAAGATTGTTTTGGGAATTTAAAACTTAGCTTGAAAAGCTTCTTTAAACTCCAAAGTAAGTATATTGAGATTTCTCCCTCGGTCGTGCTTTTATGAAATTAATTTTTTTTGCACATGTTTTGATTTACATGGTACCTACGGTTAAGCATGTTTAAAGTATGATTTGTACCAATTTTGATCACATATTGATGATGGATGCATTTTGTAAATGATCCATGTAAAAATGGTTTATACTTGTTAATGCATGGTATGATGCATTGGAAATGGTTTTAGTTTGTTACTTTAAAAAACAGTGATGTACATGGTTAATAATAAATTATATTGACAAGTGATGTGGTTTAAAATGTTATCGAATATAAATGGCCGGATATAGGATTGATAGTGCACCATAAAAAGTCACATCGGCTTTTGAGGGGTTAATGTGTGTACCGAATACTCCACAACGAGTACCCTAACGGTGGAGGGGTTACATGGTACGGAAAACTACCATTAGTGGATTATACACCTAATCGATGATTTGGGTTGTGATTGTACCCGGTTGTAAATGTACCGGTTGTGAGGTACCTTAATTCCTGTTGAGGTTGTATGAAGTGTTGAGAGGAAACTTGTTGAATCCGTGTATCCGATGTAATGATTTGGTACATGGGACTTGGTCCGTGATCACTTGTAGGCCAATATAATTGTTGATGTATCATGTAGATAGATGGTTTTGCGTAGTGAGATTTATGCATGTTTACTCTTTAAGCCGTGCATATGGTTTGTTATGCATGAGAAAGCTTAAATAGAGTGTTAACAAATGAGAATTTGTTGTTGATACATGATACACGTTGCATATGGTTTAGTCTTGATTTTGTAAATGATTAAGGGCATGGCTTGAAAGACATGAAAATGTTTAAATGATGATGATGTTTTGAAATGAAATTTCAAAGTATTTTTATTAGCCGGTGTAACGCCCTAGTTTTGAGCCTAGATGTTTTAGATGTTGAATCGGGCCAGTCGGAAACGGTTCGAACCCTTGAGGTGTGTTTAGGGAACACCTATTTCAGGATGTTTTAAAAATGTGGAAAAATATCTAAAAATCCTCATTTATTATATAAATGATTATGGTAAAAACAATTTTACAAAATGAGATTTGGAAATATTACATTTTGGTATAGTGACAAAAATGCAATTTTTGCAAAAGTTGACTAGTGACTGTTTTTTGTAAATGATTGAAACTTTGAATCTTTAAGGAGCTAATTTTACCATTTGTTTTCATCAGGTTTCTCTTTAATTTGGGAGCTTTTAATAATGATTTTATTAAAGAAAATTAAAAGAAAATTAAAAGAAAATCAAAGGTTGACTTTTCATAACCAACTTTACGAGAGAATTTCTTCTTTCATTTTCTCTCAACTTCCAATCAGCCAAACACTTTTCTCTCATCAAAGAACCTCTGATTTTCATCTTGTTTGCTGAGATTTCATCTTCCAAAAGATTTCCTATCTTTGTTTCATCAAATCCTATTGATTTTTTGCTTTGGATTTTCAAGAAAACTTGCCCAAATTGAAGAGAGATCAACCATTAGAGGTAAGCTTCGTCCTTCTCCTCTAATGATCAGTTCTTTACTGAAATTCCCAAGTTATCAATCCTTTGTTAATGGTTTTTGAGTTGTTTTGATGTTATAAACATGGAATAGTTGTTAAATACTAGATTCTTGATGAGATCTTGGTGATTTTTGTATTTCTATGGTAAGCTCTGATTTGAGGTTGATTTCTAACAATATTTTGATGTTATTTGATGTTGAGAATGATTTTTAACAAATAAATCCTGAATAGGTTTGGGTTCCTAAGTTTGTGATGCTAGATTTGTGGTTTTTGAGGTGTTTTTGGTGATCTGCTATTGCTGGAGGTATAAGGTTGTGTTTATGGTGATTTTTGATGTTGATTGAGGTTTAGAAAATGTTAGAACTGAGAGATCTTGGCTGGGCTTTGATTTGAGAAAGTTTGGAAGTGATTTCGGTTATTTCGGATAGCCGAAATGCTAGCTTTGAGTAGAGCAACGAGTTAGAATGAGTGGCTGGTGATTTTAATGCATGATGATGCATTAATCCTCTGCTCTTATGTGTAATGAACAAGGGAGACTTCATCATACGCATTTGGTGTTGATACGGAAGTGTCGGAAGCCTAGAAATCATTTCGGCAAATAAGCGAAACATTATTGGTGAGTGCAAATGGTTTTAGAAGTCCTTGAGGGACAAGGAAATAAGTTTTGGGGATTTATGATTGGTTTGAAATACCATCCTAAGTCCAGAAGTAAGCATGATTAGATTTGCTCTCGAAAAGTGGTTGATGGCCCTAAATGCTTTTGACATGCTCTTGATTTAAGATAGACAAATTCCTACTATTTTATGCATGATTTATGACATGAAATGATGTTTCATATTGGTCCCACGAGATAGAATGACATTGCAAAAAGTTTTGAGATTTTGATTAAATGTTATTCATGAATTATGGTTTTGAAATGGGATGAGATTGAATTGAGAAATGTTGCATCAAAACAGTAGGTGAGATGATGATTTTAATGTAATATATTGGCATAAAAGATGAGATAATTACCGGATATAATTGGTCGACCAATAGGATGTAAAGTGCACAATAAACTAAAAATTCGTACGTGCTCTTTGGAGTCGGGCATAAGGGGTAGTGCCATCTCGATCCAAAGTGAGAGTCCGATGATGAGAGATACCATCAAGGTAGGTCTTGGTGAAACACCCAAGCTTTGTGGCGAAGATAGATACCGCCATGAGAGTCCGGTGGCGAGATCCCACCGGGGTAGGACTTGGCCTCGAGTCAAGCTATCTGCATATCCGAGTAAAGATAGAATATGAAATGCCAATATTTGAGAATGAACTTTGATTCACATGTACCAATGTTGAAATGATTTTATGCTATGAGAAATGAATACGAGATTTTGAGATTTATGAAATGCTTTTGTATATCAAGCATGTGTGGCTTTGCCATGAGATTTGCATTGGTTGAATGCATGAGATAGATAGATAGATGGTACATGTGATTTTCAAATGGTGATTTGCTTTGAGATGGTTTTCAAGCATGAGAATGAAAGAGCATGATTTTAGAAATGGTTTTAAAGATAGAGTTTTAATGCTTGCATTGTTGTGTTTGTGTTTCTAGAGCATGCCTCACTAAGCCATTGTGCTTACGCTCTCTTTTACCAACAATGCAGAGAATTGACACGTTTTGGGCAGCAAGGAGGCTTAAGAAGTTCAATGATTGTTAAGCTCAAGTATGGTGTTATACTTTCACTTTAGTAAGGATATATGGCAATGGGATTTAATGGTTTGTTTTGGGAGATGTGTTTTGGACTCCCAAATGTTGATGCATGTTATATGTGGCTTATTTGGTTTGTAAAAGGCCTTTGTATTGGTTTTGATGATTTATCTTGCTATTTGGCGTGTTTTTGGCTTGTGTTTTAAGCTTGCTCTAATACATGCTTTGTTATGCTTGTGATGATCTATCGAATGTTTATCATACGCTTAGAATTGCATGCTTATATGTTAGTGTTGTTACCCTAAGTGTATTCATATGATTTGGTGATGATTTGTTCAAGTTTGGCATGAATTTGGGCTGTTTTTGAGACACTTCTGGTATGCGTATTGATACTCGGGCTTGCGTATCGATACGCATAAGCCAAACTTGTGCAATTTTGTATAGAGGTATCGGTACGAATGGAGAGTGTTTCGATACTAGTAGGCCAAGTTTGAAGGGTGTATCGATACGCAAGAGAGCGTATCGATACCCTTTCTGCGAGATTGGTCACTACCTTCCCGCGTATCGATACGGTCCCTAGGTGTACCGATACACGACTGTTAATTTCAGTTAGTGGCATCTTTTAAAGCTTGAAAATGTTGCATTTTAGTCCCTAAACTTCGTGTTGCAATTGGATGAGTATGGGAGTTCTGATTGTGATGAAAATTGACCGAGAAGCATGAAATGTGACTAAGTGAATAAAGGTAACTGTAAAATTAGAGAAGTCCTTGTATTTTGCAGAAATTACATTTTGGTCCCTAAATATCCAATTTGCGAAATTAAACCCCTAAACGATTTCTGATCGATGTGCCGTTTCTTCCTGTGCTCGTTGGTAATCACACGGGTTTTAATTTGCATCTAGTAAAGATAAAAAGGAAAAAGGTTCATCAATCGGAGTCGGCTTTAACGAGTTGGCTTTGGTTTTCCCCAAGTAATCACATCGGTTCGGGTCAACCGTCTAGACCAGGCTAAAGGGGTTATATTTGTTGGTATCAGAGCCATGTTTGCGAATAATTGGGGCGTTGGTAAGTGTAAATATGAGTAGTTATGAACTTTGTGAAAGCATGTTGTGTAATTGAGCAATGTTTGAGCTTTATTGAGATGAAATGCATGCAAGTTGATTGTTTGAGATGAAATTGTGTTGTCATGCTATGTTTGGGGTATAGAGGAGGAACTCATTGCCATACCATTACTATTGGAAGAAATTGTTTTGAAAAAAAATGAACTTGAGCACCTTGGATTTCTTGCCTTATATTGCCTAACTAATTTTTATTGCATTTTGCTAATTGCATTGTTTTGAACGGGGCCACGTAGAGAGCTTAGAATTAATACACGTAATGCGGCTAAGAACAAGATGAGCGTGTTGAGAATCTACCGCCTCCTCCTCATGGTGGACCACCCGGTGGTGGTGGCGCGGGGGCGGGTGCTGCTGGAGCCTTTCAGACAGCAGTAGCTGGTGCTCATGTGGCTGCACCTCAGGCTGGTGCCGGAGAGAGTTTGCCGTTGGAGCGACTCCGCAGTCTTGGAGGGACTGAGTTTAGAGGGCTGACCCCTAAGAGTTCCGAATCTTGGTTGGAGAGCACCAAGAGGATCCTTGGACAAATGAATTACAATGATGTCCAGAAGTTAGGGTGTATTATATCCCTATTGTATGGTGATGCTTATACGTGGTGGACGACCACTATAGCTGGATTAGAAGAGGATGAGGTGACTTGGACGTTCTTCCTGAATGCGTTCAAGAGGAAGTATCTGGGTGTCCGATATCTGGACGAGAAAAATTGGGAATTTTTGTCCCTAGTGCAAGGAAGCATGTCTATGGCTGAATATGAGGTGCAGTTTGTACGCCTTAGCCAGTATGTATCGGAATTGATCTTTAATGAACGGGATAGATGCGAGCGTTTCAGATATGGGCTGGTGGCTGATGTGAAGACTTACATGCTTGCATCAGATTACACTGATTTTGATGTCCTGGTCACTCGAGCCAAGGACATTGAGCTGAACCTTGGTCTGGCGAGTCGAGCTGGGGGATCTAGTTCAGGGAAGCGAGCTGCGCGTTCTGATGTTGGAAGGGAACGCTTTAAGAGGCAGAGGGATCGAAGGTCTCATGTGGATGCTAGATATGGGGGAGGTAATACAGGGAGAGGTCATCAAGGGCCAAATGCTTTCATTCGTACACCTAAGTGTAATTGCTGTGGACGGAGGCACACGGGAGAGTGCTGGGGCAACATTGGTACATGATGGAATTGTGGTTCCCATGGGCACATGAAACGAAATTGTCCTCAGCTAATGAGAGAGGGACAAGCTCCGGTGAGAGCAGCTGAGCCACAGAGGGGCCGTGGGCGCGGCCGTGGCAATTTTCAGCGTATAGATGATAGTGCGAGGAATGTAGCACATGTAGCAGCTGTTCAGCCCGAAAGAGGTGGCCAAGCCAGAGTGTATTTGTAGGGTGTGTAGGTGTTCCTTTTTTTGGAAGAGCGCAAGTGCACACTCCTGTCAAGTTATAGTATAAAAGATGTCGAATCCCACAAGAATTGGACATCTTGTCTCGTCTTTTTAGTTCCTGCACAAGGTAAAATGAAGCTCAAGTGAATAGTTTGGTTGAGATCTAAGAGTAAATAAAAACACAAATAAAAAATAAGAAGAGAGTCAGGTTGATAGAGAAGGCATGGTTATGCTGCAACTTAGTGTGAAAACTGCGTTGTAATAGGTATGAGTTATCCTTTTCCTGCCACGATATGCTGCCTTGGCGGGCGGCAAACTACGACCCTGTCACGCGGCCGCAGCAGGTCACTACCACTATAGGGGTGTGTAATGTCTCGACAGGCGGAATGAAAGGAAGTCCTAGCGGCAGGTCTGGCAGATACTTCAAGTTCAACAGGATAGTCGACAGTGATCTCTCCTATTTCTAGGTAATGATGCTCGAGATTGATGACTTAAGGTCTAGTGTGGAACAAGGGCAATCAACTTGGTTATCGATCCCTTTTAGCCGTTAAAACTTATGGACTAGTGTAAAACCAAGTTAGTCACGCCTCTCGTTGTGATTGTACTTAACCCTTTCGTGAGCCTTGCACTTTTGTGCCCGAAATGGATTCTCTCAAACGACTGGTGTGGAAAGATTGAAAGAATGAAGAACAATGGATTAAGTAAACTTGAAATATTTTATTGAAGAAATAACTCAAAAACCTAAAACAACCGTTTCACTCTAGTTACAACATAACCCTAACCCAATAGGGAATTAGAACGTGGCGGCGGCAGAGAGCACAAGAGAAGTCTATAGAATACCTAAGATGATTTAAACTGGAAGTTATAATGGATATTTATAGACTATAAGACTAGGTTAAGTCCTCCTTAAAGTAGAAGTCCTCTAAAGTAGCTTTCCCTCTTTAATATGACTTTAAATGATGACTTCTTTGCGTGGAATATGGACTCTTTCCCGTTTGCCTTCATCCGCAAGTAAGCTTCAGAATTATGCTTCTGCAGTCCTAGCCGCTGCTACAGACGTCGGAAAATCATATGAACACCGACGATAGAATCAGGAGTTTTAGCTCTACAATTCGCACTCCGGTTCTCCAACTTCCATAGTCAACTGCCGAGGGCAGCAAGGTCGGTGGCAACTCTACTCGGCAGCAACTATTTTCTGCTGGAACTGTATCAGTACAGCTCCTTGGTTTGCTATAACGGTGACACCCTGCTGTCTCGGTGGGTTCTGGCGGCACCTTGTTGTCGCGGTGGGTTCCGGCGGCACCCTGCTGTCTTGGCGGGTGCTAGCGGCACCCTGCTGTCACGGCGAGTTCTGGCAGCACCCTGCTATCGAGGCAGGTTGTGGTGGTAGACTCGCTTTGCTGTTATGGGTGGCAGGCTCACTTTGCTGCCCTGGGCGGCAGGTATGGCGGCAACAGGTCCACTGCAGTGGCTCTCTCTATGTGGAACTATTTTAGTACAGCTCCCTGGTGTGCTGCCTCAACATCCTCTCCTATGGTCTACTCTCCTTCTAACAACTTGTAGCCCTGGAAAACTAAATCTACACTAAAACATCATCTTTACTTTACCGAATAACAAATATTCAATAAAAGCATCGAAAAACAAAGAATATTGTATTTATGCAATGTATGACCTAATTATGCCTAAAATGCACTTGAAAACAACAATAGTATGAGATGGAAAGTGCATGAAATATAGAACTTACGGACACTTTACACACCCTAAACTCGAACTATTGCTTGTCCTTAATAAATGCAACCTAAACATACTTGCCCTTATATTAACCAAAAAGAAAAACTTTTTTTCAACTTGATTCCGCACCTCAAGGCCGTGGCACCTACATTAGATTAGTGAAGGGAAAATATCATGAAATAAATTAGAATGGATTTATAATGCCAGTGTAGTGTGTGCAGGATTGTGTACATGCTGAATATGAAGAATAACTAGATAAACAAAGATGATGTTATGATATATAAGGTTGCTGCCAAGGAAGCTCAATTAAGCACAATTATTTAATCACGGCAATGAGGGCTTCAGCTCATCACAACTACTCTTCTAGGTCTAAAATTAAGATAGGAGCAAACTACAAAATCTCGAACCCATGAAGTAGAGTCATACCGTGAAGACTTTCATTCACTCATGCTAATTTGTCCGTCATAGCAAAATTTTCAGTTTCAATGGACTTTGATGGCAGCAGAGTATCCTCGCACATGATTTTTCCTAGAGCCTATTTCGGGAACCTCTAGGGTAAATCAACAATTTTTCTTTGTTTTTCTCTATCGTGGTTGTGCTTTGGTTTTTTTGTCTCTGTCGCCTGCCTTGGCGACTACCTGCAATCATTGTTAGAACTTTGCAAAGAATTCTAAAAACAAAGCAGGCAATGTTTGTCAAATATTCTATCAAACTAAGCAAGTAACAGTAGTGTTAATTTTTTTTGGCTATTATAGAAAATTCTAAGTTATTCATGTTTTTCCCGATTTAAGTTCAATTTTTAATCGGTGCGAAAAATTAATCGGTTGTCCTATCATAGGCACAAGTTATAACAAATATGTCTTTTCCGATTAATATGAAGGCAAGTACAATATGCAAACTACATGCTACTAAGTATGCCTAAACAAAAATATGAGAACTATACCCCCCCCCAAACTCGAGATGGGCATTGCTTTCAATGCACAAAATAAAACTAAAACTAAAAAATAAATATGAGAAAGGGAAAGAAAACTCAGGCTTAGATGCTGTTAGATGGTGGAGAAGATGTGGAGGAGTTATTTTCTCTTCCGCCAGTTACGGGTTGCGGCAGTGCTGCTCCTGTTATGCTCGGCGGCTCGATTCCTTAGGGTTTGAATCTAGGTGAGTAGTTTCGAGACATAAATATAATATGGTCCTAAGTAGGTAAAATCTACTCCTAAATAAAACAATAAAGATGTGGAGAAATAAAAACTTATAATTTTTTAGGAGTGCATTGATATGCATCTCCTAAAGTAACTACTCCCTTATCGGTTTAGCTCAAGAGGGTCGTTTTCGATACTTCTTCTAATCCATCCGCACCCTCAATCTAGTGATTATCCTCATGGTGGAGGAGTCCTTCTTTCTCATTCCCTTGCAATCCATGTGAACCTTCCTTCTTGTTCCTATTCCTGAAGGCATAAACATGTGGTTAGGAAAAATTATATAACTACCTAACCATGTACTTACCTATTTTTTGTCAAAGTTCGTCATAGGGGAAAGTTTCTTTTGCTGCCGAGGTAGCTGCTGTGGCAACCAGCTATTGTGGTAGTCTTCTGTCATAGTGTTGTGCCGATTAAGGGAAAACTCTTTAGGCTCCTCGAAAATCTCCATCAGTAGAGATTTTGACGGTTGTAAATCTGCCTGCATCGGCTCCTCTAGATATATATAATCCAAAGCTGTCGAGGTGTCTGCCGAGGCAGTCATCATTATGGAGGCTTCTGGCGTGGCGGACCTCTCTGCTGAAGCATAGCTTTACTCGGGTGCTGTCAGTTCGTCCTCAGGGCAGATTTCTAGGTAGCTGCAGGAACAACTGTCAATCTTGCTGCCCTCGCAGTGTTCTGCATCCTCTTGGTTTGAAGTTTCTGGATGATTCTCACACTTCAGAGATCCTTCCTCGCTTAACTCTTCATCCTTTTGTCCTGAGACATCAGTATCACTCAGGCTTAATTGTTTAGGTTCATCCATCGCATTAATGGGGACTGACTTGCTCATATATGCATCAATCTTAGCGATGCATGTGTCCATAGTAGTTGTTGCTTTTTTCGTGAGCGCAATGAAAGCTTGAAGTGTGTCCTCCAAGGATGTTGATTGCTCTTGAGGATGATTACATTGTCAGGGCATGTCGATTTCTGCAGCAAAATTGTTATGGTAAAAGAAATTTGAGATTTTTGATCATACCATTAAAAATCGTGTTGCTATGGTGGTAACTGCGGCAGTGGCATCAGCTGTTCCTGTTGTGGCGTCTTCTGGTGTCCCTATTGTTGCCGCAGCGGTATCTGGTGTTCATATTCGGGCAACCATTCCTGCGTGGTTTTCCACGACATGACCGTTCCAAAAAGTTGAGGGCAACTTTCGAATGCATGATTGCCTTCACAAAATTCACAAGAACTTTACCAAATATTGCTGCCCTTAACTCGTGGGGCACCTGAATAAGCACTTTCCCACATATTTTTTTTGTTTTTTATTAAAAATAAAATGAAATAAAAAGTGGAGAAATTAAAAACGAAATTTGCTGTTACCAATCCCCAGCAACGACGCCAAAAACTTGTAGGGCGTGTAGGTGTTCCCTTTTTGGAAAAGCGCAAGTGCACACTCCTGTAAGGTTATAGTATAAAAGATGTCGAATCCCACGAGGATTGGACAACTTGTCTCGTCTTTGTAGTTCCTGCACAAGGTAAAATAAAGCACAAGTGAATAGTTTGGTTGAGATCGAAGAGTAAATAAAAACACAAATAATAAATAAGAAAAGAGTTAGGTTGATAGAGAATGCATGGTTATGCTACCACTTAGTGTGAAAACTGCGTTGTAATAGGTATGAGTTATCCTTTTCCTGCCACGATATGCTGCCTTGGCGGGTCTGGCGGGCGGCAAACTACGACCCTGTCACGCGGCCACAACAGGTCACTGCTACTGCAACAGTGTGTACTGTCTCGACAAGTGGAATGGAAAGAAGTCCTGGCGGCAAGTCTGGCAGATACTTCAAGTTCGGCAGGATAGTCGACAGTGATCTCTCCTATTTCTAGGTAAAGATGCTCGAGATTAATGACTTGAGGACTAGTGTGGAACCAAGGTAATCAACTCGGTTAGCAATCCCTTTTAGCCGCTGAAACTTGTGGACTAGTGTGGAACCAAGTTAGTCACGCCTCCCATTGTGACCGTACTTAACCCTTTCGTGAGCCTTGCACTTTCGTGCCCAACAAATGAATTCTGTCAAATGACTGGTGTGGAAAGATTGAAAGAATGAAGAACAATGGATTAAGTAAACTTGAAATATTTTATTGAAGAAATAACTCAAAAACCTAAAACAACTGTTTCACTCTAGTTACAACATAACCCTAACCCAATGGGGAATTAGAACATGGCGGCGACAGAGAGCACAAGAGAATTCTATAGAATACCAAAGATGATTTAAAATAGAAGTTACAATGGGTATTTATAGACTATAAGACTAGGTTAAGTCCTTCTTAAAGTAGAAGTCCTCTAAAGTAGCTTTCCCTCTTTAACATGACTTTAAATGCTGACTTCTTTGCGTGGAATATGGACTTTTTCCTGTTTGCCTTCATCCACAAGTAAGCTTGAGAATTGAGCTTCGGTAGTCCTAGCCGCTGCTACAGACGTCAAAAAATCATATGAAAACCTACGATAGAATGATGAGTTTTAGCTCTACAATTCGCGCCCTGGTTCTCCAACTTCTATAGCCAAATACCGAGGGAAACAAGGTCGGAGACAACTCTACTCGGCAGCAACTTTGGCAGCAATTGTTTTCTGCTGGAACTGCATCAATATAACTCCTTGGTTTGCTGCCACGACGGTACCCTGCTGTCTCGGTGGGTTCTGGCGGCACCGTACTGTCTTGGGGGGTTCCGGCAGCACCCTGTTGTCTTGGCGGGTTCTGGAGGCACCCTGCTATCACGACGGATTCTGGCGGCACCCTGCTATCGAGGCGGGTTCTGGCGGAAGACTCGCTTTGTTGTCCTGGGTAGCAGGCGCACTTTGCTGCCCTGGGCCGCAGGTATTGAGCAACATGTCAACTGTAGTGGCTCTCTCTGTGTGGAACTGTTTTAGTACAGCTCCCTGTTGTGCTGCCTCAGCATCCTCTCCTCTAGTCTACTCTCCTTCTAACAGCTTCTAGCCCTGGAAAACTATATCTACACTAAAGCATCATTTTTACTTCACCGAATAACAAATATTCAATAAAAGCATGGCAAAACAAAGAATATTGTATTTATGCAAAGTATGACCTAATTATGCCTAAAATGCACTTGAAAACAACAATAATATGAGATGGAATGTTCATGAAATATAGAACTTATGGACACTTTACAATATGCCCATCGTGAAGGGAGGAATGACACTGACGTGATCGCAAATACCTTTACTTTGTAGTCTTTGTCATTACTTTCTCTGATTGATTCTGGGTCTACACATTCATACATATTGCATGAACATGCCCAAATGCTTGGTTTGCCTGTTGAGTCTTTAGATATTGATATGCGTGTGACTAGTTCTTTTGGTGAAACAGTTGTAACGAGGAAGTTGTATAAGAGGTGTCCCTTAAATGTGCAAGAACATGTGTTTTGGTGGATCTTATGGAATTGCCTTTCTATGGATTTGATGTAATCCTTGTTATGGATTGGCTAGTTGAGCATAGGGTTGTTGTAGATTTTTAGAATAAGCGAGTTTCGCTGAAACTTGCTGATGATTATGAAGTTGTGGTGGTGGGGGAGAACGTAAAGTTCCTATCTAATATGGTTTCGACGCTTGAAGCGAGTCGGTTGTTGCGTCAAGGATGCGGAGCTTATTTAGCTTTTGTAATGAATCCTAGTACAAAGGATGTTCGGGTACAAGATATAAGGAATGTGTGTGAATTCCCTGGGGTGTTTCTGGAGGAGTTACCTGGATTGCTGCTGAAGGAGCTGAAGACGCAACTTCAAGAGTTGCTTGATCGAGGCTTTATTCGGCCTAGTGTGTCACCTTGGGGTGTGCCGGTCTTGTTTGTAAAGAAGAAAGATCGCACGATGAGAATGTGCATTGATTATCGTCAGCTGAATAAGTTGACTGTAAAGAATAAGTATCCTCTTCCAAGGATTGATGATCTTTTTTATCAGTTTCGTGGAGCGGCTGTGTTCTCGAATATTGATTTAAGTTCTGGGTACTATCAATTGAAGGTTAAGGATGTGGATGTGCCAAAAACTGTTTTCGGACTAGGTATGGGCATTATGATTTCCTGCTAGTGCCTTTTGGTTTGATGAATGCTTCTGTTGCATTCATGGATATGATGAACAGGGTGTTTCATTAGTTCTTGGATAAGTTTGTTGTGGTGTTCATCGATGACATCCTTGTGTACTCTCGTACCGAGGAGGAGCACGAGAAACATTTGAGGATTGTTCTGCAGGTGTTGCTAGAGAATCAGCTTTATGCTAAGTTGAGTAAATGTGAGTTTTGGTTGAAGGGAGTTGTTTTTCTTGGTCATGTGGTTTCGGCCGAGGGAATTCGTGTTGATCCTTAGAAGATTGAGGCGGTGGTGAATTGGAATCCTCCTAGGTCTGTTCATGAAGTTCATAGTTTCCTTGGTTTGGCGGGTTACTACCGAAGGTTTGTAGATGGATTTTCCAAGATTGCTGCTCCTTTGACGAAGTTATTGCAGAAGGATGTTAAGTTTGAATGGAAGAAAGCGAGGCAACAAGCTTTTGAGAAGCTAAAGGAAGCATTGACACGAGCTCCTATCTTGGTTCAACCTGAATCTGGAAAAGAGTTTGTTGTGTATAGTGACGCATCCTATGTTGGTTTGGGGTGTGTGTTGATGCAAGAAGGTAAGGTAATTGCTTATGCATCGCGACAGTTGAAGGTGCATGAGCGTAACTATCTCACGCATGATATTGAGTTAGCGGCGGTGGTGTTCGCCTTAAAGATTTGGAGGCATTACCTATATGGTGAGAAGTGTACTGTGTACAAGGATCACAAGAGTTTGAAGTATCTTATGTCTCAGAAGGAGTTGAATCTTAGGCAACGACGTTGGGTGGAGTTGCTTAAGGATTATGACCTAACGATCGAGTATCATCCTAGAAAGGCCAATGTTGTGGCTGATGCTTTGAGCAGGAAAATGGCGGTGGAGTTGAGGGCGATGTTTGCTTGCTTGAGCATATCGCGAGATAGTGGCCTTGTTGCTGAGTTGCAAGTGAAACCATCTTTGGTTCAGTTAATAAAGGATAAGCAGTTGCTTGATGATTCTCTTGTACCTCACGTTCAGGATATTACGAAAGGAAGGACTTCGGGCTTTAGTTTCAGTGATGATGGTGTTCTATGTTTTGGGAGTCGGATTGTGGTGTCGAATGATGTGGAGTTGAGGTGCACTATTCTGACTAAGCTCATAGTAGTCCTTTCGCTATGCACCATGGTAGTACGAAAATGTATCATGATTTGAAAGATGAGTACTATTGGTGGGATTGAAGAAAGATGTTTCCGAGTTCGTTAGAAAATGTATGCTTTGTCAGCGGGTTAAGGCTGAACATCAGGTTCTATCTAGGTTGTTGCAGCCGTTGAGAATCCCAAAATGGAAGTGGGAAAGGTTTACCATGGATTTCGTGTCTTGTTTGCCGTTGTCGCTAACGAAGAAGAATTCTGTTTAGGTGATTGTGGATCGCCTTACGAAGTATGCATATTTCTTGTCTGTGCATACTACGTATACCTTGGATAAGTTAGCTGAGTTGTACATAGCTGAGATTGTGCATTTGCACGGTGTGCCGAAATCTATAGTATCAGATAGAGATCCGAGGTTCACGTCGAGGTTTTGGGTATGTTTGCATCAGGATTTGGGTACGCAGTTGAATTTCAGTGCTTCTTATAATCCGTAGATGGATGAACAGTCAGAGCGTGTTATCCAAGTGCTTAAGGATATGTTAAGGTGCTGCGTTATTGAGTTTCAAGGTTCTTGGGAGAAGCACTTGCCTTTGGTTGAGTTTTCTTATAATAATAGTTACCAGGCAAGCATTCAAATGGCACCGTACGAGGCTTTATATGGGAGAAAGTGTAGAACTCCCCTTTGTTGACTGAAACGGGGAAAAAGTTGATTTCGTTGCCAGCTTTGTTGAAAGGAACCACCGAGAAGGTGAAGCTCATATGTGAGTGTTTGAAGGCAGCATTGAACCGGCAAAAGTCTTACGCAGATTTGAAGCGTAAGGAGATAGAGTTCGCAGTTGGCAAACGTGTGTTTCTGAAAGTTTCACCTTAGAAGAAGGTGATGAGAGTTGGCCGAAAGGGCAAATTGAGTCCAAGGTTCATTGGACCATATGAGGTGATAGAATGTGTGGGTCCTGTTGCTTACAAGTTGAGACTGCCTTCAGAGTTAGAAAAGATACATAATGTGTTCCATATATCCATGCTTCGGAGGTATAGATCGAATTCGTCGCACGTTATGCCTCTAGAAGAGGTTGAGTTGAATCCAGACTTAACATATGATGAGGAGCCCGTTGAGATTATGGATACGGATAGCAAGGTTCTCCGGGGTAAGACCATCGAGCTGGTCAAGGTCTTATTGAGACATCATGGCGTTGAAGAAGCTACGTGGGAAAGGAAGGTTGACATGAAGAAGCAGTTTCCTTACCTTTTTCCACCAGGTAAATTTTGAGGACAAAATTTCTTAAGTGGGGGAGAGTTGTAACGCCTTGGTTTTGGGCCTAGTTGTTTTAGATGTTCAATCGGGTCGGTCGAAAACGGTTCGAACCCTTGAGGTGTGTTTAGGGAACACCTAGTTCGGGATGTTTTAAAAATGTAGAAAAATATCTAAAATCCTCATTCATTATATAAATGATTATGGTAAAAACAATTTTACAAAATGATATTTGGAAATATTACATTTTGGAATAGTGACCAAAATGCAATTTTTGAAAAAGTTGACTAGTGACTATTTTGTAAAGGATTGAAACGTTGAACCTTTAAGGGGCTAATTTTACCATTTGTTTTCATCAGATTTCTCTTTAATTTGGGAGCTTTTAATAATGATTTTATTAAAGGAATAAAAGAGAATTAAAAGAAAATCAAAGGTTGACTTTTCATAACCAACTTTACGATAGATTTTCTCTTTTCATTTTCTCTCAACTTCCAATCAGCCAAACACTTTTCTCTCATTAAAGAACCTCTGATTTTCATCTTGTTTGCTGAGATTTCATCTTCCAAAAGATTTCCTATCTTTGTTTCATCAAATCCTATTGATTTTTGCTTTGGATTTTCAAGAAATCTTGCCCAAATTGAAGATAGATCTACCATTAGAGGTAAGATTCGTCCTTCTCCTCTAATGATCAGTTCTTTACTGAAATTCCCAAGTTATCAATCCTTTTTTAATGGTTTTTGAGTTGTTTTGATGTTATAAACATGAAATAGTTGTTAAATTCAAGATTCTTGATGAGATCTTGATGATTTTCATATTTCTATGATAAGCTCTGATTTGAGGTTGATTTCTAACATAGTTTGGATGTTATTTGATGTTGAGAATGAGGCTTTAACAAATAAATCCCGAATAGGTTTGGGTTCCTAAGTTTGTGATGCTAGATTTGTGGTTTTTGAGGTGTTTTTGGTGATCTGCTATTTCTGGAGGTATAAGGTTGTGTTTATGGTGATTTTTTATGTTGGTTGAGGTTTAGAAAAGGTTAGAATTGATAGATCTTGACTGGGCTTTGATTTGAGAAAGTTTGGAACTGATTTCGGTTATTTAGGATAGCTGAAATGCTAGCTTTGAGTAGAGCAGCGAGTTAGAATGAGTGGCTGGTGATTTTAATGCATGATGATGCATTAATCCTCTGCTCTTATGTGTAATGAACATGGGAGACTTCATCAGATGCATTTGGTGTTGATACGGAAGTGCCAGAATCCTAGAAATCGTTTCAGAAAACAAGCGAAATGTTATCGGTGAGTGCAAATGGTTTTAGAAGTCCTTGAGGGAGAAGGAAACAAGTTTTGGGGATTTAGGATTGGTTTGAAACACCATCCTAAGTCCGGAAGTAAATATGTTTAGATTTGCTCTCAAAAAGTGGTTGATGCCCCTAAATGCTTTTGACATGCTCTTGATTTGAGATAGACAAATTCCTACTGTTTTATGCATGATTTATGACATGAAATGGTGTTTCATATTGGTCCCATGAGATAGAATGACATTGCAAAGAGTTTTGAGATTTTGATTAAATGCTATGCATGAATTGTGGTTTTGAAATGGGATGAGATTGATTTTAGAATTGTTGCATCAAAACAGTAGGTGAGATGATGATTTTAATGTAATATATTGGCATAAATGATGAGATGATTACCATATATAATTGGTCGACCAATAGGATGTAAAGTGCACTATAAACTAAAAATTTGTACGTGCTCCTTGGAGTCGGGCAATGGGGGTAGTGCCATCCTGATCCAAAGTGAGAGCCCGATGATGAGAGATACCATCGGGGTAGGTCTTGGTGAAACACCCAAGCTTTGTGGCGAAGATAGATACCGCCATGAGAGTCTGGTGGCGAGATCTCACAGGGGTAGGACTTGGCCTCTAGTCAAGCTATCCGCATATCCGAGTAAAGATAGAATATGTGTTGAGTGTGTAAAAGTTCTATTATTTAACCCCTATTTAACCCATATTTCTGCTGCATTCAAGCATAATTCATTGCATTTAGGTTAGATTTCAGTTATACATCACAAATATATTAAATGGCACACTTTCTACTGAAAATTGGTTGCTTTTGCAGGTTGCTGCTGTAGCAGATGGAGAAGCAGGCACTAGGCAGGATGCAGCAGAGCTGGAACTGGATGTGCAGACGAGGAGGACGATCCTGCCATGGCCGCCACCGTGACAACTAAGGACGACAGCAGTTTTGAGGAGAAGAAGCGAAGTGGGCCTCGACAGAAAGAGAAAATTAAGCTCGTCTGTCGTGGAATACCATTATATTTTTCCAAGCCCTAGATCAGAATGAAGGCCAAGCCCAAAGTTCAAGGAAGAAAACTCCAAGCAAGAAGGAAGGACGAATTAAAGCTATATTCTCTGAAGATTTAGTCTTTATTAGAGTTGTACTTTAATTTAAACTTGTATTCTTGCCATATTAGAAAACTTGAACCCAAAGCCTATATAAAGGCATGTAATTCGACCTAGGAGAGAACATCACCTATCTCTAGCCTTCTTCCCAAAACCCTAGTCGTTTTCCCCTTCTCAACATGTTCTAAATTCCCCTTAGGGCCACGGGTTGATTTGTAAAGTAGTTGCAAGGGTTGCTTTTGTTATAGGAATTTTCTGTTCAATAAAATAAACTTCAAGTTCTCTTATTCTGGTTATTAACATCTTGCAAGAGTATCGAGAGAGCATTGCGAGGTTATCTATTTACTTAATATCGGGAGAGTTAAGTATACAAAAGGAATAAGTGCGAGTTCTCTAGTTTATAGTTGAACTATCTCGGACCTAGGGATAGGACGAGGTTAAGTGGCTAAAGAAGAATTCAACAACATCGGTGTTCATCCTTCGATTCACGCCGGGAGGTATCATCAAAGACGTGTTCATCGACAAACTTGGACCTAGGGATAGGCCAAGGCACATCAGGGATTCTTGCCAAACTTGAAATACAAAGTTGTGTGATCGCTGCCGCGACAAACAACGGACCGCTGCCGCGACGGGGACATCGACAGAGCAAATATTCCTAGACTTAGCAAAACCTACACTACTGAGCAATTCAATACCAGTCCATTCTCTCTATCTTGATTTCATTACTCTTTTACTTAAGTACTCTTTATTATTTTCGTGACAACATCTTAAACTATTCTTTTTACTTTCGTGCAGTAATTCAAGGTGAAGCTATTGACTCAGTCCCTGTGGAGACGATATCCGATACTTCAGTATCACTTTACTACTTGCGTCGTGTACACTTGCACTACATTGCGATAGACACTTTTACACGCAACAATATGAAATGCCAATATATGAGAATGAACTTTGATTCACATGTACCAATGTTGAAATGATTTTATGCTATGAGAAATGCATATGAGATTTTGAGATTTATGAAATGCTTTTGTATATTTAGCACGTGTGGCTTCTCCATGAGATTTGCATTGGTTGAATGCATGAGCTAGATAGATAGATGATACATGTGATTTTCAAATGGTGATTTGCTTTGAAATGGTTTTCAAGCATGAGATAGAAAGAGCATGATTTTAGAGCATGCCTCACTAAGCCATTGTGCTTACGCTCTCTTTTACCAACAATGCAGAGAATTGACACGTTTTGAGCAGCAAGGAAGCTTAAGATGTTCAAGGATTGTTAAGCTCAAATATGGTGTTATACTTTCACTTTAGTAATGATATATGGCAATGGGATTTAATGGTTTGTTTCAGGAGATGTGTTTTGGACTCCCTGATGTTGATGCATGTTATATGTGGCTTATTTGGTTTGTAAAAGGCCTTTGTATTGGTTTTGATGCTTTATCTTACTATTTGGCATGTTTGTGGTTTGTGTTTTAAGCTTGCTCTAATACATGATTTGTTATGCTTGTGATGATCTATCGAATGTTTATCATACGCTTAGAATTGCATGCTTATATGTTAGTGTAGTTACCATAAGTGTGTTCATATGATTTGGTGATGATTTGTTGAAGTTTGTCATGAATTTGGGGTTGTATTTGAGACACTTCTAGTATGCATATCGATACTTGGGCTTGTGTATCGATACACATAAGCCATGCTTGTGCAATTTTGTACAGAGGTATCGGTACGAATGGAGAGTGTTTTGATACGAGTAGTCCAAGTTTGAAGGGCACATCGATACGCGAGAGAACGTATCGATACCCTTTTTGCGAGATTGGTCACCGCCTTCCTGCGTATCGATACGGTCTCTAGGTGTACCGATACACGACCGTTAATTTCGGTTAGTGGCATCTTTTAGAGCTTGAAAATGTTGCATTTTAGTCCCTGAACTTCGTGTTGCAATTGGATGAGTATGGGAGGTCTAATTGTGATGAAAATTGACCGAGAAGCATGAAATGTGACTAAGTGAATAAAGGTAACTTTAAAA
This sequence comes from Hibiscus tridactylites, assembly GCA_958450335.1. NCBI lineage: Eukaryota > Viridiplantae > Streptophyta > Magnoliopsida > Malvales > Malvaceae > Hibiscus > Hibiscus tridactylites. Next base: position 68,800,415 of record OY288273.1, read on the forward strand.
TCATAGAATTCCTTGTATTTCACAGAAATTACATTTTGGTCCCTAAATACCCAATTTGCAAAATTAAACCCCTAAACGATTTTCGATCGTTGTACCGTTTCTTCCTATGCTCGTTGGTAATCACATAGGTTTTAATTTGCATCTAGTAAAGATAAAAAGGAAAAAAAGGGTCGTCAATCAGAGCCGGCTTTAACGAGTTATCTTCAGTTTTCCCGGTGTAATCACCTCAGTTCGGGTCAACCGTGTAACCCCCTTAGCCCGGTCTAGACGGTTGACCCGGACCAAGGTAATTACACGGGGAAAACCGAAGCCAACTCGTTAAAGCCGACTCCGGTTAACAACCTTTTTTTGTTTGTAACTTTTCTAGATGCAACATTAGTCCTATGTGATCACCAATAAGCACAGGAAGACACGACACAACGATCGGATCTCGATTAGGGATTTAATTAAACAAGTTAGACTTTTAGGGACCAACACATAAATTTCACATATTATAAGGACCTCACAGATTTTAAGGTTACCAGTATTCAATTAGTCTCATTTCATGCCACTCTGTCAAATTTCAACACAATCAGACATTCCAAACTCATTCAATTGCATCCATAAGTTCTAGGGACTAAAATGAAACAAAAACAAACTTATGAAGATGCAATTTAACATATTTAACGGTCGCGTTTCGATAAGCATCGATATGCGGGATGGCAGTGACCAAAGTCACAAATAGCGTATCAATACGCTTCCCCGCGTATCGATACGCCCTTCAAGCCCGTACCGAAACGCTTCACAATCATACCGAAACGCCTATGTAATAAGGCATTGATTTGGCTTACGCGTATCGATACGGGAGCTTGTGTATCGATACGTATACTAGAACTGACCTGAAAACTGTCTCGAAAACACTTCAGCCCTCAACAAATCATACTCAAATCATACATACATGCTATTGGCACCCACACAAACATATAAACATGCAATTTCCAACATATAATAGCATTTGTTTGACTATCACATGCATAACAAGACAATTCATGAAGCATGCTTATGAAACAATCATGAACATACGAAAAGGTAACATATAGCACCAAAACAACCATAAAGGCCTCTTACAAACCACATATACCATATTAGACTTGCAACAACCACAAGGAGTTCAAAATACATCTCCCAAAACAAACCATAGATCCTCATTGCCAGTTATCATTACTAAAGTAAACGTAAAACATCGCCATACTTGAGCTTTTCAAATCATTGGAAATCCTTAGCCTCCTTGCTGCCAAAAGTGTCTCAATTATCTGCATTGTTGGTAAAAGAGAGCGTAAACACATTTGCTTAGTGAGGCAAGCTCTAAAAACACTAACACAACAATGCAACCATAAAACTCATTCTCAAAAACCATTTTCTACAACATGCTCTTTCTAACACATGCTTGAAAACCTTTCAAAACAAATCTTCATTTGAAAATCATATGTACCATCAATCTAACTCATGCATTCAACCAATGCAAATCTCATGGCAAAGCCATACACATGCTTAATGTATTTAAAGCAATTCATAAACCTCAAATCACATATACATTTCTCATAGCATAAAACATCTCAATATTTGGTACATGTGAATCAAATACAATCTCATATATTGGAATTTCATATTTCATATTTACTCGGATATGCTGATTAGCTTGACTTAAAGCCAAGTCCTACCCTGGTGGAATCTCACATCACCGGACTCTCATGGCAACATCTCTCTTCGCCACAAAACTTGGGTGTTTCACCAAGACCTACCCCGATGGTATCTCTCATCATCGGATTCTCACTTTGGATCGGGATGGCCCTACCCCCATTGCCAGACTCCGAAGAGCACGTACAAATTTTTAGTTTATAGTGCACTTTTATCCTATTGGTCGACCAATTATATCTGGTAATCATCTCATCATTTATGCCAACATATTACTTTAAAATCATCATCTCACCTACTGTTTTGATGCAACATTTCTCAAATCATTCTCATCCCATTTCAAACCACATTTCATGCATTTCATTTAATCAAAATCTCAAAACTCTTAACATAATCATGCTATCTCATGGGATCAACACATAACATCTTTTCATGTTATAAATCATGCACAAAACAGTAGGAATTTGTCTAACGCAAATCAAGAGCATGTTAACAGCATTTAGGGCATCAACCACATATCGAGAGTAAAACAAGCCATACTTACTTCAGGACTTAGGATGGTGTTTCAAACCAATCCTAAATCCCCAAACCTTGTTTTCTTGTCCCTCAAGGACTTCTAAAAACCATTCGCACTCACCAAATACGTTTCGCTTGCTTGCCGAAACGATTCCTAGGCTTCCGGCACTTCCGGATCAACACCAAAAGCGTCCGAAGATGTCTCCCCTGTTTATTACACATAAGAGCAGAGGATTAATGCATCATCATGCATTGAAATCACCAGCCACTCATTCAAACTCGCTGCACTATTCAAAAACACCATTTCGGTTATCCGAAACAACCGAAATCACCTCCAAACTTTCTCAAATCAAAGCCCAGCCAAGATCTATCAATTCTAACCACTTCTAACCCTCAATCAACATCAAAAATCATCACAAACACGTCCTTATATCTCAAGAAATAGCAGATCACCAAAAAACCCAAAAACCACAAATCTAATATGTAAAACTTACGAACCCAAGCCTATTCGAGATTTACTTGTTAAAAAATTAATCCCAACATCAAAGATCATCCAAAACATGTTGGAAATCAACCTCAAAACAGATTTTAACTCAGAAATGAGAAAATCATAAAAATCACCTCAAGAACCATGAATTTAGCAACCATTTATTGATTATAACATTAAAACAACTTAAAGATCATTAACAAAGGATTGATAACTTGGGAATTTCAGTAAAGAACTGATCATTAGAGGAGAAGGGTTAAGCTTACCTCTAATGGTTGATTTCTCCTCAATTTGGGCAAGACTTCTTGAAAATCCAAAGTGAAAACAAAAAGGATTTGATGAAGAAAAGGTTGGAAATCCTTAGGAAGATGAAATCTCAGTAAAAGAGATGAAAACCAAAGATTGATTGATGAGGGAAATGTGTTTGGCTGAGTGGAAGTTGAGAGAAAATGAATAGAGGGAAAAGTATCGTGAAGTGGTTTTGAAAAGTCAACATAAGATTTTTCTTTTAATTCCTTTAATTAAATCATTATTAAAACTCCCAAATTAAAGAGAAATCTGATGAAAAACAATTTGGTAAAATTAGCTTCTTAAAGATTTAAAGTTTCAATCCTTTACATAAATAGTCACTAGTCAACTTTTGCAAAAACTGCAATTTGGTCACTACACCAAAATGTAATATTTCCAAATCACATTCTGTAAAATTGTTTTCACCATAAACATTTATATAATAAATGAGGATTTTTATATATTTTCCATATTTTTAAAGCATCCCGAACTAGGTGTTCCCTAAACCACCACTAAAGGGTTTGAACCGTTACCGACCGGCCCGATTCAACCCCTAAAACATCTAGGCCCAAAACCAAGGCGTTACAACTCTCCCCCACTTAAGAAATTTCGTCCCCGAAATTTACCTGGTGGAAAAAGGTAAGGAAATTGCTTCATCATGTCATCATTCCTTTCCCACGTGACTTCTTCAACGCCACGATGTCTCCACAAGACTTTAACCAGCTCGATGGTCTTACCCCAGAGAACCTTACTATCCGTATCCAGAACCTCAATGGGCTCTTCATCATAAGCCAAATATGGATTCAGCTCAACCTCTTCTACAGGCATAACATGCGACGGATCGGATCGATACTTCCGATGCATGGATAAATGAAACACATTATGTATCTTTTCCAACTCTGAAGGCAGTCTCAGCTTGTAAGCAACTAGACCCACACGTTCTATCACCTCATATGGTCCAATGAACCTCGGACTCAATTTGCCCTTCCGACCAAATCTCATCACCTTCTTCCAAGGTGAGACTTTCAGAAATACACGTTCGCCAACCGCGAACTCTATTTCCTTATGCTTCAAATCCGCAAAAGACTTGTGCCGGTCTGATGCTGCCTTCAATCGCTCACAAATGAGCTTCACCTTCTCAGCGGTTCCTTTCAACAAAGTTGGCATCGAAATTAACTTTTGTCCCATTTCAGCCCAACACAGGGGGTTCCTACACTTTCTCCCGTATAAAGCCTCATAAAGTGCCATTTGAATGCTTGCCTGATAGCTATTATTATAAGCAAACTCAACCAAAGGCAAGTGCTTCTCCCAAGAGCCTTGAAACTCAATAATGCAACACCTCAACATACCCTCAAGCACTTGGATAACACGCTCCAATTGTCCATCCGTTTGCGGATGATAAGAAGTACTGAAATTTAGTCGCGTGCCCAAAGCTTGATGTAAACCTTCCCAGAACCTTGCTGTGAACCTTGGATCTCTATCTGACACTATAGATTTTGGCACCCCATGCAATCGTACAATGTCAGCAATGTACAAATCAGCTAGCTTATCCAAGGTATATGTAGTATGCACAAGCAAGAAATGTGCACACTTCGTAAGGCGATCCACAATCACTCAAACAGAATTTTTCTTCGATGGCAACAATGGCAACCCAGACACGAAGTCCATGGTAATATTTTCCCACTTCCATTTTGGGATTCTCAACGGCGGCAACAACCCAGAAGGAACCTGATGTTCAGCCTTAACCCGCTGACAAACCATGCATTTGCTAACAAACTCGACAACGTCTCTCTTCAACCCCACTCATCCTTCAAATCAAGATACATCTTCGTACTACCAGGGTGCATAGCAAAAGGACTACTATGTGCTTCAGCCAGAATAATGCGCCTCAACTCCACATCATCTGACACCACTATCCGACTCCCAAAACATAAAACACCATCATCACTGAAATTGAAATCTGAAGGCCTTCCTTTCGCAATATCTTGAACATGCGGTACAAGAGAAACATCAAGCAACTACTTATTTTTTATCAAATGAACTAAAGATGGATTCACTTGTAACTCAGCAACAAGACCACCATCTCGCGATATGCTCAAACAAGCAAACATCGCCCTCAACTCCACAGCCACTTTCCTGCTCAAAGCATCAGCCACAACATTGGCCTTCCCCGGGTGATACTCGATCGTTAGGTCATAGTCCTTAAGCAATTCCACCCTACGTCGTTGCTTGAGATTTAGCTCCCTCTGAGACATAAGATACATCAAACTCTTGTGATTCGTGTACACAGTACACTTTTCACCATATAGATAATGTCTCCAGATCTTCAAAGCGAAAATCACTGCCGCTAACTCAATGTCATGAGTAGAGTAGTTATGTTCATGCACCTTCAACTGTCGTGATGCATAAGCTACCACCCTAACTTCTTGCATCAGCACACATCCCAACCCACATAGGATGCGTCACTATACACCACAAACTCTTTTCCAGATTCAGATTGAATCAAGATAGGTGCTTGCGTCAAAGCTTTCTTTAACTCCTCAAAAGCTTGATGTCTTGCTTCCGTCCACTCAAACTTCACATCTTTCTGCAATAACTTCGTCAAAGGAGTAGTAATCTTGGAAAACCCATCCACAAACCTTCGATAGTAACCCGCCAAACCATGAAAACTATGAACTTCATGAACAGACCTAGGAGGCTTTCAATTCACCATCGCTTCAATCTTCTGTGGATCAACACGGATTCCCTCGGCCGAAACCACATGCCAAAGGAAAACAACCTCCTTCAACCAAAACTCACATTTAATCAGCTTAGCATAAAGCTGATTCTCTAGCAGCACTTGTAAAACAATCGTCAAATGTTCCTCATGCTCCTCCTCGGTACGAGAGTACACAAGGATATCATCGATGAACACCACAATGAACTTATCCAAAAACTTATGAAACACCCTGTTCATCATATCAATGAAAGCAGCAGGAGCACTTGTCAAACCGAATGGCATCACCATAAATTCATAATGCCCATATCTCGTTCGAAAAGCTATCTTCGGCACATCTACATCCTTAACCTTCAACTGATAATATCCTGACCGTAGATCTATCTATGAGAACACAGCCGCTCCACGAAACTGGTCGAAGAGATCATCAATCCTTGGTAAAGGATATTTATTCTTGATACTCAACTTATTCAGCTGACGATAATCAATGCACATTCTCATCGTGCCATCTTTCTTCTTCACAAACAAAACTGGTGCACCCAAGGCGACACACTAGGTCGCATAAAACCCCGATCCAGCAACTCTTAAAGTTGCGTCTTCATCTCTTTTAACTCCTTTGGTGCCATTCGGTAGGGGGCGATGGACACCGAAGATGTGTTCTCATATAACTCGATTCCAAACTCAACCTCTCGACTAGGTGGCAAACCAGACAGCTCCTCTGGAAATACCCCAGGGAATTCACGCACCGTCCTTATATCCTGCACCCGTACTTCCTTCGTGCTAGGATTCATTACAAAAGCCAAATAAGCTTCACATCCTTGACGTTACAACCGGCTTGCTTCAAGTGTCAAAACCACATTAGATAAGAACTTCACATTCTCTCCTACCACAACAACTTCATAATCATGAGCTAGTTTCAGTGAAACTCGCTTATTCTCGAAATCCACAACCGCTCTATGTCCAACGAGCCAATCCATACCAAGGATTACATCAAATCCATAGAAAGGAAATTCCATAAGATCCACCAAGAACACATGTTCTTGTACCTTTAAGGGACATCTCATATACAACCTCCTTGTTACTATCATTTCATCGAAAGAGCTAGTTACACGTATACCAACATCCAAAGACTCAACAGGAAAACCAAGCATTTGAGCATGTTCACGTAATATGTACGAGTGTGTAGATCCAGAATCAATAAGAGAAAGTAATGACAAAGACTGCAAAGTAAAGGTACCTGCAATTACGTTCGTGTCATTCCTCCTTTCACGATGGGCGTACACTCTGGCCTGGCCTCCACCTTCAAGCTGAACAGCTACAACGTGCGCCACATTCCTTGCTTCGTCATCCCTACGTTGGAAATTGCCTCGGCCGCGCCCACGGCCCCTCTGTGGATCAGCTGCTCTCATCGGAGCCTACCCTTCTCGTACCGGCTGAGGACAATTCCGTTTCATGTGTCCACAGAACCAAAATTCCAGCACGTACCAATATTGCCCCAACACTCTCCCGTGTGTCTCCTACCACACCAGTTACATTCACGGTACGGACAAAAGCATTCGGCCTTTCCTGACCTCTCCCATGATTACCTCCCCCACGTCTAGCATCCAAGTTTGACCGCCTATCCTTAGGTCTCTTGAGTCGATCCCTTCCAAGATCACGATCCGCATGTCGCTTCCCCGCGCTAGATCCTCCCGTTCGACTTGCCAGACCAAGATTCAGCTCGATATCCTTGGCTCGAGTGACCAAGACATCAAAATCAGTATAGTCTGATGCAAGCATATAAGTTTTCACGTCAGCCACCAGCCCATATCTGAACCGCTCGCACCTCTCCCGTTCACTCGGGACCAACTCTGGCACATACTGGCTAAGACGTACAAACTGTACTTCATAATCTGCCACCGACATGCTACCTTGTACTAGGGACATAAACTCCCTCTTCTTCTCGTCCAGATAACGGACTCCCAAACATTTCCTCTTGAACGCGTTCAGAAAGAACGTCCAAGATACCTCAGCATCCTCTAAACCAGCAATAGTGGTCGTCCACCACGTGTAGGCATCACCATGCAACAAAGATACGATGCACCCCCATTTCTGGACATCATTACAGTTTAGTTGTCTACGGATTCTCTTCGTACTCTCCAACCAAGACTCGAAACCCTCAGGGGTCAATCCCCTAAACTCAGTCCCTCCCAGACTATAGAGTCACTCTAGAGGCAAACTCGCACTAGCACCAGTCTGAGGTGCAGCCACATGAGCTCCAGCTACTGCAGCCCGGAAAGCTCCAACAATAGCTTGTATTAACACCGTCATATCAGGAGAATCTTGTCCTTGTGCTCCCTCGGGTCCAGCAACCCCTATTCCGGCTCCCGCAGCACCGACCCCCGCTCCATAACCACCGGATGGTCCACTAGGAGAAGGAGGCGGTATATTCTCGACACGCTCGTCAATATCATTCGTTTCATTCTTGACTGCGTTATGCATGTTCATTCTATGCTCTCTACGTGGCCCCATTTCAAAATAATGCAACTAGCAAAAATGCAATAAATCACAGTTAGGCATTATAAGGCAAGAAATCTAAGGTGCTCAAGTTCATTTTCAAAACAATTCTTTCCAATAGTAATGATATGGCAATGAGTTCCCCATCTATACCCCCAAACATAACATAGCATCATAATTTCATCTTAATCCACTAACTTGCATGCATTACACCTCATTAAAGCTAAAACATCGAACAATCACCCAACATGCTTTCATAAAGAGTCATAACCATTCATATTCACACCTATCAACCACTTAACAAGCCCCAATTATTCGCAAACCTGGCTCTGATACCAACAAATTTAACCCCTTAGCCTGATCTAGACGGTTGACCCGGACTAAGGTAATTACACGGGGAAAACCGAAGCTAGCTCATTAAAGTCGACTCTTGTTAACAACCCTTTTTTTCTTTGTAACTTTTCTAGATGCAACATTAGTCCTATGTGATCACCAATAAGCACAAGAAGAAACGGCACAACAATCGGATCTCAATTAGGGATTTAATTGAATAAATTAGACTTTTCAGGACCAAAATGCAAATTTCGCAAATTATAAGGACCTCACAAATTTTAAGGTTACCAGTATTCAATTAGTCTCATTTCATGCCACTCTGTCAAATTTCAGCACAATCAGACATTCCAAACTCATTCAATTGCATCCATAAGTTTCAGGGACTAAAATGAAACAAAAACAAGCTTATGAAGATGCCTTTTAACAGATTTAACGGTCGTGTTTCGATACGCTTGTGATCGTATCGATATGCGGGATGGCAGTGACCAAAGTCACAGATAGCGTATCGATACGCTTTCCCGCGTATCGGTATGCCCTTCAAGCCCGTACCGAAACGCCTGTGTAATAAGGCACTGATTTGGCTTACGCGTATCTATACGGGATCCCGTGTATCAATATGCATACTAGAACTGACCTGAAAACAGTCTCGAAAACACTTCACCCCTCAACAAATCATACATACATGTTATTGACACCCACAAAAACATATAAACATGCAATTTCCAACATATAATAACATTTGTTTGACTATCTCACGCATAACAAGACAATTCATGAAGCATGCTTATGAAACAATCATGAACATACCAAAAGGTAACATATAGCACCAAAACAACCATAAGGGCCTCTTACAAACCACATATACCATATTAGACTTGCAACAACCACATGGAGTTGAAAATACATCTCCCAAAACAAACCATAGATCCCTATTGTCAATTATCATTACTAAAGTAAACGTAAAACATCACCATACTTGAGCTTTTAAAATCCTTGGAAATCCTTAGCCTCCTTGCTGCCAAAAGTGTCTCAATTATCTGCATTGTTGGTAAAAGAGAGCGTAAGCACATTTGCTTAGTGAGGACAGCTCTAAAAACACCAACACAACAATGCAACCATAAAACTCATTCTCAAAAACCATTTTCTACAACATGTTTAAAAACCTTTCAAAGCAAATCTTTATTTGAAAATCACATGTACCATCAATCTAACTCATGCATTCAACCAATGCAAATCTCATGGCAAATCCATACACATGCTTAATGTAATTAAAGCAATTCATAAACCTCAAATCACATATACATTTCGCATAGCATAAAACATCTCAACATTTGGTACATGTGAATCAAATACAATCTAATATATTGGCATTTCATATTTCATCTTTACTCGGATATGCGGATTAGCTTGACTTAAAGCCAAGTCCTACCCCGGTGGAATCTCACATCACCGGACTCTCATGGCGGTATCTCTCTTTGCCACAAATCTTGGGTGTTTCACCAAGACCTACCCCGATGGTATCTCTCATCTTCAGATTCTCACTTTGGATCGAGATGGCACTACCCCCATTGCCCGACTCCAAAGAGAACGTACAAATTTTTAGTTTATAGTGCACTTTTATCTTATTGGTAGACTAATTATATCCGGTAATCATCTCATCGTTTATGCCAATATATTACTTTAAAATCATCATCTCACCTACTGTTTTGATGCAACATTTCTCAAATCATTCTCATCCCATTTCAATCAACATTTCATGCAATTCATTTAATCAAAATCTCAAAACTCTTAACATAATCATGCTATCTCATGGGATCAACACATAACATCTTTTCATGTTATAAATCATGCACAAAAAAGTGGGAATTTGTCTAACGCAAATCAATAGCATGTTTAAAGCATTTAGGGCATCAATCACGTATCGAGTGTAAAACAAGCCATACATACTTCTATACTTAGGATGGCGTTTCAAACCAATCATAAATCCTCAAACCTTGTTTCCTTGTCCCTCAAGGACTTCTAAAAACCATTCGCACTCACCAAATACGTTTCGCTTGCTTGCCGAAGCGATTCCTAGGCTTCTGGCACTTCCGGATCAACACCAAAAGCGTCTGAAGATGTCTCCCCTATTTATTACACATAAGAGAATAGGATTAATGCATCATCATGCATTGAAATCACCAGCCACTCATTCAAACTCGTTTCACTAATTAAAAACACCATTTCAGCTATCCGAAACAACCGAAACAACCTCCAAACTTTCTCAAATCAAAGCCCAGCCAAGATCTATCAATTCTAACCACTTCTAAACCTCAATCAACATAAAAAAAATCAACACAAACACGTCCTTATATCTCCAGCAATAGCATATCACCAAAAAAAGCCCCAAAACCACAAATCTAATATGTAAAACTTAGGAACCCAAGCCTATTCGGGATTTACTTGTAAGAACCTCAATCTCAACATCAAATATCATCCAAAACATTTTGGAAATCAACCTCAAAACATATTTTAACTCAGAAATGCGAAAATCATAAAAATCACCTCAAGAACCATGAATTTAGCAACCATTTCTTGATTATAACATTAAAACAACTTAAAGATCATTAACAAAGGATTGATAACTTGGGAATTTTAGTAAAGAACTGATCATTAGAAGAGAGGGACGAAGCTTACCTCTAATGGTTGATTTCTCCTCAATTTGGGCAAGACTTCTTGAAAATCCAAAGTGAAAACAAAAAGGATTTGATGAAGAAAAGGTTGGAAATCCTTAGGAAGATGAAATCTCAGTAAAAGAGATGAAAACCAGAGATTAATTGATGAGGGAAATGTGTTTGGCTGAGTGGAAGTTGAGAGAAAATGAATATAGGGAAAAATATCGTAAAGTGGTTATGAAAAGTCAACATAAGATTTTTCTTTTAATTCCTTTAATTAAATCATTATTAAAACTCCCAAATTAAAGAGAAATCTGATGAAAAACAATTTGGTAAAATTAGCTCCTTAAAGATTCAAAGTTTCAAACCTTTACAAAACAGTCACTAGTCAACTTTTGCAAAAACTGCAATTTGGTCACTACACCAAAATGTAATAGTTCCAAATCACATTTTGTAAAATTGTTTTCACTATAAACATGTATATAATAAATTAGTATTTTAAGATATTTTACCATATTTTTAAAGCATCCCGAACTATGTGTTCCCTAAACCACCCCTAAAAGGTTCGAATCGTTCTCGACCGGCCTGATTCAACCCCTAAAACATCTAGGCCCAAAACCAGGGCGTTACAAATCGTCTAAACCGGACTAAGGGGGTTACAACCGATATTTTTAAAACGCATTGATGGTATTTTGTTTTTGAGAACTCTTCACTAAGCCTAGTCTGCTTACGCTCTCTTTGACCCTCAATACAGTGAATTAAAGGTCGGAGGCAGTGAGCAAGCAAGGGAGAAATCCAAGGACTTGATATTTTAAAGTATGGTTTCCAAACTAGACTAATAGTAATAAAGGCAATGGGGTTCAAAGTTGTTTGGGAGGTGTTTTGTTGAACTACATGTTTGAGTAAGTTTGTATTATTGTATTAAGATTGCAAATGGTCCATTATGTTTGGTTTTGCTTAGGGTTTGTGATTCATGTTTTCAATGGCTTGCTTTTAAGAAGCATGCCTCTAATCAATCAATTGAAGTGTGGAGCCATGTGTTGATCTTAATTTTTTGATGTTTTGGCATGTTTGGTTCCTAATATGATTGTGATTAAGAATATGATATGTTAGTGTATGTTCGAATCCTTGAAAGTATGTAAAACCAACAATTTTTGGGACATTTTAGGTCTAGACGTATGGTACGTGTACCTCATTATTGATACGATTAAGCCAATTTTGATTAGGTGTTTCGGTACGCGGGTCGGTGTTTTGGTACGAGCCTTTGTATTTTGGGTAGGCATATTGATACTCGAGGAAAGGTATTAGTACTATTTTGAGCTAGTAGAATCTAGGATTTGAGAAATGTAAAAGTGTAACGATACACTTGCTCGTGTACTGATACGAGTAGCCGTTTTTATGGTTAATTTGTTATTCAAAGTTTCTTAATCATTCATTTTAGTCCCTGAATCTTGTGAATAAAATTGTATGAGCTTGGATGATCCTTTTGAGCTGATTTTTGGCAAGAAAGCTTGAAACTTAATTAATTGAGGATTGGTAACCAAAAATTTGGCTAAGTCCTTATAGTGCACGATCAATCCTATGGCCGACCAACTATATCTGATAACATTTTAAACCACATCACTTGCCAATATAATTCATTGTTAACCATGTACCTCATTGCTTTTATAAGAAACATTCAAAACCATTTTCAATGCATTAAACCATATGTGTGAGAGGGAGGTTGGTTACCGTGTAATTAGTTAAGGAAGAAAGGGTTTGAGACTTCTTAAATCCTTTTGATTGTATCACAGTTTCTGCAACTCCCAGGTTTTGGGCCTAGGAGTTTTTTGGGCTTCTTGGACGATCTGATAGACCGCGATTAGAGATTCAAGTTGGTTTTAGAAATGAAAATCGGAATAAATATTTTTTAGAGGGATAAAAATGTGGAAAATGTTTTAAAATTCTTATTTAATATATTAATGATTTTAGTAAAATTAATTTTTGAAAATCGGATTTGGAAATTGGAAATTTTGGGCTAGTGGCCAAAATGTAAAAAATGAAAATTGTTTTAGTGACTGTTTTGTAAAATGGTCAAAACTTAGAATCTTAAAGGTGCTATTTGCCCAAAGTCTAATATCATACTTTATCCCTTAATTGACTATTTTTTAAAAGGTTTTGGAAAATATAAAAGGCTGGGAGAATTAATTTAATAATTAATTGCTTAAACAAAATTCATGTAACCAACTTTCTCTAAAACGATTTTCTCTCTCAAGTTCTCTACAGCCAAACACGCTTTCCTTCTTCAAAATCTTAAAGTAAATTCTTGTTTTCTAAAATCTTTTGATTTCAAATGAGTTCTTGATGGTTTCGTATCAAAACCTTGTTGTTTTAATCTTGTTTTCTCATGTAAATCAATCCAATTTAGGGGAAACCAATCCATTGGAGGCGAGTTTTCGTTTTTTACTCTAATATAAGGTTCTTTATTGAAATTTTCAAGTTCTTGATCCTTTATATATATTTTCTAATGAGTTTTGAGGATTTATTTATGGAAAAATGGTTTAATTGAGATTTAATTGGTGAAATTGATTGAAATTCGTTTTGGTTTTTTTGTTGGGTTCTTGATCATATTAGAACATGATTTTGATGTTTTATAATGTTAATAGGTTTTTTTTAACATTAGAATCCCGAAACTAGGTGAATCTCTAATTTTCTAGGTTGCTAGTGATATGTTTTTGAGGTGTTGTGGAGGTTTATTGAATGTTGGATGTATAAGGTTGGTGTTAAAGGGTTTTTGGATGTTAATTGATGGGTCAAATCAGTAGGTTTTGGCTGGGTTATGTTTGAAGGGTGTTTAATGTTAATTTCGGTAATTTTTGGTGAGGTTTCAGTTGGTGTTTGAAAAGGTTTGTTAAGGATTGATGTTGTTGGGTTTATGAATGCATTTTGATGCATTTGAACCTCTGTTTTTGAGTGGTTAAAACAGTGGAGATTGATCTTCTAGCTTGTGGCTTTGTTCCAGAGGCTTTGGAAGGGTAGTTTTGCGTCGGCGAGCGAGGTTTTGCGTTGTCGGTGAATGAGAATGTGGTTTAAGGCATTGAAATGGTTTAAAGGTTGTTTTGGGAGTTTAAACTTAGCTTGAAACACTGGTTTAAACTTGTAAGTTAGTATATTGAGATTTCTCCATCGGATGCGCTTTAATAAAATTGATTTTTATGCACTTGTTTTGATTCACATTGTACCTACTGTTAAAGCTTGTTTAAATTATGATTTATACCGATTTTGATCACATATTGATGATGGATGAATTTGGTAAATGATCCATGTAAGTATGGTTTATACTTGTTAATGCATGGTATGATGCATTGGAAATGGTTTTTGTTTGTTGCTTTAAAAACCGTGAGGTACATGGTTAATAATGAATTATATTGGCAAGTGATGTGGTTTAAAATGTTATCGGGTATAGTTGGCCGGCCATAGATAGTGTACTATAAAATGTTGCCTCGGGTGTTGAGGGGTTAATGTGTGTACCGAATACTCCACGACGAGTACCATAATGTTGGAGGGGTTATGTGGTACCGAAAACTCCCGTTAGTGGATTATACATCTAAAAAATGATTTGGGTTATGTTTAAGTGCATGGTTTGAAAGACATGATATTGTTTAAATGATGATGATGTTTTGAAATAGAATTTCAAAGTAGTTTTGTTAACCAGTTTTTTTAAAACGCATTGATGGTATGTTGTTTTTAAGCACTCCACATTAAGTCTAGTGTGCTTAAGATCTCTTTGACTATCAATGCAGTGAATTAAAGGTCGGAGGCAATGAGCAAGAAAGGGCAAAATCCAAGGACTTTATATTCGAAAGTATGGTTTCCAAACTAGACTAGTAGTAATAAAGGCAATGAGGTTCAATGTTGTTTTGGGAGGTGTTTTGTTGAAAAACAAGGATATGCTAGCATAAGTGTTTTAGAGAAATTGGTTTCCCAAAATCTAGTTAGAGGTTTACTTAAGCTAAAATTCTCCTTAGATACAATTTGTGATGTTTGTGCTAAAGGTAAACAAAAACGAACTCCTTTTAAATCCATAAATGATGTTTCAACTAGTAGAGTTTTACAATTGATCCATATGGATCTCTTTGGACCTATTAGGACAACTAGCTTGGGTGGAAAATCATATGCTTATGTTTTAGTTGATGAATTCTCTAGATACACTTGGGTTCTCTTTTTAAGTACAAAATATGAGGCTTTAGAAAAATTCATCAAATATTCAAAAGTCATTCAAAATAACCTTGGTCAATACATAACTCATATTAGAAGTGTCCATGGAACGGAATTTCAAAATCTAGGTTTTGAGGATTTTTGTAACTCGAATGGTATTAGCCACAATTTTTCCGCACCTCGCACTCCTCAACAAAATGGGGTAGTTGAGAGGAAAAATCGTACTTTAGAAAAAATGGATAGAACCATGTTTTGTGAAAATAATTTACCTAAATATTTTTGGCGGAAGCCACAAACACCGTTTGTTATATTATAAATTATGTAATGATTAGGCCTATTTTAAAGAAAAATCCTTATGAGATTTTAAAGTTAAAGAAGCCTAACATTAGCTATTTTCATCCTTTTGGATGCAAGTGTTTTGTTTTAAACAATTAAAAAGATCATTTAGGTAAATTTGATGCAAAAAGTGATGAAGCTATTTTCTTAGGATACTCTTTAAACTCTAAAGTCTATCGAGTGTTTATCAAAAGAACATTAGTTGTAGAAGAGTCTATTCATGTGGTTTTCGATGATAACCTCCTTCCGAGGAATGATTCTTGTAATGATAATGATGTAGGGATCATTAAAGTCAATGATGGTGGACAATCATCAAAGGTGGATGAGGTTCCAACCAAAGAAGAAGAAGCACAAGATCCTCCCATAGAATCCTTGAAGGACATGAATCTTGGTGAAAAGAAAGTGAGCTACCCAAGGGAACTCAACTATATCAAAGATTGTGAAATATTGGGTGATCCATCCAAGGGGGTAACCACTAGATCCTCTCTTAGATTGCTTAATAATGTTGCATTTATTTCATGCATTAAGCCTAAAAATATCAAAGAAGCGTTAAAAGATGATTTTTGGATATTGGTCATGCAAGAAGAACTTAATCAATTTGAGAGGAGTAAAGTTTGGACATTAGTTGATAGGCCTAGTAATAAGTCTACCATATGAACTAAATGGGTCTTTAGGAACAAACTAGTTGAGAGTGGTAACATAGTGAGGAACAAGGCTAGACTTGTTTCTCAAGGTTATACTCAAGAAGAAGGAATTGCTTTTGATGAAACTTATGGAACATGTCCTAAGGAGTTTTAATCATCTATCCCAATGTTCTCAAACTCCAAGACATTTATTAAAACGGTTTGATCAATCCTAAACTTCTTCCCCAATGAGATAGGATTCAATGGCTGTAATCTCGGATCTATCAAGGTTGTAGAGACACTGAGCATTGACATAAAAGATAATGACAAGGTTAAGGTATAAAATGTCGGGTATACTAAAAAAGGCATAAATTTCCATTGATGTATCAAATGAAGGTGTTGGAATTGAAAACGCTCGAAATTCAAAAAAGGAATAGAGGTAATATGCTCACGACGAATCTTATAGTTTTGGCATTGTTTGTAGTGAGCCGTACCGTCGAGACTTTGAAAACACTTTCGGATGATAAGGGTGAGGTTTGGTCTCGTACCATCGTTTTCAGAAGATTCCCCAACCTCACTAATTCTTAGTCTCTTTTGGG
Organism: Hibiscus tridactylites; assembly: GCA_958450335.1. Taxonomy (NCBI): domain Eukaryota; kingdom Viridiplantae; phylum Streptophyta; class Magnoliopsida; order Malvales; family Malvaceae; genus Hibiscus; species Hibiscus tridactylites. The sequence goes on from OY288273.1 coordinate 68,817,334, forward strand.
GGGCCATGAGAAAACCTGAAATTTAAAATCAAACTAAAACAACATGTATGCATAAATCATCACATTCGATCCAAATACTTAATACAATGATCAAGGTATTGTAAAACATATACAATATAGTTTAAAAACATATACAAGTATAAAAAATAATTTTTGGGAAAAAGAATTTTGAAAAACAGTTTAGTAAAATACACGATATAGTTTTATATTCGAATAAAAATTTAGTTTTGAAAAAGTTTTTCAAAGTCTTTTGTTGAGTGGATCGAAAGATCGATAATTACCAAGAGGGGGGTGAATTGGAATTTTAAAGGATTGTGAGTGGAAATTGGCAAATTAAAAATGATGAACAAGGGATTTAGAGTGGTTCAAGTTCCAAATGAACTCTACATCCACTACCTTAGTCTCACTAAGGATTTGCAACAATTTCACTAAATTGATCTTCCCCTTTTCTAGGACAAGGAGGCAACCCTTTACAATTTCGGTTGATTTTCTACCCAAAAATCAACCCAACCCTCACACAAGAGAACAAAGAAATTTGTAGGCTAATTAAATATCTCTCAATACAAATGATAGCCCCAATACAAGCACTCAACCCAATTTTACAAAATATGAATGAAGAACACAAATTGGGATTTTTACACAAAGTGGGATTTTTGCTCAGTTGCTTGAATTTGATGTATGGATGTTTGCTTTAGGATCAATAGTTGTTGCTGATGCTTTTGGATGTCTCTTTTATACCTTCTCATTGATTTCTAGCCGTTTGGGTGGTTGGGAACATAAATGGAGCCGTTGGAACCCTCTCTTGCCACCATAAATGCAGTCTGCACCAACCCGTTTCGGAACACGGGGAACCTGTTTCGGAACGGACTAAAATAGAAAGAGCCATTGGGGTGCATTTAAGAGCCCGTTTCGAAACGCCTTAGGGCCGTTTCGAAACGATTTTGCCACTGTCAAGGGTCGTTTCGGAACGGTCTTAGCCCGTTTCGAAACGCCTTAACTACTTTCTGAAAATCAGTTAAAATACATAACGGTCATATTTTCAAAGTAATATAGAAACCTGTTTCGAAACGATGTGGATCCGTTTCGAAATGAAAATGCTACTGTCAAGGGTTGTTTCGGAACGGGCTTGATCCGTTTCGAAACACCCTCTTAATATTTAAAAATTCAGCATATATTTGACTGTTGTAGTCCTTTTTAAATCAAGTATGAAGAACAGTTTCGAAACGAGTGAAGCCGTTTCGAAACGAGTGAAAGTGTTTCGATACACGTTTCGGAACGATGGTCGACAGTGATGAAAACGTTTCGAAACGTCTGAGGGCCGTTTCGGAACGGGTGCTTAAAATTCACTGTTTTGGCTTGAAACACTTAGAAAAATATTTGAAGGACTTGTTTTTAACTTTGGGCATAATATTAAAATTATATGGGGATCTTTTGAGGACTTAAAATTCGTTTTGACTTTTTCAATTTAGTCCTTAGGTTTTTAGTTATATCAAAATTAAAATACTTGTTTCACAATCTCCCCCTTTTTGATATAACAAAACCAAAGTTAGAATTTTTGGGAATTTTGAAAGTTTTGAAAATATTCTAACTCCCCCTTAATTTAAGATAGGTTTTTAAAGTTAAAATAAATTTTTGATTTGAAATCCAAGTTGTAAACCTTTAAAAACCTTTTAACATTTTAAAACGAATTTTAGTTTAAAGTGTGGCTCTTAAATTTATTCTCCCCCTTTTTGTTAGATCAAAAAGAACAATGAAAGCTCATAGAGAAGATAAATGATTAGTACCAATAAGCAATAATAAGCAACCATATTATAAATTCATAATCAAAATATCCAAAACATAATTCAAACATTAAGTTCAAACATAAAATCCCAAATAAAAAAGCCAAATAGCATAGGTTCCTAAAACATGAGAAAACATAAAGATGCAACCTTAATCCTAAAATGCATAGATAATATGATATGATTTGAGATAAACATCCTAAGCCTCATCCTCATCATCCGAAGTGTCATCATCGCTCTTGGCTTGAGAACGGTGAAACTTCGTCCATTGCCCATAAAGCGTGGAGAAGGATAGGTCCAAGTTGGAATGAGAAGTCTCTAGAGAAAGTAGGCGATCCTCGACATTCTTCAAACGATTTCCCATAGATTCAAAGCCCGAAGTAAGGCGAGTGTCCAAGGTATCGAACCGAGAGTCCAAAGCATTGAATCGCTCGGTAAGGAAAGCCGTGAGAGCATCATTGTTTGCGGCTTGAACTTGCGGTGGAGGAGCAACGAGAGGAGGATCCGCTTCTCTATCAACTCTTTCCCAAACACCATTCACATATGTGAACCCGGACTTGCGAAGGGATGACTCACCAATCTTGGTCTTGCGAGGTTCCGGAGAGTCATAAGAACAGTCGATTTCAAGATCATGAAATAAGGCGCTCAAGACTATGCCATAAGTGAAAGACTTCAACTCATTTGTGTCAATAAGCTTAATATTATTGACTATCTCGGCAAAAATAATCTTAGGCACATTTGGGCGCTCACCCTTACGGAAACACTCTAGCCAAAAATGATCGGTTTGACGGATGTGGGAGTATTTACCTCCGGAAGGTCGAATGAACCACGATACCATCAAGTGAAGAACTCGATCATGGAAATCCAAGAAAAGAGCTTTGCCGGTAAAATTGCCAAAGTGGCGTTCATCCTCAAGACCCTCATCCTTAAGTTTAAGAGCAGACTCCAAAAGAGCAACATTAACAACAAACTTTTTGCCCAATAAGGATGACTCAATTCCTATAATCTCGGTTTTGGTCTCATCATAAAGAAAACGAGCATTAGAGTAAAAGATGAGTACCATGTTTTTGTAGCGAACATCCGGAAGGCTCAAGAGATGCATGAGATTCCACTCATCCAATCGACTGAGATAACGGAAAAGGAATCGCTCGGAATTGAGGAACTCAAGATCAATGACACGTTCCTTGCGAATTGCAACATCCTTGACATACGAGAAACGAGCACGTGCATCCGGAGTTTTAAGAGATTTCTGAAAAAGCATCATAATATTGGGACGAATGCTCGAATCACCGGATTGAACGGCTTTGCGCTTTTTGTTCGCTTGATCTGCCATCTAAAAACATTAAGCAAGTGTTTTAAAATTAAGTGTATGCATTGATAATTAAAATCAATCCAATAATAAATCCCACTTAGGTTTTTGAAAACAAAATTAAAATAAAAAACAGTTTAAAAAAATACGATTGAAAAATTTTATATTCGAATCAAAAAATTTGAGATTTGAAAAAAAAAATTACACGATTTTGAAAATCCACAACAAAAACATATAATTTATACAAAAATAAAATTTTCTAACCTAAGATTCGAACATGAATTGAAAGAAAAAGAAAAAAAATAGAAAAATTACCTTAGTTTGGGATTTTGGATGATTTGAGAAAAATCCTTGCACAAGATTGATGAAACTTGCTTAGACTTGAGTTGTAGAGAAAAAACCCCTCACAATTTTGTGAAAATCAAAGAGTTTTAGAGGGTATTTATAGAGAGGGAGGCGGTTTAGGGTTTTAAGAGTTTGATATAAAGTAAACTTTATCATTAAAAGCCCTAATTTAAAGCAGTCCGCGATGTCGTTTCGGAACGGTCATGACCGTTTCGGAACGGGCGGCTAGGGTTTTGACCATTTTAAAACCATAAACAGATCGTTTTGATACGGTGTTGACTGTATCGAAACCCCTTTGACCCGTATTGGAACGCGTTCTGATACACCCCTTGGCAGTAGCAAAAACACCCTTCTCTCAGAGCTAGATTTAAGGTATCCGTATCGAAACAGGGTCACCCGTTTCGATACACCTGGGCCTGGAAGTGCATATGAGGCTCTAAAAATGCAGAAAAATGAAATTTTAAGAGGCCTAACATGCATAAATGGCATGAATGAGCAGGCAAAACATATTTAAGCATAAACATACTCCCCCTAACTATAAGCATGGATGAAATTAGGAGTTTAAACATATCAACATGGCATTTCACAAAAGCAAGCATATTTAAGCACAAAAGAGGTCCTAAAGGGTTAAGATAGGCTAGCTAGACCTAACTCTCTCCTAAGGGACCAAAAACGCTCTTTGTCTAAGGGTTTTGTAAAAATGTCCGCTAATTGATTCAAGGTGTCTACATACTCTATAACCACATCTTCCTTAAGGACGTGATCTCTAATGAAATGATGCCTTATTTCTATATGTTCGGTTCTAGAGTGTTGGATGGGATTTTTAGTTAAGCATATTGCACTAGTGTTGTCACATTTTAGGGGTATGGTTCCAACTTTAATTCCATAATCTAAGAGTTGTTGCTTCATCCAAAGGACTTGAGCACAACAACTCCCTAAGGATATGTACTCGGCTTCGGTGGTAGATAAGGCTACACTATTTTGTTTCTTAGAGAACCAAGATATGAGCATACTACATAAGAATTGGCAAGTTCCCGAAGTACTTTTCCTATCAATTTTGCAACCCCCATAATCCGCATCCGAGTAAGCATGAAGGTTGAAGGTAGAGTCTCTAGGATACCAAAGGCCTAAACAAGGAGTGTCTCTAAGGTATCTAAAGATTCTCTTAACGGCTATAAGGTGAGACTCTCTAGGACTAGCTTGAAACCTAGCACACAAGCAAACACTAAACAAGATATCCGGTCTACTTGCGGTAAGGTAAAGCAAAGATCCAATCATAGAACGATAAAGCTTAGAGTCAACACACTTACCTCCTTCATCTTTTTCAAGCTTTGTAGATGAGCTCATAGGAGTGGCTTGAGGCTTTGCATTCTCCAAGCCAAACTTCTTGAGCATATCCTTTATGTATTTTGCTTGGTTGATGAAGGTGCCATCCTTCTTTTGCTTGATATGGAGTCCCAAAAAGAATGAGAGCTCCCCCATCATGCTCATCTCAAATTCACCTTGCATTAACTTAGCAAACTCTTGACAATGACATTCATTAGTAGAACCAAAAATAATATCATCAACATAAATTTGAACTACTAAGATGTCATTTTTATACATTTTTATAAAGAGTGTAGTGTCCACCTTACCTTTTTCAAATCCTTTTTCAATCAAAAAATTTGAAAGCCTTTCATACCAAGCTCTAGGAGCTTGTTTTAAACCATAAAGAGCTTTTGTAAGTTTGAAAACATGATTTGGAAATTTTGAATCTTCAAAACCCGGTGGTTGTTCCACATACACTTCTTCATTTATAAAACCATTTAAAAATGCGCTTTTAACATCCATTTGAAAAAGCTTAAAATTATGATAACATGCATATGCAAGCAACATCCTAATGGCTTCCATTCTAGCTACGGGTGCATAGGTTTCATCAAAATCTATTCCCTCTTCTTGAGTGTAACCTTGTGCTACAAGTCTAGCTTTATTTCTCACAATGTTACCACTCTCATCTAGTTTATTCCTAAAGACCCATTTAGTTCCTATTGTAGATTGATTACTAGGCCTATCAACTAATGTCCATACATTACTTCTCTCAAATTGATTTAACTCTTCTTGCATAGCCATAATCCAAAAGTCATCTTTCAATGCTTCTTTTATGTTTTTAGGCTCAATGCATGAGATAAATGCAACATGGTTCATTAATCTAAGAGAAGAACGAGTGGTTACCCCCTTGGATGGATCACCCAAGATTTCACCATCTTTGACATAGTTCAACTCCCTTGGGTAGCTCACTTCCTTTTCCTCAATAGCCAAGTCCTTCAAGGCTTCAAGAGGTGGTTCTTGTGTGTCTTCTTCTTTTGTTGGAATCTCATCCTCCTTTGAAGTTTGACCTCCATCAAAGGCATTTATGATTCCTACATCATCATCATCACAAGAATCCTTCCTAGGAAGGAGGTTATCATCAAATACAACATGAATAGATTCTTCTACTACTAAAGTTCTTTTGTTAAATACTCGATAGGCTTTAGAGATTAAAGAGTAACCTATAAAAATGGCTTCATCACTTTTTGCATCAAATTTACCTAAGTTGTCTTTTCCATTATTTAAAACAAAACACTTGCACCCAAAAGGGTGAAAATAGCTAATGTTAGGCTTTTTAGATTTTAAAATCTCATAAGGTGTTTTCTTTAAAATTGGCCTAATCATTACTCGATTTACAATATAACAAGCGGTGTTTGTGGCTTCCGCCCAAAAATATTTAGGTAAATTGTTTTCACAAAGCATAGTTCTAGCCATTTCTTGTAAAGTTCTATTTTTCCTCTCAACTACCCCATTTTGTTGAGGAGTTCGAGGAGCCGAAAAATTATGGCTAATACCATTTTCATTCAAAAATTCTTCAAACCCTAAATTTTGAAACTCGGTGTAACCCCCTTAACCCGGCCTAGACGGTTGACCCGAATTAAGAAAGTCACACGGGGAAAACCAAAGTCAACCCGAAAGTCAACCTTGATTAACGACCCTTTTTTTTTCTTTTTATTCTTGTCTAGATGCACATTAGTCCTAATTGTGATCACACAAACAACATACTCAAAGATCACAAACATCAGAGATCAAACAGGGACCCAATTGAACAAATTACAACTTTAGGGACCAAATTGTAATTTCTGTTAATTAAAAGGACTTAACCCAAATTAATCTTACCAACTTGAAATTAGTCAGGTTTCATGCTTCTCTGTGAAATTTCAGCTCAAAAGGACTTCCCAAACTCATACAATTGCACAAATAAGATTCAGGACCAAAATGCAAACATTTCAAAACATTTAACCGCCCATGTCAGCCCCCAATGGTCACCCGTTCCGAAACAGGCAGAACCCATTTCGAAACACGGGCCGTTCCGCAACCAGTTCCGCAACGGGGGTCTGGCAGAGACCAAACCGTTTCGAAACGGTGCATACCGTTTCGGACGCCTGGGTTCAATCAAGGCACCCGTTCCGAAACGGTGCACACTGTTCCGATACGCCCTGCTCAAATATGCTCCAAATGCATTCCAAAACATGCAATTGATCATTCAAACATGCTCCAATTGCCACCAAACTTTACCAGCATGCAATTCAACATATATAAGACTCATAGGCATCATCAATTCATCAAAACAACAACACATGCAAAAAGCCCCAATTCTATAGGCATGCTTCCTACACAAGCTAGCTACTCAAGCACAAACTTCCACAACAAGCATATAATGATCCAATCCAAAAACCAGCATTTAAAACATCATTTAACATACTTAGGGAGTTCCAAACACCTCCCAAAACATACACATTGGTCCCCCATTGCCAAATTACCCAAAAGCTAAAAAGTGGTTATAAAACCTTCCATACATTGAGCTTTACTTGAACTTGTATGCTTGCCCTCCTTGCTGCCCCTCAAGGTACTCTAATGCTCTGCATTATTGAATTAAGAAAACGAGGAGAGCGTAAGCAATAGCTTAGTGAGGAATGCTCTTAAAAACCATTAAATAATGCAATTAAAACCATTTACAAGTCATGCTTTAAATCAACCTTTACACATGCTCAAAAGCATACTTTAAACAAGCAATCTCATGCTTCAACATACACATAACATGTCATATTGGCTCAAGTGACAATTTCCATTTCTTAAAACAAGTTCATCAACTTCCCAAGGACTTTTAAACACCTTGTCCCCAAGGACTTTTAAGCACCTTGGCCATGGACTTTTAAACACCATGAATGAGGACCACACAAGGACTTTTAACCACCTTTGTGTCCATAGCTTGAATCACCCCAAGGACTTTTAAACACCTTGGCCCCAAGGACTTTTAAACACCTTGGAAAGGATCACCTAAGGACTTTTAACCACCTTAGTGTCCGCAACAAGAATCATCCAAGGACTTTTAACCACCTTGATGTTCTTAAGTAACAAGGCTCACTCAAGGACTTTTAACCACCTTAGTGACCTTAACATTTTCAAAACATCACTTGCCAATATACATCTTTTTCATCATTTAATCCACTGTTTTAAAGCATTAAACCAAGCCATATTCAACATGCATTTCAAAGCATCAAACCACATTATTTCAATGTATAAAATCAAGGAACTCCTACCTAGAGTTACCTTCAACATATGGCTTACAACATCAGCAAAAACCATGCTAAATCATGCTTTCAAAACAGTAATTAAAACATGCAAATCACCATTTTGCATCACAACAAAATCATGGCCACCACTAGAGAGAAATTCCGAAAACTTACACTTGAGCTTAGCAAAGTTGTTTAGACTTAGACTAAGCTCCCAAAACCTTCAAACCTTGGTTTTAAAATCTGAAAACCCAACTTCACTCACCGATTTCCACTTTGCTTCAAGCCAAAGCACCAAATCAAGCTTCTGGATCAACAACTCTTGGATCCAAAGATGCCTCCCCTGTTTCAACACATCAAAGCAGAGGATTAATGCATCATCATGCATTAATTGCTTCAATGAAAGCACCTAAACTCGCTGCTCTCATTCAACCTCCATTTTCGGCCACCAAACACAACCGAAAATGCATCCAAACCACTTCTAAACAAAGCCCAGCCATAAACCAGCAAAACCACACTTCCATAAACATCATATAACATCTAAAAACAACCTATTGACATCCTTATACCTCCAGCAATATCAGATCACCAAGATCACCTCAAAAACAACCTTGAAACACAAGCTAAACTTAGGAAACTCAACCTATCCGGGATTGCATCAATCAAAACTCAATTCCTTATCAATTTAGAGTTCATTTAACAACAAAAACACATCTCAAATCACAGATTAATCAGATCTAACGAAAATCATCAAAAATCATCAAAATCTTGCATTATAAGCCAAGATCCATTTCACCACTTTAAAACCTTTAATTAAACTTCAATTTAGGATTGAAAACTTAGGAATTTCAGTAAAGAACTTGAAGTTCAGAGGAGAAGGACGTTCTTACCTCCAAACTTGAGTTTCTCCTCTTTTTAGAATCAAAATCCTTGTTGAAACAAGTAGCAATTGAAGAGGTTTTGAAGATATGTTGATTAGGAATCAAATGTGAGTTGAAAGGAGGGATTTAGGTGAAGAAATCAGATCCAATTCTCTAGAAATGGAGTGTTTGGGTTGAGAGGAAATGAGAGAAAGAAAATTAGGAAAAGTTGGTTACAAAAATCTAAAATAGCCAAATGGCTTTCCCTCCACTTTTAATATCATTTAAAATCAGATTTTAGACTTAAAATATCTTAGAAAAATCTGGAGAAACTCCCTTTGGGTAAATAGCTCCTTAAAGATTCAAAGTTTCAACCCTTTATAAAACAGTCACCAAACTTTCAAAAATTACATTTTGGTCACTAGCCAAAATGTCACCCTTCCGAAACTCATTTTCCAAAATTGATTTCACAGTTCACTTAATTATATTAAAAGATGATTTTAGAACATTTTTCCATATTTTTAATGCAACCCGAACTAGGCTTTCCTAAATTCACCTCTTAAGATTCGAACAGCACTTTGACCGACCGGTCAACGCCCAAAACTACTAAGCCCAAAACCGGGGCGTTACAACTCTCCCCCCCTTAAGAAATTTCGTCCTCGAAATTTACCTGAAGGAAAGAGATAAGGAAACTGCTTCAGCATGTCTTCCCTCCGCTCCCACGTGGCTTCCTCAACACCTCGATGCTTCCACAGCACCTTCACCAACTCAATGGTCTTGCCACGAAGAACCTTGCTATCCGAATCCAGAACCTTCACCGGTTCCTCATCATAGGTCAAATCTGGATTCAAAACCACCTCCTCCACAGGCATCACATGCGAAGGATCAGATCTATACTTCCGGAGCATAGAAACATGGAACACATCATGAATCTTCTTCAACTCCTGAGGTAACCTCAACCGATACGCAACAGGACCCACTCGCTCAACAACCTCATATGGTCCAATGTATCTAGGGCTCAACTTACCCTTCCGGCCAAACCTCATCACCTTCTTCCAAGGCGAAACCTTCAAGAACACACGGTCACCCACCGCATACTCTATCTCCTTACGCTTCAAATCCGCGTAAGACTTCTGCCGATCAGAAGCAGCCTTCAACCGTTCACAGATAAGCTTCACCTTCTCAGTGGTCCCTTTCAACAAAGCTGGCATCGAAACCAACTTTTGACCAGTTTCAGCCCAACAAAGAGGAGTCCTACACTTCCTCCCGTACAGAGCCTCATAAGGTGCCATCTGTATACTCGCCTGATAACTATTGTTATAAGCGAACTCAACCAAAGGCAGATGCTTCTCCCAAGAACCTTGAAACTCTATCACGCAACATCTCAACATATCCTCCAAGATCTGAATAACTCGCTCAGACTGACCATCCGACTGAGGATGATAGCATGTACTGAAATGCAACCTTGTACCCAGAGCTTGATGCAAACACTGCCAGAAACGCGATGTGAACCTCGGATCCCTATCCGACACAATCGACTTAGGCACATCATGCAGTCTCACAATCTCAGCAATGTACAGCTCTGCCAGCTTATCCAAAGAAAACATAGTATGCACAGGCAAGAAATGCGCACACTTCGTCAGGCGATCCACAATCACCCAAACATAATTCTTCTTTGATGGAGACAAAGGTAAACCAGATACAAAATCCATGGTAACCCACTCCCACTTCCATTCAGGGATTCTCAACGGTTGCAACAACCCAGAAGGAACCTGATGTTCAGCCTTAACTCGCTGACACACCAAACACTTGCTCACAAACTCTGCAACATCCTTCTTCAAACCCACCCAATAGTACTCATCACGAAGATCACGATACATCTTAGTACTACCAGGGTGCATAGCAAAAGGACTACTATGACCTTCAGTCAGAATAGCACGCCTCAACTCAACATCAGCAGGCACTACTATCCGACTACCAAAACACAACACACCATCCTCATTAAAGCAGAAATCCGAAGGTCTACCCTCCGCGATATCCTGAACATGAGACACCAAGGAATCATCCAACAACTGCTTATCCTTGATCAGCTGAACCAACGATGGTTTCACTTGCAACTCAGCAACAAGACCACCATCTCGCGATATGCTCAAGCTAGCAAACATAGCTCTCAGCTCAACAGCTACCTTCCTACTCAAGGCATCCGCAACAACATTAGCCTTTCCAGGATGATACTCAATCGTCAGATCATAATCCTTGAGCAACTCCAACCACCGCCGCTGTCTAAGATTCAACTCCTTCTGAGACATCAAATACCTCAAACTCTTGTGATCCGTATACACAGTACACTTCTCACATACAGATAATGCCTCCAGATCTTCAGAGCAAAGACCACTGCAGCCAACTCAATATCATGCGTAGGATAATTGCGCTCATGCACCTTCAACTGCCGCGATGCATAAGCCACAACCTTACCCTCTTGCATCAGCACACATCCCAAACCAACATAGGATGCATCACTATAGACCACAAACTCTTTCCCTGATTCAGGCTGAATCAAGATAGGAGCTTGCGTCAAAGCCGCCTTCAGCTTCTCAAAAGCCTGTTGTCTCGCTTCTGTCCACACATACTTAACATCCTTCTGCAACAGCTTCGTCAAAGGAGCAGCAATCTTGGAAAAACCATCCACAAACCTCCGGTAGTATCCTGCCAAACCAAGGAAACTACGGACTTCATGAACAGACTTCGGAACCTTCCAGTTCATCACCGCCTCAATCTTCTGAGGATCAACACGAATCCCCTCAGCTGAGACCACATGCCCAAGAAACACCACCTCCTTAAGCCAGAACTCACACTTGCTCAGCTTAGCATAAAGCTGATTCTCCAACAAAGCTTGCAGCACAATCCTCAAATGCTCTTCATGCTCCTCCTCAGTACGCGAGTACACGAGGATATCATCAATGAACACCACAACAAACTTTTCCAGGTATTCATGAAACACACGATTCATCATGTCCATGAAAGCAGCAGGAGCATTTGTCAAACCAAACGGCATCACAAGGAACTCATAATGCCCATACCTTGTCCTGAAAGCTGTCTTAGGCACATCCACATCCTTCACCTTCAACTAATAATACCCTGACCTCAAGTCAATCTTAGAGAACACAGCAGCTCCCCGAAATTGATCAAAGAGATCATCAATCCTCGGCAAAGGATACCGATTCTTGATAGTCAACTTGTTTAGCTGACGGTAATCAATGCACATCCTCATAGTGCCATCTTTCTTCTTCACAAACAAGACCGGTGCACCCCAAGGTGACACACTCGGCCGGATGAAACCACGATCAAGAAGCTCTTGCAACTGCGTCTTCAGCTCCTTCAGCTCCTTAGGTGCCACTCTATAGGGAGTAATGGACACAGGAGTTGTATTCTCGTACAGCTCAATTCCAAACTCCACCTCGCGATTAGGAGGTAAACCAGGCAACTCCTCAGGAAAAACACCAGGAAACTCCTTCACAACCTTGATATCTTGCACCCTCAACTCCTTAGAACTAGGATTCATCACAAAAGCTAGATAAGCTTCACAACCTTGCCTCAGCATCCTGCTCGCCTCCAAGGTAGAAACAACATTGGCAAGAAACTTCACATTCTCACCAACTACAACCACTTCATAATCATCCGCCAACCTAAGCGAAACACGCTTATTTTCACAATCCACAACAGCACGATGCTCAGCAAGCCAATCCATACCAAGGATCACATCAAAACCATAAAAAGGCAACTCCATAAGATCAACATGAAAGACATGTTCTTGAACAACCAAGGGACACCTTCTATAAAGCCTTCGAGTCACAACAGTTTCACCAAAAGAACTAGTGACACGAACACCAACATCCAAAGACTCAACAGGCAAACCAAGCAATTCAGCATGCTCACGCAAAATGTATGAATGCGTAGATCCAGAATCAATCAAAGAAAGCAATGACAAGGACTGCAAAGTAAAGGTACCTGCAATCACATCTGCATCATTCCTTCCCTCGCGCTGAGCATACACCCTAGCTTGGCCTCCACCCTCAGGCTGAATAGCCACAACATGGGCTACTCCACGACCACCTTCCTCTCGCCTCTGGAAATTACCACGGCCGCGCCCACGACCTCTCTGTGGTGCAGCAACAACAGGAGCACGCTCTTGGCCACCAGCCAACCTCAGACAATCTCGCCTCAAGTGGTCAGCAGAACCACAATTCCAGCATCCATTACCAGCAGCCGCAACAGGAGCTTGCACCTCCCTCACAGCACGAGGACAGTCACGCTTCATGTGACCACGTGAACCACAGATCCAACAAGCACTAGGATCAGCTCTAGCATTGCCCCCTCTAGCAGGTGCACCACCACCTCTCTTAGCTGAGGACTGATACCTCTGATCGCGTCCCCTCTTGTTCCGTCCACCTCCGGAACTATACTCAGCTGATCTCTTCCCAGCACTTTTCGCAGACAAACTCAAATTCATCTCTATGTCCTTGGCTCGGCCCACCAATACATCAAAATCATCATACTCAGTGGCCAGCACATACATCTTTACCTCCGTTATAAGACCATAACGAAACCTCTCGCACCTCTCCCGCTCATCAGGAATCAGCTCCGGTGCATACTGACTGAGTCGCACAAACTGCACCTCATACTCAGCCACACTCATGCTCCCTTGGGTAAGAGTCATGAATTCACGCTTTTTCTCATCCAGATATCTCACTCCCAGATATCTCCTCTTGAACACATTCTGAAAGAATGTCCAAGTAACATCAGCTTCAGCCACTCCAGAGATTGTGGTCGTCCACCACGTATAAGCATCGTCCTGAAGCAAGGACACAACACAGCCCAACTTTTGCACATCCGTGCAGCTCATCTGTCCCAAGATACGCTTGGTACTCTCCAGCCAAGCCTCAGAACTCTCAGCAGACATACCCCTAAACTCAGTCCCACCAAGACTGCGCAAACGCTCTAAGGGTAGTCTAACACCAGCATCTCCCTGATGCCCAGCTCCTTGAGCTCCAGCTACTGCTGCTCGAAAAGCACCCGCAATAGCTTGTACCAACATCGACATATCAGGCATAGCTTGCCCCTGACCAACCTCAGGTCCCGCAGCTCTAGCACCAGCTGCTGCAGCTCCAGCTCTTTCCCTCTCCGCACCACCACCACCAGGTGGAGGAGGAGGTAACACAGCACTACCCGCATTTTCCTCGTTCTCATTCCCATCCGGGGTCGTAGCTCTCACGCTACTCCTTAACTCTCTACGTGGTGCCATACTTTTACCATGCATATCAATACAAATAAAGCAAAGTCAGGCCCAGCAAGGTAAGCAATCCAAGTATTCAAGCTCAATTTCTTTCAAAGTCAACATCATTTCTTTAGCTTTTGTTTGGCAATAGGTACCCTCAACATGCAACATCACAGCATACATCTCAAATGCATCGACATCTCAAGCCACTGAACATGCTTTCATACAACAAGCATACAAGCCAAACATACTTCAGTCATGCATACAAACATTCCCAACTACTCGAGAACCTGGCTCTGATACCACCAAATGTAACCCCCTTAACCCGGCCTAGACGGTTGACCCGAATTAAGAAAGTCACACGGGGAAAACCAAAGTCAACCCGAAAGTCAACCTTGATTAACGACCCTTTTTTTCTTTTTATTCTTGTCTAGATGCACATTAGTCCTAATTGTGATCACACAAACAACATACTCAAAGATCACAAACATCAGAGATCAAACAGGGACCCAATTGAACAAATTACAACTTTAGGGACCAAATTGTAATTTCTGTTAATTAAAAGGACTTAACCCAAATTAATCTTACCAACTTGAAATTAGTCAGGTTTCATGCTTCTCTGTGAAATTTCAGCTCAAAAGGACTTCCCAAACTCATACAATTGCACAAACAAGATTCAGGACCAAAATGCAAACATTTCAAAACATTTAACCGCCCATGTCAGCCCCCAACGGTCACCCGTTCCGAAACAGGCAGAACCCGTTTCGAAACACGTGCCGTTCCGCAACCAGTTCCGCAACGGGGGTCTGGCAGAGACCAAACCGTTTCGAAACGGTGCATACCGTTTCGGACGCCTGGGTTCAATCAAGGCACCCGTTCCGAAACGGTGCACACTGTTCCGATACGCCCTGCTCAAATATGCTCCAAATGCATTCCAAAACATGCAATTGATCATTCAAACATGCTCCAATTGCCACCAAACTTTACCAGCATGCAATTCAACATATATAAGACTCATAGGCATCATCAATTCATCAAAACAACAACACATGCAAAAAGCCCCAATTCTATAGGCATGCTTCCTACACAAGCTAGCTACTCAAGCACAAACTTCCACAACAAGCATATAATGATCCAATCCAAAAACCAGCATTTAAAACATCATTTAACATACTTAGGGAGTTCCAAACACCTCCCAAAACATACACATTGGTCCCCCATTGCCAAATTACCCAAAAGCTAAAAAGTGCTTATAAAACCTTCCATACATTGAGCTTTACTTGAACTTGTATGCTTGCCCTCCTTGCTGCCCCTCAAGGTACTCTAATGCTCTGCATTATTGAATTAAGAAAACGAGGAGAGCGTAAGCAATAGCTTAGTGAGGAATGCTCTTAAAAACCATTCAATAATGCAGTTAAAACCATTTACAAGTCATGCTTTAAATCAATCTTTACACATGCTCAAAAGCATACTTTAAACAAGCAATCTCATGCTTCAACATACACATAACATGTCATATTGGCTCAAGTGACAATTTCCATTTCTTAAAACAAGTTCATCAACTTCCCAAGGACTTTTAAACACCTTGGCCCCAAGGACTTTTAAGCACCTTGGCCATGGACTTTTAAACACCATGAATGAGGACCACACAAGGACTTTTAACCACCTTTGTGTCCATAGCTTGAATCACCCCAAGGACTTTTAAACACCTTGGCCCCAAGGACTTTTAAACACCTTGGAAAGGATCACCTAAGGACTTTTAACCACCTTAGTGTCCGCAACAAGAATCATCCAAGGACTTTTAACCACCTTGATGTTCTTAAGTAACAAGGCTCACTCAAGGACTTTTAACCACCTTAGTGACCTTAACATTTTCAAAACATCACTTGCCAATATACATCTTTTTCATCATTTAATCCACTGTTTTAAAGCATTAAACCAAGCCATATTCAACATGCATTTCAAAGCATCAAACCACATTATTTCAATGTATAAAATCAAGGAACTCTTACCTAGAGTTACCTTCAACATATGGCTTACAACATCAGCAAAAACCATGCTAAATCATGCTTTCAAAACAGTAATTAAAACATGCAAATCACCATTTTGCATCACAACAAAATCATGGCCACCACTAGAGAGAAATTCCGAAAACTTACACTTGAGCTTAGCAAAGTTGTTTAGACTTAGACTAAGCTCCCAAAACCTTCAAACCTTAGTTTTAAAATCTGAAAACCCAACTTCACTCACCGATTTCCACTTTGCTTCAAGCCAAAGCACCAAATCAAGCTTCCGGATCAACAACTCTTGGATCCAAAGATGCCTCCCCTGTTTCAACAATCAAAGCAGAGGATTAATGCATCATCATGCATTAATTGCTTCAATGAAAGCACCTAAACTCGCTGCTCTCATTCAACCTCCATTTTCGGCCACCAAACACAACCGAAAATGCATCCAAACCACTTCTAAACAAAGCCCAGCCATAAACCAGCAAAACCACACTTCCATAAACATCATATAACATCTAAAAACAACCTATTGACATCCTTATACCTCCAGCAACATCAGATCACCAAGATCACCTCAAAAACAACCTTGAAACACAAGCTAAACTTAGGAAACTCAACCTATCCGGGATTGCATCAATCAAAACTCAATTCCTTATCAATTTAGAGTTCATTTAACAACAAAAACACATCTCAAATCACAGATTAATCAGATCTAACGAAAATCATCAAAAATCATCAAAATCTTGCATTATAAGCCAAGATCCATTTCACCACTTTAAAACCTTTAATTAAACTTCAATTTAGGATTGAAAACTTAGGAATTTCAGTAAAGAACTTGAAGTTCAGAGGAGAAGGACGTTCTTACCTCCAAACTTGAGTTTCTCCTCTTTTTGGAATCAAAATCCTTGTTGAAACAAGTAGCAATTGAAGAGGTTTTGAAGATATGTTTTTTAGGAATCAAATGTGAGTTGAAAGGAGGGATTTAGGTGAAGAAATCAGATCCAATTCTCTGGAAATGGAGTGTTTGGGTTGAGAGAAAATGAGAGAAAGAAAATTAGGAAAAGTTGGTTACAAAAATCTAAAATAGCCAAATGGCTTTCCCTCCACTTTTAATATCATTTAAAATCAGATTTTAGACTTAAAATATCTTAGAAAAATCTGGAGAAACTCCCTTTGGGTAAATAGCTCCTTAAAGATTCAAAGTTTCAACCCTTTATAAAACAGTCACCAAACTTTCAAAAATTACATTTTGGTCACTAGCCAAAATGTCACCCTTCCGAAACTCATTTTCCAAAATTGATTTCACAGTTCACTTAATTATATTAAAAGATGATTTTAGAACATTTTTCCATATTTTTAATGCAACCCGAACTAGGCTTTCCTAAATTCACCTCTTAAGATTCGAACAGCACTTTGACCGACCGGTCAACGCCCAAAACTACTAAGCCCAAAACCGGGGCGTTACAACTCTCCCCCCCTTAAGAAATTTCGTCCTCGAAATTTACCTGAAGGAAAGAGATAAGGAAACAGCTTCAGCATGTCTTCCCTCCGCTCCCACGTGGCTTCCTCAACACCTCGATGCTTCCACAGCACCTTCACCAACTCAATGGTCTTGCCACGAAGGACCTTGCTATCCGAATCCAGAACCTTCACCGGTTCCTCATCATAGGTCAAATCCGGATTCAAAACCACCTCCTCCACAGGCATCACATGCGAAGGATCAGATCTATACTTCCGGAGCATAGAAACATGGAACACATCATGAATCTTCTCCAACTCCTGAGGTAACCTCAACCGATACGCAACAGGACCCACTCGCTCAACAACCTCATATGGTCCAATGTATCTAGGGCTCAACTTACCCTTCCGGCCAAACCTCATCACCTTCTTCCAAGGCAAAACCTTCAAGAACACACGGTCACCCACCGCATACTCTATCTCCTTACGCTTCAAATCCGCGTAAGACTTCTGCCGATCAGAAGCAGCCTTCAACCGTTCACATATAAGCTTCACCTTCTCAGTGGTCCCTTTCAACAAAGCTGGCATCGAAACCAACTTTTGACCAGTTTCAGCCCAACAAAGAGGAGTCCTACACTTCCTCCCGTACAGAGCCTCATAAGGTGCCATCTGTATACTCGCCTGATAACTATTGTTATAAGCGAACTCAACCAAAGGCAGATGCTTCTCCCAAGAACCTTGAAACTCTATCACGCAACATCTCAACATATCCTCCAAGATCTGAATAACTCGCTCAGACTGACCATCCGACTGAGGATGATAGCATGTACTGAAATGCAACCTTGTACCCAGAGCTTGATGCAAACACTGCCAGAAACGCGATGTGAACCTCGGATCCCTATCCGACACAATCGACTTAGGCACACCATGCAGTCTCACAATCTCAGCAATGTACAGCTCTGCCAGCTTATCCAAAGAAAACGTAGTATGCACAGGCAAGAAATGCGCACACTTCGTCAGGCGATCCACAATCACCCAAACAGAATTCTTCTTTGATGGAGACAAAGGTAAACCAGATACAAAATCCATGGTAACCCTCTCCCACTTCCATTCAGGGATTCTCAACGGTTGCAACAACCCAGAAGGAACCTGATGTTCAGCCTTAACTCGCTGACACACCAAACACTTGCTCACAAACTCTGCAACATCCTTCTTCAAACCCACCCAATAGTACTCATCACGAAGATCACGATACATCTTAGTACTACCAGGGTGCATAGCAAAAGGACTACTATGACCTTCAGTCAGAATAGCACGCCTCAACTCAACATCAGCAGGCACTACTATCCGACTACCAAAACACAACACACCATCCTCATTAAAGCAGAAATCCGAAGGTCTACCCTCCGCGATATCCTGAACATGAGACACCAAGGAATCATCCAACAACTGCTTATCCTTGATCAGCTGAACCAACGATGGTTTCACTTGCAACTCAGCAACAAGACCACCATCTCGCGATATGCTCAAGCTAGCAAACATAGCTCTCAGCTCAACAGCTACCTTCCTACTCAAGGCATCCGCAACAACATTAGCCTTTCCAGGATGATACTCAATCGTCAGATCATAATCCTTGAGCAACTCCAACCACCGCCGCTGTCTAAGATTCAACTCCTTCTGAGACATCAAATACCTCAAACTCTTGTGATCCGTATACACAGTACACTTCTCACCATACAGATAATGCCTCCAGATCTTCAGAGCAAAGACCACTGCAGCCAACTCAATATCATGCGTAGGATAATTGCGCTCATGCACCTTCAACTGCCGCGATGCATAAGCCACAACCTTACCCTCTTGCATCAGCACACATCCCAAACCAACATAGGATGCATCACTATAGACCACAAACTCTTTCCCTGATTCAGGCTGAATCAAGATAGGAGCTTGCGTCAAAGCCGCCTTCAGCTTCTCAAAAGCTTGTTGTCTCGCTTCTGTCCACACATACTTAACATCCTTCTGCAACAGCTTCGTCAAAGGAGCAGCAATCTTGGAAAAACCATCCACAAACCTCTGGTAGTATCCTGCCAAACCAAGGAAACTACGGACTTCATGAACAGACTTCGGAACCTTCCAGTTCATCACCGCCTCAATCTTCTGAGGATCAACACGAATCCCCTCAGCTGAGACCACATGCCCAAGAAACACCACCTCCTTAAGCCAGAACTCACACTTGCTCAGCTTAGCATAAAGCTGATTCTCCAACAAAGCTTGCAGCACAATCCTCAAATGCTCTTCATGCTCCTCCTCAGTATGCGAGTACACGAGGATATCATCAATGAACACCACAACAAACTTGTCCAGGTATTCATGAAACACACGATTCATCATGTCCATGAAAGCAGCAGGAGCATTTGTCAAACCAAACGGCATCACAAGGAACTCATAATGCCCATACCTTGTCCTGAAAGCTGTCTTAGGCACATCCACATCCTTCACCTTCAACTAATAATACCCTGACCTCAAGTCAATCTTAGAGAACACAGCAGCTCCCCGAAATTGATCAAAGAGATCATCAATCCTCGGTAAAGGATACCGATTCTTGATAGTCAACTTGTTCAGCTGACGGTAATCAATGCACATCCTCATAGTGCCATCTTTCTTCTTCACAAACAAGACCGGTGCACCCCAAGGTGACACACTCGGCCGGATGAAACCACGATCAAGAAGCTCTTGCAACTGCGTCTTCAGCTCCTTCAGCTCCTTAGGTGCCATTCTATAGGGAGTAATGGACACAGGAGTTGTATTCTCGTACAGCTCAATTCCAAACTCCACCTCGCGATTAGGAGGTAAACCAGGCAACTCCTCAGGAAAAACACCAGGAAACTCCTTCACAACCTTGATATCTTGCACCCTCAACTCCTTAGAACTAGGATTCATCACAAAAGCTAGATAAGCTTCACAACCTTCCCTCAGCATCCTGCTCGCCTCCAAGGTAGAAACAACATTGGCAAGAAACTTCACATTCTCACCAACTACAACCACTTCATAATCATCCGCCAACCTAAGCGAAACACGCTTATTTTCACAATCCACAACAGCATGATGCTCAGCAAGCCAATCCATACCAAGGATCACATCAAAACCATAAAAAGGCAACTCCATAAGATCAACATGAAAGACATGTTCTTGAACAACCAAGGGACACCTTCTATAAAGCCTTCGAGTCACAACAGTTTCACCAAAAGAACTAGTGACACGAACACCAACATCCAAAGACTCAACAGGCAAACCAAGCAATTCAGCATGCTCACGCAAAATGTATGAATGCGTAGATCCAGAATCAATCAAAGAAAGCAATGACAAGGACTGCAAAGTAAAGGTACTTGCAATCACATCTGCATCATTCCTTCCCTCGCGCTGAGCATACACCCTAGCTTGGCCTCCACCCTCAGGCTGAATAGCCACAACATGGGCTACTCCACGACCACCTTCCTCTCGCCTCTGGAAATTACCACGGCCGCGCCCACGACCTCTCTGTGGTGCAGCAACAACAGGAGCACGCTCTTGGCCACCAGCCAACCTCGGACAATCTCGCCTCAAGTGGTCAGCAGAACCACAATTCCAGCATCCATTACCAGCAGCCGCAACAGGAGCTTGCACCTCCCTCACAGCACGAGGACAGTCACGCTTCATGTGACCACGTGAACCACAGATCCAACAAGCACTAGGATCAGCTCTAGCATTGCCCCCTCTAGCAGGTGCACCACCACCTCTCTTAGCTGAGGACTGATACCTCTGATCGCGTCCCCTCTTGTTCCGTCCACCTCCGGAACTATACTCAGCTGATCTCTTCCCAGCACTTTTCGCAGACAAACTCAAATTCATCTCTATGTCCTTGGCTCGGCCCACCAATACATCAAAATCATCATACTCAGTGGCCAGCACATACATCTTTACCTCCGTTATAAGACCATAACGAAACCTCTCGCACCTCTCCCGCTCATCAGGAATCAGCTCCGGTGCATACTGACTGAGTCGCACAAACTGCACCTCATACTCAGCCACACTCATGCTCCCTTGGGTAAGAGTCATGAATTCACGCTTTTTCTCATCCAAATATCTCACTCCCAGATATCTCCTCTTGAACACATTCTGAAAGAATGTCCAAGTAACATCAGCTTCAGCCACTCCAGAGATTGTGGTTGTCCACCACGTATAAGCATCGTCCTGAAGCAAGGACACAACACAGCCCAACTTTTGCACATCCGTGCAGCTCATCTGTCCCAAGATACGCTTGGTACTCTCCAGCCAAGCCTCAGAACTCTCAGCAGACATACCCCTAAACTCAGTCCCACCAAGACTGCGCAAACGCTCTAAGGGTAGTCTAACACCAGCATCTCCCTGATGCCCAGCTCCTTGAGCTCCAGCTACTGCTGCTCGAAAAGCACCCGCAATAGCTTGTACCAACATCGACATATCAGGCATAGCTTGCCCCTGACCAACCTCAGGTCCCGCAGCTCTAGCACCAGCTGCTGCAGCTCCAGCTCTTTCCCTCTCCGCACCACCACCACCAGGTGGAGGAGGAGGTAACACAGCACTACCCGCATTTTCCTCGTTCTCATTCCCATCCGGGGTCGTAGCTCTCACGCTACTCCTTAACTCTCTACGTGGTGCCATACTTTTACCATGCATATCAATACAAATAAAGCAAAGTCAGGCCCAGCAAGGTAAGCAATCCAAGTATTCAAGCTCAATTTCTTTCAAAGTCAACATCATTTCTTTAGCTTTTGTTTGGCAATGGGTACCCTCAACATGCAACATCACAGCATACATCTCAAATGCATCGACATCTCAAGCCACTGAACATGCTTTCATACAACAAGCATACAAGCCAAACATACTTCAGTCATGCATACAAACATTCCCAACTACTCGAGAACCTGGCTCTGATACCACCAAATGTAACCCCCTTAACCCGGCCTAGACGGTTGACCCGAATTAAGAAAGTCACACGGGGAAAACCAAAGTCAACCCGAAAGTCAACCTTGATTAACGACCCTTTTTTTTCTTTTTATTCTTGTCTAGATGCACATTAGTCCTAATTGTGATCACACAAAAAACATACTCAAAGATCACAAACATCAGAGATCAAACAGGGACCCAATTGAACAAATTACAACTTTAGGGACCAAATTGTAATGTCTGTTAATTAAAAGGACTTAACCCAAATTAATCTTACCAACTTGAAATTAGTCAGGTTTCATGCTTCTCTGTGAAATTTCAGCTCAAAAGGACTTCCCAAACTCATACAATTGCACAAACAAGATTCAGGACCAAAATGCAAACATTTCAAAACATTTAACCGCCCATGTCAGCCCCCAACGGTCACCCGTTCCGAAACAGGCAGAACCCGTTTCGAAACACGGGCCGTTCCGCAACCAGTTCCGCAACGGGGGTCTGGCAGAGACCAAACCGTTTCGAAACGGTGCATACCGTTTCGGACGCCTGGGTTCAATCAAGGCACCCGTTCCGAAACGGTGCACACTGTTCCGATACGCCCTGCTCAAATATGCTCCAAATGCATTCCAAAACATGCAATTGATCATTCAAACATGCTCCAATTGCCACCAAACTTTACCAGCATGCAATTCAACATATATAAGACTCATAGGCATCATCAATTCATCAAAACAACAACACATGCAAAAAGCCCCAATTCTATAGGCATGCTTCCTACACAAGCTAGCTACTCAAGCACAAACTTCCACAACAAGCATATAATGATCCAATCCAAAAACCAACATTTAAAACATCATTTAACATACTTAGGGAGTTCCAAACACCTCCCAAAACATACACATTGGTCCCCCATTGCCAAATTACCCAAAAGCTAAAAAGTGCTTATAAAACCTTCCATACATTGAGCTTTACTTGAACTTGTATGCTTGCCCTCCTTGCTGCCTCTCAAGGTACTCTAATGCTCTGCATTATTGAATTAAGAAAACGAGGAGAGCGTAAGCAATAGCTTAGTGAGGAATGCTCTTAAAAACCATTCAATAATGCAGTTAAAACCATTTACAAGTCATGCTTTAAATCAACCTTTACACATGCTCAAAAGCATACTTTAAACAAGCAATCTCATGCTTCAACATACACATAACATGTCATATTGGCTCAAGTGACAATTTCCATTTCTTAAAACAAGTTCATCAACTTCCCAAGGACTTTTAAACACCTTGGCCCCAAGGACTTTTAAGCACCTTGGCCATGGACTTTTAAACACCATGAATGAGGACCACACAAGGACTTTTAACCACCTTTGTGTCCATAGCTTGAATCACCCCAAGGACTTTTAAACACCTTGGCCCCAAGGACTTTTAAACACCTTGGAAAGGATCACCTAAGGACTTTTAACCACCTTAGTGTCCGCAACAAGAATCATCCAAGGACTTTTAACCACCTTGATGTTCTTAAGTAACAAGGCTCACTCAAGGACTTTTAACCACCTTAGTGACCTTAACATTTTCAAAACATCACTTGCCAATATACATCTTTTTCATCATTTAATCCACTGTTTTAAAGCATTAAACCAAGCCATATTCAACATGCATTTCAAAGCATCAAACCACATTATTTCAATGTATAAAATCAAGGAACTCTTACCTAGAGTTACCTTCAACATATGGCTTACAACATCAGCAAAAACCATGCTAAATCATGCTTTCAAAACAGTAATTAAAACATGCAAATCACCATTTTGCATCACAACAAAATCATGGCCACCACTAGAGAGAAATTCCGAAAACTTACACTTGAGCTTAGCAAAGTTGTTTAGACTTAGACTAAGCTCCCAAAACCTTCAAACCTTGGTTTTAAAATCTGAAAACCCAACTTCACTCACCGATTTCCACTTTGCTTCAAGCCAAAGCACCAAATCAAGCTTCCGGATCAACAACTCTTGGATCCAAAGATGCCTCCCCTGTTTCAACAATCAAAGCAGAGGATTAATGCATCATCATGCATTAATTGCTTCAATGAAAGCACCTAAACTCGCTGCTCTCATTCAACCTCCATTTTCGGCCACCAAACACAACCGAAAATGCATCCAAACCACTTCTAAACAAAGCCCAGCCATAAACCAGCAAAACCACACTTCCATAAACATCATATAACATCTAAAAACAACCTATTGACATCCTTATACCTCCAGCAACATCAGATCACCAAGATCACCTCAAAAACAACCTTGAAACACAAGCTAAACTTAGGAAACTCAACCTATCCGGGATTGCATCAATCAAAACTCAATTCCTTATCAATTTAGAGTTCATTTAACAACAAAAATACATCTCAAATCACAGATTAATCAGATCTAACGAAAATCATCAAAAATCATCAAAATCTTGCATTATAAGCCAAGATCCATTTCACCACTTTAAAACCTTTAATTAAACTTCAATTTAGGATTGAAAACTTAGGAATTTCAGTAAAGAACTTGAAGTTCAGAGGAGAAGGACGTTCTTACCTCCAAACTTGAGTTTCTCCTCTTTTTGGAATCAAAATCCTTGTTGAAACAAGTAGCAATTGAAGAGGTTTTGAAGATATGTTGATTAGGAATCAAATGTGAGTTGAAAGGAGGGATTTAGGTGAAGAAATCAGATCCAATTCTCTGGAAATGGAGTGTTTGGGTTGAGAGAAAATGAGAGAAAGAAAATTAGGAAAAGTTGGTTACAAAAATCTAAAATAGCCAAATGGCTTTCCCTCCACTTTTAATATCATTTAAAATCAGATTTTAGACTTAAAATATCTTAGAAAAATCTGGAGAAACTCCCTTTGGGTAAATAGCTCCTTAAAGATTCAAAGTTTCAACCCTTTATAAAACAGTCACCAAACTTTCAAAAATTACATTTTGGTCACTAGCCAAAATGTCACCCTTCCGAAACTCATTTTCCAAAATTGATTTCACAGTTCACTTAATTATATTAAAAGATGATTTTAGAACATTTTTCCATATTTTTAATGCAACCCGAACTAGGCTTTCCTAAATTCACCTCTTAAGATTCGAACAACACTTTAACCGACCGGTCAACGCCCAAAACTACTAAGCCCAAAACCGGGGCGTTACACTCGGTTCCATGATCACTTCTAATATGTGAAATTCTAAGTTCAAGATCATTTTGGGTTAATTTTGAAAATGTGATGAATTTTTCCAAAGCCTCATCTTTAGTACTTAAAAAGAGAACCCAAGTAAATCTAGAAAAACCATCAACTAGCACAAAAGCATACGATTTACCACCCAAGCTCATAGTCCTAATTGGCCCAAATAAATCCATGTGAATTAATTGTAAGCATCTACTAGTAGAAACATCATTAATGGATTTAAAGGAAGACTTATGTTGTTTACCCTTTGAGCATGCATCACAAATTTTATCATTTGAAAATTTTATTTTGGGCAAACCTCTAACTAGATTTAGAGAGACTAGTTTTTCCAAAACATTAATGCTAGCATGTCCTAGCTTCCTATGCCACAACCATGCATCATTTTCATTTTGAGCAACTAAGCATGCATGAGATGTATGTATGTCATCTAAATGCACCATGTATATGTTTCCTATGCGATGACCTATGAGCATAATATTATTAGATTTAATGTCTACAATTTTGCATCCATTTTTATCAAATAAAACATTAAATCCTTTATCACACAATTGACTTATGCTCAATAAATTGTGTTTAAGACCATCGACATATAAGACATTTTCAATAAGAATGGTAGAGTGATTACCTATGGAGCCAATTCCTTTAATGTGGCCCTTGGAGTTGTCACCAAATGTTACTACTACTCCACTTTTTGGCTTTAAAACCATGAATCGACTCTTGTCTCCGGTCATGTGTCTCGAGCATCCACTATCAAGGTACCATGAGTTTTGACTTTGTGCTTTGGCCTTGAAGCAATGCTCCCCCTACAAACAAATATATTAAACCTTGGTTTTTGGTACCCAAATCATTTTGGGTCCATGAGTGTTAGCTCCCAAAACCTTGGTTCCCTTAGGAATCCAAGATGACATAGCAACAATATTATTATATTTTACAAGTTCCTTAGGAACCCATACACTTCTAATTCTTTTAGCTCTACTATGTCTAGGGTAGCTACCTTGTTTGTAGTAATTAGTCCTTTTCTTAGGTTGGTGTGTTCTAGAGGATTCTCCTACTTCATGCTTGACACTACCAACATTTTTAAGGACTTTTTGAGCTCATTTAGCTCACCCAACACCTTTTGGTATTCACTATTACATTGAGACAAAAGATTATTAAGATCAACATTTTCATCTTGAAAAAATTTAAGTTCATCTTTTAATCCTAAAATCTTTTTCTCAAATTTGGAATTAGCTTGAGTGAGTGAGTCATTTTTCTCATTTAGCTCTAAAATGATTTTCTTGTTTTTAATGACCGACTCTTTAAACTTCTCAACTAATTCATCATATACCTCTTGTAACTCATCATATGCATCATTTAACTCTTCATATGAAAAATCTAAAGTAGATGAGTTAGAGGTTACCAAGGAGGAATCTTCCTCAAGTGCCATGAGACAAAGATTAGCCACTTCTTGTTCGTCATCCTCCGATGACTCCTCATCACTCCAAGTAGCAAGCTTGGCTTTGAGTTTCTTCTTCTTCTCAAAGCCCTTCTTCTTGAGTTGAGGGCACTCCGAATGGATATGGTCGGGTTGTTTGCACTCATAGCAAATGATGGGATCCTTTCCTTCTTCTTTGTTCTTCCCTTTGAATTCCATCTTTCTTTGGATTTTTCTACCCCGGTTGGACCTCATGAAGCGTGAGAACCGTTTGGCTATCATAGCCAATTCTTCAAGTTCATCCTCATCACTAGATGAGCTCTCATCAAGTTGTGAAGCTTTAGCCTTGAGAGCTATACCCATCTTCTTCTTCTTCTCAACCTCAAGCTTCTCTACTCTTTTCTCTTCTTTCTTTTTCTCATCTTCCCTTCCTTGCTTCATGATCTCATGAGTAAGGAGAGAACCCACAAGCTCATCAAACTTTAATGTCTTCAAGTTCTTTGCTTCGATGATAGCGGTTCTCTTCCCATCCTAAGACTCGGGAAGTGAATAGAGTAGCTTCCGGACAAGCTTGTCTTCCGGTATGATCTCTCCATAGCCCTTTAGACCGTTGACAATTGTGGAGAATCGATCAAACATCTTTGACACCGTCTCATCGGGCTCCATCTTGAAGTTTTCATAACTAAGATTGAGAAGTCCAATCTTAGTTTCTTTGACATCATTAGTGCCTTAATATGTGGTCTCAAGTGTGTCCCACACTTCTTTGGCACTTTCAATGGATGAGACCTTTGAGTAGATGTCCAGACCAAAAGCACAAAAAAGCATGTGGAGAGCTTTATCGTTGACTTGAATCTTCTTCCTCTCCTCTTCACTCATTTCGGCTTTCTTCTTCAACACCATCTTGCCTACACCATCTTGCTTCAATGGAATGTATGGCCCATCCTCAATGACATCCCACACAAGATAGTCACTTGACTTGATGAATAGCCTCATTTTATTCTTCCAAAAAGAATAGTTGTCACCATTGAAGAAAGGAGGCTTGGTGGTTGATTGTGACTCGTACATGCCGGAACCGGAGGTTGAAGCCATCTCTTGATATCTTGATGATCACACTCTTCCAAGGATATCCTCTTGTGGTTGTTAATCCTCAAAGAGTTAAGCTCTGATACCAATTGTTGAGTGGATCGAAAGATCGATAATTACCAAGAGGGGGTGAATTAGAATTTTAAAGGATTGTGAGTGGAAATTGGCAAATTAAAAATGATGAACAATGGATTTAGAGTGGTTCAAGTTCCAAATGAACTCTACATCCACTACCTTAGTCTCACTAAGGATTTGCAACAATTTCACTAAATTGATCTTCCCTTTTTCTAGGACAAGGAGGCAACCCTTTACAATTTCGGTTGATTTTTCTACCCAAAAATCAACCCAACCCTCACACAAGAGAACAAAGAAATTTGTAGGCTAATTAAATATCTCTCAATACAAATGATAGCCCCAATACAAGCACTCAACCCAATTTTACAAAATATGAATGAAGAACACAAATTGGGATTTTTACACAAAGTGGGATTTTTGCTCAATTGCTTGAATTTGATGTATGGATGTTTGCTTTAGGATCAATAGTTGTTGCTGATGCTTTTGGATGTCTCTTTTATACCTTCTCATTGATTTCTAGCCGTTTGGGTGGTTGGGAACATAAATGGAGCCGTTGGAACCCTCTCTTGCCACCATAAATGCAGTCTGCACCAACCCATTTCGGAACACGGGGAACCTGTTTCGGAACGGACTAAAATAGAAAGAGCCGTTGGGGTGCATTTAAGAGCCCGTTTTGAAACGCCTTAGGGCCGTTTCGGAACGATTTTGCCACTGTCAAGGGTCGTTTCGGAACGGTCTTAGCCCGTTTCGAAACGCCTTAACTACTTTCTGAAAATCAGTTAAAATACATAACGGTCATATTTTCAAAGTAATATAGAAACCTGTTTCGAAACGATGTGGATCCGTTTCGAAACGAAAATGCTACTATCAAGGGTCGTTTCGGAACGGGCTTGATCCGTTTCGAAACACCCTCTTAATATTTAAAAATTCAACATATATTTGACCGTTGTAGTCCTTTTTAAATCAAGTATGAAGAACAGTTTCGAAACGAGTGAAGCCGTTTCGAAACGAGTGAAAGTGTTTCGATACACGTTTCGGAACGATGGTCGACAGTGATGAAAACGTTTCGAAACGCCTGAGGGCCGTTTCGGAATGGGTGCTTAAAATTCACTGTTTTGGCTTGAAACACTTAGAAAAATATTTGAAAGACTTGTTTTTAACTTTGGGCATAATATTAAAATTATATGGGGATCTTTTGAGGACTTAAAATTCGTTTTGACTTTTTCAATTTAGTCCATAGGTTTTTAGTTATATCAAAATTAAAATACTTGTTTCACATCTTTGAAACACAAGGTATATACATACTAAAAACAACAATTTTGATTGGAAATAATATATAAATAACAACAAAATTAAAAAGAAAAGAAAAAATGGTGTATACTTTGAATATGGGATTATGGATGAGTGAAGGGATGATGAAACCCTCAAAAGATAGTGTGAAAACTAAAGGTTTTGGGAAGATTTTATATTGAAAATTAGATTAGGGTTTTGAGAGAAAAGATGGGTGTTTGAATTAAAGTAAAATTTGGTCTTTAATACTCATTTAAACTCCCAACGGCTACGCTTACTGAAACACCACGCGACGTATCAGAACCGTATATCAGTACGCTATTTAAGCCATACCAAAATACGTGACCATACCGGTACATGCTTTCTTGTACCGAAGCATGTTCTTGAACCTGTATCGGTACGTGAAGGACTATATCGATACCCTCGTGCCAGAAAATGCATTTTGGGCAAAAAGGAGCTCAAAATTTTGATTTTAATCGAATTGAAATGCATGTTTATGACATATGAACTACATTTATGGATTAAAACATATACATACTCTCCCTAGCAACAAGCACAGATGCATATAGGAGCAAAATCACAAGAGCATGGCAATCAAGCAAATTTTGACACAAAAAAGGCTCTAAAGGGTCAAGAAAGGCTAGTCAAACCTAATTCTCACCTAAGAGTCCAAAAACGCTCTTTGTCTAATGGTTCGATAAAAATTTCCGCTAATTGGTTCAAGGTGTCTACATATTCTAGAACAACATCATTTTTCAAAACATGATCTCTAATGAAATAATGTCTAATTTCTATGTGTTTGGTTCTAGAATGTTGGATGAGATTCTTAGTGAGACATATGGCACTAGTGTTGTCACACCTAAGAGTTATGATACCTACATCAACTCCATAATCTAAAAGTTGTTGCTTTATCCAAAGGACTTGAGCACAACAACTTCCGGCCGACATGTATTCTGCTTCGGTGGTAGAGAGTGCTACACTATTTTGTTTCTTAGAGAACCAAGATTTAAGTATACTACCTAGGAATTGACAAGTACCGGAGGTACTTTTTCTATCTATCTTACAACCTCCATAATCCATATCCGAGAAAGCAAGTAAATCAAATGAGGAATCTCTAGGATACCAAAGGCCTAAACAAGGTGTGTCTCTAAGGTATCTAAATATTCTCTTAACGGCTATAAGGTGTGATTCTCTAGGACTAGCTTGAAATCTAGCACACAAGCAAACTCTAAATATAATTCCGGGTCTACTTGCGGTAAGATAAAGCAAAGATCCAATCATAGAATGATAAAGCTTTAAATCAACACACTTACCTCCATCTTTGTCAAGCTTTGTAGAATAGCTCATTGGTGTGTCTTGTGGTTTCACATTCTCCAAGCCAAACTTCTTGAGCATGTCCTTGATGTACTTAACTTGATTGATGAAGATGTCATCCTTCCTTTGCTTAATTTGGAGTCCCAAAAAGAATGGGAGCTCCCTCATCATGCTCATCTTAAATTCACCTTGCATCAACTTAGAAAATTCTTGGCAAAACATTTCATTAGTAGAATCAAAAATTATATCATCAACATAGATTTGGACTACTAATATATCTTTGCCATTTCTTTTAATGAAGAGTGTAGTATCCACCTTTCCTTTGTTAAAACCTTTTTTCAATTAGAAAACTAGATAACCTTTCATACCAAGCTTTAAGAGCTTGTTTCAAACCATATAAAGCATTTGAAAGTTTGAAAACATGGTTTGGGTATTTTGGATCTTCAAAACCAGGTTGTTGTTCTACATACACTTCTTCATTAATAAAACCATTTAAGATGCACTTTTAATATCCATTTGAAAAAGCTTGAATTCATGATAACATGCAAATGCAATGAGCATCCTAATAGCTTCCATTCTAGCTACGGGTGCATAGGTTTCATCAAAATTGATTCCCTCTTCTTGAGTATAACCTTGAGCAACAAGTCCAGCCTTGTTCCTCACTATGTTACCACTCTCATCTAGTTTATTTCTAAAAACTCATTTAGTTCCTATAGTAGACTTATTACTAGGCATATCAACTAATGTCCAAACTTGATTTCTCTCAAATTGATTTAGTTCCTCTTGCATGGCCAATATCTAATAGTCATCTTTTAATGCTTCTTTAATATTTTTAGAATCAATGCATGAAATAAATGCAACATTGCAAGCAAGTCTAAGAGAATATCTAGTGGTTACCCCTTTGGATGGATCACCCAAAATCTCATCACCTTTGACATAGTTGAACTCCTTTGGGTAGGTGATCTCATTTTCCTCTAGAGACACGTCCTTCAATGCTTCTAAAGGTGGATCTTATTCTTCTTCTTCTTTGGTTGGAACCTCATCCACCTTTGATGATTGCCTACCATCATTAGCTTCAAAAATCCTTATATCATCATCATCACAAGAATCCTTCATCGGAAGGAGGTTATCATCGAAAACCACATGTATAGACGTTTCAACAACTAAAGTTCTTTTATTAAATACTCGATAGACTTTAGAATTTAAAGAGTACCCTAAGAAAATAGCTTCATCACTTTTAGCATCAAATTTACCTAAATTGTCTTTTCCATTGTTCAAAACAAAACACTTGCATCCAAATGGATGAAAATAGCTAATTTTAGGCTTTTTGGATTTTAAAATCTCATAAGGAGTTTTCTTTAGTTGGCCTAATCATTACTCGATTTATAATATAGCAAGCCATATTTGTGGCTTCTGCCCAAAAATACTTAGTTAAATTGTTTTCACAAAGCATGGTTCTAGCCAATTTCTTATAAAATTTGGTTTTTCCTCTCAACTACCCCATTTTGTTGAGGAGTGCAAGGGGTGGAAAAATTATGGCTTATACCATTTTAATTACAAAAATCCTTAAAACCTAGATTTTGAAATTCGGATCCATGGTCACTTCTAAAATGAGAAATAGTTTGACCAACATCATTTTGAGAAATTTTTGAAAATGTGATGAAATTTTCTAAAGCCTCATCCTTGGTACTTAAAATAGAACCCAAGTGTATCTAGAGTAATCATCTACTAATACAAATGCATATGATTTTCCACCTAAGCTTATTTTCCTAATAGGGCCAAAACGATCCATTTGAATCAATTGTAAAACTCTACTAATTGAAACATTATTAATAGGTTTAAAAAAAGTTCTTTTATGTTTGCCTTTTGCACATGCATCACAAATCTTGTCAAGTGAAAACTTAATTTTAGGCAAACCTCTAACTAGATCTTTTGAAACCAATTTTTCTAAAACACTCATGCTTGCATGTCCTAGTTTTCTATGCCATAGCCATGAGTGATGTTCATCTTTAGCAACAAAACATGTATTTGAAATGTGAATGTCATCTAAATGCACCATATAAATATTTCCTATGCGACGACCAATGAACACTATTTGAATTGTTTCAATGTTCAAAATTTTACAACCATTTAAATCAAAAAGAACATTAAAACCTTTATCACATAATTGACTAATGCTCAACAATTATGCTTAAGACTGTTGACATATAAATAATTTCAATGAGTATGGAAGAGTGATTACCCATGGAACCAATTCCTTCAATGTGTCATTTGGAGTTGTCACCAAATGTTACTACTCCTCCACTTTTTGGCTTTAGCTCCAAGAATCTACTCTTGTCAACGGTCATGTGTCTTGAGCATCCACTGTCAAAGTACCATGAGTTTGCACATGTAGATTTGGCCTTGTAGAAATGCTCCTCCTACAAACAAAGAATTAAGCCTTGGTTTTTGGTACCCAAATCATTTTGGGTCCATGAGTATTAGCTCCCCAAAACTTGGTTCCCTTGAGAATCCAAAAAGCAATGGCATAAATATTATTAAAAGTAACTAGTTTCTTAGGAACCCATACACTCCTAATTCTCTTACCTCTAGAGGGCCTTTGGAAGCCTCTTTGTTTGTGGTCAACAAAGTTTCTTTTTACATAGTTGGGTTTTGAAGATTCACCTTTCTCAAAACTAGAATTCCCAACTTTGTTCAAAGAAGCTTTGAGATCATTCACCTCCTTGTGATGATGGTCATGAAACTCGAAAAGAAGGTTGTTTAAATCAACATTTTCTTTTTCAAAATATTTTAAATTGTCGTGTAAATCACATACCTTCTTTTCAAGTTTGGAATTGGTATTAGATAAAGAATCATTTTGTGTTTTCAAATAAAAAATGATTTTCTTGTTTTTCAAAATTGATTCATTATACTTCTCAACCTATTCGTCATATACCTCTTGGAACTCATCATAAGCTTCTTGAAGCTTATCAAAAGTGAAATCAAATGTAGATGAGTTAGAGGTTACGTTAGGATCTTCTTCAAGAGCCATGAGACAAAGGTTTTCAACTTCTTGCTCCTCTTCATCGAATGATTCCTCATCACTCCAAATAGCAACATTTTCATTGAGCTTCTTCTTTTTCCCAAAAGTCTTCCATTTTAGTTGGGGGCATTCCGTTCTTATGTGCCCCAACTTCTTGCACTCATAGCATATGAGTAGATCCTTCTCCTCCTCCTTGTTCTTATTCTTGAAGTCTCATTTTCGGTTAAACTTTTTTCCTCTATTTGACTTAATGAATTGAGTGAATCTTTTGGCTAGCATAGTCATCTCCTCATCTTCCTCCTCGCTCGAATCACTCTCTTCAAAAGAAGCTTTGAGAGAAATTCCGAGTTTTTTTCTCTACCTCTTTCTTCTCGACCTTCTTTTCTTCTCTTATCTTTTCTTCCTCTCTTCCTTGATTCATAATCTCATGAGTAAGAAGAGAACCCATGAGAGCATCGAGCTTCAAAGTCTTCAAATCCTTTTTCCTCGATGATGGTGGTTCTTTTCCCTTCCCATGAGTCAGGAGGAGAATAGAGGAGTTTCCGGACAAGCTTATCTTTGGGGATGACTTCTCTGAAGCCTTTGAGACCGTTGATGATGACGGAGAAACAATTGAACATCTTTGTGACATTCTCAACAGGCTCTATCTTGAAATTCTCGTAGCTCAAGTTGTGGAGTCCAATCTTGTAACACCCAAAAAATTACGTCCAAATTGTAAAACCTAGATTCGAAATATCCCTAATTTAAAAACCTGATTTTAAAATCCCTAATTCAAAAACCCTAGAAATTGAAAATTTAAATATGAAACCCTAATTGAGAAATTTAGGAATTAATTAAATTTTTAAACAAATTTAGTGACTTTTTATAAAGAATTGATATTAGGTACCAATTTTGTGAACTCTCAAAAAGTACAAGGACTTGCCTTGTAATTTATCCAAAATTTTGGTTATAAAACTCATGATTCTTTCCCTGCAATTTTGTTTCTTTGCCGCAACCATCCTTCCCCCTCTCTCTCGATTTATATTTGAAACACATCTTCATTTTCTTTCTTTTTGTTATTTATTTAATTCGATCAAACCCCAAGCTTAGTTCGGTATGAATACAGTTGGATCTAATATTTTTTATCATAGAAAATCACGATATTCAATAGGCTGGGTTTGATTTGGCTAAGGTGTGTTTTCTTCCGGTGCTATAATTAAATTATATGTTATATTTCTATGTGTTGGTGTTTTACCCTTTTATGTGATTATTTATATGTATTATGATTTTTATGGTTGACATCACATGCATACGCTTTTAGAATATATTTTTACTATGATTTATGAAACGTGATTTATGGACTACGATTTATGAACTATGAGTTATGGACTATTGGACTATGATTTATGTAGTATGTTTACGGAATATCAGATTTATGGAACTTTGTTTATAAAATTTGGTTTCTAATCATCATATCATTGTATGAGCATGAGTTGGGATTTGTTCGGGGAAGTTAAGTGCTTTCACCCTTCAGGCTGAATTACACTTCGGATTGGCGGTTGTAGTGAGGAGTTCTGAGGAACTTTCTTCTTCGCGATTGTAGTTGGGTGCATTGCATTGCGCTTGTGATTTATGTGTTATGCTTTGAAGGATTTTAAGAAAATATTACTATGTTTTACGACTATGATTTCTTGCACTTTAGAGACATACTAAGATCTTTAGCGTACTCCCTCATAGTTTCCTTTTACAAATATATCATAGACATAGGCAACTTGGTACTTGGAGCATTTCGTATTTTACTCGGATAATTAATCAATAGTAGGAACTTTATTTTAGACTACCAATTTTTTTAATTTATGTTTTTAGATATTTATGTAATTTAGACCGTGAAACTTTATATTTTGGGATTATGTATCAACATGTATTTATAGATTTTATTTTAGATATTTATTAAATGATCATAATATTTTTATAACATTTGAGTTTTTGAAAATAATTGTGATATTTGTGATACTTATCATTAATTAATAAATAAATTATTTTATAAATGATTTAAACCTAAAATTTATTACTTAAGGGTAAAGTTTTCAAGCGTGACTTCCTAAATTCGGTCTTTTCTTCTAGGCCGGGTTTGGGGGTTACATATAGTGATATCAGAGTTAAGTTCAACCCTCGGACTTTGAGGCTCATTTAAAATTTTAAGCCGAAAATGATTTTTGCATGCATATTAAATATTTTGGGGCAAAATTGGATTTTCTGATAAAAATTTATTATTTTAAAGAATTAAAGATATGTTTTGAATAGAGACTCCAAGTACCAACTCTAAATCTAGGTTAATTTACTCTTTGTAGATAGACTATCATGTCATCTCATAGGAGTTCTAAAGTAACGAACGATTGTGATCATACTCGTCCTTATAAATTTGAGATCAAAAGTGTGTTTTCAAGTCCTATTCGGTCATTCAATTCGATCTGAAATGATCTAAGAAGTTTTTATCAAAAGGGTGGGAGAGTTGTAACACCCCAAAAATTACGCCCAAATTTTAAAGTCCATATTCGAAATATCCCTAATTTAAAAACCTAATTTTAAAATCCCTAATTCAAAAACCCTAGAAATTGGGAATTTAAATATGAAACCCTAACTGAGAAATTTGGGAATTAATTGAATTTTTAAACGAATGTAGTGACTTTTTATAAAGAATTGATATTAGGTACCTATTTTGTGAACCCTAGAAAAGTACAAGGATTTACCTTGTAATTTATCCAAAATTTTGGTTATAAAACTCATGATACTTTCTCTGTAATTTTGTTTCTTTGTCGCAGCCGTCTTTCCCCCTCTCTCTCGATTTGTATTCGAAACACATCTTCATTTTCTTTCTTTTTTGTTATTTATTTAATTTGATCATACCTCAAGCTTAGTCTGGTACGAATACAGTTGGATCTAATACTTTTGATCATAGAAAATCACGATATTCACTAGGTTGAGTTTGCTTTGGCTAAGGTGTGTTTTCTTCCGGTGCTATAATTAAATTATGGGTAAACTACCGTAATGCTCACTTACGTTTGAGTTGTATACACTTTTGCTCATTGATTTTAAAAATTGAATTTTATGCTCATTTACGTTTTCGGGGTGTAAATTTGTCCTCACCGAAACGTTTTTCACTGTTAACATTTAACGGGAAGCTAATTTGGAAGATTAAAGGTTAATTAATAAAAGGCTTAATACCCAAATAGGTGCCCAAACTATGCTTGTGGATCACTTTTGGTGGTTAAACTATTTTTAGCTCTAAATAGGTGCATAAAGTTTTAATTTTGGTCATTTTAGGGGTCTAACTGTTAATAAAAAACCATTAGCCAATTAAATTGTGACAAATGGCATTTTTTAATTTTTAATTTCTTTTAATTAGTTTTTAAATAAAATTCAATTTTCTAAAAAATTAACAGTTTTAACTCATTACAAAACAGTCCCAAATCCCTAACCCAAATCCTCAAATTAATGTCGTTTTTGCCGTTTACTACCTCACCGGAGACCACCTCTACCGCCGCCGAACCACCACGAACGTTTCCCCCAACCACCCATCGCTGATAACCGACAGT
The DNA here is from genome assembly GCA_958450335.1 of Hibiscus tridactylites. Classification (NCBI taxonomy): domain Eukaryota; kingdom Viridiplantae; phylum Streptophyta; class Magnoliopsida; order Malvales; family Malvaceae; genus Hibiscus; species Hibiscus tridactylites. The sequence continues at coordinate 68,854,890 of OY288273.1, forward strand.
AGGTGTGCCGACGACTTCCTTTCGCGATTTTGGCTTCTTTCGACGTTAGGAAGCTAATCGACACACCTACCGTCGTTTACCAACGATAGGTGGTTGGGGAAACGATCTTGGTAGTCCGACAGCGGATATGGAGGCGGCGGCGAAACCATCGGCGGCAGATTTGGCTGGGGAAGTTAGGGATTTCAAATTTGGGGGGCATTTTGTGAGTTTTGGGAAATTTTTAGGGTTTTTTTTATAAAAAATTAAGTTAACAAATGAATTAAATTAAAAAATAAATCAAATAAAAAATATTTTTTAATTAAAATAATTGTAATTGATGGTTAGGCACCTAAAATGACCAAAATTGAAACTTTAGGCACCTATTTAGAGCTAAAAATAGTTTAGGCACCAAAAGTGATCCACCAACATAGTTTGGGCACCTATTTGGGTATTAATCCTTTTATTAATTTACCTTTAATCTGCCAGATCAACAACCCGTTAAATGTTAACGGTGAAAAATGTTTCAGTGAGGATAAGTTTACACCCCGAAAACGTAAATGGGCATAAAGTTCAATTTTTAAAATCAGTGAGCAAAAGTGTACACCACCCAAACGTAAGTGAGCATTACGGCAGTTTACCCTTAAATTATATGTTATTTTTCTATGTGTTGATGTTTTACCCTTTTATGTGATTATTTATATGTATTATGAATTTTATGGTTGACATCACATGCATACGTTTTCAGGATATGTTTTTACTATAATTTACGAACCGTGATGCCCTTTCTTCTTCTAGGTTTGAACTATGATAAAAGAACTTGAGGATACCATTACGGACCACGATTTATGAACTTTGACTTATGGACTATTGGACTATGATTTATGAAGTATGTTTACGGAATATCAGATTTATGGAACTTTGTTTATAAAATTTGATTTCTAATCATCATATCATTGTATGAGCATGGGTTGGGATTTGTTAGGGAAGTTCGGTGGTTTCAACCTGTGGGCTGAATTCTACTTCGGATTGACGGTTGTAATGAGGAGTTCTAGGGAACTTTCATCTTGGAAGTTGTAGTTGGGTGCATTGTATTGCGCTTTTGATTTATGTGTTATGCTTTAAAGGATTTATGTGTTATGCTTTAAAGAATTTTAAGAAAATATTACTATGTTTTTACGACTAAGATTTTCTTGCACTTTAGAGACACACTAAGCTCTTTAGCTTACTCCCCCATAGTTTCCTTTTACAGATATATCAGAGACATAGACAACTCGGTACTTGGAGCATCTAGTATTTTACTCGGATAATTAATCATCAGTATGAACTTTATTTTAGATTACCAAATTATTTTAAATTTATGTTTCTGGACATTTACGTAATTCAGACCGTGGAAATTTATATTTTAAGATTATGTTTCAGCATGTATTTACAGATTTTATTTTAGATATTTATTAAATGATCAGAATATTTTTATAACATTTGGGTTTTTGAAAATAATGGTGATATTTACGATACTTATCGTTAATTAATAAATAAATTGTTTTATAAATGATTTAAACCTAAAATTTATTACTTGAGAGTAAAGTTTTCAAACGTGACTTCCTAAATTCAGTCTTTTCTTCTAGGCCAGATTTAGGGGGTTACATTTAGTGGTATCAGAGCTAAGTTCAACTCTCGGACTTAGAGGCTCATTTAAAATTTTAAGCCAAAAATGATTTTTGTATGCATATTAAATGTTTTGGGGCAAAATGGGATTTTGTGATAAATTTATTATTTTAAAGAATTAAAGATATGTTTTGAATAGATACTCAAAGTACCAACTCTAAATCTAGGTTAATTTACTCTTTTGTAGATAGACTATTATGTCATCTCATAGGAGTTCTAAAGTAACGAACGATTTTGATCATACTCGTCCTTATGAATCTGAGATCAAAATTGTGTTTTCAAGTCCTCTTAGGTCATTCATATTCGATCTGATATGATCTATGAAGTTTTTATCAAAATATTTATATTTTTAAAGATCTATTGCCAAGTCTAAAAATTTCGAGGATGAAATTTCTTTTAAGGGTAGGAGAGTTGTAACACCCCAAAAATTACGCCCAAATTGTAAAGTCCAGATTCGAAATATTCCTAATTTAAAAACTTAATTTTAAAATCCCTAATTCAAAAACACTAGAAATTGGGAATTTAAATATGAAACCCTAATTGACAAATTTGGGAATTAATTGAATTTTTAAACGAATGTATTGACTTTTTATAAAAAAATGATATTAGGTACCTATTTTGTGAACCCTAGAAAAGTACAAGGATTTCCTTGTAATCTATCCAAAATTTTGGTTATAAAACCCATGATTCTTTCTCTGCAATTTTGTTTCTTTGTCGCAATCGTCTTTCCCCCTCTCTCTCGATTTATATTAGAAACACATCTTCATTTTCTTTCTTTTTTTTATTTATTTAATTCAATCAAACCCCAAGCTTAGTCCAGTACGAATACGGTTGGATCTAATACTTTTGATCATGGAAAATCACGATATTTAATAGGCTGAGTTTTGCTTTGGCTAAATTGTGTTTTCTTCCGGTGCTATAATTAAATTATATGTTATTTTTCTATGTGTTGGTGTTTTTTACCCTTTATGTGATTATTTATATGTATTATGATTTTTATGGTTGACATCATATGCATACGTTTTCAGAATATGTTTTTATTATAATTTATGAACCATGATTTATGGACTACGATATATGAACTATGATTTATAAACTTATGGACTATGATTTATGAAGCATGTTCACGGAACATCGAATTTCTGGAACTTTGTTTATAAAATTTGATTTCTAATCATCATATCATTGTATGAGCATGGGTTGGGATTTGTTCGGGGAAGTTCAGTGCTTTCGCCATTCGGGCTGAATTCCACTTCAGATTGGTTGTTGTAATGAGGAGTTCTGGGGAACTTTCCTCTTGGCGGTTGTAGTTGGGTGCATTGCATTGCACTTGTGATTTATGTGTTATGCTTTAAAGAATTTTAAGAAAATATTACTATATTTTTACGACTATGATTTTCTTGCACTTTAGAGACACACTAAACTCTTTAGCTTACCCCCTCATAGTTTCCTTTTACAGATATATCGGAGACATAGGCAACTCAGTACTTGGAGCATCTCATATTTTACTCGGATAATTAATCATCAGTATGAACTTTATTTTAGACTACCAAATTTTTTTAAATTTATGTTTTTGGAAATTTACGTAATTTAGACCGTGGAACTTTATATTTTGGAATTATGTTTCAGAATGTATTTACATATTTTATTTTAGATATTTATTAAATGATCAGAATATTATTTGGGTTTTTGAAAATAATTGTGATATTTACGATACTTATCATTAATTAATAAATAAATTGTTTTATTAATGATTTAAACTTAAAATTTATTACTTGAGGGTAAAGTTTTCAAACGTGACTTCCTTAATTCGGTCTTTTCTTCTAGGCCGGGTTTAGGGGGTTATAACTCTTGGTCTCCTTTACATAATTGGTGCCCTCATAGGTGGTCTTGAGCGTGTTCCACACCTCTTTTGCACTTGTACACGAAGACATCTTCGAGTACATATCTGGTCCAAGTGCACAAAATAGCATGTGCAAAGCCTTGTCATTAACTTGTAACTTCTTTCTTTCTTCATCCGTCATTTCGTGCTTTTGTAACACCCGGGTTCGGGGGTCGAGTAAAAATAATAATTTAATAATGGTTCGGGTTTCAGTTTCAAATTTTTTAAATAATAAAACAATGGTTTGGGCCTCGGGTTTTAAGACAACAAAATTTAGTTGGACCATTTATAAAATAAACCCAAATAGCCATGGGTGTCATCCATTGTAGTTACTTTAATTCATTAAGGGCATTTAGGTCTTTTGACCTTTAATTTTTAAACTAACCTAAAATAACACTATTGAGTCATCTTCTTCCCCCTCCCTATTCTTCTCATTTCAACGACAACATGAACCCCACCCCTCCTAAATACTATTCCATTCAATATCTTGCTCATCTTTGAAGGTTTTGCAAAGGTAACTTCGTTTTTGACTTACCCACGTTATTCTCTACACGTTGACACCTTTTGTTTTCATTGTTATGCATGTTTTTGAGAATTGGAAATTTAAGGATTTTGGATAAAAATGTTGCCTTTATGGCCTTTGGCTAAAGATTTTGGTTTATTGTTAGTGTGGGGGTTGTTTGTAGTCCATGAGAATCAATATATGTGATTTTTTAAAGAATCTTATGCTAATTTACGAAATGGGGTTTTGGGGAGGTATTTGAGAGGTTTTAAGTTGAGTTTTGGGGGTGGTTTAGGTGAATATAAGAGGGCTGATGGATAGGCTACATGTAAGGGAAGTTTTGGAGACTTTAGGGAGTGATTTGAGGGTTGAAATTAATGATTTAAGGGGTGCTTAAAGGCTGCTCGGATTTTGGAAAAATTGAGCTTGTTTCAATGGAAAAATTGGTGTGTTGTACTTAGTATGTTATCCGGGTTGATTATTTTAGAACTTGGACTGATTTGGGGTTATTTGCTTGGTGTTGGAATGCTTAGAATCAAGGATTTTGGTTGGTGAAGCTTCGGGGGCAAATCCGGGGATTTCGGAGTCTTGAGCTCGGTCTTCGATCTTCTCTTGGGTAGCAACGGTGAGTAGATTCATTGGTTTGTACTTTGTGCTTGATATGGACTCCTTTGGGGCTTGGGTAGAACCTTGAGAGGTTGCCTAAACCCGTGTGTAAGTCTCCCTACTCATAAGTTGTTGTGACAAGTTGATTTTATATACATTGTGACCATTGAATGCATTTTAAGTTGTCAATGTTGTAGTCGTGTTGAGTTCGTGCCTCACGTGATGGTGGTCTAAACTACGGTGATGTGTAGTCCCGCCGGTAGTGACTAGTAGGGTAGTACCTTGATGTGTAGTCCCATTGTACATCCACTAGTCGAAACGGTGATGTGTAGTCCCACCGTATGTGTATGATGGTTGTGCTTGTGCAAACCATGTGTTGTTGTTGAGATTAACCCTTGTGCATCCATTGCTTTCTTGCATATAAATCGTGTTTTGGAAAACTACATGTTGTGAATTGTAGAGCCTCTCTCACTAAGCTAGTTGGCTTATGCTCTTTTTGTTTCCAACGTGCAGATCGTTAGGGTTCGGGAGGCAAGCGGGCGAGGGAGGAGCTTTTGGAGTTCTCAAGCAAATTCACGTATGGTTTGCAATTTGTAATAATGCCTGGTCAATGGGGTATAGAGTGTAGGAGTTGGGGTCAAACTCCTTAGGAATTTATGTTGAGTATGTTAAACTCAAGGTTATGCTATGCTTTGCTTCTTGGTTTGCTATTTATGCTTGATATGTTGCTTATGTGAACGTGCCTTATTATGTATGTTGCTGGCCTTGTAAGCCTTATGATTGACTATCCTTTGTAAGGAGTTCATGCTTGTTAAGTATACACTTTTGGGTGAAATTGCATGAAGCTTTGACTTGTATGAATTTCTTTAGATTAAATGCCTCACATGTTAAATTGGGATTGTGGTTTGGTGTATGTATGTTGCTTGTGCTTAGGGGAGTCCAATAATGCATTTAGAGTTGGGTTAAGGGTCACCTGTGCAAAAATCGTGGAGTTGCAGTGCAGGGGGTATCGATACCCTAGCTAGGGTATCGATACTGTCTTGACCAAAGGCCTCAGATTTTGCCTGGGGTATCGATACCCTAAGGGTATCGATACCCTCCAAAGTCTCTGTAATTTGGGTTTGGGGGTTAGAATAGAGCGTATCGATACGGGGTTCCCGAGTATCGATACGGATCTATTTTGTTGACCAAGGAAGGTTGACCGAGGAAGAGGGTATCGATACCCCTGGTAAGGGTATCGATACGGTCTTCTTGTGTTGACTTCCTGGGTTGACCTAGAGAGGGGGGGGTATCGATACCCCTGTCAAGGGTATCGATACTGCCTGCCTGTAAACTTAAAAATGGACTGTTTATGCATGGCCGGAGTTCGAATGTGTTTTCCTTGTATGTTTCCGCTGTTGTGAATCACTTAGGGTTTAACCATCCTCTAGATAAGATAAAAAAAATAGGGTTGCTAACCGAGGGGGAATCCTTTGGGTTTCGCTTCGGTTTTCCCCGTGTGGCTCACTCGGACCGGTCATCCGGCCAGACCGGGACGAGGGGGTTACAGCTTTGATTTTGGAACTTGCCTTTCTTCTTCTTGCTTCATCAAAATAGATGGTCCATCTTTGATTACATCCTAAAGGACACAATTATTTGACTTCATGAATAGCCTCATCCTATTCTTCCAATACGAATAGTTGTCTTTATTGAAGAAAGACGGTTTGGTGATCGATTGAGACTCGTACAAGCTATTGCCGGAGGTAGATGTCATGGCTTGAATGTTGGGTTGATGTATCTCTCCTAGAATCGACTCAAGAGGATGTTAATCCTTCCAATGAGTGTAGTTCTGATACTAATTTTGGAGATGATCAAACGATGACAAATGACGAAGAGGGGGTGAATTGGGATTGTGGTTTGGTGTATGTATGTTGCTTGTGCTTAGGGGAGTCCAATAATGCATTTAGAGTTGGGTTAAGGGTCACCTGTGCAAAAATCGTGGACTTGCAGTGCAGGGGGTATCGATACCCTAGCTAGGGTATCGATACTGTCTTGACCAAAGGCCTCAGATTTTGCCTGGGGTATCGATACCCTCCAAAGTCTCTGTAATTTGGGTTTGGGGGTTAGAATAGAGCGTATCGATACGGGGTTCTCGAGTATCGATACGGATCTATTCTGTTGACCGAGGAAGAGGGTATCGATACCCCTGGTAAGGGTATCGATACGGTCTTCTTGTGTTGACTTCCTGGGTTGACCTAGAGAGGGGGGGTATCGATACCCCTGTCAAGGGTATCGATACTGCCTGCCTGTAAACTTAAAAATGGACTATTTATGCATGGCCGGAGTTCGAATGTGTTTTCCTTGTATGTTTCCGTTGTTGTGAATCACTTAGGGTTTAACCATCCTCTAGATAAGATAAAAAAAATAGGGTTGCTAGCCGAGGGGGAATCCTTTGGGTTTCGCTTCGGTTTTCCCCGTGTGGCTCACTCGGACCGGTCATCCGGCCAGACCGGGACGAGGGGGTTACATTTGTTGGTATCAGAGCCTGAGGTTTCCGAGACCTCGGGCAGGTAAGTGCGGTAAGTTAGGGTATTATGAGTGTTTTGCCATGCCTATCTAAGTTTTGTTTTAGCGCGGTGTATGTATGCATGCTATGGTGACTTTACTGTTGTTTGAGAGTTGGTTTGAGTCCCCATTGTTAGGCGTTGTTATCAAAATGAAAAGGAGAAAATTGTTTTGGTTTAAAATCTTTAGAACCGGAGTCCTTTGCCCCTTGCTAACCTAACGTTTTTTTGTTGTTGTGTGTTTGTTGTTTTAGATTACATTAATTGCTATGGTGAGACCGAGGGGACGGCCTAGAGCGGGTGACCAGGCACCCGAGCACGCGCCTCCTGCTCTTAACGCTCCCGATGGTAATGGAGGGAACGTCGGAGGTGATGGTAATGGGCCTCAGGTTGAGGCTAATGTGGGAGGTAATGGGGCCCAAGCGGGCCAAGGTCAGGCGGGTCCAGATGTGGCTCATTTGATTCAGACTATAGCCGGAGCTTTTCAGACAGCTTTGGCCGGAATGCAAGCTGCAGCACCACCTCCGGGTGCGGGGACAGGATTACCCCTAGAGAGGCTTCGCAATTTGGGGGCAGTTGAGTTTCGTGGGTTGTCTCCGGAAGGTTCGGAAGGGTGGCTTGAGAGCACTACTCGCATCTTGGGTCAGATGGAGTGTTCGTATGCCCGCAAGTTGGGATGCATCGTCTCATTGCTTTAGGGAGACGCTTATACTTGGTGGACCACTGTTATTTCCGGTATGGCCGAGGCGGATGTTACATGGGAGTTTTTCAGGAATGCTTTCAAGAGGAAGTACCTCGGAGTTCGGTACTTGGATGAAAAGAAAAGGGAGTTCATGGCTTTGGTTCAAGGCAATAGGACCGTGTCCGAGTATGAGATCCAATTTGTGAGGTTGAGCCAGTACGCGCCAGAGTTGATTCCGGATGAGAAGGAGCGTTGTGAGCGCTTCAGATATGGGTTGACTACTGATGTGAAGACTTACATGTTGGCCGCCGACTACACTGAGTTCGATGTCTTGGTTTCTAGAGCCAAGGATGTAGAGCAAAACCTAAGCTCTAGAGCACGTGCTGGTGGGTCTGACTCCGGGAAGAGACATGCGAACTGGGATAGAGATCATGCCAAGAGGCATAGGGATAGGAGGTATCAGCCGGATACGAGGCCTAGAGGTGGTAACCATGGCCAGGGCCGTCAGGGCCAAGGGGCTGTCGGGCACATTCCGGAGTGCACTAGGTGCGGGAGACGCCACCCAGGTGAGTGCATGGGTATGTTTGGGGTGTGTTGGAATTGTAGCTCCCGAGATCATTTGAGACGTGATTGTCCACACCCAGTCAGAGGAGGACCGGCTCCAGCGAGGGGATTTGAGCATCAGAGAGGTCGTGGGTGCGGCCGTGGGAACTTCCAGCCAAGGAATGAGGGTCAGAGGAACTTGGCTCATGTGGTAGCAGTCCAGCCCGAGGGAGGAGGACCGGCTAGGGTGTACGCTCAGCGGGAGGCTGGGAATGACGCTGATGTCATTGCAGGTAATTTCACATTGCAATCTTTGAGTTTGCTTTCTCTGATAGATTCGGGGTCAACGCATTCGTATATTCTGGGTGAGCATGCAAAGTCATTAGGACTACCTTGTGATTGTTTAGAAGTAGGTGTAAATGTCACTAGCTCTTTTGGTGATACAGTGGTAGTCAGGAAAGTGTATAGGAGGTGTCCCTTGATGATTCAGGGCCACGTATTTCCAGTCGACATGATGGAGCTACCCTTTTATGGCTTTGATGTGATTCTGGGCATGGATTGGCTTGTAGAGCATAGAGCTAGGGTTGACTTTGAGACCAAGAGAGTCTCTTTGAGGCTTACGGATGACTTTGAGGTTGTGGTAGTTGGGGAGAATGTTAAGTTTTTGTCCAATGTGGTTTCGGCTTTGGAAGCTCAGAGGTTGTTGAGTTCAGGGTGTCAGGCTTACTTGGCTTACGTAATGAACCCGGATATGAGTGAGGCGAGACCTCAGGACATCAGGACTGTGTGTGACTTTCCGAGTGTTTTTCCGGAAGAACTACCAGGCTTGCCACCAGATAGAGCAGTTGAGTTTGCTATTGAGACATATTCTGATTCTGCACCGGTGTCGATTGCTCCGTATAGGATGGCACCGAAGGAGTTGAAGGAGTTGAAGACACAGCTTCAGGAGTTGACTGACAGAGGCTTCATTAGGCCTAGTGTTTCCCCGTGGGGTGCTCCGGTTTTGTTTGTGAAAAAGAAGGATGGTAGCATGAGGATGTGCATAGACTATAGACAGTTGAATAAGGTGACAGTGAAAAACAAATATCCCTTGCCAAGGATAGATGACTTGCTAGACCAGTTGAGAGGTGCTTCCGTGTTTTCAAAGATTGATTTGAGGTCGGGGTATTATCAGTTAAAGGTAAAGGATGTGGACATACCGAAGACAACTTTTCGTACACGTTACGGACATTATGAGTTTTTGGTGATGCCTTTTGGGTTGACCAATGCTCCAGCGGCCTTCATGGATATGATGAACCGGGTGTTTCATAAGTTCTTGGACAGGTTTGTGGTAGTGTTTATTGATGACATACTAGTGTACTCTAGGACCGAAGAGGAGCACGATGGACACTTAAGGTTCGTGCTTCAGACCCTACTTGAGAATCAATTGTATGCCAAGCTAAGTAAGTGTGAGTTTTGGATTAGAGAGGTGGTCTTCCTTGGCCACGTGATCTCAGCTAGTGGGATTAGTGTAGATCCCAAGAAGATTGAAGCCATTGTAAATTGGAAGCAACCAAAATCAGTGACAGAAATCCGCAGTTTCCTAGGCTTGGCGGGATACTATAGGAGGTTTGTTGAAGGGTTCTCAAGGGTAGCGGCTCCGTTGACCAAGTTGCTACAGAAGAATGTTCCGTATGAATGGTCAGATGCAAGACAAGAAGCGTTTGAGAAGTTGAAGAAAGTTTTGACCGAAGCTCCCATTTTGATTCAGCCCGAGCCGGGGAGAGAGTTTGTAATTTACAGTGATGCATCTTACGTAGGGCTAGGTTGTGTACTTATGCAAGGAGGTAAGATAGTGGCATATGCTTCCCGACAGTTGAAGGTTCATGAGAAGAATTACCCCACACATGACATAGAGTTGGCCGCAGTGGTGTCCGCGTTGAAAATTTGGAGACACCATCTTTATGGTGAGAAGTGCACCGTGTACACCGACCACAAGAGCTTGAAATATTTGATGTCCCAAAAGGAGTTGAATCTTAGGCAACGAAGGTGGTTAGAGCTCCTTAAAGATTATGACCTTACCATAGAGTATCATCCGGGCAAGGCGAATGTGGTGGCCGATGCCTTGAGTAGGAAGATGGTCGTTGAGTTGCGAGCAATGTTCGCAAGGTTGAGTGTGTCTACGGATGGTGGGCTAGTGGCCGAGCTTCAGGTTAAGCCATCCTTGGTTCAGTTGATTCGTGAGAAGCAGTTGCGAGATGAGTCCTTGGCACCTCACGTGCAAGACATAGCGGAAGATAGGCCTACCGAGTATTGTTTTGGAGAGAATGGGATCCTATGTTTCAAGGATAGGATAGTGGTTCCGGAGGATGCCGAGTTGAGGCGTACGATCTTGAGTGAGGCTCACAATAGCCCTTTTGCTATGCATCCGGGCAGCACTAAGATGTATCGAGGTTTGAAGGAAGAGTATTTCTGGATTGGTTTAAAAAAGGATGTAGCCGAGTTCGTAAGTAAATGCATGGTTTGTCAGAGAGTCAAGGCTGAGCACCAGTTTCCCTCAGGGTTGTTGCAACCGTTGAAAATTCCAGAGTGGAAGTGGGAGCGCATCACTATGGACTTTGTGTCAGGACTTCCGTTGACTCCTTCAAAGAAAAATTCAGTGTGGGTGATCGTAGATAGATTCACCAAATGTGCTCACTTCATACCGATTCATACTACTTATACATTAGACAAGTTGGCCGGATTGTATATTAGTGAGATTGTGAGGTTACATGGGGTACCGAAGTCGATTGTGTCAGACCGAGACCCGAGATTCACCTCTAGATTCTGGGAGTGTTTGCATCGAGCTTTGGGTACATGGTTGAATTTCAGCACTTCGTATCATCCACAGTCAGATGGACAGTCAGAGAGGGTGATTCAGATATTGGAGGACATGTTGAGGTGTTGTATCATTGACTTCCAAGGGACATGGGAGAAACACTTACCATTAGTGGAGTTCGCGTACAACAACAGCTTTCAGTCGAGCATACAGATGGCTCCTTATGAGGCTTTGTATGGTAGGAAGTGTAGGACCCCGATATGTTGGGCCGAGGCCAGACAGAAACTTGTGTCGATGCCCGAGTTACTTAAGGGAACCACCGAGAAGGTGAAGTTGATATGTGATCGCTTGAAAGCGGCTTCAGATCGGCAAAAGTCCTATGCCGATTTAAAAAGGAAGGAGGTAGAATACTCCGTGGGGGATAAAGTGTTTTTGAAAGTTTCACCTTGGAAGAAGGTGATGAGGTTTGGGAGGAAGGGCAAGTTGAGCCCGAGGTACCTAGGGCCTTATGAGATAGTTGAGAGGATTGGTCCGGTTGCATATAGATTGAGACTCCCTGTTGAGCTAGAGAAGATTCATGATGTATTTCATGTGTCGATGCTTAGGAGGTATAGATCGGATCCGTCCCATGTTATGCCAGTCGAAGAAATAGAGTTAAATCCAGACTTGTCTTACAACGAGGAACCAGTTGAGATACTTGCTTCTGATAGCAAGGTATTGCATGGCAAGACTATAGAGTTGGTCAAAGTCTTATGGAGACATAGAGGTGTGGAGGAAGCCACGTGGGAGAGGAAAGCTGACATGCTTGAACAGTTTCCGTATTTGTTTCCGCCAGGTAATTTCGAGGACGAAATTCCTTAGGTAGGGGAGAGTTGTAACACCCGGGTTCGGGGGTTGGGTGAAAATAATAATTTAATAATGGTTCGGGTTTCAGTTTCAAATTTTTTAAATAATAAAACAATGGTTTGGGCCTCGGGTGTCATCCATTGTAGTTACTTTAATTCATTAAGGGCATTTAGGTCTTTGGACCTTTAATTTTTAAACTAACCTAAAATAACACTATTGAGTCATCTTCTTCCCCCTCCCTATTCTTCTCATTTCAACGACAACATGAACCCCACCCCTCCTAAATACTATTCCATTCAATATCTTGCTCATCTTTGAAGGTTTTGCAAAGGTAACTTCGTTTTTGACTTACCCACGTTATTCTCTACACGTTGACACCTTTTGTTTTCATTGTTATGCATGTTTTTGAGAATTGGAAATTTAAGGATTTTGGATAAAAATGTTGCCTTTATGGCCTTTGGCTAAAGATTTTGGTTTATTGTTAGTGTGGGGGTTGTTTGTAGTCCATGAGAATCAATATATGTGATTTTTTAAAGAATCTTATGCTAATTTACGAAATGGGGTTTTGGGGAGGTATTTGAGAGGTTTTAAGTTGAGTTTTGGGGGTGGTTTAGGTGAATATAAGAGGGCTGATGGATAGGCTACATGTAAGGGAAGTTTTGGAGACTTTAGGGAGTGATTTGAGGGTTGAAATTAATGGATTTAAGGGGTGCTTAAAGGCTGCTCGGATTTTGGAAAAATTGAGCTTGTTTCAATGGAAAAATTGGTGTGTTGTACTTAGTATGTTATCCGGGTTGATTATTTTAGAACTTGGACTGATTTGGGGTTATTTGCTTGGTGTTGGAATGCTTAGAATCAAGGATTTTGGTTGGTGAAGCTTCGGGGGCAAATCCGGGGATTTCGGAGTCTTGAGCTCGGTCTTCGATCTTCTCTTGGGTAGCAACGGTGAGTAGATTCATTGGTTTGTACTTTGTGCTTGATATGGACTCCTTTGGGGCTTGGGTAGAACCTTGAGAGGTTGCCTAAACCCGTGTGTAAGTCTCCCTACTCATAAGTTGTTGTGACAAGTTGATTTTATATACATTGTGACCATTGAATGCATTTTAAGTTGTCAATGTTGTAGTCGTGTTGAGTTCGTGCCTCACGTGATGGTGGTCTAAACTACGGTGATGTGTAGTCCCGCCGGTAGTGACTAGTAGGGTAGTACCTTGATGTGTAGTCCCATTGTACATCCACTAGTCGAAACGGTGATGTGTAGTCCCACCGTATGTGTATGATGGTTGTGCTTGTGCAAACCATGTGTTGTTGTTGAGATTAACCCTTGTGCATCCATTGCTTTCTTGCATATAAATCGTGTTTTGGAAAACTACATGTTGTGAATTGTAGAGCCTCTCTCACTAAGCTAGTTGGCTTATGCTCTTTTTGTTTCCAACGTGCAGATCGTTAGGGTTCGGGAGGCAAGCGGGCGAGGGAGGAGCTTTTGGAGTTCTCAAGCAAATTTACGTATGGTTTGCAATTTGTAATAATGCCTGGTCAATGGGGTATAGAGTGTAGGAGTTGGGGTCAAACTCCTTAGGAATTTATGTTGAGTATGTTAAACTCAAGGTTATGCTATGCTTTGCTTCTTGGTTTGCTATTTATGCTTGATATGTTGCTTATGTGAACGTGCCTTATTATGTATGTTGCTGGCCTTGTAAGCCTTATGATTGACTATCCTTTGTGAGGAGTTCATGCTTGTTAAGTATACACTTTTGGGTGAAATTGCATGAAGCTTTGACTTGTATGAATTTCTTTAGATTAAATGCCTCACATGTTAAATTGGGATTGTGGTTTGGTGTATGTATGTTGCTTGTGCTTAGGGGAGTCCAATAATGCATTTAGAGTTGGGTTAAGGGTCACCTATGCAAAAATCGTGGAGTTGCAGTGCAGGGGGTATCGATACCCTAGCTAGGGTATCGATACTGTCTTGACCAAAGGCCTCAGATTTGGGTTTGGGGGTTAGAATAGAGCGTATCGATACGGGGTTCCCGAGTATCGATACGGATCTATTCTGTTGACCAAGGAAGGTTGACCGAGGAAGAGGGTATCGATACCCCTGGTAAGGGTATCGATACGGTCTTCTTGTGTTGACTTCCTGGGTTGACCTAGAGAGGGGGGGTATCGATACCCCTGTCAAGGGTATCGATACTGCCTGCCTGTAAACTTAAAAATGGACTGTTTATGCATGGCCGGAGTTCGAATGTGTTTTCCTTGTATGTTTCCGCTGTTGTGAATCACTTAGGGTTTAACCATCCTCTAGATAAGATAAAAAAAATAGGGTTGCTAACCGAGGGGGAATCCTTTGGGTTTCGCTTCGGTTTTCCCCGTGTGGCTCACTCGGACCGGTCATCCGGCCAGACCGGGACGAGGGGGTTACAGCTTTGATTTTGGAACTTGCCTTTCTTCTTCTTGCTTCATCAAAATAGATGGTCCATCTTTGATTACATCCTAAAGGACATAATCATTTGACTTCATGAATAGCCTCATCCTATTCTTCCAATACGAATAGTTGTCTTTATTGAAGAAAGACGGTTTGGTGATCGATAGAGACTCGTACAAGCTATTGCCGGAGGTAGATGTCATGGCTTGAATGTTGGATTGATGTATCTCTCCTAGAATCGACTCAAGAGGATGTTAATCCTTCCAATGAGTGTAGTTCTGATACTAATTTTGGAGATGATCAAACGATGACAAATGACGAAGAGGGGGTGAATTGGCAATTTAAAAATTGAAGGGAGAAAATTTAAATTATAAAAATGAGGAACAAGAGATTTAGAGTGGTTCAAGCTTCTAACAAGCTCTACATCCATTACCTGAGCTCCCCACTAAGGATTTCAAACAATTCACTACTGAATTCGTCCCCTTATCTAGGTTTAGGAGGAAAACGTTACAAATCAATCAAGCTTTCTACCCAAAAGCTTGATCAAGATCACTCTTTTACAAGGAATTGTGGCAAACTAAAATTAACCTCTCAAATAGGCTAATTTGTTGCCTAATTACAAGTGCACTCTCCCAAAACTTAAAATAAAAGATTATAATGGAATTACACAAGTTGGGTACAAGGGTTTGACTCTAAAAGGCTCAAAGAGATTGAATTTTTGCTTGAATATTTCTCACTTGATGAATTGGTTGTTGTTGTAGCTTTTGAGTCTTGCTTTTATATCCCCTCATTGATTCTAACCGTTTGGGTAGCTGAGATTATAAATAGAGCCATTGGAGACCATTTTTCTTGCAATAAATGCACTTCTCAAGCAAGGCGTATCGGTACACGGGAGCCCCGTTTCGGTACCTGTAAGACAAAAACTAGCCGTTACAAGATTAAATGCAGGGACGTATTGATACGCGAGAAGACGTATCGAAACGGTCTTAGTGTAAAATGGGGGTTGTATCGAAATGGTTTATGTTGTATCGGTGCGTATTTTGCTCAATGAAATCTGAGGAAAAAGTCTTTGAAAAATTGAATCGGTACACCTCAAGGACGTATCGAAATAGAAAGCTTGTTTTTACAAAGGCGTATCGAAATGGATATAACCGTATCGCTACGTGTTAACTGAATTTTGAAGCTTTAACTGACATTCAACGGTCGAAACATTTAATGCAAAGGTTTTAAAAATCTTAAGACCTCGTATCGCTACACTGTTTTGTCAAACCGAAACTGAGAATCGGTACACCCAAGACTTGTACCAAAACTCAAAAGTATAAAACCCAGGTTGAAGGCCGTATCGAAACGATGTGTTCAATTAAAATTTTAGTAGCCAAAATTCGTATCGAAACGCTATAGAGCGTATTGATACGCCTGGGCAATTTGGTAAAGTTTGGCTTGAAACACTTAGAAAATTTTGGGGTTTAAGTTATGACTTTGAGTGAGACTTTTGAGTATTTAAAAACTTTGTACTTTTGCAAATTGGTCCTTAAATAATTTGTTATATCAAAATCAAACATAGGTTTTACAAGGTTCGATGTGGGTCAACAGATATTGTTCAAATTTAATTTGGGCTTATAGTAAGTTAGTTTGATTCAAGTTCGACCAGATCTAGTCTAGATTTAATTTAGGTCTATGGTAGGTACTATTATGTCGAGTGAATATTAGATTATTAACTTTTTTGGATTGGGACAATATTAAATCATTAACTTTTCGGACCATGTCAATATCAAATCGGCCGACTTTCAATTTATTCAATATCGTATCAATCAGTATTTTACGCGGGTCAACCTTTGAATCTTCGGGTTAATATCAAATCAGTCAATTTTCGATTCTGATCAACCTTCGAGTTAAGTTGGGTATGAGTTCAATCGATATATATAATTATTGATATATTCTTGTAGAAAACTTATTTTTCCATGTCAGATTTATGTTTCATATCAATAGGGATGGCAATGGATCGAACTTGGATCTAATTTTATAAAGTCTAAGTCTAATCCAACTAATAATCGAACTTAAAAAAATCCAAGTCTGGTTATGAAAGGCTTGTAGCACGCTCGAATCGATCTTCTAAAACCGTCAAGAGGGTTGAATTGAACTCCCGAAAGAATTGGCTAAAACTGATAAAAATGATAAACAATTTGCACGATGATTTTCGAGTGGTTCGACTTTCTAACCAAAGTCTACATCCACTACCTTAGCACACCACTAAGGATTTTCTAATTCACTACTATGAATTCTTCCTTTTGAGGCCAAAGGGATAACCTTACAACCCTATCTTTTCAATGACTAAGATAGAACCACTCTATTTTTTACTTAGGCTAAACTAGAACCTCTCCCTTTTACAAGATTTGTTTGGTAAACAAAATACCTCACAAGGTTGATGTTTACACAATTAAGCTCTCAAGAAAGAATGAATGATAAAAACAATAAAATCACTCTCTAAAAATATTTACAAGAGAAATGAAGAAAATAAAGACCTAAACTCAATTTCTCTTGAACATTAAGCTTGGATGTGGTCTCTGACCATCTTCAAGTGTCCTTGTGGTGTTTATATAGTGTGAAATGAGTTTATGGCCGTTGGGGATGCAAAATAGTCGTTACCTACAAAAAATTCAACATTTATAACTAAAAGAATCAATCATTTTTCTCAAGGGATCGATATTTTTCAAATATATGACCGTACTAATTTTAAAAAAAGTGTTTACTGCCCAAAAAGGGATCGAACTTTTGTATAGGGGATCGATCCTTTTTGCTTTAAACATTGAAAAACAACATCTTTAAGTGCAAAAATGATCATACTAATTTAAAAAAAATCAGCAAAGTTGAAAAATATTCGAAACGAATATTTCAAGTTTGTTTGGACTTTGAATTATTTTTGCAAAATTTAATATATTCGATTAAGTCCAAAACATTTTTCTTTTAATTTGTTATATCAAAATATTAGTTCAACAAATTACATAAATCCAAGTTCAATCTAATAAAATATCTAAAATCCAAATCCAAATTTGAAAGTCCAAATCCAATTAATTTTTCCTTTTTTTAAAGTAACAACTCAAACAAATATCTTTAAAAAAATAATTTTCATCAAACAAATATATTTAAACTTATAGCACAAACAAATCTCAACAAATAATACAATTCAATATAAAACAAATTAAACTAGTTTCATCTTTTATATATATATATATATATATATATATATATATATATATATATATATATATATATATATATATAATCCTAATTCAACTTAATTATACTAGTTTAAATATATTACAATCTAATTCAACTTAATTAAGATTTCAATATATATCTATATTAATATACACAATCTCAATTCAACTTAATTAGGATTTCAATATATATCTATATTTTTTAAAATCTAAGAATTTTAAATGTTTTTATTTGGATTCATATATGAATTGGACTCGGATCGGATATGGATTTGGATCGGATTCGGATCATGTCAATGTTCATATCCTATCCACCTCCTATTACTATTAGGACTAGGATTTTTTTCGGATTCAGACTTTTTTTATCAGATTTGGATCAGATTTTTTTCTTCGCATCGAATCGGATTCAGATTATATTGTCATCCCTACATATCAAATATTATTTTTAAAATAAAAATTATTGGATCAAATATATAAATAGTCTTTTAAAGGAGGAAGTATAATATTAAATTATTAAACCAAATGTTGTGGTTAACTAGTACAATATAAAATAAGAATAAACAACATTTTTATTATTAATCATATTTGTCACGGGCTAGCTTTTCGACCTACCAAATCGTGCAATTTTAGTCGATGTTGTTTAGACATACTAAATTAGCCTAAATTCTCACTCTGAAAGATCAAATTTTTTAAGGCACTAAGAACGCTAAATCATTCCAAGTGGGAGCAAATTATAAAAAATGACAACTCGAGAACGAAAAAAAAACTAAAAACACTCAAGAAAAACATAAGATTTTTAGAATGAATGTCTTAATTGCTCAAAAGATAAATGATACAAAATGAGGTGAGAAAGACCTCTATTTATAATTAAGTCCCATAATAGCATAATATCAAAATATTTCTTAGAATAAATCTACTAAGAAAACAAATTCTATGTTTATATAAAAAATTTACATAGGTCAAAGTAGTTGTCTTCTAAAATCCTCCGCGGATCAAACTATGTCTGGTAATCCCTTTAAACCTATAATCTCCATTAGAACCTCTTGGGCAACCATGTGTGCATATAACTCGGGCTCGAACTGTCAGTACGTGACATATTGCTAAAAAAAATAGATAATAATAAAACTAAATTATTCATTCATTTCCACTTAATTATTAAGTTAAAATCACATTGATGTTCAGTTTTAATTGAATTTGGTTACATTAAATTTAAGTTGCTTTCGATTCTGGTTACCTTCAGTTAGAGTGAAAATCAATTCATGTCCAGAAAAAAGAAGCAAACCATTTTTTTTTCAGTATTGTCAACGCAGAGATGAAAAGCCAAGCCGAATTTATTTACACAATAAATCAAAGGCTTCACTAAATTTACATAAATCTCTGTGTGGACCTCCAACTCCAAGGAATAACAAAACAAATTGATAGAGGCAGAACAGGAACAACAATTTGATGTACTCACACAACGTAACTCTCCACTAATTCAATTCTTAATCATAATAATACCAACCACTTACCTATACAATGCTTTATGATGCGGTTGAACACGGGCATTACCAGTTGTACGAAATTGACCCACTTCATTATTCACAAGCCTTTTCCCCATGTGTAATGAACCACCACTCTCCTGTTCCAACAACCCAAAAACAACTTGAGAATATGTCCCAACATTTATAACCCCTAAAACAGCTCCTACAAGCCTTATCTAACCTTAATGTGCTTCTCTTTACTTGATGCTGTTCCTTGGTATGCTTTTATCAACTCATCCAATTCCGCAACCCTCTTTATCAAATTGCTCTTATCCATCTGTAGGAGAGATCACCAGTTAAAATGATGGTTTTCACCCTCGTGAGATTTGAACCTGAAATTCCCTTTATGTGCTTCTAAAAAATATGGTTATAGAAATAGTTGTTTTCTATTAATTTATCACCTAAACAAATCTAGCTCAACTTCAGGATTTGAACATGTTAGCCAAGCAGAGGAATTTTTTAAGGGTGTTAGTGATTCCAACAAATGTAATACTAGTGATTAAATTAAAAAGTAGAGGGACTAAATTCCAAAGTCGACAAAAAATCATAATTTCACTGAAATTACCTTTAACATTTCATTCTGCGCGGAAAGTAACTGATCTCGCTGTCGAAGCTGCTCTAAAGTCAATTTTGCAGTGAGTATATCTGCATCTTTCGTATTTATTTCACACAAGCAACTGCAGTGCACAAATACCCGTTAAGAGACAATAACATAGAGCTTTGACACATAAAACTTGATTATTCTATTCTCTATGTCTGGATTCAGATCTAACATTTTGCAAGACATTGGCAGAAATAAAATTAAGACTCTTACTGAACCAACAAAAGGAAAGGGGTCTAACCTCTCTTTTTCCTCCATGAGATCAGTAACCTGCTTTCTTAAGTTGAGAATTTCTTGCTCCTAAAAAAGAAATGAAATGTACATTAGGACCATTAAGTATATTCAGAAAAATTATGATGAAAACTTCCACTCGTGCATACCTTTGCAATGAACTCTTCTGCTTGCTGATTGGCCTCCTTCAAAAGTTTTTGAACATGGTGCTGATCTATTATGTTCTGGAACATGCAGGCAAATATAATGCTTAAATGAGTAATTTGCCTCGAAGTATTCATGTCTTAATGGGAAATAATCTGAATCTTACAGCATAATTAGTCATGTCCAATTTGACGCCAAGTAAATCCCTTATGACATCATGGGTCATGCTTTCTGCTGCAGCTAGCCTAGTGTTTAGCATATATATCTGATCCAATATAGAATGTGTTAGAAACTTCATGATTAGTCACAAGTATTGCAACTACCAGCAGAGGAAGATGTATGCAGGTGGCTTAGCCGCCTATTTCACATGGTGTGAGAAGAAAAGATGTGAAAGAAAAGTAACGAGCAGACCTCTATCAGATACAATACAACTCTGCTAGCAAGGTTAAAGTAGAACTTAATCTATTACTCCTCACCTAATGTTGCACTGATATGGATACGGTACGGGTATAGGTACGGAAGCAGGGATGAGAAACAACAATTTTCAAAATTACGGTACGAGTACGGCAAAGGAACGTCAAATATAAAATAAATTTTATATTTTAGAAAAATATAAAAACAAAACATCATAAAAAATCATTTGAGAATGACATCACACATATTTATATACTTATAGTTGAATCATGTGAGCAAGAGAAAATCGAAAATAAACAAAAAAAGGGTTGAGAATAGAAGAATTAGAAACGAAATACTTGGGAATACCCAAATCATGCCCAATATGTCCTCGGTACAAGAACATATCGAGTACGTGATACGGCATTAGATTGAAGTACCGTGCCTCCTCACCATACGCTAATGATTGGTTAAGAAAATCTCCTTGAAGGGAAATAAATGAGAAAAACATATACCTCTTTTAGCCGACTAGCTGACAGTGCTTCCAATTCCTCTATACGAAGCCTTGCATTTGACAATTCTTGATCCTTCTCTGAACTCATTTGTTGTACCAAACTTGAAATGCACCGGAATGGTGAGCTTGAACCCCTGCTTCTTGTAGAGGTCTTCTCATTTTTGTCGCATGATACAGTTGAGGTTGAAGTTGGCAAATCTGTTTTCAGTTCACGAATCATGGCCTCCAAGATCTTGTACTGTTCAGAAAAGAGGGGTAAAAAACGATGCGCACTATAACAAGTTTGGCATGAAAAACAAATTCTATAATTCGAAAAGTAGAGAGAAGAACAATTAGGGGTAACAGTACTTAACAAAACAGGAAGCTTTATTGACTTTTGTCCTCTAAGTAAATGAGGCAACATTTCTTTTTGTTTTTTTTGTTTGGTTACGGAATATTTTAAGGACTTATATTTAAAACACAGCCGGCGGAAACAAAAAGTTTCCACAAACGCTTAGTTTTAGGGTTTAGAGTTAGAATTTAAGATTTAGAGATTAAGGGTTTAGGTTTAGGAGTTTAAAATTTAGGGGCTGTGGTTAGAATTTAGGGTTTAGAGTTTAGATAATATGGTTAGGGATTAAAGTTTTAACATATAAGCCCTAAATTCTAACCACAATCCATCAATTCTAAAAACTAAACCTAAACCCCTAACCTATAATCACTAAAGTCTAACCCTAAACTTTAAAACTAGATGTTTGTGAAAACTTTTTGTTTCCACCGCCTGTGTATGGAATAATTACCCATATTTTAATGGCAATTCTTATACATGATAGGATGTTAAAGTAATGGTCCGGTAAGCATGAAAGCACAACTTCACATTTTGAGATTTGAGACTGCTGTCAAATAGTAGAAAATGTATCCTGACCATTTAAAGGATCATAATCCTTTTCTTTTCAATGGGTAGCAAGTAACAAATTTATTCTATGGCATTTCCTATTTCCAAATTAGTAAAGTATTATGCTATTAAGTAAAGAAAGCTCCGAAGAGAACATTTTAAAATCTCATAGAACTAATTACCTAAGGAGTTCGCTCAGAATCTTATGTATAACACCAACTGGCACAAACTATGTTGCTCCGACTCTTCATTGTTCTTAAAGTATCCATGTCGAATATGATACATGGATATGGAGATATGACCTCTAAGGATCCTCCAACTACGTCGAAGATGTTATAAAAATCTAACCATACCCGTATCCGACATCTGGGAAGCACAGGTACGGCAATCTCATGCCGTTTCAAGTACCCAAAACGTCTCACGGACAGGTACGAGACGGGTACGACTAGGGTACTTATCGGGGACGTTCCACGTTGATGGGGTACGGCCGAAAGTGATCGGGTACGGTTGGATATTTCCGGGGACGTTTCGGAGACGGCAGGTGACCTTCACCTGCGTCCCCAAGGTCATTTTGCAGCTGAGAGACTCACGAGCTTTGACATGGACTATGGTGTCAGTGTCGGACTATGTTGGTACTGACCTAGGTGAGACATTGACACCAAAGTCCGAGTAACATAGGCACAAATACAATTTGTAAACCTAGTATTCATAGTGAAGAGTATAAGTGATACCTTCTGTTGGTACTGAGATGCCTGGGCTTCAGAATGTAATACAAGCTCCGAGATGTACTCTTTGCATTGTTTGATCTACAATGCAATTGAAAAAGTTCACTAAAATACAAAAAAAAAAGATAATATTGTAATAACATGTTCTACTTTTCAAAAGCCTATACAAACTGGAATGCAGTCAATAGGAAGAAAATTAGGAAACTACCTCCATACTCAGCTCTTCTCTTTCCCTCTCTAGAATCCTTATCTGATCATGTGCCTCATGGAGCTGTAGCAATTTATTGTGCATTTGCCTGCATTGAAGAAACCTCTTTCTGAATACCCAAAAGAGAAGCAGAAGAAACCAGGAATTCTAATAAGAAAGCATATAGTGGTCTTGACCTAGAAAAATGATCTTCAGTTTGTTCAGCATTTGAGTTGATTGAATGCATGTCAACAAAGTTATCTACTTTTGACAATCTATCTCGAAGAAATTGGAGTTCGTGCTCTAATGAAATTCTGATGAACCGATGTCTCTCTACCTCCTCATCCAATTCATATACCTAGGATTAATACAAGTCAGACTTTTCAGTTACAGTACGGAAAAGGATAATTTAGTAACCAAGGCGGCAGAAAGCACTGAAGGAACAAAAAGGAACACAATTATTACAAAGCCAAGATGCATTTGTTTCCCTCTAGGAAAAGAAAATACTTGACCATATCTGATCTCCATCAATTCAGCAACGTAAGTTCATAGAAAGATGAAAATTTCAAATTCCTAACCTTTTTCTCCAATACATTTACAGTAGATTCAAGCTCCTCAACAGAATGCTCAAGGATGTTGACCTCCTCCTCCTTTTGTTCAGCATATATTTTACTTGCTTCTGACTCCTAGCGAAGGAAAATCCAAATTTAGTATAAGGAACACTGCCTACATTATTTGATAAAAGAATAAACCGATATGTACCTGGCGAGCTTCAACTGCGATAGCTTCATTTTCATCAGCCAATGCACGGACCATCTCAAGTTGATCCTTTAGAGAGAAAATTTCTTCACGAAGCTCATCTCTCTCACTAGCGACCTTTCTCAAGTCCTCTTCAACACCTTCAACTGCTGACAGTAAATCTTTTTCCAATGAATAATTCAAATTAAGAATTTCTTTTTCCAATCCTTTCACCACCTCCTTCTGTTCTTCCAGTCCTTCTTCAGCCTCAGCTTTCTTGTGATAAAGGTCTTTTAAAAGCATTCTCATATCAGCATTTTCATCTAAGAGAGAATTTATTGTTTCTTTAGCCTGCTCCAGATTGGAATTTGATATTAACAAAGCACTTTCAGCATCATTTAGACGATTTTCAAGTTTCTTGTGCTGAATTAACAAGTCATCAACTTGATTTGTTTTCATCTCTAGCTCATGGCAAACCTGCTTCAAACCCACCATTAACTTTTCACTTTCATCTTTGATGTCCTGGCTATTGGAGGCTGCTTCTTGCAACAAGTGAAGATCAAAAAGTAAACCCTCCAACAAAACTTCTTTCCTTTTCAATTCATTCTTCAGAGAGAAATTTTCATCTATCAAATCATTATGTGAGAGATCTTGGTCTCCATCTTCTAAATGTTTGAGTTGCTTGCCTTCATCCTCAGCCACTGTGCTTTTCTCATGATAAACCTCATTTTCACCTTGACCGATGGACTGAATCCTTACAGAAGTATTTGTAACTGAGTGAAGTTCTGGTCTGTGCAATGGATGAGAACATAATTCGCTGCTCAAATTTAAAGTTTTGTGGATAAGGTCTCCAAAATGGCAGTGATAGAAAACAAATAATGAAAAATCTTTCTGTATCATCTCAGAGCAAATATTTTCTAGAGATGATCTTGAGTTGCAAATAGTAAAGAGCACCTCCTGACTCATAGATAAGACATCAGAGTATATAACCTTAAACTTATCCTCAATTTGTTGTTGCATTTGCTGGAAACACCCTTCAAGCAAAGATATTGAGTCGGCTGTTTCAACCAAAGCATAACGTATTTGATCCTGCAACAATTCATTCTCTCTTTCTTTCAAACTTAATGAATATCTGAGCTTTTCAAGTTCATCAATCAAGTTTGATTTCTCTACAATCCAAACTTCACTTGCTTGTCTCCATGTAGTATTCAAAACTTGTGCGTTTTCATTTGCTTTCATCAATGCATTTAATGTATAATCAACTTCCTTCATGGTTGCATGGGCTTCTTCGAACTTTTTAAAGAAACTTTTGGCAGGACCGGTATCATCAGAAAGTGCCTGCATATCAGAAAATATTGCCTCAAATTAATGGTCAATCTTTCTTTTGTTTTAACTAAATATGATTTTAGTTATCATATGAAGACGTTTAATATACACCAATTTTCCCATTGGAACAACAAAAAACAGTCTACAGTTAATGCATACCTCTACAGTATTCTGGGATACTGCTTCATCAATCTCCGTTGTCAACCCCAAAGAAGGAAGCTCTGCCATCAATACATTATTTAGTTTAATTTCAGATATATATATATATATATATATATTTCATGCAGATTTTCTTTTACTAATATAAAATCCATGTAAATTTGTACCTTCAGTACGCAAACGTTCTCCAATATCACTCTCATTAAGGGTTGTGGTTAACCAAACATACAATTTATGGAAAACATCCAATGCGTTCCATAACTCATTTCTTAGGCCAGTTGTTCCTGAACTTTCTGAGAGTCCTGAATCAGATTGAGGTGAGACTTCTTCAGATTTTGTATCATACACCACCTCAGTTGTCTTCATGGAGCAGTGTGATCCAATCAAATCATTCTCAGAAGCAATACTTTCATTTGAATAATCAGAGCTTGATGTTGAAGAAATAGAACTCCAACTGTCCTTTTCAATCACATCTTCATCAGTTGGCAGGTGGGCATGCATACTAGCTTTTGTTTTAATGCAATCTTTAATTGATTTAAGACTTTGATTTGCCTCAGCAATTTCGCCTTTTATTTGATGCAGAAGGTGACACTTCAAAGACTTCGCTGCCATCATGGATTGCATTTTGGTTCTAGAAGTCTGAAAATGTTTACAGCTCTCTTTTAGTTCAAAAATTTTACTCCTCATGTCAAAAACTTCTCTCAGCAAATCCTTTAGCAACTCCTTGTAAACTGAAGAGGCTTCGAGAATGCCTGTTTGGAGGGCAGATAAATGGACTTCTGCATCTTCATAAGATGTATTTATAACATTCTCAGACTCTAGTATTACTAACTTTGCCAACTCCACTTGAGCCTTAAGATTATCTGTTGTCAGAAACTTCATATGAGTCATCATCCCATCCATTACATCGCTTTGCATTCCCTCAGAAGTGGTTACTCCTAAGACTGGAATGTCCATCTCAGAAAGATCTCTATAAGCAGCCTTGTTGCAATCTACAGGCCATTTTGCAATCAAGAAAGCAGCATTAGCTCGTTTTTCTGCCAGGGTAAGCTGATCCTCCTTATGTTTGAGTTCATTTGCCAGAACTTTTTCCAAACCCGTCTCATCATTAAAAAAGATGCTTGAACTGGCTGCCTCATCTGTTTTCACATGAACAGCTAACTCCTGAAATTCATTAAAAGCAATTGCTGCTCCCTTCAAGGAACTTAACTTCATTTCCATTTCCACTATCGTTCTTTGTGCTTCTTCCAAGCTTCTCTGCAGAAGTAGAATTATTTCTTCTTTTTCAATGCAAACTCTTGCAGCCCTCTCAACATTTTCACCAACCCAAACATTAATTTGAGGAAATGAACAAGCAATGTTTTCTACCAGCCGAGAGGCACCTTTGAGGGATTTAGAACCATCTAGAAGGAAGCTAGTGAGTTCTAAAGTTGCCCTTTCCCAATCAATGCAAATTGACTTTATTTCTTCCTCTTTAGTTGTGATTGTATCTCTTAGCCTCGTATTTTCTTGAGTAATGGAAGCTAGTTTCTCATTAAGTTCTAACTGAAGTGCAGCAACCTCTTCCTGCAAATGAAGGATTGTCCTAGCTGTTTCCATTTCAACCTGTTCACAGACTAAATCAGCTTCATGCTGACAAGATAATTGTGATGCTTGTATCTGTTGATATTGGCAATTAAGTAATCTGGCATCCTCCAGGTCTTTCGTCAATCTATCCAACTTGTCATGTAAATCCTTTGCATCAATGAGTTCACTCTCCATGACCAGGCCTTCCTTTTTAGATGCTAAGTGATCTTGCGCAAGGCAATGAAATTTATGTTTATGAATAGATTCACTTTCCAGCTTGTCTTCATTGCTAATAATTCCCATGTATCTTCTGTTCTCTTCCTGGAGATGCTGCAGCTCTTTGAGTAGATGCATATGCTCAGCTTCCATTGCCTTAATCAATAATCTTGCATCCATCAACTCCTTTTGAGTAGACCTATGCCGCACAATTGAAGCACCACTTATATTCTGCTGATTTTGATTTTCTAAAGCTAAATCATTCTTCTGGGAATAAGATGCTATCTCATCTCCAGTGTCACTATGGACTGATATGGTTTCAACCTGAAAGATAGTTTCCATTTGAAAAGTAAATGTTAAATGTTAAAAAGTTGTTACTTATAATAGATATCTATATGCTTTTGTTGCTCATGTTGGTGGAAGCTTCTACATCAGAGCATAGATTGCCTTTTCACAAAACTTAAAAGGTTTAAGGGTGCGAAAAAGTAACTGAACTTCTAAAAAAACCAATTAAGCACTTACTTTTTTGCACTCAATTATGCCTTCAAACCCAAAAATAAAAAATCAAGATGGACCTTTGACCAATGTACTTTAACAGTTTCTTTTCAAGTTACCACGTGGCAATATAGGATTTTTCTAATTTTTATTTTAAATTTATTTTTAAACTCTTTAAAAATTCTGAAAATTTTATTTAAAATTTAAAAAATATTAAACATTGATAAAATCTGAAAAATATTTACACAATTATTTTAAAATTATGAAAATATTAAATATTATTATAAAATTGTAAAAAGTTACTGTTTTTTAAAAAACTTTAAAATATTACAAATTTATTTTAAAAATTGTAAAACATATCTAAAAAGGGTAATTATACTATGCACAGACACTTTAGTTTTAGGGTTTAGGGGTTTAAGTGTATAAGTTAGCGAATAGCGGTGTGGTTAGAATTTAGGTTTTAAGGTTAAAATTTATGGTTTATAGGCTAAAACTTAAATCCCTAACCATATTACTCTAAACCTAACCCTAACCTCTAAACTCTAAATTCTACCCATAAACCCTAGATTCTAACCATAAACGCTAAATTATAAACCTATAACTAAAACACTTGTAGAAACTTTTCATTTCCACTGTAATTGCATGAGATATTTTCCCATCTAAAATTATCAAGATAAGGTCTTTGAGCAGAGGGATCTACGACATTATGTTCAACGGTTCTTCTCCAGGGGATCTATGACACTACAAGCCCAAGGTAACAGTTCTTCCCGAAAGGGATCTATAATGCTATAACACAACAATTCATATCGCACAAATATTTTTTAATATTTCTTTATAATTTTTAATAATCTTTTATATCATATAATAATTTATATTTTAAAAATATATTTTAGGCACCCTTAAGACCTAGAATTATAATACAAACTGTAAGCACACTAATTCATTCATAAATTATCTGTAAACTACCTAGTCATAGGCAACTCACTAATTATACTGCCCCAAAAGAATTTCTAGATATTTTTTTAAAAAAATTAATAATTTTGTAATATTTTTATAATTTTTAAAATAATTCTGCAATCTTTTAGAATTTTTTAAATCTTTTCGATTTTAGTAATGTTCAATATTTTTTATAATTTTAAATAAATTTCAGAATTTTCAAAAAAAATAATTTAATCTTTTTATAATTTTAATTTTTTTATTTTAAAATAAAAATTAGAAATGCCACATGACAACACAAGAGTGTGGCAAATGGCAACACCAAAATGTGTCCCGTGGCAAATAACCCAAAACCATTAACATTTAACAGTAAAATTTTTAATTGTTTCAATTTCTCAATACAAGGGTGCAAAAAAATTTCAAGAGCATAATTGATTTTTTTTTAAAAAATTCAAGGGCTTTTTGCCCCCTCAAGCCAACTTAAAATGGTCTTTCTCTTTTATGCATTTGCTTGTATAAGTACCCTTAAGCGCAGATGGAAACCGAATCTAAATACAACAGCAAGATACCTATTAGCTCATAAAATATGCAATTAATAACTTAACATGGAGCAACAGAGAACTTGATTTTTTCTTACCCATGAATATTTATCTGTTTGCCTACGTTCTTCATGATCCTTGGGGGGAGAATCAGCAACCTATAAAGGATGGAACTTGTATAAGCTACTTTAGGACATAGATTAACCTATCTCACCCCTTTATTCACTAGTTCATAGTTGTTCTTACAGAATCAAATGCTACGTGACTACAGTTCAAGTATTTTCCCAGTTTCATTTGTAAGTCTTCTACTTCCCTGCAGACAAAAACCTGTAATGAGATTCCATGCAACAGAGTAGGAAATATTTTCTTCAAGGGAATGACAAATTAAAGCTGTATTCTCGGCCACTACTCAATTCATGAGAAAGAGTAAAAAGAGAGAGAAAACCCTGTTAAATCTGTAGATAAAGGACATTTGGTCCACCTTGGATAAATCATATATAAAAGACTGATACACCCGATAGTCATTAAAAAAGTATCAATTGGACAAGCTTAGACAAACTGATAAAACCAAAAAATTTGTCCCCTTCAATTTCAATCCAGTAGGAGCCAGGATAAAGATCATTGGTTTATTAAATACCTCATCAACTTTGAATTCATGTCCCTGCAATCTTCCAACTCCTTCACAGTGTTCGCATTCTGAAATTCACTCGTCATCAGTTTGGAATTTATCAAAGATAAAGTACAAATCAAATAGCATTCATAACATAAATAATATGATTGTGTATTCCAACCTGATTCTCGTATCTGGAGGAGAATCTATTCTTTCTTTCAAGAACTTCATGAAGCTGCATGTCAAGTAAAAGCTTCAGTCTGTTATTACCAGCCAAAAATCAAATTTTCTATAAAATTGCACTCCCCAAACCTGGTCCCGCAGTTCTGAAATTTCACCCAGCAATGTTTCTCGCTCTCCTTGCTCATAAAATTTTTGAAATCTGGCATAAAATAAGCAAAGTTAGTTACTGGAATCATGACTGGTGATAGAGTGAAAATAAGATGTTTACGTTTGCAGCTGTTCAAGAAGTCTAATATTCTCTAAAGCAAAACGTGTCAATTCTGGATTCCTGTCGATCTTTGTCCGAAGCAATTGAATTTCTTCCTTCAAAGCTTGATTTTCCTCCATGAGGTACTCCTCAGTTGATACTAGGCCAGTTGCCAACAATTCAAGATTTTTTATCTTCTCCTCCCGAAACCTAAGCATCATTTTAGTATGTTGAACATCTTCATCCTTTTGGCAAACCTGCAAGAAATGACTTGACTGTTTGGTAACCTATAAACACTTATCTATGTTACTACTTTACCAGAACTGATAAAAAAAATTCTTGGAGACCATCCCGTATAAAGAATTAAGAATTGATCCTTAGGATAAGACATACCAAACGTTTCATTTGTTCAATTTCTGCCTCTAATTTCAGGATTGTAGTTTCTGCCATCTTTTCTCTCCTTAAGGAACCAGCCAAAGTAGCCTCCACGCGCTTCATCTGCTAGACTTTACTACCAATGATTAAATATAAAATTATCATATCACCCTTCCAAAAATAAGTTAATAAAGTGACCATAAAAGGTAACCTTGTTATTGTTGATGTTTTGTATCCTACAATCTGCAACCATTTCACCAGTGTATTCATTTTTTCTTGAGTAGTCTCCCTTTCTCAGTTCTTCACAGCTTGGCACATGGCTATTTGGAGAGTCTGGGAAGTTATGATGCTTCATCAAGGAGGACAGCTGGCCCTATTGAGATGGTAAACAAATCAGATTTACAATTTTAGAATGGGGAGGAAGAATCAAACTATGGCTAGTCCGTACCTTTAATTGTTCAATTTGTCGCTGCAGTGCATTAACATCACCTGAAGCATCTTCATTCACTTTAGCCTGGAAAAAATGAAAAGGTAATAAGAACTGCAACAATTTGTAATTTCCCTGGGACATGCATGCTAGACATGAATGGATATGAGAAATTTTGATTTCTTAAGTTCCAAGCATATAAAGTACATACATTATTCTGAATAAGTTTAGCACGCTGAGCAAACTTCAGTGTGCTTAGAGTTTCATTTGTAGCACTGCAAAAAACAAAAGAACCAAGTTACATTAGAAGAAGAAAAACAAAAAGAGCCACAAAAAAAAAGTTTTATGATTTCAAAAAGAAGAATCAATTGTTAAACAGACCAAATTGATGGGCTGACATTTGCAATTATTGTTGTTTTTGAGTTTCCTCCTAGTGAATCCTGCATCCCGTATCATGGTTAGTTGAAACCTTTAAGCAAAGTACCAAGACAATGGAGTTATTTCCAGTTGGGAGCTTTCATTATCTAACCTGGAGCAGAAATGTCAGCCGAGAATCTCTGTACGGAACATGTCTATGTTTTCCATGTGCCATATCCACCAGAGACATTATTACAAGTCTAAAATGGTGAAAGCAGAAGAGCAAGAAGTAAATACATTGTACATAGACCTTCTGGTTAGAATGCATTAAAAGTAAATATACAAAACAGAACTTCTGGATTTAGTTTGAGCATATGATTTGTTCATTATGAGTACCATCTTATACTCAAATTAGGAGTTCATTCAAGGTATACTTTTATCATCAATATCAAAGCCATAGTTTGTTTAGAGATACTCATTGATCGACCATCAACAAGTGATAACTTGGAAATCAAAATTAATGTCAAGAAACTGCCAACTAGGGGTGTTCATAACTGTCCCAATGGGTACCCAGAGGCCCAATAAGTCTAATATCACTGCCATAGTATTACTATTTTTCATCCTCCCTTCCACCTTATTAACTTGCATTATGAGCTTATTGGGCCTCTGGGTACCCATTGGGCCAGTTATGAACATCCCTACTGCCAACCAGTGAAAGTCTAAATCATCCCTAATGGAAATTATATTTCTGTTTTTTAAAGATCACTGTGGGTGCAGAATGATTCTTGTTGGATTACAATGTATAAAGACATCCATGAGGGAGAAAGAGTATAAAGATATTAACACAAACAAGGGGTGGAGATCTAGCCTAAGAACCATATCTTAAAAACTCCATGAGAAAGCCGGTTCAAAACTGCCCACTGGCAGCAGAAGAGATATAATGTGATGCATTTTCTCATTCACTAAAATGACTGAGAAGGAAATAAGAACATTGAAAAGATGCCATTGCATTACCTATGTAACCTATCGAGTATGAAAGGGTTTTTAACGAGGCCTCCTTCCTTTTCTTATCAAGAAAAAAGAAGATGCCATTGCGTTGCATGGAATGTGTTGCAACAAACATGTTAGGAAGTTGCAATATCTTCAGAGCAACTAAACTGAGTAAAAGAACTGAGGTTAATTACCCAAGGGTTGACAAAGATTTGTTTATGTTTGCTGCTTCTTTCAGACGATCTCCTTCCGCACCGGAGCTCTTCTGCCTAAATTTTAAATTTCAAAGCTAACTCGTTTGGCATTCAAAACAAATTAACTGGAAAAAATGATTCCATGAGCATGTTACCTTTCAGAACCCGCTAAATCCACTAAATTTAACCTTGCAAATCTGAAGTGGGTCATAGAATCTTTTTCCCAATGGCTTTCAATGATACAAGTGAAAACACTATGGGATCGGCTGCTCTCACTGTTCATGTTGGTTGCTGCCATTCTTCTGTTCGAAGCACCCTGCATGTAGCAAAAACAAAAGTTGGAGCAATTATTTTCACTCGTCTCTCTCTAATCTGTATATAAGGTAAATAGTGATTAGTAAAGTACATTCTTTTACTATATATATATATATATATATATATATATATATATATATATATATTACCTGCAATAGAAGCTTGAGAACATCATCAACATTCCGCACATTATACTCCATAAGATTTTCCACATATACGCCTTTCTTCAAGTCTTCTCTGAGCTACAGCAGGGAAATCAGTTTCATGACCTATTATGGTGTAATATTTGTGGATTACCAAACACGAATAAAAAGAAACATTTCAATTACTTGCAGATTAGTTGATGAAGGGTCCAGAAGATCCGTTATTTGCTCATTATATATTTCTAGAAAGGAACATTTGCAACTGAACCTCAATTTCTCTTCCTTCCTGCTCTCTTCTTCCTACAAAAACAAACTTGAATAAATATTTCCCGCAAAAGCATAAAAATAAAGTACTTTTAACAGAATGAGGAATAACATTCTCACCATTCTAATCCTTGAAAATAAATATTCAAATATACGGGGTGTTAGTCCACAATCTTCACTGAGCTGACCTTCTACCTCATATATGTCGCCCATCATAGTATATGTTTTGCCGCTACCAGTCTGCAGGTAAAGATTCAGAATGCGGAATATCCATTTAACCCCAAAGGGTATTACTTTGGGGGTATGAAAAAGCCTTTTTAATTTTATTTTAATATATATTTAAAAAAAAAAAAAGAGCATTACTTACCTGACCATAAGCGAACATACAACTATTATACCCAGACAAGCAATTCTCCACCATGGGTAATCCCACTACTCTGAAAAGCTTTTCCTACACCAAGTTCAAGCGAATATCCAACATAACTCTACATGCAAATTATACAGGATTCTCCTTTTAAATGGCAAAACGAGATTACTAGTTCTTATGTTAAAATGGAACCTGCGATATGGACTCGCAAGCTACATGGTCAAAGGTAAATCTGGTCTCGGCATGTCCAAGCCACAGTAAAGTCTGTGCACTCTCTTGCTTCACACACCGGCCGTACCCTTGTGAAACCATCTCCGTCGTACTGAGTGGCCGAACCCTTATCAACACCTGAAAGTCGACATTAGTAAAGAAATGGGAATAGTAACTCCCAAATAAAACGACAATTAGATGCATGCACAAATACCTGCACATTGCGATCTCTCCAAAAGGAAGGGTCCTCAATGAGCTCGAAATGTGGAGCTTCAACCGAGAGACTAGAATCATCAGTCACCGAAACCCCTCTATGAACCCTTGAAGATGAAGTGGAGCTAAAACCACCTCTTCCTCCGAGAACTTGAGTACCTCTACCGGTAACACAATGTCCAGCTCCGGCGCCACCGAGCGAAAACCGAGGAGCAGTCCTTGCAGGAGTACTCTGAGCGGAGTTAGACTCCAAATGCAGCTTGCCATGGCGAGTCATAAGCTTGGGGGTTCTATGAAGTGCCCTGGTGGATTCCGATTTGTCCCTGGAATCGACAACATCGTGTTCATCTTGAATTCGTGAATCTTTCTGGTATTGAGATGGATCTGGGATTGAGTTGAGCGGGGTTCTGGGAGGAGGGAAATGAGTTGAGCTCGAGGAGGTCTCGAAATCGTTCTCGTTTGCGTTTCTAGAGACGAACCCAAAGCTGCTCGCCATTGAAAGGAGTTTGAAACGTGGAAGACCCAATTAAAAAAAGGAAAGGGTTGAAGTTGAATCACTTCAAAAAATGGAAAAAGATGAATTCAGAGCTCAGGGTTTAGGATTCGTAGTGCTTGAGCTTAAAATGGCCGCTCGTTTTTGAAATTGAAACCGCTTTCCATCTTCGGGGAGTAGAGTAAAACAAAAGGAAAATTTCAAAATTTATGGATTGGGTGGGATTCGAATCTCATGTTTGAAAACAGGAAGGAAAGAAAACAGTTTGGTGGGCTTTAGATTCAAACATTGTCAATTTGAGGTTAATGGGTCCAAATGGGCCATGAATTTCACTAAAATAATTTAGAACAAAAAAAAAGTGATTTTGTTGATTAAAGTCCAAATGGGCCACCCTGTCATCATCAAAATAAAACGGTCTGATTAGTGTCTCTATGTTATACCACTAAATTTTAGTACTATTTAATTCTTTGAAATTATTACTATTTAATTTTGTTTACTATTTACCCTATTCTTCCTCTTTTTCTCTCTTCTAATTTTTAATAATAAAAAATGTTTTTATTTGATTTCTTTCTTTTTGTATATTTTGCACTTGTTTATCTGCCTTTATGACGTGTTAACTCTGCTCTTGTGGTACGCTTTACTCTACTCTTGTGGCACGTTTCATGTGTTTTATGGCATGGTGTTCGCCTACCTCTACGGTAGATCTCTGGTCGTTTAAAGATTCTCATGTCGCTCATATCTGATTTGTGATTGTCGGCGGTCTTTTAGTGATTAGATCTCTTTTGTGGTTGTTTATCGATGTATTTAGATTTGTTTTGCGAAATATTCTGTAAGTTTACTTTGGTTCGATCGTCACTCCTTCATCATCTCTAAAGTGTCTAGTTGGATAGAGACAAAATGGTAGTGTTGCCGATTACTGTGTTATTATAGATGATGAACGTCAAATTCAAAAGAAGGCTTGACTATCATTGTGCCTTTGAGTTTTCTTTTTTATTTTATTTTATTTTATGTTTGCGTTTTTTGGTGAACACAGTCCCCTAAATTCTTTCTTTGATTTGTTGCATCGTTAATATTTGTACCTTCTTTTGTTTCAATAAAATTTAAAATTGTTTCAAGATACAAAAAAATCACTGTAATATTATTATTAGATCTAAACTAATAATTTTATTAATCGTTACTATTAAAATAAATTATGTTTGGGTTTTGAATGAAACTTATTATTATTATTATTATTATTATTATTATTATTATTATTATTATTATTATTATTATTATTATTATTATTATTATTATTATTATTATTATTATTATTATTTTGTCCCAACTTAATAGTTTTTTTTAATTTAGTGCTTTAATTTTGTTTTGATTCATATTAGTTCATGATCTTAACAACTCTTTTCATATTAGTCCTTTTGATGATGTGGTACTTTGAGATTGTGTTTGTTAGAGTTGTGATCCAAATTCTTTTAAGATTTGGTTTAAAGTTAGATTCCTACTCTTAATAAATCTTGTTTATTTTGCATTAATTAAAGGTAGGAAACTCAGTTTGAGTAGAATTTGTTTCAATGCAAGTTTTCATTTGTAAATAAGAAATCTATCCCTATAAATAGATACTAAGACTTAGGGGTTTAGACACAACATTAGAAATCAATTGTAATCTCTTTTTTCTAAATAGTGAAAGCTTCTCTTTCTCTGTCTGTGATTTTTTCCTTTTGGGTTTTTTTACGTAAAATCGTGGTGTTATTTTTCTTTTTTACGTTTGCGTTTATTTACTTATCTCGCCATTATCGTCCCGATAGTATAACAAACTGGTATAAGAGCTATTCAGGTTACTTAGGGTAATAGCGGCAATGAAGTATGAAATTCTGCTATTGGATCGTAATGCCAGGTTTTCGCTATGGCATATGAAGGTTTGAGATGTTATGGTTTAGATGGATTTAGATGATGTATGAGATGAGTTTAACAAGATGCCAAAAGAATGTCGAATACAGAGAAACGCTGCAATGATCGAAAAGTTGCTTCCTAGATCTGTTTGCACTTATCAAACAATATTCTGCAAGATGTTCACAAAGAGAAGACAATAGTTGATTTATGGGAAAAAAATCGAACAAATTTGCATGAATAAAACGTTAACCAGCAAGTTGCTCTTGAAACAACGTCTATACTCCCACAAATTGGCAAAAGGTTCGTGTCTTGATGACCACCTAACCGGTTTCAAGGAGATCGTCTCAAATCTGGAATCAATAGAGGTAAAGTACAGTGAAGAAGACCTAGGTTTGATTTTACTTTGCGCACTGCCCGATTCATATTCGTCTATTAGAAGCACCCCCTTCACAGCCGTGATACACTTACTCTTGAAGAGGTATATGATAACTTGAATTCGTATGACAAGAAAAAACATCTTATTGGCTCTAAGTTCCAAGCAAAGGGTCTCATGGTGCATGGATCGACTAGTTCAAACTGCGAAATCAAAGGTGGTCGCAATTCTGGCAGTCAAAATAAAGGCAAATCTAAGTTGTCAAATTGAGGTAAAACATGTTATTTTTGCAAAAAAAATGTCACATTAAATCTGAGTGTTACATATTACAAAGTAAGATAAAGATGGAATATGAAAATCAAAATTCTAGTGAAGATGAAGTTGATATTGCAAAGGAGTACGATGACGGAGAACTATTGGTTGCTTTTGACGACAACACAAGAGCAAGCGAGGATTGGATCCTCAACTCCGTATGTTCCTTCCGTATGTGTCCCAACAAAGAATGGTTTACAACCTATGAAGAAGTTCCTACAAGAGTTGTAGTAATGGGAAATAACGTTGCAAGTAGAATCGCTAGAGTTGACATCATCAAAATCAAGATGGTAGATGGTATTGCTAGAACCCTTAGTAATGCATGACACATGATAGATCTAAAAAAGAATTGTATTTCCTTAAGTACCCTTGACTCCAAGGGGTACAAGTACTCTGCTAAAGGTGGAGTTCTAAAGGTGAGCAAGGACTCTCATGTCATGATAAAAAGGTCAAAAGAATACTAGCAAACTGTATATTTTTGCAGGGTTTCACAGTCACATGTGACATTGTTGTTACCCTATATGTATAGGAGAATATAGATGTAATTCGAAAGTCATCAACTTATATTGAGACAATTTTTCGTGAAGGTGTAAGCAAGTGGATGGTTGCTTTGCAAGTGCAGATGGAATTACAACATCAGAACAATACCTGGAATCCAATGAGGCTTCATAATTGTAAAAGGGTTTGTTCGTGATAAATGATCATTTTAGAAGAAAGAAAAGACTCATAGAGTCCAAGGACGCATAGACAAGGCAAGACTAATGGCAAAAGGCTACAATCAGATTCTAGGCATAGACTTCAACAAATTTATTATGGTCACCAGCAGAAATGATGATTATTCCACATCGATTACAATCTAGTTTAAGTAGAGCTTGAACTTAGGCGAGTCTCATTATTGAGGACTACCCCTTGAAGGGGTTTCGTGGAAGAGACGGAGATATTGTTCGACAAGAATTTGTCTCAAGGTGGAGATTTGTTAGAGTTGTGATCCAAATTCTTTTAGGATTTAGTTTAAATTTAAAATCCTACTTTTAGTAGATCTGGTTTACTTTATATTAATTAAAGGTAAGAAACTCAATTTGAGTAAAATTTATTTCTATGCAAGTTTTCTTTGTAAACAAGAAATCTATCCACATAAATAGATACTAGAGATTAGGGGTTTAGACACAACATTAACAATCAATTGTAATATCTTTTTCTACACATTGAAAGTTTCTTCCCCTTTGTTCGTAGTTTTTCCCTTTTGGGTTTTCCACGTAAAACCTTGGTGTTATTTTTCTTTTTTGCGTTTGTGTTTATTTACTTATCTTGTCATTATCGTCTCGATAGTATACAAATTGTTATCAAATTGTTATAATTTGACTCAAATTCTTATTGGAAATTAAGTTGGATATTATTGTAATTCTACTAGTTCAAGATTACTTGGTAATTAGGGTTTAATGAGTAAATATCTATATTAGGTAAGAGATCATATTGAATAAAGTTTCTTGGTGACCAAGTATTTGAATCTACAAATATGGACTAGGTTTAACCTTTAGAATTATAAAAGAATAATTATTATGAGAGAAGAATTAAATGAAAGATACTTACTTTTAGAGAGATATTGTAACACCATCAACCTAGATGTCACATTTGGGCCTCAAGCCCAGCCCGTTACCATAAAATTTTCAACCTGGTTTAGACCAAACCACATCCATTTCATAAAATCCATTAAGTTTTGTTGGGATTTTAGGGGCTCGATTCGATCAACCGTTCTTGCTCGCCAAGTGTGGAGAAGTTGGATAATTGGGTGTTTTAGTGGGAGGTGAAAATTTGGCAATTTGACACAAGGATTTATAGTGGTTCAACCTTCTAACCAAGATCTACATCCACTACCTTAGCTCCCCACTAAGGATTTCCAACAAATTCACTAAGAATTTCGTCCCCTTTTCTCGGATTAGGAGGAAACCGTTACAACCCTCAAAGCTTTCTACCCAAAGCTTGAAGGAACACTCTCTTTACAAAGAAAGACTTAGCAAACTAGAAATCCCTCTAAAAGGTGTTTGTTTGCAATTCTAAGCTCTCACCCAAAACCTAAACACTTGAGCAAATTTAACAATGTAAGCTCACAAGTGTTGTCTAAGCAAGAAATGAACAATTAAAGCTCTAGACAAATTTTGACATCATAATGTTGTAACAATTGAAGCATTAACTTGTTCTTGATGCTTGGAGGTCCCTTTTATACTCCCAATTGAGTTTGTGGTCGTTACTAGCCGTTGGGGATGATTTGGAGCCGTTGAGGACTTTATTTCCCTTCATAAATGTTGTTCTGCAGCTATTCGTATCGATACGCGTAGAACCGTATCGGTACGGCCTTCATGAGGAACTAGTCGTTGGGCTCTTGCCAGCCTAGCCGTATCGATACGCTTGAGGGCGTATCGGTACGGGTTCACATTTAAATGGCCGTTGGGAAATAGCCGTTGGGGTTGGTTGAAAGGGGATCGGTACGCTTACCTGGCGTATCGAAACGATCCCGATCCGTATCGAAACGACAAAGGCCTGTATCGATACGGGTTTTGACAGTGGCCAAACTGGGCAAAAAGGTATCAGTACGGGTACATCCGTATCGATACGGGTACTTTGAAAACACAAGTTTGGATATTAAAAGCATGAAAAATCTTTGCCAAAAACCTCTTAAAATACCTCAAACATAAATTCAAGTTGTTTGGACTTAAAAACAAGTTTTAAATTCTTTTCAAATTAGTCCAAAACATTTTTCAATTATTATATCAAAACATTAGTTCTACAAGTTCAAATATTTCAGTGTAGATAAATGATTTAAAACGTTACATAAGAGCTTCATTTTAAAATACATAATTAAAAAGCATCCGACTCACAATTTAAAATCCAAAAAAGAGTTAAAGTACAACATAGGGCCTTACTAATACATAGCCCAATATAATCTAAGTACTATACTCGGACACACGTCGATGCTGAAGTCTTACTTCGATGATGCTCTAGCAATGCACGTCCACCTACTAACCTGTTAATAGAAACAACAATTTCGAACGCTGAGCTAACGAAGCTTAGTGGATACACTTCCACTCAGCCATGCTTCATACCAAACAAACCTGGAGTGAAGTATGGTGTCACACAACCTCGGGAACATACACTCGGAGTGAGGCCCAGTGTCACACAACCTCGGGACAGATACACTCGGAGTGAGGCCCAGTGTAACACAACCTCGGGAATGTACACTAGTACTTGGAATCTCTCATCGAGTATCATCGGATGAGGCCATATGTCACACAACCTCGAGAACGTGCATCCGGCATCTCATCGCATGGTGTTGCAACACGCTCTCTAGGTATCCGGATCCCAACAACCAAGGTGACTTTACCACAAATGTGCCCTTACTTGGCACACAACAATACTCGATCCACAAAGGATCCTTATTATTTCTATTACAATCAAACCACCGAAGGTTTACCACGTCATTACACATTATGCTCGTATATAAGATTTAAATCTCGGTTTCTCAGTTTTACTATTTATTAAATCACATTAGAAGCCCTTTGAGCCATATTCCTCGAATTATAAACCATTTAAACTCAAAACATAATTTTTGGGCAGATTATCTAGTGGGTACCGATACTGACCCTCACGTACCAATACGATACCCTTTGGGCTCTAATACACACATGAGTACCGATATGAATTGAGCTCATTAGAATTTTACAAAGCTTATGTGTACCGGTACGGGTCGACTCGTATTGATATTGGCTCAAAGATCGTACTAGTACGGGTTGACACGGTACCGGTACACTACTAATAGTTCATCCTTGACGAACAATGTTCTTGAACCCATAACACTAAGGTATCGGTACTACCTCCCCGCGTATCGATACTGAATCCCAGAAATGGCTTCATAGGCTCAGGAAATCGCTTCTCAAGCCAACAATTCACAACCATTAACCTCTAAACTCGATCCTACATGTTATGGGAGTGTTTAGGGTAGTTTGCTACTTTTTTTACAAGTTATTAACATGAATTTCAAATTATGCCATTAACAAAGGTCTCTAACCTCTAAGAAGCCAAATCAACCACAAACAACAAATTTAAGCACACAAAGCATCATCCTTAGGATGTGCATGAAACCAGGGAGTTAGTAGTGTACTAACCTTGATTCAAAAGCTAAGAACGAAGCTCCTAAGCCAAACTTTTCAAGCCCTCTTCTTCACATGCTCTTTGGAAGATGCCCCAACCTCTTTCACTACACAATGAGTTGTAAATCGAGCTAAAACTTGTAGAAGACAAGGAATCCAACTAAACTTACTCTTAGAGCTGGAAAATGAGATTGATTCTCTCCTTAACCATTTTCTTCAAAACCCCCTACTAAACCCATTTCCTCGTCCACCACTAAATTTGATGAAACTTACCTCCAAATATAGATCCTTAAATGCTGAACGACTTGTCTCAAACCCAAAATCTGTGATTCACACTCCAAAGACACAAAGATTCAACATTTCACTTTTGGGTGAGGGTTAGGAGATGAGGATGGGTGAAGGTAGAAAACAAAGGGGACAATGGTGAGCTCATTCTCTTGCTTTTCTGTAGAAAAATTAAAGAGCCACCCTCCATTTCCTCTTCAGAAAGAGGAATTTATCATAATACCCTCTCATCATCCTCCCAACTTAACTACAAGCCCAAAACTCAAGCCAACGACAATACACAAGCCCATTAAGGCTCTTAAAGCCCCAAAGGCGAGGCCCACTCTTCGGTTTAAATCGACCCTCGAATTTTAAAATCTAGATCGTTACAAATGTAACTACTTTTAAGAACTCTACAATTATAGTAGTCATGTTGTAGAGATAGCATTAGAAAGAGTGTTTTGGATACACCAGGTTTTGGGATAAGTATACATGGTTATTTGATTACATGAGATATCATTTATTTGTATTATTCGTGTTCTTTACGTCGATAGTAGATTATCTATTTCTCTCATTCGTGGAGGTAGGTAAGGCCGAATCATGTTAAGTCTCAACTCTTTTGAGTGCCTATTTTATGTTGTTCTCGCTTTGTTTATTTTACCACATATCAAATCTCTAACAAGTGGTATCAGAGTTATGGTTCGAGCTGCACAATTTTGAAAGAATGTTTGATGCAAATTTTGTTAGCGATATTGGACACTTGCAATTGAAGTTTTGTTGTAATGAGTTTTCAATTGCATGAGAGTAATTCTCAATCGATCCAACAATGCTTCAGTGAATATTACGTAAGAATTGAAGTTGTTGAAGACTTGACGACGTTGCTTCAATGAATATTTTGCTTACGTAAAAGTTGAAGACTTGAAGACCAATGCTCGAATGGAATTTGTGTCAAGAGGGAGATTTGTTATAACTTGACTCAAATTCTAATTGGTAATTAAGTTGGATATTATTGTAATTCTAGTGGTTACAGATTACTTGGTAATTAGAGTTCACTTTAATGAGTTAATGGCTATATTAGATAAAATGTCTTATTGAATAAGATTTCTTGGTAACCAAGTATTTTAGTCTATAAATATAGACTATGTTTAACCTATTTTATGTTGTTCTCTCTTTATTTATTTTACCGCATATCAAATTTTAATAATGCATCATCAAAATGACTAAAAGTGGGCCAAAAGTCCAAGTTCAATTATTAATGTGGATTAAAAAACTATAAGGACCATGTTGAAAAACATGTTTATGAAAATAAACATACATTTTAGGGTTAGAGATTTAGATTTTAAATTACACAAATATGTTTATTTTAGCTTTAAAATTTAAAATTTAAATTTGTTGTCCTAAAAACTTAACTCCTAAATCTTAAATTATAATCCCTAAACCTTATGTAATTTGTTTTTTTTATAAAAGATTATTTTTATAAAAGATATAAAAATAACATAGATTTTTTGTTAGATAAATTAGCAGAGATCGTACGGGTAGTAAAATGATGAAATTTCATTGGAGAAGAAGATCACCCCAATCTCATCCTCATCTACGGTCAGAGCGTAAAAAGGGTAAAGGATCGTTGGTCCACGAATGGGGTGTTAATGAATATATTTTGAACGAACAAATTTTGTTTGTGTTCGTTTATTTATTTTTGAAGGTGTTTATGTTCGTTTTCCGTTAGTTTAAATTTTTAATATCGTGTTTGCTTGTTTATTTTTAAAGTTGTTTGTGTTCGTTTGTTTAACGTTCAAGAACATGTTCGTTTATATGTTCGCAAACATGTTTGTTTAACTCCTAAATTTTAACTCTACTTTCTATTTTTTTTTATTTAAACTCCTAAATTTTAAATTAAACCCTTCATAATTTTAAAAATCTTAATTTAGGCATCTAAATTTTTTGGAAATTTTAAATTGACTCCTTCAACCTATGTTGCCAAGATCCAACCATGCTTCTAAATTATACTCTTTTTTCAATTTGGTACTTAAGTTTTTATTAGAAGTATTCCTAAAGTATTCTTCTGTTGTCTAAATAACACAACGTTTATATATGTTAAAAATGGTGAACGAATAAAAATATGACACGTGATGCTTTTATCACGAATAAAAATAAAAGAGATAGGGCTGTTAGGTCTCAAACCTGTGCACTTATTACCCTTTACCCTTTAACACACCCCTTTATTTTGGTATCGAAATTAAAGACTTGGTATAAAAGTTGAGCAACCCAGATTTAAAAATATAGTCTTTTGAATCAGAAAATATTAGAACTTAGACCTTAATATCAAATCGAATGAGTGCAAAAGTGCATTGGAAAATTAATTTCCATACTAAGAGGGGTTTCAAAATCAAGGCTTAAAAATTGCCTCATTTGAGTATATTTTTTAATTTTAAAATTATTTTGGCTCTATTTGGTAAAATAATTTTTTAGCCAAAATTAGATGGTTGAACATCTTTTTTGAGGTTTGATTAGTCGAATCTACTAATTTAAATGCTTGGTAAATAGATGATTGTAATAGCGGATTAAGGTAAAATCTCTCAATTTCAATAAGACTTTTTCTGTCAATTACAAAAATTTCTTTAAATAGCATAAGATTGAACAACTAATAACATTAATAGATAATTCCATATATAATAAATCAATAAATACATCTAAATTTTATAATTATTAAAATTATATTAAAACGATAATTTCACAAGTAAGAAATTAATATATACTTCCCGCGTATATTTTTAGTAATGATATTAAGAAAATAATTTCCACAATTTAATTAATATTAATAGATACAAAATATTA
Organism: Hibiscus tridactylites; assembly: GCA_958450335.1. Taxonomy (NCBI): domain Eukaryota; kingdom Viridiplantae; phylum Streptophyta; class Magnoliopsida; order Malvales; family Malvaceae; genus Hibiscus; species Hibiscus tridactylites. Next base: position 68,898,940 of record OY288273.1, read on the forward strand.
ATAATTAATAAATTATTCAAACAAGTACTAATATAATCATGTCCTTATATGTCATTTTACTTGTTCAAATAAAAAAAAATTATCACTAAATTTTACTAATCACTTTTTGTAGAACTAAGTGTTTTGATATAATAATTGAAAAATGTTTTGGACAAGTTGAAAAGAATTTAAAATATGTCTTTAAGTCTAAGAAACTTGAAAATAAGATTGAGGCTTTTTAAAAGGTTTTTGGCAAATGTTTTAATGCTTTCAAGTAGTCAGAATTGACTTTTCAGCAAGCCTGTACCGATACGATATACCCCGTATCGATACCCTTTTGCCCAAGTTTTGAATCTGCCAAAACCCATATCGGGACAGGCTCTTCCGTATCGATACAAATAGGGGTCGTTTCGATACACATATTAGGCGTATCGATCCCTGTTTTAACAACCCCAACAACTATTTCCTAACGGTCTTTTAAATGACATATCGAACCGATATGCCCTCAAGCGTATCGATACGCATAGGCTGACAAAGAGCCTAATAGCTAGTTTTGAAGAAGGGCGTACCGATACGCCTCCACGTGTACCGATACGGTAGGCTAAAGAACTGCAATTAATGTGGAAAATGAAGAAACCAACGGCTCCAAAACATCCTCAATGGCTAGTAACGACCACAAACTCAATTGAGACTATAAATTGAAGGCTGGAACACTTGAGGAATGTAAGAGACAACATACAAGCAACATGATCAAGAGAAATAGAGTCTAAATCTTTATTTTACCTTTCTCTTGTGAGCTTAAATTGTGTAAACACCAACCTTGTGAGGTATTTAGTTTACCCAAACAAATCCCTTGTAAAAGGAGAGGTTCTAGTTTAGCCTTGAGAGAATAACTAGAGTTGGTTCTATCTTAGCCAAGTCCAAAAGATAGGGTTGTAACAGTTTCCTCCTAAACCAGGAAAATGGGACGAATTCATTGTTGAGTGAATTGGGAAATCCTTAGTGGTGTGCTAAGGTAGTGGATGTAAGTGCTTAGTTAATATCCCGAACCACTCTAAAATCATTGTGTCACTTGTCTACCTTTATTTCGATTTTAGTCAATTCAACCACCAAACATTTACAATCATCCTTGACGGTTTCGGTGATCGATTTGAGCGTGCTACAAACCCAACAATTGGTATCATAGCCTTCTCTCCATCGAATGACTAACATCCGGGAGTAAATATCATTTGCTCGAAGTCCACCGTTCAAGAAAATTGTAAGATTTGAAAAATGTCGCTCTATCTCGTGTCCTCCACTCTTCGAAGGAAAAGCTTACTTCCAATGGGAAAATATCATGAAATTCTTCATCAAGTCTCAAGACTATGAGGTTTGGGACATCATTGAAGATGGGTATTTGGAAGCTCTAAAGAAGAAGAAAAAGCAAAGGAGTGGCAACGACACGAAGGCAAAGCTAAACACCAAAGCGATGCACATTCTCTATTGTGGTCTTAACAAAGAAGTTTCCAAGAAGATCTCCACATGCAAAAGTGCCAAAGAATTATGGGAGAAACTTGAGAAGCTTTATGGCAACACGAATGAAAAAGAAAGATGATGATCAATCATGTGCAAATCTTCTCTCCAATCTAAAGGTGGATGGTGTTTTGGCTCTCGATGAGCCTAAGGTATCTTCTAACTCAAGTGAGCTTAATTCTTAGTCTTTCGATGAGTTGCAAGATGCTTTCGATGAATTATTTTTGGAATTTGAGACCATGAATTCTAAATTTAATAAAATGATTTCAAAACTTGAATTTGAAAATAATTTTCTTTTGAAAATAAAATTGGATTGTGAAAACTAAAATAAAATTTTGAAAAATGATTTAGAGTTTTCAAAAACAAGTAAAGATGTTTTAGAAAAAGAAAATATTGATTTGAAAGTTAAGCTTGAAAGCTTAACAAAAGAAAAAAAATCATTTTTAATAGTTCATCTTGTCACATAATGGCAAAATGCTCACATTGCCATTATCATTGTCATTCCTTACATACTTGTCCTATTAAGAAGAGAAAATCTTATAGGATTAGACAAGTATGAGTTCCTAAGGAAACTAAAGACATTGTGACTAACGTAAATGGATCTAAAGCAATTTGGATACCAAAAATCAAGTGAATGTCTTTTGTAGGTGTGTTGGAGCAATGAAAAGCAAAGCAAAATCAAAGATTGCTCAAATCACACATGAAAAGAAGATTGGGTAACCTCTAAGCTTAATGCTTTTATTTTATACATTTGGTTATCTAATTTTTGTTTAAAGTCTTGGATTATTTGTTAAGCCTAATATGATGCTATGAGTAAGGGGGAGTCACTTTAAAAACCACTGTAATTTCTTATGCCTATAAATAGAGAGTTTGGAGAAGCCACTGTAATTTCTATAAATTAGAGTTCCATATGATATGTACTTGTATTGAGGATACTGTAATTTCTACACTTCATTTTAAGAATAAATACAAGTCTCTCTATTTTCTCTCATCTATTTTATTCTTGTTCCTCTTTACTTTGATCATAACATATTATCAACACGAAGTCACTCAGAAGACTTTTTTTAGAAATCAATTTCTCCAAAGATGATAATCCAACTCTCGACATTATGAATCTTGTCTTGATTGGTTAAAATCTACGCATAAGCATCTTTAAATATGCACTACTTTGTCCACACATAATTTTTTCTATATGCACTACTTTGTAAACTAATCAAGTTTACTGTGTAACAAATCCATGCAGAGTTTTTTTCATGATGTTTATTTCACGAGTTTATTGAATTTGTTTCATTCCCTAAAATGAAAAGAAAACATGATATGTAACGACCCGAATGTTCAAGTCAATGAGTGGACATTGACCTAAGTTATAGACCTTCGTGTTGGCTTGAATAATTGAACCATGTATAGGCTTAATTGGATGAGTTTTGGGTTGTGGGGTTATAAAGGGGCAAACACCCTTTTGATGAGATCACCCTTCTCACATTTTCTTCTTTTCCTTCTTCCCTATCTTTTTCTCCATGAAAGCCATGACCACAAGGTTAAAGATCAAATCTTTACCTTTTAAAGTTCTATTGTGTGATTCATGGCTAAAGAAGAAGTTGATCACCATTCAAAGAGCTTCAAGAAAAGCTTAAGCTTTTAGAGTTTTCCCTTTGAGTTAAAGGTTGTAATTTCGTGGTTAAGCCCTCATATGTGATTAGTCTAAGCTTTAGTTTGATTTCCATGTTTTATGGGCAAGTGAGAGTGGTTAAAGAACATTTTCCAAGCTTGGAACAAGGATGAAGCTTGACGAAAGTTGTGGGGAAGCTTGATTTTGAGAATCCCTGCTAAAGGTTAGTACATTACTAACTTCTTTGTTTCATGCACTGCTAAAGATGATGCTTTGTTTGCTAGATTTGATGTTATTAATTGTTGTTTGATGTTACGAGCTGGTGACCCTCTTTAATGGTAAAACTCAGATTTATTGTTAATAACTTGTAAAAATGGTAACAAATCACCCTAGTAACTTCCATAAGATGTAGGATCGAGTTAAGGGGTTTTTGGTTGCATTTTGGGGGCTTGGGAAGTGATTTTCTGAGCCTAGGAAGCCATTTCTAGGCTTCAGCATCGGTACACGGGGGACTCGTACCAGTGCCCTAGTGTTTTGGGTTGTAGAACACTGTTCTATTGAAGTTGAGCTATTAAAGGGGTATCGTTACGATGTTCGACCTGTATCGGTACACCATGCAAAGAAGTATTTGTACAGGTCGACTTGTACCAGTATTCGAGAGCAAATAAAATTACAGTGAACTATTTTGGTATCAGTACGCTACGAGTACTAGCATCTAAGGGTACCGTACCGGTACGTGAATGCCAGTACCCACTAGGCATTCTGCTCGAAAATTTGATTTTGAGTTCGAAAGACTGATAATTTGAGGACGATAGTCCAATAGACTTCTAATGTGATAAAAATGAATTGTAAAATTGAGAAACCGAGATATCACTCTCGTATATGAGCATAATGTGTAATAACTTGGTAAAACCTTGGGTGACTTGTTGTAATCGCAACCATAGAAGATTCTTGGCGGATTGAGTGATGTTGTGTACTGTATGGTAGTCGTGTCTATGTTGTGTGCTGTATTGGACACCTTGTTTGGTTAAGTCACCTTAATTGATGGGGTTCAGATACCTAGTTAGAGTGTTGCACCACCAAGATATAAGACACCGAATGTATGCTTCGGGAGCTGTGTGACACCGGGACTCATTTGAAGATTCTCGAGGAGAGATGTCGAGTATGAGTGTACGTTCCCGAGGTTGTATGACACCATGTGTTACCCAGAGAGAGTGTATGTTCTTGAGACTGTGTGACACTAAGCCTCACTTCAAGTTTGTGGTATGATGTTTATGATTGTTGTGTGAGATTTGATACATCCAGTGATTGTTTTTATATGTGTTTAGGCGACTAAAGGTAGTGCCGTATGTTGATGTATATGCCATGTCATCATTTCTAGCTACATGCTCATGTTTATAATTCGCATGAAGCATGGTTGAGTGGAAGTGTATCCACTAAGCTTGTTAGCTCAGCGTTCGAAACAACAATTCACAAGTTAGTAGGTTTGACATGTTGCTTGGTGGAGCACTATCCGAGAAAGATTCCAGCGCCTCGTCTTACTAGAGTACAGTATTTAGATCTTTGGGTTATGTATTTGTAGAACCCTATCATATATTTTGTAATTCGTATTTAGATTTAAAATGATTGAGTCGAATGTTTTTACAATGTAATTTAAAAGGAGCTCCCTTATAAATGCTTTCAAATATTTATCTATATTTTATTGGATTAAAAATCAAATAGATTTGGAAATTGATTGTGGATTGGGCTAAACTAGGTTAAAATTTTATGGTTACGAGTTGGACTTGAGGCCCAAATGTGATTTCCGGGTTGAGGGTGTTACATTTAATAGTATCAGAGCCTAGGTTTAGCCAGCTCTAAGAAAGCCTCAGGGTGGTTAGGAGTCGTGAATAGGTGCCTAGTGAATACGAACCATTGAGTCTAAGTTATACTCTTCAGGATTGGAATCTGGATGGTGTGCCCTGTATTATTGTGTGTTGGCGGTTGCGACGTTGAGATAAGTACAATCGTGATTGCGAGGGCCGATATGAAGGCTAAACTTCTTAAGATGATAATTTTGGGACCAAGATTATCCTAGACATTAAAAAATGGACCACGAAAGGATGCAAGAGTTGGGGATGTGCCATCACTCGAGTAATACTCGTATTCGTGTGGCATGAGCTACCTTGAAGCCTTTGGCTTCATCATGAGAATTTATAGTGGTAAGACTTCACGCGTTCGGTGGAAGACCTTTATGGTATGATTAATGAGGACCCGTTTTCGATCAACTAGTGGTTGAGCATCAACTAGGAGTCCCTTCAAACGTAGTGAGGGATCCTCGATAGTACGATACCATGTTATGGTGATGTAGTATAGCTAACAAATGTGTGATTCCATTTAATGTTGCGAGGTACCTGATGACTATAAGATTCCAAGTACACTCTAAGTAAGCCGAATGCTTTGAGATATCGAGCAACGCACGCTTGCTGTGAATTGATTATAATGGTGGCTGAAAGGACATTGTTGAATATGTAAAAGGCAATACTCGAGATTAGTGGATTTAGGGGCCCACCTATTCACACGTCCATAGTGAAACCACCGAGAACAAAGTATTGTAGTTGAAGTCTTAGAGTTGGGGTGTATGTGACAAAGCCCCAAAATTTAATGTATCTGTAGACGAGATTTATGAGAGATACTCGATTGAGGCTTGAGGTTGGGCGTTTTTGACAAACTTGGTGAAGTTGTATTTTTAAAAAATTGATATGATTTTGGACATTGGTTGATTGTTCAGACACAAAGCTAGCTAAATATGTCAAGCATAATGCTTGAAGCTTTGGGGTTTCGAAAGAACCATACCTTTGATAATGAGAAAAATGAGCTACCACCTTCATAATGCGATTTCAAATTTGATATGGCGGATGGCGCCAGACACGACCATGGAAGTCGTGGGGAGAGTCGTGTCTCTCAAACGAGAGAGGTTTAGTTGATAAAAACCAAAGAATATTAAAGGTTCGGGCAAGGATGACCCATCAAAGCTGACCAAGGTTGAGAGACACTCAGATGATTTTGAGATAAATTAGGAGTAGTCCGGAGAATGACCTCGATTGCATTGTCGTGTCTTCCTACAGGGCAATGCCCATGAATGGTGGGAGATTGTTAAGTTGGGACTGCATCCTACACTTCCAACCTAGGATGTCTTCTTGAACAAGTTCAAGAAGAAGTACATCAATGAATTTCATATGGATGAGATGAGAGATCCGTTCATGCGCTTAGTTCAGAGAAACCAATCAATGGTTGAGTATGAGCAAGATTTTCTGCGGTTGAGCAGATTTGTCTCAGGGTTGGTTACCACCGAGGAATTGAGATGTAAGAGGTTTAGACATAGACTAAAGATTGACCTTCAAATACATGTAACAACGAGTCCACTTGGGACATTCTCGGAGTTAACCTATAGTGCGAAGTCACACAAACAACTTTAGAGTTCGATACCGAGTCAAATTGAAGGCTAAAAGAACCAGACATTGGGAGCTTAGAACATCATAGGTCTTTCTCAGGCTCCGTCTAAGAGGTTTTGTGCTTCGAGAGGTGCAAGAAAGTTGCTTCAAATCAACTACCGAGAGTCGGTCAGGGATCTAGGCCGAGGGTTCGTAAAAGTTCCTTAATTTCTACTCTAGAGGGGACTACTGATGTCTTAGCCGGAGCGTTGCTTCCACCTGTTTGTAAGCATTATGGACGACACCATCGTGAAGTATGCTTTCTGTTAAGAAAGGTTTGCTGCAGGTGCCAAGCACCGAAGTCATATGGCAAGAAATTGTCCAATCACGAATAATGCTACTCCAGTTCTGTTTTAGACTAGCCCCAATGTGTCACTTAACATAGTTTGTCGAGACATCCACCTATTCAAGTGCCAATACAACCATTCTTAGCTTACATCTCACCAAAAGTCATCTTCACTTATGATCTATAAAAAGAATGGAGACGTTAACGTTCGACATATTCATTCAAGTGAAAATTTGGCAAACCTATTTACTATGACGCTCTACATTGCTCTATTTGAAAAGTTAACTTATAACATTAGATTGCGTTGTTCTAGAGATCCTTTTGACATATTCATAAAAGGGAATAAATATGCGTTGTACTCTTTTTTTATTCATAGTTTTGTCCTGTTGAGGTTTCTTATAAAAACTTTTAATGAAGTGACATGTTATACGTATCAAAGATATGTTTACTCTTTTTCCTTCACCAACAACGGTGATAAGCAGTGACTGACATCGACCAAATTATAAAATTAAATTGATATTTATTTAAAGTTCATGATTAAAATAATATTTTATCTAAAATTCAGTGATTAAGTTTAAAAATTATTTTTTAACGTGTCACGACATCAAACCAATGAGTTAAAGGCTAGATATTATAAGCAATAGCGTAACTAATAGAAGTATAAGTTTTCAAAATCAATAACCAAAATTAAACTAAGGATGACAATTTAATCCGAAATTAATTCGAATCCGATCAAAATCCGATTGCGAATTCAAAAAAATGATCCAAGTCCTAATAAGAGAGGAATCAGATATGTATATTGTTAGGATCTGATCCAAATCATATCCAAGTCCATGTTCGATCTAAATCCGATCCATATCCGAGGTCAATACATATATATCCATATTAAAAGTGATAATAAAAATATAAATGTATTAAAAATACAATTTAAATAATAGTAATATTTACTATAATTTATATCTATTAACCAAACTTCATATAATGTAATATATCTACGTATATCATATGCAATTATGCATATATACATAAATATGAAAAAGAAAATGTAACATAAAATTGTAGACAAACAAACAAGAAAGTAAATACAATGAAAAAAAATAAATGTAAAATATCAATGAATTACCAAAAACTAAGGAAATTAGTTAATAAAATAGTAAATGATATGAAATTGCAAGATAAAGTTAAGATATATTAGCTTAAAATTATGCATTATAATAGGAAGCAAATTAAAACATAAATAATAAACACTAAATTTTAAATATAGTAAAAAAAGGACAAAAATAAATAAATACAGAATTAAATGGCATAAATTAAAAAGGTAAGAAATTAAATACACAAAATTATGGACTGATTTACATTAAAATAAAAGATTAGAAGGCTGAAACACAATATACCATAAAGACGCTAATACTCGCGAATCTACCCTCATATTCGATCAACACTAGGGATGACAATTTAATTCGAATCCGATTCAAAAAAATCTGATAAAAAAATAAATTTGATTTAAAAATTCGAATTCAAAAAAGATGTCTAAGTCAGATTGTAATCAGATTTGAACTTAGACTCTATATAGTCCAATCCATTGCCATCCCTAAATCAAACAAAAGTATATGTTTTAAAAATTAATATGGGTGGGTATCTAAGAACGCATAGAAAATTGAATTCTGTCTGTCTTTTGACACGTTTTTCTCTGTCTGTCTTTTGACACGTTTTTCTTCTTGTGTTGCTATGGCGGCGGTCGAGGCTCATCTGGCAAATCTGGCGATTGACGATAAGGAGGACGATGTTTTGCAGGTGGATGCTGAGAATACGGTTGCTGCTGTGTCATTTCTCCACTGTTTTGTGGGGATGTTCCTGACGACGAGTATTATTCACTTTGATTCGATGCGGAATACTCTTGCAAATGTTTGGAAACCCCTAGGGGGTATATCGATCTCTGACCTTGGGGAGAATCGCTTTTTATTTCGGCTGTATCATGTGGTGGATGTTGATAGAATTGACAATGGGAGCCCTTGGTTTTTTAATAATCACATGTTGATTCTTCATCGGCTTATGGAAGGTGACGATCCAATGTTAGTCCCCCTGCATCTTACGAAGCTTTGGGTTCATGTTCTTGATCTCCCGTTCGGATTCATGTCGGAAGGGGTAGCCAAGTCGTTGGGTAATTTTGTGGGGAGGTTTGTGGAGTATGATTCAAGTCTGTCTCAGGCCTTCCAGTCTCGTCTTATGCGCATTCGGCTCTGGTTTGATACTCGTCTTCCTCTTAAACGGCGGAAGAAGGTGGCGCTGCGTAATGGTAGTCATGTTTACGTCCGCTTTCAGTATGAACGGACTCGTACTTTCTGCTTCCTGTGTGGACGGTTGGGTCACAGCGAAAGTTTTTGTCCGGTGCGCCTGAGCCTGGACCAATCGGAAGTTGTTTTCAGTTGGGATATCACCCTCCGGGCACCACCACGGCGATCGACACCAAGTAGCATCTGGTTGCGTGATGATTCTGAATCGGCTAGCCAGATTCAGGGCGCAATTAGTGGAGTATCTATGGCAGCAAATTCTGTTAATTCCCACTATCCCAGTCAAACGGGTTTTAAGGGGGTTAATGCCTCTAATGCGGGGTTGACTGTGAATATTATAGAAGGAAAGGAATCTGCGCTGGATAAATCTATGGGTGGCAATGCTGATCATTTGCATCCTGTCTCCTTACCTTTAATGGACATCCAGATGGGCTTTGAGACTGAAGAGAGCCCAATTGAGCAGTTGGACGGGAACAAACGACCAAGGAAAGCGGATGGACTTGCTGGTGAGATTAGGTTGTCAAATGCTACTGGAAATGGGGTGGGCTGCTCCTCTGGGCTCGTGAATAGTACATCGGCCGACCTAAAGGATCAGGTCCGCCGGGCCCAATGAAGCTCCTTAGCTGGAATGTCCGTGGCTTAGGGAAGCCACGGACGGTTCGTCGTCTCCGACATATGTTGCGAGACTTGAAACCCGATGTAATCTTTTTAATCGAAACAAAAGTTAATGATAATAAAATGGTGAATATACGCCGGAGTTTGGGATACACAAATGGTATAGATGTGAGTTCAGTTGGTAGAAGTGGTGGCTTATCACTTGGTTGGAAGGCAACTTGTAATGTTAATTTAAGATCCTTTTCTGCTCGTCATATTGATTTCTTAATTAGTGGAGATTCGATTGATTGTCAATGGCATTGCACTGGGTTTTACGGTGCTCCTGAGGAAGCTAACCGATCGGAATCTTGGAATCTTTTGCGTAGTCTAAACGACTGTCCTAACATCCCCTGGATGGTAATTGGGGATTTCAATGAAATCATGTATTCTTTTGAGAAACAGGGTGGTCGTCTTCGTAGTGAAAGACATATGAGTCGCTTTCGATCTATGCTAGAGGATTGCTACCTAGATGATTTGGGATACTCGGGGGTGTGGTTTACTTGGCAAAAAGGAAGGATGTCGGCTAACAATGTCAGGGAAAGGCTGGACAGAGGGGTTGCCAATTGTCTGTGGCGAGAGATGTTTCCTGATTATAGAATGCAACATCTCACTCACACTTTCTCGGACCATTGTCCTCTACTTTTGGATACAGACAGGAGTGCCATGAACAGATCAGGTCAGTGGGTCTTCAGATTTGAGGCTCGTTGGCTTTTGGAGAGTTCGTGTGAAGAAGAGGTTAAAAAGCTGTGGAATGAGTCCAGTGGACATTTGCTCCAACGGCTGGAATTTCTGAAAGCAGGCCTGTGGAAGTGGGCCGCGAAATTAAGGACGGGTCGAAGATCTAAGGAAAACAATTTGCGGAAGAGGTTGCATGATTTGTCGCAAGAGTTTCCTAGTGATGATATTCTACATGAAATGGTTGATACCCAATTGGAGTTGAATTTCGAGATGGATAAGGAGGAATTGTATTGGGAACAGCGGGCCCGGGTTAATTGGTTGCGAAACGGGGACCGGAACACGGCGTTTTTCCATAAACACGCGTCGGAGCGCAGGCGTCAGCAACGAATTTCGAAGTTGGTTGATGACACTGGCCAGGATGTGGAGGAGAGTGAGGCCATATCCTCGTTAGCAACAAATTATTTTGTTCAGCTTTTTTCAACAGCAGGTTCCACCAATGTTGAGCGTATACTTAGTGGTATATCACCTAGTATAAGTTCCGATATGAATGTTGAGTTGGATCGGGAGTTTGAAGAGGAAGAGGTGCTGCGGGCGTTGAAGTCAATGAGCCCTTTAAAGGCAGCATGTGAAGACGGCTTAGGGGCGGTTTTCTACCAGAAGTTTTGGCACATAATTGGGGCTGAGGTCTCTCGTTTCTGCATCTCAGTGCTCAGAGGTGAGGAAAGCCTATCCTCCATAAATCATACTCTTATTGTTCTCATCCCTAAGATCAAACAGCCTACTTCTATGTCCCAATTTAGGCCAATTAGCCTTTGCAATGTGTTATATAAAATCATTGCGAAGGTCTTGGCTAATAGGCTGCAGGGAGTGTTGGATGTTTGCATAGATGAAGCCCAGAGTGCCTTCATTCAGGGTAGGTTGATAACGGACAATATAATAGGGGCCTATGAAATTCTTCATTCGCTAAAGATGAGACGAACCGGGAGAAAGGGCTATTGTGCTTTGAAAATAGACATGAGTAAGGCCTATGATCGTGTCGAATGGAGTTTTTTGTCTGCTATGATGTCTCGTATGGGTTTCTCCAGTGGCTGGATTGGCAAGCTTATGCATTGCATTTCTTCTGTGTCGTATTCGGTCATGCTTAATCAACAGTGTGGTGACCGCTTTACTCCGTCTCGTGGCCTTCGTCAAGGTGACCCCCTCAGCCCTTATTTGTTCCTAATATGTGGGGAAGGGTTGTCTTCTTTGCTTCGTTTAGCAACCGCAGATGGTAGCCTAACAGGGGTTCGAGTTGCTAGGAGTGCCCCGTGCGTCACCCATCTGCTTTTTGCAGATGATTGTCTTATCTTCGGTGAGGCAACAGCGGAAGGTGCGTCAAAGATAAAACAGATTCTAAATGAGTTCTCGGATGCTTCAGGTCAAAAGGTAAACTATGAGAAATCAGAAGTTTTTTTCTCTCCAAATGTGTTGAGTTATAATAGAGAGGATGTACAAAGAATTCTGGGGGTCTCGAGTACGGATAGCCCTGAGAAATACTTGGGCTTACCCGCTATTGTGGGTCGGAACAAGAAAGAGGCTTTTTCTGGGTTACGGGATCGTTTCAATAGCTGTACGGAACATTGGAGTAACAGGCTTCTCTCGGCTGGAGGAAAGGAGGTTTTCATTAAATCCATTTTACAGGCCCTCCCTATGTATGCCATGTCGTGCATCTTACTCCCTAAAACATTCTGTAAGGAATTAGAATCCTGTCAGGCTCATTTCTGGTGGAGGAAGAGTTAAGGGCGGAAGGGGATTCATTGGTGTGAATGGGCGTTTATGTGTCATCTGAAAGAATGTGGGGGTTTGGGTTTCCGTGATTTCTCGAAGTTTAATATAGCCCTATTGGCGAAGCAGGCCTGGAGACTATTTATTAATCCGGCATCCTTGGTGGCCCGTATTCTGAAAGCGAAATACTATCGATCCACTAATTTTTTGGAATCTAATTTGGGCTCTAACCCGTCTCTAATTTGGAGGAGTGTCTGGAGCTCTAAGGGGCTACTTTTATCTGGGCTTCTTTGGAGAGTGAGCTCAGGGTCCAGTATCTCAGTATGGGGTGATTTTTGGTTACCCGGTCTACCGCGGAAGACTATCTCTTCTCCTCAGGTGCAGAACATTCACTGGGTTTCTGATCTGATGGAAGGAGACTCTAATCAATGGGATGTGGGCATTATTATGGAATGTTTTAATGCTAGTGAGGCGGAAGCAATTCTAAGTATCCCGTTGCCGGCGTCACCTTGTCCGGACGTACAGGTTTGGGCCGATGAGAAATCAGGTACTTATTCCGTTCGTAGTGGCTACAAGATTTTAAATTCTAATATTTCCGGTGACAGTGTAAATGATAAGGTGTTTAACCAATTATGGAGAATTCAGTGTCCATCAAAAATCAAGATTAATGCGTGGAAATTTATACACGATTTTGTGCCTACAAAGGAAAACCTCTGCTACAGACGTATTGCCCAGGATCCCCGGTGCTTTAGATGTAATGGGGGTGTGGAGTCAGTGTTACATATTACCAGAGACTGTTTTTTCGCAGCTAACTTATGGCGTCTGTTAAATTTTGAATGGCCTAGTACGATCCACAACCTAACTTTCAAGGAATGGCTTGCATGGATGTTTGATCATCACCATCAGTTAAAATGGAGAACTATAGTCATAACGTTATGGGCTTTATGGACAAATAGAAATAAACTTGTGCATGAGGGCAAAGTTCAATCTGAAAAGGAAGTTTCTACCTTTATCCAGAGCTATTGTCAGGAGCTGGATTCTCTAACTTCAGTGGGTTCGAACTCGGTCATCTCCGCTCCATGTCTGTGGTCTCCACCAAAAGCCCCTTTTGCCAAAATAAATTTTGATGCGAGCTTCAAGGCAAATGTACACAAATCATGTTCGGGGGTGGTAATTAGAAATGAAGATGGACAGTTATTGGGAGCGTGTTACCGTGTTCATCTTCATGTGGCCTCTCCCTTCGCGGCGGAAGCACTGGCAGCAACGGTGGGACTCCGTTTTGCTTTGGACTTGGGGCTCTCCATGGTGATACTAGAAGGGGACGCAAGATCTGTCATTAACAAGCTCCATTCACCGGAAAGGGACAGATCGGAGATTACCTCCTATATTCAAGATGGAAAGATGTTAGCGGCAAGCTTTGAACGCTGCATGTTCCAATTTTCACACCGGTCAGCAAACAAAGCCGCCCATAATATGGCAAAGGAAGGATTACCGTCGTCGGTGGACCGGTTCTGGGTGGAGGATGCACCGGAATCGGTTCAGGCTGTCGTCGACGAAGATTCGCGCGGGCTTTTTCCGCCGTGAGGACAGTCGTAGAGTATTCCAGAAAGGGGTTTCAGCTTGATTTCTTCCCCAGTTTTTCCTAAATCCGCTTCAGCTTCATCGTTTTTCGTATTTACTCTCGAAGAGTTTAGACCGGAGGGATTTTGCCGGACTGTGCTTTCTGTAGTCTAGATGTTTCTTTTGTTTTCGTGACGCTTCATTTTCTGGGCCCAGTTTTGGGCTTTGTAACCTGCTTCTTTTATTTAATAAAGATCAGTCGGCTTTTTTTGTCAAAAAAAAAAATTAATATGGGTGGAAATTGAATGGGGATTCGCAAATTACTAGAAGAGAGAGGCTGGGAATTTTTTTTTGAGGTAAGGAAAGATAGGTGTGACTAAATGATGACAAGTTTCAAAATTTATCCACGAACTGAAAAATTACTTGATTTTTTGATAACATTTTCGGTTAGTTTTTTTGAGTTTTTTTTTTCAAGTAACGATACTTATTTTGTAAGTATCATACTTATTTTTTTTTTGATAAATTTGCAGTTTTGGACAAAGTATCGATACTTACAAAATAAGTATATGTAAGTATCGATACTTGAAAAAAAACTAAAAAAAAATTAAAAAAAAACAACCGAAAAATGTTATGAACAAGTTTAACACTTTCAGTTCGTGGATAAGTTTCAAAACTTGTCTTCTTTTAGCCGCACCCTAAACATGCTACACGTTGACTCGCCTAGAAAGATAGGGTTAGTTGATAGCAAATATTGGTAGACAAAGATTTTATCTTCCTTTCGCAAATTTACTGATTCTCTAAACTCCTTTTTGATTGGGAAATGGGAACACAAGTAAGCTGTGGTTTCTACTTATCAAGGGACACAGGGTGAGCCTGAGAGTTAAACACTATCAATACTGTTATACACAGCAGCAAAATTTTGCCTCCTTTGGTTGAATAAAGAATTCTACTTATCCAAAACACACTCACACATACTCGACTGCCATTAACATGTTTAGCATTCCTTACGGACAAAAAGAGATTAAGGAATGCCTTTCTCCATTTCATATACTAAAATCACAAGGAGGATAACAAAATTTACACTTTCTCATTGCAATTGGAGAAGTGAACAAAAGGAACCCTTCATATCTTTTTTCAACTTTTCTCTAGTTACAGCTACTATACGATCAATTAGCATCATTAGACCATCATTCAGAGCTCCGTAATCGAATTAATTGAAACTCGACACGCTACAGTATCACCATTATTTCCCATCCCCATTCTTTTTGGTTTGTCATACAATGAAAAGTCACTCAAAAAAATCGAAAGTAATTCAAAAGAATACAAACCTTCATTCCATGTCTGAAATGCCTAAGATGAAGTAAAAGAAAATCAAGTTCCCAGGATCAGATCCTCAGTTGAACAGCATCAAATGCTCTTTATAGATAACCTCTCTGCCAAAATAAAAGAGAGACATAACAGGTTAGACAAAGCTGAAAAATGCTTTGAATGTACTAGTCAGTAACCCCTTATCAGTACACATGTAACAGTCTTTGTAGTTCCATAAAGTGAAATATTTAGGAACCAGGGACCAAATCCCCTGTAGAAACAACATCGATAACGGATAGGTATTCAAATGCCAAGTTTTTATCGATAAAACATTGTTACTTCAAATTACTCTAACATGGAAGGGAACAAAATAAGAACACATGCCTACAATTAAGTTCTAGATTGCCAATAGCAAAAAGAATTAGAACACATGCCTACAATCAAGTTCCAGATTGCCAATAACAAAAAGAGTCGATACAAAGGTTGACATACTTATCAGTTCATACGTAACAATCATTGTAGTTCCATAAAGTGACATGTTTAGGAATCGAGGACCAAACCCCCTGTAGAAACCCCACCACCCATCTTCCTTCAAGAGTGTCTTTGTAGTCTTGAGTACCGATGGTCTCGCAGCACCATAATCATCCATGACCTTGAACAAAAAGAAGGCCAAAGAACAAATAACCGATGTCCAAAATCAGTCAATATATTCCAATCTGAATCATACTACCCAAGATAAACAAAGTTCATCTCTCTCTTAATTTCCCTTTGAAGGATGGAGCAATTCAATAAAGTAGATAAGTTGATGCTTGTAGCCATATCTTTACAGTGTCAATAGGAGTGGTGATATAAAGATAAAGGACAAAGGGAGAATAATCGATGTCCAAATCAGTCATTTGCATCACATGCCCAAGATGGACAAAGTTAAATCCCTCTCTTAACTTCCTTATGAAGGATGTAGCAATTCAATAAAAGTAGACAAATCAATACCAATAGCTGTGTCTTTACAGTGTCCATAGGAGTGGCGATTAAAAAAAGGCCGATGGAAAAATAACCAATGTCCAAAATCAGTCATAATATTTGAATAAAAAAGAAACCAGTTGCACCATATGCCCAAGACAGTTCGTATCTCTCTTAATTTCCCTATGAAGATGCAGGGATGCAATAGAAAGCAAACAAATGTTACCTGCAACCGTGTCTTTACAGTGTCAATGGGAGTGGTGATAACAGAGGAACAAGCACCAGCTACCATTCCTGCAGTGGCCTGCACGGCTACCATCTCCACATGAGAGGGCTTCTTCTCTGAGTCATCTCTATAACCCAGGCTCCTATAAATGGGTTGGCATAAGCAAAGTCATCATAACAGTTAATAATGATAGTTGTTTCCCAATGTTTAGTTTACCTCCAAATGATACGTTGGGCAGCACCATAGGCACCCCACCAAAGTGCAGTTGCCGGGGAGTTAGTCAAAGCTGTCAATCCGAAACCTCGATACAATCCACGAAACCCTTCGGCTTTTATCACTTTACGGGTGACATCAAAAGGGTCAGTGTAAAATGTTGCTCCAGGCAGCCCTTGCACCATAAGTCTCTGGCATATCTGATAATGCACCACTAATTAGCAAGCACAAAATTATTCGATGACCATATTTGTATTCTCATAGTCTAAAGATGAAAAAGAATGGAATGACCGACCACATCCAATGGCACAAAGTAGAGGGAAGAGATTAAGCTGGAAAACAAGCCTGCCACCCCGTTTGCAAGACCAACACGTGTTGTTTCAGGCATATTCCAGCCTTGCGTATACTTCAACATCACATCTTTTGACATTTCAAGGGACGTCAAAGCCAGAACCCTACCAGGCAATGATCCAATGGCTGAAGTTCCAAAACCTCGAAAAATACCGGTGATGCCATCATTTCTCAGTATATGCTTAAAGACCAGCATCCCAGGCGTATGCGCGAACCGAGAATCAGCTACTTGCATTCTTGTCTTGACGACAGCCGTCGGATGTATTAAACCTTGCTGCAGGGTGAAAAGGACAGCCCCGATCACATGAAATCTTGTCTTGTCCAACCTGAATGGCCCCCAACAATATACAAGTGAGTTTAAGCATTGAAACAGAGTTTATGAGGATGATAGTTGAAAGCATATTTGGAATAGGAATACCTAGCCCAGTCGATCTCTGTATCGGCAAGGGATAGTTTTGGGGGAGTGAGCGAGTCGGTTTCCAAAGCCATGGATTCAGGGCATTGACGGAGCAGGGTTGGAGGGGAAAAGAGTTCAAAAGTTCCACAAGGCAGAAATGGTTGACGGTTGAGGCGGTGACGTTCGTTGGTGTGCTAGCGGAATCACAAGAGAAAACACTCGCACTTTCCCAATTATTTATTTATTATAGGATAAATTATTCAAATAATATCACTTAATTATTCGTATCAATTAACCCATTTGTCATTAAAAACTAACAAAAAAATAATGTGGCAGTTAACTGTATAATTACACATTTGATCATGATTATTTATATATTTTATCAATTTAGTCATAATTTTAATTTAATTTAATTTAATAAAGTTAATCCTTAATCAAATAGTAACACATGTTATGACACTTGCTACAAGGGACACGTGTTATGAGACTTGCCACAGGTGACACATGTCACCGTTTCTTTTTTATAGAATTAAACTTATTAAATCAAATTAAAATTATGATCAAATTGATAGATTATGTAAATAGTAAAGATCAAATGTATGATTTTATAATTTTTTTTGTTAAACCGCTACAACATCTTCTCCTTTAAGTTTTAACGGTAAGTAACTTAATTAAAATCATTTAAATAGTTAAGTAATCTTATTAACTAAATTAAAAGTACGAGGGTCAAAATAAAATTTTCCTTTAGATTTTCATTAATGTAGTTTATCATTTATTCAATTTTTAAATAAAAAAACACATTATGTCGTAGAAACCACTAAGTTTTGTTAAAAAGTTGGGTTACGAAAATTCTTTTACATAAATTGGGCTAATTTATGATTCCATTTTTTTATGAAAAGTTAGAATAAACTTTTGTTTCGAAAGACTAGTCTATATTTATATTGTATGTTTATATTTATGAAATGCAAAATTTTTTTAATGCTTACCGTAATAAATACAGCTTTGATGCATATTGTATCAGTACAGCTAGGGGGCGTATCGGTACACGTATCAAAGAGGAAAGAGCCGTTGTGTGTAATCTCCTCGTCTCAGTCTGGACGGCTGGCCGGTCCGAGTAGGTCACACGGGGAAAACCGAAGTAAAACCCGCTAAGGCTCCCATTCGGTTAGCAACCCTAGAAAATTTCTTTTATTTATTATCTTATATAAAGGCTTTAATACATCTTATGTGAAACAACGACATCGGAAGCAACAAAGCGATGCGAAACAATCAAACAAGCAATTTAAAGCAGCCCATTTTAGTTCATACAACATGATGTATTGATACACCAGAAGAGGGTATCGATACGCCTTGACTAGGTCAACAGCCCATAGTCAACATAGGGAAACCGTATCGGTACACTGGTTGACCGTACCGATAGACCCTCACTGGTCAACTTCTCACGGTCAACGATAAAAGACTGTACCGATACACCCTAAACTCATACCGATACGCTAAAATCTCGTCAATATCTCAGATTTCCAGAGAGATTTTGGCGTATCAATGCATCCCCGTGTACCAGTACGCTAAGCCAAATCTGAGTCCCAAAGTGTAGGACCGTATCGATACGACCCTTGGGAGTACCGATACGCCCTGCACTGCAAGACTCAAATTAGCAGCAAAAAGCACTAAGACTCAACTCTAGATGCAATTTACGACCACCTAGCCACAACCAAACATTCATACAACATTTAACAACCAAGAATTAGCATACGAAACAATTTAATCGAACAACGGAACATCAAAAACATCCATGTAGCGTACCATAGAAGAAGCTAAAGATCCAACCATAAACATGCCATATAAGCATAGAGATAAGGGTCACATGGCCAACATACATGGCATAACAAGCCACAAACCAAAACATCAACATACTAAAAGAGTCTAAACAAGCTCCTTAACACAAAACAACATACTCAAATTCCATTGCTTAGCTATTACATCAATTAACTTAAAAGTCCATACTTGAAGGTAGAAATAGAACACTTGGAGGCCCTTCTCCTCGCACAAGCAACCCACGAACTAAGGATCTGCATTGTCGAACAAAAGAGAGCGTAAGCGCAAAGCTTAGTGAGGGTAAGCTCATAAAACAAACCTCGACAATGAAGGGTCCAAGCACGAGCAACAAAACCAAGGATGAATGCATGTTTCCTTACCTTCGAAACCACATGAGTCAAATATATGAAATGCATGAACATAACCTCATATATCATGCCATGCTCAACATGTCTATAATACAACCATATGAAACACATTTAACAAACCGTATTGGCACCTAGCTATGACCCGAATACGCGGATAACAACCATTGGAACTCACATCCAACAACTCAATCATTACATAACCTTACGGTAGGACACTCATCACCGTTCTACGCGGAGGGGATTCCACTCATCCCCACGCCCCGTCGATGGGATTCCACTCTTCATCGACTAAAATATAATGAAGATTTTCGGGCGTACCCGTACTCTATCTTGGTGACTACCATCACCAAGACCACGCGCACATTTTGACACTTGTGTGCACACTAACATCCTAATGATCGATCATTTATACCCAAGCATACTAGTGCAAATACTATCTCATCATAAGTTCATCATAATACAATATCCTTACCAATTATCGTGCCTAGCAAGTATCCATCGTGACTTACAATCATGCAACCCACATTTCATCAAACACATGCATATCACAATGCACAAATAAAACATCATGCCTCATCACTACACATAGCCACAATATGCATAGCAACTTCAATCACAATTAGTACATGAGGCGTAAACACAACATTAACAAGTTCAACCATAGTCTTTTAAACTAAAGCTTGGGATTAGACTACCAATCTAATCCCAACTCTAGGTGGGTTTACCAAGCCCGACCTAGGTCTACATGCTCGAACCAAGGTATTTTGAAAACCAATATAAAACCGAAGAACCACTCACCAGCTATCCAAGCTCAACACTAGCCGATCAATCCACCAAGCTATCCGGATTCGTTCCCGAGGTCTCACCAACACAAAACCTTGATGCTATCAATCAAACACAAGCAAAATACCAACAATCAACCATCAACTCTCTGTCAAAAACACTAAACACAAAACAAGCTTGTACACGACCCAAGAACACTCTCAAATTAACATTTTCGGGCAGCCCAATAACCTTACAGAAAACTCACATTTCCAACATCAAACTTGCCATCTAATACACCTAAATTAACCCTCAAGCATCACTTAATCACCAGCCATCAATTTCCCACACTAAACAGCCCCAAAACTTGACATTTGAACCATCTAAAACCCCTCTAAAACCCATATCCGAATTTCATTATAAAACCATGTAAAAATTAGATATGTTGAACCTTTTGAATAGTAAATAGCTTATTTAACAACAAAAAATCGAAAGCTTAACCTAAAGCTATCAAAGTTATCATTTTTATTTCAAAACCCAAAATCCTCAAAATGCAATATAATAGGTTTTATTGAAAACTAATGGTATAGAAATGGAGAGGAAGATAAGGACAATTCAGAAACATCATTACCTTAAAAAAATCCTCAAGAATGAAGAGAGAAGGAGATAGAACAGTGGATTCTAATGGAGGGGTGAAGGTCACACTGGTTTTGTTTTTAGGAGGAGGAAGATGATGAAAATATGGGTTTTGTTTATTTGTTTTGTTTTATTTTTAAATACCAAAGGACATTTTTACCCTTAATGAAAATGGGTAATTACAATAGTGTATAACCCATGCCCATTTGAGTTTAATTTAAAACAAGCCCAACATATATTTTTTAAGAAAATAAAACCCGAACATTATTTTAATATTTAAATCCACCCGACCCCCCGGACCTGGGTGTTACAACTCTCCCCCACTTAAGGAAATTCGTCCTTGAAATTATTGAAGGAAACAAGTACGGAAACTGCTCAAGCAAATCGACTTTCCTCTCCCATGTGGCCTCTTCCACGCCTCTATGTCGCCACAACACCTTGACCAACTCTATGGTCTTACCACGCAACACTTTGCTATCCGAAGCAAGTATCTCAACTGGTTCTTCATTGTACGACAAATCTAGATTCAGTTCTATCTCCTCAACGGGCATAACGTGATACGAATCCGATCTATATCTCCTAAGAATCGACACATGGAATACATCGTGGATCTTCTCTAACTCTAAAGGCAATCTCAAACGATAAGCTACTAGCCCAATCTGCTCAACTATCTCATACGGACCGATAAACCTCATACTCAACTTGCCCTTCCGACCAAATCGCATTACCTTCTTCCACGGAGACACTTTCAGAAACACTTTCTCACCCACCAAAAACTCAATCTCTTTTCTCTTCAAATCAGCATAAGATTTCTGACGATCGGAAGCTGCTTTCAGACGGTCTGAAATCAACTTCACCTTATCGGTAGTTCCCTTGAGCAAATTCGGCATAGGTAAAAACTTCTGACCCGTTTCGGCCCAACAGATCGGAGTCCTACATCGCCTACCATACAATGCCTCATAAGGAGCCATCTGGATACTAGCCTGGTAACCGTTGTTGTAAGCAAACTCGACTACGGGTAAATGCTTCTTCCACGATCCCTGGAAGTCGATCACACAACAACGGAGCATATCATCTAACAATTGTATCACTCGCTCTGATTGAGCATCTGACTGCGGATGATATGAAGTACTGAAATGCAAACGACTACCTAGGGCACTATGCAAACAACTCCAGAACCTCGATGTGAATCTCGGATCTCTGTCTGATACAATAGACTTCGAAACTCCATACAGTCTCACAATCTCTCGGACATACAAATTTGCCAGCTTGTCTAAAGAATCTGTGGTGTTCACTTCTAAGAAATGAGCACACTTAGTGAATCTATCGACTATCACCCAGACAGAATTTTTCTTCGAAGGAGACAACAGCAACCCTGACACAAAATCCATAGTGATTCTTTCCCACTTCTATTCCGGAATTTTCAAAGGCTGTAACAAACCTGAAGGGACCTGATGTTCTGCCTTTACTCTCTGAAATACCATGCAACGACTCACATACTCGACCACATCCTTCTTCAACCCAACCAAGAAATAATCACTCTTCAGGTCTCGGTACATCTTAGTACTGCTCGGATGCATAGAAAAAGGACTCGAATGTGCTTCGCTCAGAATCATACGTCTCAACTTAACATCTGCAGACACTACAACTCTGTCTCTGAAACACAACACATTCTCATCACTGAAACTGTACTCTGTCGGTCTACCCTCTGCAATGTCCTAAACATGTGAAGCTAATGATACGTCTTGCAACTATTTCTCTCTGATCATATGAATCAAAGTAGGCTTCACTTGCAACTCTGTAATCAAACCACCGTCCTCTGACACACTTAGCCTAGCAAACATAGCTCGCAACTCAACTGCAACTTTTCTGCTCAACGCATCGGCCACTACATTTGCCTTACCCGGATGGTACTCAATAGTCAAATCATAGTCTTTCAATAGTTCAAGCCATCTTCTCTATCTCAAGTTCAGCTCTCTCTAAGTCATCAGATACTTCAAGCTTTTATGATCAGTGTAAACCGTGCACTTCTCACCATACAAGTAGTGACGCCAAATCTTCAATGCAAACACAACTGCTCCTAACTCAATGTCGTGCGTAGGGTAGTTCTTCTCGTGCTACTTCAACTGTCTCGAAGCATAAGCAACAACTCTCCTTTCTTGCATCAGAACACAACCTAAACCTACGTAGGAAGCATCGCTATAGATTACGAACTCTTTCCCTGAAACTGGTTGTACCAACACTGGAGCATTCGTCAAGGCTTCTTTTAATTTCTCAAATGCATTTTTTCTCGCACCTGACCACTCAAACTTAACTCCCTTTTGCAATAGTTTAGTCAACGAAGTAGCTACCCTAGAGAATCCGTCAACGAATCTCCTATAGTAACCAGCTATTCCTAGGAAGCTTCTAATCTCGGTCACTGACTTAGGTTGTTTCCACTCAACAATGGCTTCAATCTTCTTCGAATCAACTCGGATACCTTCAGTTGACACAACGTGGCCAAGAAACACAACCTCTCTGATCCAAAACTCGCATTTACTCATCTTAGCATACAACTGGTTGCTCAACAATCTCTGCAATACAAGTCTCAAATGTTCATCATGTTCTTCTTCTGATCTCGAGTACACAAGGATGCCGTCTATGAAAACAACTACAAATCGGTCTAGATAGTCTTAGAAAGCTCTGTTCATCATGTCCATGAAAGTTTTCGGTGCATTCGTGAGCCCAAACGTCATCACAAGGAACTCATAATGACCGTATCTAGTCCTAAAAGCTGTCTTCGGTACATCACACTCTTTTACCTTCAACTGATAGTACCCTGATCTCAAATCTATCTTCGAAAACACTGAGGTACCCCTCAACTGATCAAACATGTCATCTATACGCAGCAACAAATACTTGTTCTTTACTGTCAACTGGTTCAACTGCCTATAGTCGATACACATCCTCATACTGCCACCCTTCTTCTTCACAAACAACACGAGAGCACCCCAAGGCGAACTACTAGGCCTAATAAAACCTCGGTCTAACAACTCTTGAAGCTGACTTTTCAACTCTTTCAACTCCTTCGGAGCCATACGGTACGGAGCAATAGAAACTGGAGTAGACCCTGAAACAGTCTCAATCACAAACTCTATATCTCTGTCAGGAGGCAAACCAGGTAACTCTTCTAGAAACACATCCGGATAATCACAAACTGTCCTGATATCTTTCAGTCTAACCTCACTCATATTCGGATTCATCACGTACGCTAAATAAGCCCTACAACCGGAGTCCGTCAACCTATGAGCCTCTAGAGCTAACACAACATTCGACAAGAACTTAACGTTCTCGTCTACTACCACTACCTCGTAGTCATAAAAAAGCTTCAACAAAATTCTATTTGTCTCAAAATCTACACTAGCTCTGTGCTCAACCAACCAATCCATACCCAAAATGATATCAAAACCGCAGAAAGGAAGCTCCATCATATTAACAGGAAACACGTGACCTTGAATCTTCAACGGACACCTCTTATACATCCGTCTAACTACAACTGTCTCACCGAAGGAACTAGTCACATGCATTCCTATGTCTAAAATCTCAACAGGTATGTCTAACTTCTTTGCATGCTCACTCAAAATATAAGAATATGTGGAACCCAAATCGACTAAGGAAAGCAAAGACATGGACTGTAACTCGAAATTACCTGCTATCACATCTGTGTCATTCCCTGCCTCTCTGTGTGCGTAGACTCTAGCTGGTCCACTAGCCTCTGGCTGAACTGCCACTACATGAGCAAGATTCCTTGGTGCCTCTATCCTAGGTGCATCAGCCCTCAGCTGGAAGTAACCACGACTGCGCCCATGGCCTCTCGGATAGTTGATCGCTCTCGCAGGAGCCTGTGCCTGAATCGGTGCCTATCCCGCCTAATGCGGACACTCTCTTATGAAGTGGTCTCTCGATCCACAGTTCCAGCAAGCATGGTAGTTTCCCCAACACTCTCCTGAATGTTATCTCCCACATCGGGCGCACTCGGGCAAACACCCTCCAGCTCTTTGGCCCTGATGGCCTCTACCGTGGTGGCCACCGCCACCTCTATGATCATACTGTTGTCCACTGCCCCGATGCCTCTTGGCATCACCACGATCAAAGTTGTTGTGTCTCTTCCCTAAACTAGATCCTCCCGAACGCTTGGTCAGCCCCAAGCTATGCTCGATGTCCTTGGGCCTAGCGACCAAGACATCGAAATCAGAATAATCTGTAGCCAAGGTGTACCTCTTAACCTCCTCATGAAGTCCATACTTGAACCGATCACAATGGTCCCTCTCAGTAGGAACCAACTCTGGAGCATACTGACTCAATCGGACAAAGCGGATCTCGTAATTTGTCACTGATGTGTCTCCTTGAACAAGAGCCATGAACTCTCTCTTCTTCTCATCTAAATATCTCGGGCCTAAATATCTCTTCTTGAAAGCAGCCTCAAAAGAAATCCCAACTGATCTCGGCCTCAGGCACGCCGGAAGTAATGGTGACCCACCATGTGTAGGCATCACCCTGAAGTAACGAAACCACATAGCCCAACTTACGAGCCCCAACACATCCCATCTGAGCCAAAATACAAACCATCTTCTCTAGCCATAACTCTGATCTCTCAGGCGTAGATCCCCTGAACTCATCCGCCCCAAGGCTACGAAGCCTCTCTAAGGGTAAGCTAGCATCATCTCCTCTCGGTTGTGTTGCAACATGAGCTCCGGCATCTGCAGCCTGAACTAGCGGAGCCATGTCTATCCCTGCAGGACCTTGGCCACCCTGGCCAACCTGAGGTCCCGCTCCCTCAGCTCTAGCCTCGCCTTCCACATCTGGCTGAGGAGGTGGTGGTGGTGGAGGAGCTCCGACTCCAACAACAGGCTCTTCCACAAGAGCCTCTACCCCAACCACCGGCTCAACAGCAGGAGCCACAACACGGGGTTCCTGACGAACCAGCCTGGGTCTACCTCTAGGCCTCGACATAACAACTCACAGATAACAACTACAACAACAACATACAAAATCAAGTTAGCAAGGGCAAGGGTCCAAGTGGCTCAGGTATGTTTTCCCTCTCTTAAAAATCTCTTTTTCCAATGTAATAGAAGCAATGGGACTCTACTCAACACTTAACAGACAAATCACACATCAACATGCTTCAAACAACACACACATATGATCAATTAAACAAACACCAAAGCATATTTGATAAGCAAGCAAACACCGTGCAATTACAATACGAGAATTCAACTTACCTCTCTTACTTGTGAGGTCACGGGACGGTCGACGAGCCTCTAACCTAGGCTCTGATACCAACAAGTGTAACCCCCTCATCCCGGTCTGGGCGGCTGGCCGGTCCGAGTAGATCACACGGGGAAAACCGAAGTGAAACTCGTTAAGGCTCCCCTTCGGTTAGCAACCCTAGAAAATTTCTTTTATTTATTATCTTATCTAAAGGCTTTAATACATCCTATGTGAAACAACGACATCGGAAGCAACAAAGCGATGTGAAACAATCAAACAAGCAATTTAAAGTAGCCCATTTTAGTTCTTACACCAGGCCGTATCGATACACCAGAAGTGGGTATCGATACGCCTTGACTGCGTCAACAACCCATAGTCAACATAAGGAGACCGTATCTGTACACTGGTTGACCGTACCGATACGCCCTTACTAGTCAATTTCATACGGTTAACGATAAAAGACTGTACCGATACACCCTAAACCCGTACTGATACGCCAAAATCTCGACAATATCTCAGATTTCCAGAGAGGTTTTGGCCTATCGATACACCCCCATGTACTAGTACGCTAAGCCAAATCTGAGTCCCAAAGTGTAGGACCGTATCGATACAGCCCTTGGGCGTACCGATACGCCTTGCACTGCAAGACTCAAATTAGCAACAAAAAGCACTAAGACTCAACTCTAGATGCAATTTACGACTCACCTAGCCACAAGCAAACATTCATACAACATTTAACAACCAAGAATCAACATACGAAACAATTTAATCAAACAACGGAACATCAACAACATCCATGTAGCATACCATAGAAAAAGCTAAAGATCCGACCATAAACATGTCTTATAAGCATAGAGATAAGGGCCACATGGCCAACATACATGGCATAACAAGCCACAAACCAAAATATCAACATACTAAAAGAGTCTAAACAAGCTCCTTAACACAAAACAACAAACTCAAATCCCATTGCTTAGCTATTACATCAATTAACTTAAAAGTCCATACTTGAAGGTAGAAATAGCACACTTGGAGGCCCTTCTACTCGCACAAGCAACCCACGAACTAAGGATCTGCATTGTCGAACAAAAGATAGCGTAAGCGTAAAGCTTAGTGAGGGTAAGCTTATAAAACAAACCTCGACAATGCAGGGTCCAAGCACGAGCAACAAAACCAAGGATGAATGCATGTTTCCTTACCTTTGGAACCACATGAGTCAAATATATGAAATGCATGAACATAACCTCATATATCATGCCATGTTTAACATGTCCATAATACAACCATATGAAACATATTTAACAAACCGTATTGGCACCTAGCTATGACCCGAATACGCGGATAACAGCCGTTGGAACTCACATCCAACAACTCAATCATTACATTACCTTACGGTGGGATTCCACTCATCACCGTTCTAGGCGGAGGGGATTCCACTCATCCTCACGCCCCGTCGATGGGATTCCACTCATCATCGAATAAAATATAATGAAGATTTTCGGGCGTACCCGTACTCCATCTTGGTGACTACCATCACCAAGACCACACGCGCATTATGACACTCGTGTGCACACTAACATCCTAATGATCGATCATTTGTACCCAAGCATACTAGTACCAATACTATCTTATCATAAGCTCATCATAACACAATATCCTTACCAATTCTCGTGCCTAGCACGTATCCACCATGACTTACAATCATGCAACCCACATTTCATCAAACACATGCATATCACAATGCACAAATAAAACATCATGCCTCATCACTACACATATCCACAATATACATAGGAACATCAATCACAATTAGTACATGAGGCGTAAACACAACATTTACAAGTTCAACCATAGTCTTCTAAACTAAAACTTGGGATTAGACTACCAATCTAATCCCAACTCTAGGTAGGTTTACCAAGCCCGACCTAGGTCTACATGCTCGAACCAAGGCATTTTGAAAACCAATTTAAAACCGAAGAACCACTCACCAACTATCCAAGCTCAACACTAGCCGATCAATCCACCAAGCTATCCGGATTCGTTCCCGAGGTCTCACCAACACAAAACCTTGATGCTATCAATCAAACACAAGCAAAATACCAACAATCAACAATCAACTCTCTGTCGGAAACACTAAACACAAAACAAACTTGTACACGACCCAAGAACACTTTCAAATTAACATTTTCGGGTAGCCCAATAACCTTACAAAAAACTCTCATTTCCAACATCCAACTTGCAATCTAATACACCTAAATTAACCCTCAAGCATCACTTAATCATCAGCCATCAATTTCCTACACTAAACAGCCCCAAAACTTGACATTTAAACCATCTAAAACCCATATACGAATTTCATTATAAAACCATGTAAAAATTAGATATATTGAACCTTTTGAATAGTAAATAGATTATTTAACAACAACAAATCGAAAGCTTAACCTAAAGGTATCAAAGTTATCATTTTTATTTCAAAACCCAAAATCCTCAAAATGCAATATAATATGTTTTAATGAAAACTAATGGTATAGAAATGGAGAGGAAGATAAGGACAAATCAAAAATATCATTACCTTTCAAAAATCCTCAAGAATGAAGAGAGAAGGAGATGGAATAGTGGATTCTAATGGAGGGGTGAAGGTCACGCTGGTTTTGTTTTTAGGAGGAAGATGATGAAAATATGAGTTTTGTTTATTTTTTTTGTTTTATTTTTAAATACCAAAGGACATTTTTACCCTTAATGAAAATGGGTAATTACAATAGTGTATAATGCATGCCCATTTGGGTTTAATTTAAAACAAGCCCAACATATATATTTTTTTTGAGAAAATAAAACCCGAACATTACTTTAGTATTTATATCCACCCGACCCCCTAGACCCGGGTGTTACATTGTGACTGAAAACATCGCGTATCGATACGCTTAGAGGGCGTACCGGTACGGTTTTTAAAGGGTGTATCGATACGGAATGGTGTATCAATACGGAATTTACTCACTGGAATCCCAACTTTGGTTTTAATAAAGATCGTATCGATATGGCTACTTAGCGTATCGATACGGTATAACGATCATTTAAATTTTGGGATACCAGATAACTAACAAGCCAACGGTTGAAAATTAAATGCAAAGATTTTACAAAGATAATCAAATCGTATCGATACAGTTGCAAAGCGTATCGGTACAATATCATTTAAAGAACTACCCAGATGAATATCGTATCGATACGGGGTAATATTGTATCGGTACGCTATGGTCGATTAAAATTCCAGTGGCTAAAAACCGTATCGATACGTCTAAGGGTATCGATACGCCTGGGCGTTTTACTGAAGTTTGGCTTGAAAATACATAAAAAGACTTGGTGGATTTTGAACATTTAAGAGAGTTTTGTCTTGAAGTATAGTTTGGTTCAAAAAAACTTGTCAATAGTGAGACTTTGAAGAGTACTTAAAAATTTATTGATTTGTAAATTAGTCCATAAGTTTAAGTGTTATATCAAAATCAATTTAGGTTTCACAATCTCTCCCATTTTGATATAACAAAACCACATATAAATTTTTAAGTTTTTGAAACTTTTGAAAAGCTTTCTCCCCCTTAATTTAAGATGGATTTTCAAAATCAATTTTAAGTTTTCAAAAATAAATTTGCTCTATAATCCTTCTCCCCCTTTTTGTTAGATCAAACATAAGCACAAGGATAATAGCAACAATAATATGATAAATTTCAAAGCAAACTTCAAATTAAAAGCAACTTAATAGTTCAAAGCAAACTTCAAAAGGAAAGGCAACATAATAATCCAAACTTAGATCCTAAAACATAAATAAAAGGCATAAAGTACTAAACATAGGTGCAAAATCTAAAGAAGCTAAATGACATGAGATGATATGCAAAAAGCTACTCGTCTGCATCATCATCTTCTTCTTCGTCCTCTTCATCCTCATCGTCTCGAGTAGGTTGATTCCTCCTATTTTGGTTAAGCCAAGCACCATGGAAGACGGCGAGAGAGACATCCATGTATTTTGTTGAAGAGCGATGGCTTTCATTTGATCCTCCAACGAGGTGAAACGAGTGTCAAAGCCCTTGACTTGATTTTCCAAAGAAGTGAACCGAGTGTCAATACCTTTGACTCGATCTTCCAAGGATGTGAATCGAGTGTCAATGGCGGCAAACCCAATTTCCATGCTTGTGAACTTCTCATTGAGAAATGTCATTAAGTTGTCCATGGAGGAAGACACAATCGGAGCTCGTTGAGAGCTTGAAGGAGCATGTGGAGCATCAACCGGGGCATCTTGTTGAGGAGCATGAGGGACACAAACACATTCATTGTTAACATGGGAGAAATGAGCACGAGATAGGGAACGTTCATTGATAGGTTGGCCAAGGGGTTCGGGAAAATCATGTGAACAATCAATCTCAAGGGAATGGAATAGGTAACTCAACGCCGTAGAATAGTAAAATGATTTGACTTGGTCGGTGTGACAGTGTTGGACTAGATAGACAAGGTCGACAAACATAATTTGACAAAGGTTTGGACGATGGCCCTCACTAAAGCACCTAAGCCAAAAATCACCGACTTGCCGAATTGTGGAAAATTTCCTTCCCGATGGACGCAAAAACCAAGTAATGATAAGATGAAAAATACGGTCATGAGCATTTAAGACTTTGACAGAGCCTAAACGACCTTGACCTAAGGACTTTTCATCATCAATTCCTATGTTTTCAAAACCAAAAGCCTTGCAAAGAACATTTTGATCAATTTTAAAGGTTTTGCCCATTACATGTAACTCAATTACAATAACATATTCTCTAGCCTCATCATGAATACATATAGCATTTGAAAAGAAGATGATGACCAAGTTCCTATATAGAATGGGAGGAAGATTTAAAAAGTTAATAAATTTCTAATCAAAGGGAGGTATTGAAATTTAAAACGGGTAGAGTTTAAAAACGGTAAAGACACAATATGTTCTTCCCTAAGAGTGAAACCTTGAAAGAGTTTGTAACGAGACATATCCGAAGGTTTGGGAAAACTACATTGGAGAATATAAGGAAGATTTGGTCTAGGGTTACCCTCTTCATCATCAATAGGTTTGGTAGTGGCAAGGTGACGTCTAGCTCTCTTTTTCGGTGTCATAACCCTGAAAACACATCACAATGATTCGAATATATATGCAATTAACATCTTATCCAAACCAATAAATTCTAATAGTTCATGGTAATTTTAAAAGACAAATTTGTTGTTAAAAATATATATACATATGCTAGAAAGAGTTTAAAAAAATTTAAGAGAAAGACAGATAAAAAATATGACGAGAAGATATATTCGAATGAAAAAATTTTGATTTTGAAAAAATTTTGGTAAAAAGTTTGAAACCCATGTAATAAAAGGATGTTTTGTACAAAAACTAAGTTGAAACAATTATAAAAATCAAACGAAAATAAAAGAAAATAAAAGAGAAAAGTTTTATACCTTGAATTGTTAGATTGGATGAATGTGTTGATGTGAATGCACTAGATTGTTGAAAAAGCTTAGCTTTGATTTGGAGATCAAAAACCCTCAATGAATTTTTAAGTTTGATGGAAAAAATTGAAGGATTGAGGGGGTTTTTATAAAGGGGCGCGACTAGGGTTTGAAGAGAAAAAGAGGGGTTTTTAAGTTTTTGAAGTGTTTTGTAAAAACAGCCTTAAATAAACCCTCCGTCGAGACCGTATCGGTACACTTGTAGAGCGTATCGATACGCGTTTGCCCTAATTTTTTATTTTACGTTATTACCGTGTCGATATGCGGGACCGTATCGGTATGTTTTGACTTGGATTACTTTCCTTGACTTATCTGTATCGATACGCGGGGTCATATCGATACGCATTTAGCTTTTAAGATTTCCCTTTGATGAACCTGTATCGATACGCTTCAGTCGTATCGATACGCCTTTACTAGATAAGGCATTTTTGAAAGATTTAAGTTCAAAAATCTAACTTTAAACGTCCCTATATGCATGTGAATGACATATGAACAAGTTTTAATGACTAAACTTAATGCATACTCCCCCTAGCAACATGCATAGAAGCAAAAAGAGGCAAATTAACATAAACATGAATATCAACCAATTTCAAGCAAATTTTTGACAGTTTGGGACCTAAAAAGGGTCAAGAAAGGCTAGTTAAACCTAACTCTCTCCTAAGGGTCCAAAAACGTTCTTTATCTAAAGGCTTTGTGAATATATCCGCTAATTGGTTCAAGGTATCAACATACTCTAGAACAACATCATTTTTCAACACATGGTCTCTAATGAAATGATGTCTAATTTCTATGTGTTTGGTTCTAGAGTGTTGGATAGGATTCTTAGTGAGACAAATGGAACTAGTGTTGTCACACTTAAGGGGTATAGTTTCTACTTCAACAAAATAATCTAAGAATTATTGTTTCATCCAAAGGACTTGAGCACAACTCCCTAATGATATGTACTCCGCTTCGGTGGTAGATAAGGTTGCGCTATTTTGTTTCTTAGAGAACCAAGATACGAGCATACTACCTAAGAATTGGCATGTCTCGAGGGTACTTTTCCTATCTATCTTACACCCCCATAATCCGCATTTGAATAAGCATGAAGGCTAAAGGAAGAATCTTTAGGATACCAAAGGCCTAAGTTAGGTGTGTCTCTAAGGTATCTAAAAATTCTCTTAGTGGCAACTAAGTGTGATTCTCTAGGACTAGCTTGAAACCTAGCACACAAGCAAACACTAAACATGATATATGGTCTACTTGCGGTAAGGTAAAGCAAAGAACCGATCATAAATCTATAAAGCTGAGAATCGACACACTTACCTCCTTCATCTTTGTCAAGCTTTATGGAAGAGCTCATATGTGTGACTTGAGGCTTTACATTCTCCAAGCTAAACTTTTTGAGCATATCGTTCACGTACTTAGCTTGATTTATGAAGGTGCCATCTTTCCTTTGTTTGATTTGGAGTCCCAAAAAGAATGAGAGCTCCCCCATCATGCTCATCTCGAACTCACCTTACATTAGCTTAGAAAATTCTTTGCAATAACATTCATTAGTAGAACCAAAAATGATATCATCAACATAGATTTGTACTACTAAGATGTCATTATTATATCTTTTTATGAAAAGTGTAGTGTCCACCTTACCTTTTTCAAAACCCTTTTCAATTAAAAAGTTTGAAAGTCTTTCATACCAAGCTCTATGAGTTTGTTTTAAACCATAAAGAGCTTTAGTTATTTTGAACACATGATTTGGAAATTTTGAATCCTCAACACTCGGTGATTGTTCAACATACACTTATTCATTTATAAAACTGTTTAGAAAAGCACTTTTCCCATCCATTTGAAAAAAGCTTGAAATCATTGTAACATGCAAATGCCAAAAACATCCTAATGGCTTCCATCCTAGCCACGGGTGCATATGTTTCATCAAAATCAATTCTCTCTTCTTGAGTATAGCCTTGAGCAACAAGCCTGGCCTTGTTTCTCACTATATTACCATTTTCATCTAGTTTATTCCTAAAGACCCATTTAGTTCCTATAGTAGATTGATTACTAGGCCTTTCAACTACTACCCAAACATTACTTCTCTCAAATTGATTTAATTCCTCTTGCATGAACAAAATCCAAAAATCATCTTTTAATGCTTATTCGATATTTTTAGGCTCAATGCATGAAAGAAATGCAACATGGTTCATTAATTTGAGAGAGGATCTAGTAGTTATACCTTTGGATGGATCACCCAAGATTTCACCACCTTTGACATAGTTGAACTCCCTTGGGTAAGATACCTCATTTTCCTCAAGAGATAAATCCTTCAAGGCTTCAAGAGGTTGATCTTGTGCATCTTCATCTTTGGTTGGAATCTCATCCACCTTTGACGTTTGTTCTCCATCAATGGCATCAAGAATCCATATATCATTATCACAAGATTCCTTCCTCGGAAGGAGGTTATCATCGGAAACAACATGTATAGACTCTTCTACTACTAAAGTTCTTTTATTAAATACACGACAGACTTTAGAGTTTAAAGAGTACCCCAAGAAAATAGCTTCATCACTTTTAGCATCAAATTTACCTAAGTTGTCTTTTTCCA
Source organism: Hibiscus tridactylites (assembly GCA_958450335.1). Classification (NCBI taxonomy): domain Eukaryota; kingdom Viridiplantae; phylum Streptophyta; class Magnoliopsida; order Malvales; family Malvaceae; genus Hibiscus; species Hibiscus tridactylites. The sequence continues at coordinate 68,933,127 of OY288273.1, forward strand.
TTATTTAAAACAAAACACTTGCAACGAAATGGATGAAAATAGCTAATGTTAGGCTTTTTAGATTTTAAAATCTCATATGGTGTTTTCTTCAGAATTGGCCTAATCATTACTCGATTTATAATGTAGCAAGTGATATTTGTGGCTTCCGCCCAAAACTATTTAGGTAAATCATTTTTACAAAGCATGGTTCTAGTCATTTCTTCTAAAGTTCGATTTTTCCTCTCAACTACCCCATTTTGTTTAGGAGTGCGAGGTGCGGAAAAATTATGGGTAATCACATTTTCATTTAAAAACTCTTCAAAACCTAGATTTTGAAACTCAGTTCCATGATCACTTGTAATGTGAGAAATTTTAAGTTCAAGATCATTTTGAGTTATTTTAGAAAATGTGATGAATTTTTCTAAAGCCTCATCTTTTGTACTTAAGTATAGAACCCAAGTAAACCTAGAATAGTCATCAACAAGTACAAAGGTATATGATTTACCACCTAAGCTCATAGTTCTAATAGTCCCAAAAAGATCCATATGAATCAATTGTAAACATTTACTAGTAGAGACATCATTAATGGATTTAAATGAGGTTCTATGTTGTTTACCCTTAGAGCATGCATCACAAATTTTATCATTAGAGAACTTAAGTTTGGGTAAACCTCTAACAAGATTAAGGGAAATCAATTTTTCTAAAACACACATGCTAGCATGTCCTAATTTTCTATGCCAAAGCCATGAGTCATGTTCATCATGTGCAACTAAACATGTGTGAGATGTATGGATGTCATCTAAATGCACAATGTAAATATTTCCTATTCTATGCCCTATGAGCGTCAATTGATTTGTTTTAATGTTCACAATTTTGCAAACACTTTTATCAAATAAAACATTAAAACCCTTATCACACAATTGACTAATTCTCAATAAATTGTGTTTAAGACCGTTGACATATAAAACATTTTCAATAAAAATTGAAGAGTGATTACCAATGGAGCCTATTCCTTCAATGTGGCCTTTGGAGTTGTCACTGAAAGTTACCACTCCACCACTCTTTGGCTTTAGTTCCACAAATCTACTCTTGTCACTGGTCATATGTCTCGAGCATCCACTATCAAGGTACCATGAGTTTTGGCTTGAAGCTTTGGCCTTGTAGCAATGCTCCCCCTACAAACAAAGAAAGTAGGCCTTGATTTTTGGTACCCAAATCATTTTGGGTCCATGTGTGTTAGCCCTCAAAACCTTGGTTCCCTTAGGAATCCAAGAAGCAATAGCATTCATGTTATTAGAAATAATGAGTTCCTTAGGAACCTAAACACTCTTAATCCTTCGACCTCTAGATTGCTTAGGAAAATTTCTTTCTTTAGGAACAAAAGTTTTTTTTTTACATATTGGGATTTAGAAGACTTTTCTTTTTCAAAATGGTTTTTCCCAATAGAAATAGATGTTTTAAGAATATCCACTTCCTTTGTGTGATAATCTTGAAAATCGGAAAGAAGTTTTTCAAGATCAAAGTTTTTCTTTTTAAGATCATTTGAAAGATTTACTATGTACAAAACTTTCTTTTCCAATTCCGAGTTAATTTTTGAAATATATTCATTTTGAGTTTTTAAATCGGAAATGTTTTTCTTGTTTCTCAAAATAGACTCCTTATATTTTCCAACTAACTCATCATAAACCTCTTGCAATTCATCATAAGCATCTTGAAGTTCATCAAAGGTAAAATCAAAATTAGATGAGTTAAGGTTTACCTTTGGTTCATCATCAATGGCCACGAGACAAAGATTAACCACTTCTTCCTCCTCCTCGGATGACTCCTTGTGTAACACCCGAGTTTGGGGGTCGGGTGAAAATAATATTAAAATAATGTTCGGGTTTCCCTTTTCGTTTTAAAAACTCATTTTATTTGTTGGATCAAACCTAAATTAAAATTAGAACCCAAAACTCCATGGATTTTGAAATTGGGGAAGATGAGCATTTTCATTAATGGTAAATTGGTAAATAAGTGGTCTTTCAAATAAAACCCCTTTTCATTTAAAATTACCTTTTATCATCTTCTTCTCTCCTCACTTATTTTTGCTTCCAACGACAAAACCCCCTTCTCCCCTTAGTTTACTATTCCATCACATATATTGCCCATTGTTGAAGGTTTTGCAAAGGTAACCTCGTTTTTGACCTGTCCTTGTCATTCTCTTCAAGTTAATACCTTTAGTTTTCATTTTTGTCCATGATTTTGAAATTTAAAGTTTTGGGGTATTTGATTAAAAATGCTATCTTTATTAACTTTAACTTAAGATTTTGATTTGTTAATGATATATGAGTTGTTTACTATCTATGAGGTCCAACACAGTAGATTTTTACATGGTTTTATGGAGTTTCCCGAATTTGGGTTTTTGACGGGTTTTTGGGGGGTTTTAGGTTGAGTTTTGGGGGTGTTTTATGTGGGAGAGTGTGGGATGATGGTTAGACTATGTATGAGGGTTGCTTTGGAAGCCTTAGAGAGTAATTTAAGGGTTGAAAACAAAGGATTTGGACTAGGCTTCATGGCTACTCGGGAATGAGGAATTTGAGAGTTGTTCTTAGCTTGGATCATGTGTTTATGTGCTTGAATTGTGTTCAGGGTTGCTACTTTGATTTGTGAACTGATTTGAGTTTGTTTTGATTGTGTTGGGATGATTAGAGGCAAGGAATTTAGTTGCTGAAGCTTCGGGGACGAATCCGAAGATTTTGGAGACTTGAGCTTGGTTTTCGGCCTTCTTTTGGGTAGCAACGGTGAGTAGAAATGTCAAACCTTGTTTTGTTTTCGAAATGGAAATCTTGGGGGTTTGAGTGGGACCTAGAGGGTTCACCTAAACCCGAGTGTAAGTTACTAATCCTACATCTTTGTTCTGTGTTGATGAATGGTTATATGATGTGGTCATGTGCATCTCGAGTTGTTTTACATTGTTGTTGTTGTGTAGTCGTGTAGAAGTCGAGCCTCGCGTGATGGTTGTCTAAACAATGGTGATGAGTGGTCCCACCGGTAATGAATAGTAGTAGAGTAAGGTCATGAGTGGTCCCATCGGAAAATTACTAGTCGAACGGTGATGTGTGGTCCCACCGTGTGTATGATGGTTGTGCATGTGCAAGCCATGTGTAGTCTTGTTGTGATATTCATTCGTGCATTCATTGATTTATTGTCAATTATGAAAAGTGTTATGAAAACTGCATGTTTGTGAATTATAGAGCTTCTCTCACTAAGCTAGTTAGCTTACACTCTCCTTTATTTCCAACATGCAGATCGTTAGAGTTCGGGAGGCAAGCGGGCAAGGGAGGAGCTTTTGGAGTTCTCAAAGTAGCTCAAGTATGGTTTACGTATTTGTAATAATGCCTAGACGATCGGGGTGTAGACTTGTAGGAGTTGGGGTCAAACTCTTTAGTTTGATTTTGTTGATGTTCTAGCATGTGGAGTTGTGGATGTTATGTTTGGATGTGTGATGCTTTTTGTTGTGGATTGAGAACCATGCTTACTTTGTTGCTTAATTGCTTGTGTTTAAGAGTCTATGAACTTGACCTATAAATGCTTTATGTATGGTTGTTTAAAGCATGAAACCTTATAAATGCTAAGTATGTCTCCTTTTGAGTAAATGCTTGAATCCTTTGAATGTATGGTCCTTGTTCGTTTCGAATGCCTCGTATGCTGAATCTTGGTTGATAAATGTCGTATGTATGCTTGCTTGTGCCTAGGCGAGTCTTAATTTGCATCTAGAGTTGTGGTTTGGAGTCCTTAGCTGCATTTTTTAGTGTTGTAGTGCAGGGCGTATCGGTACGCCCAAGGGTCGTATCGATACGGTCCTACACTTTGGGGCTCAGTTTAAGCCTAGCGTACCGATACGCGGGGGTGTATCGATACGCCAAAGCATCTCTGGAAATCTGAGAATTTGACGAGATTTTGGCGTATCGGCACGGGTCTAGGGTGTATCGGTACGGTCTTGTATCGTTGACCGTGAGAAGTTGACTAGTAAGGGCGTATCGGTACGGCCAACCAGTGTATCGATACGGTCTCCCTACATTGACTATGGGTTGTTGACCGGGTCAAGGCGTATCGATACCCTCTTCAAGAGTATCGGTACGACCTACTGATTAAACTAAAATGGACTCATTTAAATTGTTTGCTTCATTATACGCATCGTTTGATTTCCTTCCGTTGTCGTGTCACCCATAGGATGTATGAATGCCTTTAGACAAGATAATAATTAAAAGAAATTTTCTAGGGTTGCTAACCGAAGTGGGGCCCTAGCGGGTTTCATTTCGGTTTTCCCCGTATAGCCTACTCGGACCGGTCAGTCATCCAGACCGGGACGAGGGGGTTACACCTCGTCACTCCAAGTTGCTACTTAAGCTTTGAGCTTGTTCTTCTTCCCAAAGCTCTTCCTCTTCAATTGAGGACATTTGAAACGGATATGGCCGAATTTTTTGCACTCATAGAAAATGATTTGGTCCTTCTTCTTTTCTTTACTCTTGCTCTAAAGTCTCATTTTCTAATGAATTTTCTTCCACGATTGGACTTCATAAAGCGAGAGAATCGTTTGGCCAACATGGCCATCTCCTCATCTTCATCTTCACTAGAATCGCTTTCATGATATGAAGCTTTAAAAGCGATTCCAATCTTCTTCTTCTCAATATCCTTCTTCTCAACCTTCTTCTCCTCAACATGGCCAACAATTTCATCATTAGCTTATGTTCGGGGATGATCTCACCAAAACCCTTCAACCCATTGACTATGATCAAGAATCGATCAAACATCTTGCAAACACTCTCATCGGGATCCATTTTGAAATTTTCATAGCTTAGATTGAGTAGCCCGATTTTTGTTTCCTTGACGTCACTAGTTCCCTCATATGTTGTCTCGAGGGTGTCCCAAACTTCCTTGGCATTCTCGATCGAAGACACCTTGGAGTAGATATCCGGACCGAGCGCACAAAAGATGACATGAAGAGCTTTATCATTTACTTGCATCCTTCTTCGATCATCTTCGGTCATTTCGGCCTTGACCTTTGGAACAAGTCTTCCTTCACCTTCTCTCATCATCGGTATGAATTGACCTTGTTCAACCACATCCCACACCATGTAATCGGTAGACTTGATGAAGAGTCTCATCCTATTCATCCAATATGGGTAGTTATCCCCATTGAAGAATAGTGGCTTGGTGGTAGATTGAGACTCATAGAGGTTGGAATTTGAGGTGGATGCCATTGCTTGACTAGTTGTTGATCAAACTCTCCTATAATCGACTCAAGAGGGTTGTAATCCTTCCAATGAGTGTAGCTTTGATACCAATTGTTAAGTTGATCACACAATTGCAAATGGCCAAGAGGGGGTGAATTGGCGATAAAAATTTTGGTGGGTGAAATAGGGAAAAATAAAAATATGACACAAAGCAATTAGAGTGGTTCAAGTTCTCCAAACGAACTCTACATCCACTACCTTAGTTTCCACTAAGGATTTTCAACCAATTCATTATTTGAATTCTTCCCCTTTTCTTGGATGAGGAGAGAACCTTACAATTTGATTAAGCTTTCTACCCAAAGCTTAATACACTCACTTTTACAAAGAGAAGTATTTGGTAAACACTAAAAGTTCCTTTCAAATGATGATTGTTTACCCAATTACAATTTCATACTCCTCAAACTCACAATAAAAGAGTACAATGAGAATACAAGAGTTGGGTACAAGAATTTGACTCTAAAGGTACAAAGTTTGGATTTGAGTGCTTTGATGTTGCTTGTAGGTTCAATATTTGTTGCTTGTTCAATTGAGACTTGTTTTTATACCCTTGCATTGAATTCTAGCCGTTTGGGTAGTTGGGATCATCAATAGAGCCGTTGGGATGCAATTTCCCGCAATAAATGCAGCTCTACTGCTTACCGTATCAGTACGGCTAGACCTGGCAAACTTGACCCGAGATCTAAAACTCAAACTGAATTACCCAAACCGAGACTCGATTTTGACCAGAACATGATGATCTGAAGTTAACCCGAAACCCGAAATAAACTGAACCGAAACTGAACCGAAATTTTTTGTTGAACCGAAATAAACCCAAACCGATTTGACCCAAACTGAATGCTACCCGAACCAAAAACTGAACCGAATATCGACCCGATTTTAACCCAAAATTTAAGGTAAAATAAATGATTAATTTATTTTAAATATTATCTATTTTTAACAATATAATAAATAATAAAATGAAGTATGTTTTATTTTTTTGTACTATACCATGGAAGAGACCATTTGTAGAACTAATGTTTTGATATAATAATTGAAAAATATTTTGGACTGATTTAAAAAGAATTCAAAACTATTTCCAAAGTCCAAATAACTTGAAACTATGTTTAGGGGATGTTTTTAAAGGGTTTTACATGTTTTTCAAAGCCAAACTAAACAAAACCTTCCAGGCATTTCGAAACACCCCTAGGTGTTTCGATACGGGGTCTTCCAGTGTCAAAACGTTTCGATACGGGTCTTTTCTGGATAAGGATTTTTGCCCAGCATTTCGATACGGGCTATGCACTTTCGATACACCTACGTGGCATCGACCACAACCATCATAAACCCCAAAGGCTATTTTTCCAACTAACATTTAAATGCAGATCGTTTCGATATGGTGAAAGGCGTTTCGATACGGGTGTTGCAACGACTCTTTCTACTTGAAGAGCGTATCAAAACGGGTTCGAGCGTTTCGATACGGGTAGCAGAAGAACTTCATTTATGGTGCGAATTTATGTCTCCAACGGCTCCAATTCAACCCCAATGGCTAGTAACAGCTACAAACTCATTAAGGAGTATAAAAGAGACCTCCAAGCATCAAGATATGGTAAATGCTTCAATTGTCAATCAACAAATGATCAAGAATTGTCTTTGTACTTAAATTGTCATTTCTTTGTATAGACAAACACTAGTGAGCCAAAACTGTCAAATTTGCTCAAGTGTTTTAGGTTTTGGGTGAGAGCTTATTTGTGCAAACAATCACCTGTTAGAGAGATTTAAGTTTGCTTATCTTTTCTCTTTGTAAAGAGGGTTTGATCAAGGCTTTGGGTAGAAAGCTTGATCGATGTATAAGGGTTTCCTTCTAAGCCTAGAAAAAGGGGACGAATCAATAGTGGATTGATTGGAAATCCTTAGTGGGAAGCTAAGGTAGTGGATGTAGACCTTGGTTAGAAGTTTGAACCACCCTAAAATCATTGTGTCATCTATCTTTTAGCTTCCACACCACATCCACCCAAAATTCCACCTCTCCTCCACTTGGTGAGCAAGATCGGTTGAAGGAATCGTGCCCCCCTAAAACTCAACAATTGGTATCAGAGCTTGACTCAATCGAAGAGGATTAACATCCTATTGAGAAGATCCGGCAAGCTCGATAATCATTTCACACAACCGGCTCAATGGCGCAATCCATCGACAAACTGTCCTTCTTTGACGGAACTTACTATGCCTATTGGAAGATAAAGATGAAGTTCTTCATCAAGTCTAGAGACTACAAGCTATGGGACATAGTTGAAGATGATTCGTTCGTTCCTCAACGAAGCAAAGCAGAGTGGAGTGCCGACAATCACAAGAAGATAGAGCTAAATTGCAAAGCCTTGCACATCCTCTTTTGTGCATTTGGCCCAACCATCTATGAGAAGATGTCTTCTTGTAAGAGTGCCAAGAAGGTATGGGACAAGCTTGAAGTCACATACGAGGGAACCGATGAAGTTAAGGAGACCAAGATTGGGCTCCTCACCTTAGAGTATGAGAACTTCAAAATAGATCCGGAAGAGAACATCGAAAAGATGTTTGATAGGTTCTCCACTATCACCAATGGTCTCAAAGGCTATGGAGAAGCCATCCCGGAAGAAAAGCTTGTCTGAAAGCTCATCTACTCACTTCCCGAGTCATGGGACTCAAAGAGGACCGCCATCATCGAAGCCAAGAATTTGAAGACCTTGAAGCTTGATGAACTCATGGGGTCACTCCTTACTCATCAAATCATGAAGAAGAACAAAGAATATGAGATGAAGAGGGAAGAAATTAGATCTATAGGAGAGAAGAAGCTCAAGGGGCTTGGCATCAACACCAATGCCATTGCTCTCAAGTCCTCCACTTGCCATCATGTTGATTCAAGTGAAGAGGAGGATGAAGAAGAAGAGATAGTTCATCTCTTCAAGAAGTGTGCCCCATTCATGTAGAAAGACTTGAGAGAGCTTGAACGAGAATCCATGAAAAAGAAGAGGGCAAGCACTTCAAGCCATAATAAGAAGGCATATGTGGCTACTTGGAGTGATGAGGACTCCACCGACGATGAACAAGTCAACCTTTGTCTTATGGCCATCGAAGAAGATTCAAGGGTAACTTCTAATTCATCTACTTCATGTTCTTACTCTTTTAATGAATTACAAGATGCCTACGATGATTTGGTTTTAGAGTTTAAAAATCACATTTTGAAAAACAATAAATTGATTTCAAAGTTGAAAATTCAAAATGATTTGATTTCTAAAACCAAACTTGAACTTGAAGCAAAACTCAAAGAGTTTGAACAAAAATGTTTTGATTTACAAAATTTGCTTCAAAAATTTCAAGAAGAAAAGGATTTGATTTCCAAAGAGCTAGAAAAGAAAAACAATTTTGGAAAATCAAATTTTTATGTAAGACAATCTAGTGCCCTTAGATTTGTAAAAGGAAAATGTTTTAGAAGTATTTGGGTCCCAAACGGACTTAGTACTTCAATTAAAAAGGATGAAATTGAAAAATGGTTTCCTAAGGGGACAAAAGTTTGTGCTACTAACGTCTATGGATCCAAAGCAATTTGGATACCAAAAGTTACTTGATTGTCTTTTGATAGGTGTGATGGAGAGTGATCAACAAGTCAAACTTTGAGGGGGAGCTCCATACACACAAGGAAGAACACTTGAAGAAGGAAGGCTTCACATCCTCCATTGAGTTCAAGTGTGGTAAAATCTAGTTGTTTTCGTTTTTATTTGATTTATTTTTCATTTAATTCAACTAGATGATCATATATGTTGGACTAACATTTTTATGATGCTTTGAGTAAGGGGGAGCCATTTTAAAACCAAATTCTTATTTTTGTCAATTTGTTTCCTCTATTGTTATTTTGAACTTAAAAGTATTTTGAATTCTTTTTGAAATAACAAAAAAGGGGATAAATAGTTTGAAAATTTGAATTTTCAAATGAATAAGGGGGGCTTTATTTAATTTCATATCTTTAATCTCTTATTCACATTTTTAAACTAAAAGGGGGAGAATCCCAAACAATTTTTCAAGTTGGTTTTATTATATCAAAAAGGGGGAGATTGTAGAACTAATGTTTTGATATAATAATTGAAAAATATTTTTGATTGATTTAAAAAGAATTCAAAACTATTTCCAAAGTCCAAATAACTTGAAACTATGTTTAGGGATGCTTTTAAAGGGTTTTACATGTTTTTCAAAGCCAAACTAAACAAAACCTTCCAGGCGTTTCGAAACACCCCTAAGTGTTTCGATACGGGGTCTTCCAGTGTCAAAACGTTTCGATACGGGTTTCAAAACGGGTCTTTTCTAGATAAGGATTTTTCCCAACATTTCGATATAAGCTATGCAGTTTCGATACGCCTACGTGGCATCGACCACAACGGTCATAAACCCCAACGGCTATTTTCCCAGCTAACATTTAAATGCAGATCATTTCGATACGGTGAAAGGCGTTTCTATATGGGTGTTCCGAAACGGCCAAGAGCGTTTCGATACGGGTGTTGCAATGACTCTTTCTACTTGAAGAGCGTATCGAAATGGGTTCGAGAGTTTCGATACGGGTAGCAGAAGAACTGCATTTATGGTGGGAATTTATGTCTCCCACGGCTCCAATTCAACTCCAACAGCTAGTAACGGCTACAAACTCATTAAGAAGTATAAAAGAGACCTCCAAGCATCAAGATATGGTAAATGCTTCAATTGTCAATCAACAAATGATCAAGAATTGTCTTTGTACTTAAATTGTCATTTCTTTGTATAGACAAACACTAGTGAGCCAAAATTGTCAAATTTTCTCAAGTGTTTTAGGTTTTGTGTGAGAGCTTATTTGTGCAAACAATCACCTATTAGAGGGATTTAAGTTTGCTTATCTTTTCTCTTTGTAAAGAGGGTTTGATCAAGGCTTTGGGTAGAAAGCTTGATCGGTGTATAAGGGTTTCCTCCTAAGCCTAGAAAAGGGGACGAATCAATAGTGAATTGATTGAAAATCCTTAGTGGGAAGCTAAGGTAGTGGATGTAGACCTTGGTTAGAAGGTTGAACCACTCTAAAATCATTGTGTCATCTATCTTTTAGCTTCCACACCACATCCACCCAAAATTCCACCTCTCCTCCACTTGCTTTTAGATTTTAGTTAGCTCAATTAGATCCTAAGTTTAATAAATTAATTCATTTAAGACATTATTATTATTATTATTATTATTATTATTATTATTATTATTATTATTATTATTATTATTATTATTATTATTATTATTATTATTATTATTATTATTACATATAATAAACTTTGATTTAATATAATTATACACAAAATTTTGATATGGATACATGAAGCTTTGATTTAAATATTTAATCAAATTCAAATGCATAGATTAACAAGTTGAGTCGAAATTAATCTCATACACCAATAACTTTAAACTAAACCATAAATACTAAACCTGAAACCCTAAACCCAACTCAAACCAAATTAACCCTAAAATTCAAATGTTGACTCGACCTGAACGACCCGATTTTGACCCGAACCGAAAGCGACCGATCTGATTTTGACCCAACCTAAAAACAACCGATCTGATTTTGACCCGATCCAATACTCGAACCGGATCTGACTCATCACAGACCCGAATTAGACTCGAACGTGAACCGACCCGAACTGAATCTAAACCGATTCTAGATAGACCCGAAACGACCTGAACCGAATGACCCGATTGCCACCTCTAGGTACGGCTAGGGGGCGTATCGGTACATGTATCAAAGAGGAAAGAGTCGTTGTGACTGAAAACATCGCGTATCGATACGCTTAGAGGGCGTACCGGTACAGTTTTTAAGGGGCGTATCGATACGGAATGGCGTATCGATACAGAATTTGCTCACTAGAATCCCAACTTTGTTTTCGATAAAGAGCGTATCGATACGGCTACTTAGCGTATCAGTACGGTATAACAGTCATTTAAATTTTTGGATACCAATTAACTGACAAGCCAACGGTCAAAAATTAAATGCAAAGATTTTGCAAAGATAAGCAAATCGTATCGATACGGTTGCAAATCGTATTGGTACAATATCATTTAAAGAGCTGCCCAGATGAATATCGTATCGATACGGGGTAATACCGTATCGGTACGCTATGGTCTATTAAAATTCCAGTGGCTAAAAACCGTATCGATACGCCTAAGGGTATCGATACGCCTGAGCATTTTGCTGAAGTTTGGCTTGAAATAAATAAAAAGACTTAGTGGATTTTGAACATTTAAGAGAGTTTTGTCTTGAAGTATAGTTTGGTTCAAAAAGACTTGTCAACAGTGAGACTTTGAAGAGTACTTAAAAATTTATTGTTTTGCAAATTAGTCCATAAGTTTAGGTGTTATATCAAAATCAATTTAGGTTTCACAGTATCGATCCCACATAGACTGAATGAAAATTATCAAATGCTGATGTAAGCACACACAAAAAATAAAAGAGGATATTGATGTGTGTTGGTTGGTGAGAACAACAAGCAAAATAAGATAAATTTGTAAGTGAATGATAATAATGAAGGTGTAGTGCAACAATGCATACTTAATCTCTCTTCAAGTGTTGGTTTCCAATCTAAACAATCAACCTATGTGATCCTAGATGCGGTGACATTCAACTAGGACACCTTGATAAGAAGGGGAAGTTCCTCTCGGATGTCCTCCTCTAAAACACTAGGTATCTATAATCTCAAGGTTTTCACCTATATAGAGTAAGATAGTGATCTGGATACTCTCTCGAGCTCACCAACGGATTCTATACTCAATCACTAACTTTACAACGTGATGAGCCTACTCTCTCGAGCAGAAAGCTACCCACAATGAGCCATCTCTGGTTTCATGCGCCCATATTGCTAACATTAAAACAATTAAATAAAAACACAACATAACAGAATAGATCAATTCATAAAGAAACCATAAAAGGTCTCGCATTCATAAAACCAAATAAACACTCAATGAATTTAGAGTTCTATAATGTAAAAAGAAATATAAAATCTCTTAAAATAACTCCCTCTCTACAAAGCTTTCGAAGCTAAGCTAAGGTTGGACTCTCTTGAGCTCCAACAACACCACAACACCACACCTTCATAGATTCTAATATAGAAAATGTGGGGACATAATAAGGTTTAAAATCAATTGAAAAACACTAACAACTTAAGACAAGACATCCGTAAAATATGAACAAAAGGCTAATAAAAAGCATGCAAAGGCTTTGAACAATGCTATTGCTAAAATGAAAATGTGCTAAAGATAAATCTTTTTGGAGAGTTATCACACCCCGACACTTAAACTTTAGCTTGTCCTCAAGAAAACCAAACATAACAATGCTACCAAAATTAATCAATGTATCCAATAACGCTCCAACATATAATAATTCCCAAAAACATATTATGCTAATTGTTGTACAAAAGTGATTCCTCAATTCTCATCATAAAATAATACATTAGTCTCATAAGAGATATGGAGCCTATGATTGCTTAGTTAAGGAAACCATGTTAAGTGTGAGAGTTAAACCAAGTGTAACAAACAACTTCTAAACAGAAGAAAATATATTATTTCTAGTGGAATATATCTCGTTTGCTTTGCAATTACTCGCATACTCAAGCCTTTAAATTGTGGGCACATAAGAATCAATCGAAAGTTCGATTCTGTCTGAACTACTCATTTTCAAATGATATCCACATTGTTCACAAATATTCATTTTTGACTTAAGCAATTTCTTACAATTTAATCCATGACAATTTTTGCATTGAACCTACAAATAATCGTATAGATCGAGATCATTATAATTTTCTTTTAGAGTTAAATCATTACTATTTTCTTGAGTTATTATATCAAAATTTTTGCCTTCACTACTATTTTCACCTACGAAAGGGAAGTAATCATTTAAGAAAGATTGGCTTTGCCACAATCTGAATCCATTTAGGCACTCATGTTGACACATTGGAGTGTCCCTTCATTACTTTGGCATATGTTGGTATTACTACCTATTTTCATTTCTTAGTGTGTCCACACGACGAGTATTTTGTGACAAGATTGTTCCCATATCAACTACATCATGCTCTCAGCTAGAACTTAAATTCTCTATTTGTTATTTCACCTTGTTTCAAACAATCATACTTAGAATTTATTCCAATCTAAAATTTTCTAAGCATAAAAATAATACTCACAATGAATCAAGGCATTAAATTATGCCCTTCATCAAACATCATCAGAATTATAATCATTCACACAAACATACATTCATCCATCCATAATGTTGGGACATTTAAAATATACTTCAAAAATTTTCATATTTTTATTGAAATAAAAGGATAGAAGATGGGTACACACAAGCAATGCGTATTATAGGACAGAACCTACCCTCCCCACGCACACATGAAGGTTGCATTGTCCTCAATGCGATAAAAAAACAAAATATAAATGCAGAAATTTAAAAGGGGGAAGAAATCTTCCTTTGGTGATATTAGGGCTTAGTAGAATGTACCCAATTCTTCTTCTTCTCTTTCTTGGAAGAGCTTTCTTTATTCTTCTCCTTAGAGAGTTTCATTTTCTCGCCACCAGATGAGGTGTCTTTAGTTGCAGCTCTCGTTGTGGGCACATCACTCCAACGAAGTTCTTCCTTAGCAGCATGTATTGTGGGATCGAATGCGAGAGCATTATGTGTAGCATGTTGTCTTTCCGTCACGTTAGTTGTGAGTTGTAGTCAAATTAATTGTTAGAGTTTAGTTTCTATTTGTAAATAGATATATGGATAAAATCTTATCTTAAGCTAGAGCGATAAGAGATAGAGTTTGTATATAAGTTTAACTCATAACTGTAATAGGAGTCTTGTAACTGAGTCTTTAAAAGACTTTGTAAAATATCTGAATTAATTGAATAGAGTGAAACAATTTATTCTTACCCGTTTCTACATGGTATCAATCTAGGAAGAGATCCTAAATTAAAAAATGATGGTTTTCCCTTCTGCATCTTCTAGAGCAAATTCATCTGCAAATTCCGATTCCAATTTTGATGATTTTCCAAAACTCTCTGCATCAGCAATCTCTTGCCATCTATTTGTAGGCCATAACTACCTTTTGTGGTCCTAATCTGTCAAGATATTCCTTACTGGACGAGGAAAGCTAGACTTTATTTTAGGGAAAATTACACAACCCCCTTCGACAAATCCAAGTTATGAGCAGTGGATGCGTGAGAATGGCAGGGTGATGTCTTGGCTTGTCAATACCATGTCCCCTAACATTGGTACATATTTTTTGCTCTATGAAATAGCACCAGGGATCTGGAAAGCTGTTCAAGAAACCTATTCTAGCATAGACAGCACCCTTGAGTTATTCAATATTAAGAGTAGGGCATTAAATTTAAAATAGAAGGGATGCGTGTCACATAATACTTTAACTGGTTTTTTGGAAGCAACTTGATTTGTATGTAGAACATGATTGGGACACTCCTAGAGATGTAGCTTTGTACAGGAAGCTACAAGCCTAGAAGAGAGTCTTTCAATTTCTTAATAGTCTCAATACTGATTGGGTTGTTGTGAAGGCTCAAATTTTGAATGTAAAGCCTTTTCTTTCAATTCGAGAGGTCTTTGCAGAAGTGAGAATGGAAGATAGCATAAGGTCCTTCACGCTTCCTCTTGTTACCTCTGCTAAGATTCTACCTTACTTACGTAGTCTTCATCTTCAAATAAGGCTAGGAAGGGCAGACCAATATGTGATTTTTGTAAGAAACTGGGCCATTTGAGGGAACAATACTGAAAGCATCATGGCAAGCCTGGTGATTGAAAGCCTTCTTCATAGAGAGACCCTCGAGAACCTCAGTCCAATACATTCAGTACTGTGAGCAGTGGTGTTTTTACAAAATAGCAGATTGTTGCCCTTAACAAGATGTTTGGCAATATGAGAGGTCCTAGTACGACTAATGTAGTTCTAAAAGAAGAAGAAGGTATGTAGAATGACTTATTTCCTACAACATTTTTAGCTAAACAAGATGAATCAACATGGGTTATTGACTCAGGGGCTTTTGATCATATGGTTGGTAACAGAAAGTTATTTTCTGCTTTTGTATCATCCTGTTGTAAACAATCCAATAAAACTGTAGATGGGTCCTTATCTTCTATAAAAGGTGTAACATCCCAAAAATGGGGTTAGTGTAACACCCTGAAAACCGGTCTAGTCAGAATTGGATCCCGATGACCGGAGTATTGGTATTAAAATATTGAGATATCGACTCATCGTTATTTATTATATTGCTATGTTGTTAAAGGACCTTAAGTAAACCAAATCCTTAGTTGAGATTGCTTTGAAAGTGCTTAAAATCGTGTTTTTGAACTAGGCGTTTTGATACAGTTAGACTCGTACCGAAATGGTCTAGGTAAGGCGTTTCACAACAATTATAGGTGTTCTGATACGGTTCCAATGGTTTTAACTAACTTTTGGACTTTTGCTTGACTGTTTCGAACGGCTCCTCTCGTTTCGAAACGGGCCCCCTTATTTTGAATATTATTAAAGGAAAATTTGAAAAGAAGAGATAAAGTGATGATTCACCTTCCTAAGGCTGTCCTTTCTACGTGAATATGGTCAGAAGAGATGACTTATAGTCATCTATTTGTTTATTTTGGAAAAGATAAAGGTGGGATAATAATAATATTAAAAGCTTACCTTGGTTGGAATGAAATCTTTCTATTGGCTATAGGGGAGGTGGATAATGATTAAAGTAATATTTCCCTTGAAATGAATAGAAGAAAGCTTTCAAAATTGTTTAGTTCCACCGAGACTTATTCTTCATTTCCTTGTTTTAAGAGAATAAGCAAGCACTACCATTGTTATCTTCAACCTTGAGCTCCTAAGCATGCACCTATCTATTTGATCTTCTTAAGTTAAAGCTTTCCTTGATTTATGAACACCAAGCCATAGCTATCGATCAGGTAAGTGGAAACCTCAAGTTAATCATCAATTTTCTTGGTTATTAGATGACCAATTTCAAGCTTTAAAGATAAGCTTTGTCTACAGTTAATAGCTATTCAAGTATCGATATTGTTATATTGGTCTTAATGAATCCTTATTGCTTTTCTTAGCACAAGAAGTGGAAAAGATAAATCCATCGTCTCCATCGAAAGCTAGGAATAAAGGAATCACCATCTGAGAGCCTTAGAAGCTTCAAATATTGAGGTGAGTGTAGTCGGAGTCTCGGAATTAGGCGAGGAGCCTTTCCGAATTTATCGTCATTGATTCTGTATGAATTACTAATGATTGGACTAAAGGGGCTTGTATAAAGCATCATTGAAAACCGTATTGGTAAGTTGGGTGAGTATTGCATCGATTCATTGACTATAGCATTGCAATTATTGTCATGGAAAATCATTGAAGCATTGACATATAGAATCATTGGTATGAGTTATTGATATTACCTATTATTATGGCTACATGATTATTGTGATATTGACATTGAATCATTGATATTGAACTATTTTTATTGAATCATTGATATTGAATTATTGTCATTGAACCCATGATATTGAGTTATTGTTATCGGACCTTGGGATCGAAGTATTGGATACAATTGGCATGCCATAGAATTCATGAGCTCAGTGGTACAAAGTTTATACGGTGTAGTGGAGGGATGTGATATGTGCTGGTCAAAAATGGTGTAGTGGAGGATATTGGACCATATAGTTCATGGTTGGTGTAGTGGTGGAATTCATGTATCCAAATACGGTTGAAATCGACCCAAGGGAGAATACTGATTATTGATGTTGCCATTAATGAAATGATTATTGATATTGCATGGTCATGATATTGAGTCATTGATATTGATGAATTGGTTATTGTTGCCATGATCATTATTTAGTTAATGTTATGAAAGTCATCAAGCATGAAAAAAATACTAAGCGCATTATTGTTATTGGCTACCTCACATAGAATATGTAAGTCTAATACATTCATTGCCCATACATTTTAGGATAAAGAAGTATCGGATCAAGATCGAGATTAGCTGGAAGTTTGGCAAGTCACCACGAGATTAATGTAAAGTACATTTGTCTCTTTGAACTCCTAGAATGGTGGAAAATTAGTTAAAGTAGTTGTTGATGGTGTTTTGTTTATATGTATAACTCTATTAACTCTCTTTTGATGCGTCTATGTTGTGGTTAAGTGCGAAAAGTATAATATGTTTGAAATTAGTCTTCTATGTAGTAAGAAATGGTCTTAAATGTATGGTTTGGTGCTAAAAGGTAAAAAATGGGCAAATGGATTTATATGGCTCTAAAATTTAGCATGCTAGTAGTTTATACCATTGAAATATTGTGTGTGAAATTTCATTACATTTGGACATCGTTCAACATGTTAAATTGAAGAACAACCAGCGAGAATCTGTCATTACATGTCAAGTTGTATCGAAACGGGTGATGGCGTTTCGATACCGGTAAGCATAATTGAACCTGAGAAAGTAGGGTGTACCAAAACAGGTAAGGATGTTCTGAAACATTTTGTCTCCGGAGACCTCCGTTTCGATACGGGTTCACAGCGTATCGAAACTGGTCAAGGTCTAAGTCAAAGGTAGTTAACCTATACCGATACAGGACTTTCCCGTATCGATACGATCTAAGAAGGAAAAGTCAACAAGGTTGACCATCGTCCACCCGTATCGGAACGGCCTTGAGCGTTTCGATACAGGGTTAGTTAAAGTGGTTATAAGTCTTGATCTGTAAGATTGCATTGTTACAATTTAGTCCTTAAGATTAGAATGACTAAATTGAATAAGTAAATGGTCACCGTTATGCATGAAATTTTATAGGTTAATCAATGTTACACTGAATTTCATTGTGGTATTGTCTAATGCATTGAAGGACCTCTAGTTTGTAAGAGTTACAGAATGGTCCCTAAAACTTGTAAAAGTTATAAAACATTCCTAAATGGTTGAATATGGTCCTTTTATGAATGAAATGGATTAATATATATATATATATATATATATATTGGTAATGTTTTGTTTGTGTATTATTGTTCGAGTGTTGACAAAAAGTTGAAATTTTATAGCACCGATCATCGTATTGTTCACCGGTAACACGCTCCGACCCGGTTCTTGACCAGACCGGGAAGGGGTGTTACAGTTAGAATATTTGGAAGTTCAATTGGGTTCATTTCGTTTCGATCAAACCTGATAGGTCGGTTAACTAGTTTTGAGAAAATAAATATTTAAAATTTGAAAATTTGATAGACAAAAATTGGATTTTGGTTTCTAAAATGTTTGATTATTTAAATGATTTAGTAATTAAATCAGATGTTAATTTAATTGGATTGATCGGATGATGTCAATGACTAAAATATAAGATTTGCAAAACTATTTTTAAAGTGACTAAATTTGGCATGCTAGTAGTTTATACCATTGAAATCTTGTGTGTGAAATTTCATTACATTTGGACATCGTTCAACATGTTAAATTGAAGAACAACCAGCGAGAATCTGTTATTACAGGTCAAGTTGTATCGAAACGGGTGATGGCGTTTCGATACCGGTAAGCATAATTGAACCTGAGAAAGTAGGGTGTACCAATACATGTAAGGATGTTTTGAAACATTTTGTCTCCAGATACCTCCGTTTCGATACGGGTTCACAGCGTATCGAAACTAGTCAAGGTCTAAGTCAAAGGTAGTCAACCCGTACCGATACGGGACTTTCCCGTATCGATACGGTCTAAGAAGGAAAAGTCAACAAGGTTGACCATCGTCCACCCGTATCGAAACGGCCTTAAGCGTTTCGATACAGGGTTAGTTAAAGTGGTTATAAGTCTTGATCTGTAAGATTGCATTGTTACAGTTTAGTCCTTAAGATTAGAATGACTAAATTGAATGAGTAAATGGTCACCGTTATGCATGAAATTTTATAGGCTAATCAATGTTACACTGAATTTCATTGTGGTATTGTCTAATGCATCGAAGGACCTCTAGTTTGTAAGATTTATAGAATGGTCCCTAAAACTTGTAAAAGTTATAAAACATTCCTAAATGGTTAAATATGGTCCTTTTATGAATCAAATGGATTAATATATATATATATATATATATATATATATATATATTGGTAATGTTTTGTTTGTGTATTATTGTTCGATTGTTGACAAAAAGTTGAAATTTTATAGCACTGATCATCGTACTGTTCACCGGTAACACGCTCCGACCCGGTTCTCGACCAGACCGGGAATGGGTGTTACAGTTAGAATATTTGGAAGTTCGATTGGGTTCATTTCGTTTCGATCAAACCGGATAGGTCGGTTAACTAGTTTCGAGAAAATAAATATTTAAAATTTGAAAATTTGATAGACAAAAATTGGACTTTGGTTTCTAAAATGTTTGATTATTTAAATGTTTTAGTAATTAAATCAGAGGTTAATTTAATTGGATTGGTCGGATGATGTCAATGACTAAAATATAAGATTTGCAAAATTATTTTTAAAGTGACTAAATTTGGCATGCTAGTAGTTTATACCATTGAAATATTGTGTGTGAAATTTCATTACATTTGGACATCGTTCAACATGTTAAATTGAAGAACAACCAGCGAGAATCTGTCATTACAGGTCAAGTTGTATCGAAACGAGTGATGGCGTTTCGATACCGGTAAGCATAATTAAACCTGAGAAAGTAGGGTGTACCAAAATATGTAAGGATGTTCTGAAACATTTTGTCTCCAGAGACCTCTGTTTCGATACGGGTTCACAGCGTATCGAAACTAGTCAAGGTTTAAGTCAAAGGTAGTCAACTCGTACCGATACAGGACTTTCCCGTATCGATACGGTCTAAGAAGGAAAAGTCAACAAGGTTGACCATCGTCCACCCGTATCGAAACGGCCCTGAGCGTTTCGATACAGGGTTAGTTAAAGTGGTTATATGTCTTGATCTGTAAGATTGCATTGTTACAGTTTAGTCCTTAAGATTAGAATGACTAAATTGAATGACTAAATGGTCACCGTTATGCATGAAATTTTATAGGCTAATCAATGTTACACTGAATTTCATTGTGGTATTGTCCAATGCATCGAAGGACCTCTAATTTGTAAGATTTACAGAATGGTCCCTAAAACTTATAAAACATTCCTAAATGGTTAAATATGGTCCTTTTATGAATGAAATGGATTAATATATATATATGTATATATATTGGTAATGTTTTGTTTGTGTATTATTGTTCGAGTGTTGACAAAAAGTTGAAATTTTGTAGCACCGATCATCGTACTGTTCACCGGTAACACGCTCCGACCCGGTTCTCGACCAGACTGGGAAGGGGTGTTACAGTTAGAATATTTGGAAGTTCGATTGGGTTCATTTCGTTTCGATCAAACCGGATAGGTCGGTTAACTATTTTCGAGAAAATAAATATTTAAAATTTGAAAATTTGATAGACAAAAATTGGATTTTGGTTTCTAAAATGTTTGATTATTTAAATGTTTTAGTAATTAAATCAGAGGTTAATTTAATTGGATTGGTCGGATGATGTCAATGACTAAAATATAAGATTTGCAAAACTATTTTTAAAGTGACTAAATTTGGCATGCTAGTAGTTTATACCATTGAAATATTGTGTGTGAAATTTTATTACATTTGGACATCGTTCAACATGTTAAATTGAAGAACAACCAGCGAGAATCTGTCATTACAGGTCAAGTTGTATCGAAACGGGTGATGGCGTTTCGATACCGGTAAGCATAATTGAACCTGAGAAAGTTGGGTGTACCAAAACAGGTAAGGATGTTCTGAAACATTTTGTCTCCAGAGACCTCCGTTTCTATACGGGTTCACAGCGTATCGAAACTGGTCAAGGTCTATCTCAAAGGTAGTCAACCCGTACCGATACAGGACTTTCCCGTATTGATACGGTCTAAGAAGGAAAAGTCAACAAGGTTGACCATCGTTCACCCGTATCGAAACGGCCTTGAGCGTTTCGATACAGGGTTAGTTAAAGTGGTTATAAGTCTTGATCTGTAAGATTGCATTGTTACATTTAGTCCTTAAGATTAGAAAGACTAAATTGAATGAGTAAATGGTCACCGTTATGCATGAAATTTTATAGGCTAATCAATGTCACACTGAATTTCATTGTGGTATTGTCTAATGCATCGAAGGACCTCTAGTTTGTAAGATTTACAGAATGGTCCCTAAAACTTGTAAAAGTTATAAAACATTCCTAAATGGTTAAATATGGTCCTTTTATGAATGAAATGGATTAATATATATATATATATATATATATATATATATATATATATATATATTGGTAATGTTTTGTTTGTGTATTATTGTTCGAGTGTTGACAAAAAGTTGAAATTTTATACCACCGATCATCGTACTGTTCACCGGTAACACGCTCCGACCCGGTTCTCGATCAGACCGGGAAAGGGTGTTACAGTTAGAATATTTGGAAGTTCGATTGGGTTCATTTCGTTTCGGTCAAACCGGATAGGTCGGTTAACTAGTTTCGAGAAAATAAATATTTAAATTTTAAAAATTTGATAGACAAAAATTGGATTTTGGTTTCTAAAATATTTGATTATTTAAATGTTTTAGTAATTAAATCAGAGGTTAATTTAATTGGATTGATCGAATGATGTCAATGACTAAAATATAAGATTTGCAAAACTATTTTTAAAGTGACTAAATTTGGCATGCTAGTAGTTTATACCATTGAAATATTGTGTGTGAAATTTCATTACATTTGGACATCGTTCAACATGTTAAATTGAAGAACAACCAGCGAGAATCTGTCATTACAAGTCATGTTGTATCGAAACGGGTGATGGCATTTCGATACCGGTAAGCATAATTGAACCTGAGAAAGTTGGGTGTACCAAAACAGGTAAGGATGTTCTGAAACATTTTGTCTCCAGAGACCTCCGTTTCGATACGGGTTCACAGCGTATCAAAACTGGTCAAGGTCTAAGTCAAAGGTAGTCAACCCGTACCGATACAGGACTTTCCCGTATCGATACGGTTTAAGAAGGAAAAGTCAACAAGGTTGACCATCGTCCACCCGTACCGAAACGGCCTTGAGCGTTTCGATACAGGGTTAGTTAAAGTTGTTATAAGTCTTGATCTGTAAGATTGCATTGTTACATTTTAGTCCTTAAGATTAGAATGACTAAATTAAATTAGTAAATGGTCATCGTTATGCATGAAATTTTATAGGCTAATCAATGTTACACTGAATTTCATTGTGGTATTGTCTAATGCATCGAAAGACCTCTAGTTTGTAAGATTTATAGAATGGTCCCTAAAACTTGTAAAAGTTATAAAACATTCCTAAATGGTTAAATATGGTCCTTTTATGAATGAAATCGATTAATATATATATATATATATATATATATTGGTAATGTTTTGTTTGTGTATTATTGTTCGAGTGTTGACAAAAAGTTGAAATTTTATAGCACCGATTATCGTACTGTTCACAAGTACCACGCTCCGACCCGGTTCTCGACCAGATCGGGAAGGGGTGTTACAGTTAGAATATTTGGAAGTTCGATTGGGTTCATTTCGTTTCGATCAAACCGGATAGGTCGGTTAACTAGTTTTGAGAAAATAAATATTTAAAATTTGAAAATTTGATAGACAAAAATTGGATTTTGGTTTCTAAAATGTTTGATTATTTAAATGTTTTAGTAATTAAATCAGAGGTTAATTTAATTGGATTGGTCGGGTGATGTCAATGACTAAAATATAAGATTTGCAAAACTATTTTTAAAGTGACTAAATTTGGCAGGCTAGTAGTTTATACCATTGAAATATTGTGTGTGAAATTTCATTACATTTGGACATCGTTCAACATGTTAAATTGAAGAACAACCAGCGAGAATCTGTCATTACATGTCAAGTTGTATCGAAACGGATGATGGCGGTTCGATACAGGTAAGCATAATTGAACTTGAGAAAGTAGGGTGTACCAAAACAGGTAAGCATGTTCTAAAACATTTTGTCTTCAGAGACCTCCGTTTCGATACGGGTTCACAGCGTATCGAAACTGGTTAAGGTCTAAGTCAAAGGTAGTTAACCTGTACCGATACAGGACTTTCCCGTATCGATACGATCTAAGAAGGAAAAGTCAACAAGGTTGACCATCGTCCACCCGTATCGAAACGGCCTTGAGCGTTTCGATACAGGGTTAGTTAAAGTGGTTATAAGTCTTGATCTGTAAGATTGCATTGTTACAATTTAGTCCTTAAGATTAGAATGACTAAATTGAATGAGTAAATGGTCACCGTTATGCATGAAATTTTATAGGTTAATCAATGTTACACTGAATTTCATTGTGGTATTGTCTAATGCATTGAAGGACCTCTAGTTTGTAAGATTTACAGAATGGTCCCTAAAACTTGTAAAAGTTATAAAACATTCCTAAATGGTTGAATATGGTCCTTTTATGAATGAAATGGATTAATATATATATATATATATATATATATATGGGTAATGTTTTGTTTGTGTATTATTGTTCGAGTGTTGACAAAAAGTTGAAATTTTATACCACCGATCATCGTACTGTTCACCGGTAACACGCTCCGACCCGGTTCTCGACCAGACCGGGAAGGGGTGTTACAGTTAGAATATTTGGAAGTTCGATTGGGTTCATTTCGTTTCGATCAAACCTGATAGGTCGGTTAACTAGTTTCGAGAAAATAAATATTTAAAATTTGAAAATTTGATAGACAAAAATTGGATTTTGGTTTCTAAAATGTTTGATTATTTAAATGTTTTAGAAATTAAATCAGAGGTTAATTTAATTGGATTGATCGGATGATGTCAATGACTAAAATATAAGATTTGCAAAACTATTTTTAAAGTGACTAAATTTGGCATGCTAGTAGTTTATACCATTGAAATATTGTGTGTGAAATTTCATTACATTTGGACATCGTTCAACATGTTAAATTGAAGAACAACCAGCGAGAATCTGTCATTACAGGTCAAGTTGTATAGAAACGGGTGATTGCGTTTCGATACCGGTAAGCATAATTGAACCTGAGAAAGTAGGGTGAACCAAAACAGGTAAGGATGTTCTGAAACATTTTGTCTCCAGATACCTCTTTTTCGATACGGGTTCACAGCGTATCGAAACTGGTCAAGGTCTAAGTCAAAGGTAATCAACCCGTTCCGATACAGGACTTTCCCGTATCAATACGGTCTAAGAAGGAAAAGTCAACAAGGTTGACCATCGTCCACCCGTATCGAAACGGCCTTGAGCGTTTCGATACAGGGTTAGTTAAAGTAGTTATAAGTCTTTATATGTAAGATTGCATTGTTACAATTTAGTCCTTAAGATTAGAATGACTAAATTGAATGAGTAAATGGTCACCGTTATGCATGAAATTTTATAGGCTAATCAATGTTACACTGAATTTCATCGTGGTATTGTCTAATGCATCGAAGGACCTCTAGTTTGTAAGATTTATAGAATGGTCCCTAAAACTTGTAAAAGTTATAAAACATTCCTAAATGGTTAAATATGGTCCTTTTATGAATGAAATGGATTAATATATATATATATATATATATATTGGTAATGTTTTGTTTGTGTATTATTGTTCGAGTGTTGACAAAAAGTTGAAATTTTATAGCACTGATCATCGTACTGTTCACCGGTAACACGCTCCGACCCGGTTCTCGACCAGACCGGGAAGGGGTGTTACAGTTAGAATATTTGGAAGTTCGATTGGGTTCATTTCGTTTCGATCAAACCGGATAGGTATGTTAACTAGTTTCGAGAAAATAAATATTTAAAATTTGAAAATTTGATAGACAAAAATTGGATTTTGGTTTCTAAAATGTGTGATTATTTACATGTTTTAGTAATTAAATCAGAGGTTAATTTAATTGGATTGGTCGGATGATGTCAATGACTAAAATATAAGATTTGCAAAACTATTTTTAAAGTGACTAAATTTGGCATGCTAGTAGTTTATACCATTGAAATATTGTGTGTGAAATTTCATTACATTTGGACATCGTTCAACATGTTAAATTGAAGAACAACCAGCGAGAATCTGTCATTACAGGTCAAGTTGTATCGAAACGAGTGATGGCGTTTCGATACCGGTAAGCATAATTGAACCTAAGAAAGTAGGGTGTACCAAAACATGTAAGGATGTTCTAAAACATTTTGTCTCCAGAGACCTCCGTTTCGATACGGGTTCACAGCGTATCGAAACTGGTCAAGGTTTAAGTCAAAGGTAGTCAACCCGTACCGATACTGGACTTTCACGTATCAATACGGTCTAAGAAGGAAAAGTCAACAAGGTTGACCATCGTCCACCCGTATCGAAACGACCTTGAGCGTTTCGATACAGGGTTAGTTAAAGTGGTTATAAGTCTTGATCTGTAAGATTGCATTGTTACAGTTTAGTCCTTAAGATTAGAATGACTAAATTGAATGAGTAAATGGTCACCGTTATGCATGAAATTTTATAGGCTAATCAATGTTACACGGAATTTCATTGTGGTATTGTCTAATGCATCGAAGGACCTCTAGTTTGAAAGATTTACAGAATGGTCCCTAAAACTTGTAAAAGTTATAAAACATTCCTAAATGGTTAAATATGGTCCTTTTATGAATGAAATGGATTAATATATATATATATATATATATATATATATATATATATATATTGGTAATGTTTTGTTTGTGTATTATTGTTCGAGTGTTGATAAAAAGTTGAAATTTTATAGCACCGATCATCATACTGTTCACCGGTAACACGCTCCGACCCGGTTCTCGACCAGACCGGGAAGGGGTGTTACAGTTAGAATATTTGGAAGTTCGATTGGGTTCATTTCGTTTCGATCAAACCTGATAGGTCAGTTAACTAGTTTCGAGAAAATAAATATTTAAAATTTGATAGACAAAAATTGGATTTTGGTTTCTAAAATGTTTGATTATTTAAATGTTTTAGTAATTAAATCAAAGGTTAATTTAATTGGATTGGTCGGATGATGTCAATGACTAAAATATAAGATTTGCAAAACTATTTTTAAAGTGACTAAATTTGGCATGCTAGTAGTTTATACCATTGAAATATTGTGTGTGAAATTTCATTACATTTGGACATCGTTCAACATGTTAAATTGAAGAACAACCAGCGAGAATCTGTCATTACAGGTCAAGTTGTATCGAAACGGGTGATGGCGTTTCGAGACCGGTAAGCATAATTGAACCTGAGAAAGTAGGGTGTACCAAAACAGGTAAGGATGTTCTGAAACATTTTGTCTCCAGAGACCTCCGTTTCGATACGGGTTCACAACGTATCGAAACTGGTCAAGGTCTAAGTCAAAGGTAGTCAACCCGTACCGATACAGGACTTTCCTGTATCGATACGTTCTAAGAAGGAAAAGTCAACAAGGTTGACCATCGTCCACCTGTATCGAAACGGCCTTGAGCGTTTCGATACAGGGTTAGTTAAAGGGGATATAAGTCTTGATCTGTAAGATTGCATTGTTACAGTTTAGTCCTTAAGATTAGAATGACTAAATTGAATGAGTAAATGGTCACCGTTATGCATGAAATTTTATAGGCTAATCAATGTTACACTGAATTTCATTTTGGTATTGTCTAATGCATCGAAGGACCTCTAGTTTGTAAGATTTACAGAATGGTCCCTAAAATTTGTAAAAGTTATAAAACATTCCTAAATGGTTAAATATGGTCCTTTTATGAATGAAATGGATATATATATTTATATATATTGGTAATGTTTTGTTTGTGTATTATTGTTCGAGTGTTGACAAAAAGTTGAAATTTTATAGCATCGATCATCGTACTGTTTACCGGTAACACGCTCCGACTCGGTTCTCGACCAGACCGGGAAGGGGTGTTACAATTAGAATATTTGGAAGTTCGATTGGTCGGATGATGTCAATGACTAAAATATAATATTTGCAAAACTATTTTTAAAGTGATTAAATTGAAAAGGGTCAATACTAAGAATCCTTAGAGAGCTATATTTTTTAAAAATTTTAATTAGTATTATCACCTTAATTGACAAATAGTTTGACGGTTAATTGGTTTTCTAAAATCCATTTTTCTCATTACGTCAAATTTTCCCACTATTTTCTCCCAAAATTTTCTCATTTTCTTGCCATTTCCCAACTCATTTCTTGCTCATTCTTAATGGAGATGACATCATTTGATTTTCTATTTGATTTCTAACAAAACCTCACAAAGTTTTTCTCATTACGTCAATTTTTCCCACTACATGAATGACCACCTAATTATGGTGAAGTTTTACTTTGACCATCATACTTTTAATATTGTCAATAAAATCACTTAATTATTCAAATGATAGTATTAATTAAGTCATTTGCCATTTAAATCTAATGGAAAACGTGACGTAGCAATTAACAGAATATTGAATAATTACACATTTGATTCTTATTATTTACATATTTTTTTTATCAATTTGGTCATAATTTAATTTAATAAAGTTAACCCTTCAATTAGATAATGACATGCACCATGACACTTTCCACAAGGGACACATGTCATGGCACTTGCCAAAGGTGACATGTGTCACCGTTTGATTAGAAGATTAAATTTATTAAATTAAAATCGTGACCAAATTGATAGGTTATGTAAATAATAAGAATCAAATTTATAATTATACAATTTTTCGTTAATCAACTTCTCCTTTAAATTTTAACAACAACTTAATTGATATCATTTAAATAGTTAAGTGGTCTTATTGACAAAATTAAAAATATGGTGGTCAAAATATAACCTTCTTTCATATTGTCATTGTAAAACCAATAATTGATTTTGATATAACAAATTGTTTAAGGACCAAATTGTAAAGTAGATAAATTTTTAAGTTCTCAAAAGTCTCACAAAATGACAAGGATTTAAACCTAAACTTATTTCTATGTCAAAAATTAAAACCCCCAAAATTTTCTAAGTGTTTTATACTCTACTAACCAAAAACGCCAAGACGTATCGATACACCCTCGAGTGTTTCAGTACGAGGCTACTAGAATTTTATTTGAAAATCGTACTGATGTTGTTAAGCCCGTTTCAATATGGCCTTCATATGGGTTTATAATTTTGGTTATAAGTATCGGTACTGCTTCATCCGTTCCGATACGAGGTGTTAAGATCTTCAAAAATCTTTGCATTTAAAATATGATTGTTGCCTTGTCAGTTGTTGGAATCAACAATCTTTAAATTTTAGTTAACCCATATCGATACGCCCCAAAGGCGTACCGATGCAATTTTTCGAGGGCTTTTGCCTGAGATTCTAGTGTGCAAAATCCGTATTGATACGACCTAGCTGTTTCGATACGCCTATGTTTTTACACTATGCCTGTTTCGATACGTCTTCAAGCGTATCTATGCGCCTTTGTACAATGACTATTTCTTCTTTTGGCAAGTACCGATACTGATGTTCGTGTACCAATATGGTAGGTTACCAAACAACATTTATTGCGGGAAGAAAGCAGCCCAACATCTCTATTGATGATCCCAACCACCCAAACGGTTAGAAATCAATGAGCGGATATAAAATCAAGTCTCCAAAGCTACAACAACTATTGAACATACTTTGAACAAGTCTAAAGCATTCAAGCAAAAATCCAACACCTTTTGAGCCTATTAGAGTTAAATCTTGCAACCCACTTGATAGTTCTTCAATTGTATCCATTATATTCAAATTTTGGGTTGAGAGCACTTGTAATTGGGCAAACACCTATCTTTGTGAGGATATTTTTGTTTCCAAACAAATTTCTTGTAAAAGAGTGAATTGGATTAAGCTTTGGGTAGAAAGCTATGATCGATTGTAACGGTTGCCTCCTTATCCTAGAAAAGGGGAAGAATTCTTAGTGAATTGTTTTGAAATCCTTAGTGGGGAGCTAAAGTGGTGGATGTAGAGCTTGTTAGAAGCTTAAACCACTATAAGTCCTTGTGTCTTCAATTTTTCATTTTCCAATTGCTTCCCTTCAAATTTTTATTTGCCAATTCACCCCTTCTTGGCCAAATCGAGTTGTTCCAAAGTCCAAGCTTGAGATGACTGATGAAGAACATATATGCTTACAAGTCAATGATAAAGCTATGCACATGCTCTTTTGTGCACTTGGACCAGATGACTACTCCAAGATATCTTCTTGCACAAGTGTAACACCCCAGTTTTGAAACTAGATTATTTAGGCATCGGTTTAAGTTGGTTGAACCTATAATTGAGATTCGAGCTTTTAGAATCGATTCAGGGAAATCATGATTCGAGATAAGGTAAAATATGGTAAAATTTTCTAAAATCATCTAAAATAATCTAAAATTATATAGATGGGTTTGGTAAAATCAATTTTACAAAAATGATTTTGGGACGTGTAAATTTTGACTAGTGACCAAATTGTAAAGATTTAAAATTGTGTAAAAAGTGTGATTTTTAAAAGAGAGTCAAATTCTTAGAATATTTAGGGAGATTTATAGAAATTAAGCCTTTTCTTTAATTGCCATGTGATTTTAATGTTTTAATTAAATGTAAGAGGGAAATTTTATTAAAAGAGGTAGTTAATTTGTTAAATCATTTTTGACGTAACTTTTCTATTTCTCCTTTTCTCTTCAGCCAAACAATCCCTCTTTTCTCTCAAATTTCAGAATTCTTTTCATCCTTTTGCTCTTTTGATTCACAACTCTTTTCCAAAGATTTTTCTTAAAAATTTACAAATATTTCTTAAAGCTTCTTTAGTTAGAAAACTTGCCAATTGGAAGAAAAGAAAGAATTGCAGGTAATTTCGTGCTACTACTCTAATCAAGATTCTTTAATGAAATTCCAAAGTATTTGACTCTTGAATTATGTTTTTTAGTTAAAGTTTTGATGTCGATTTGGTGAAAATACCAAAATCTTGCTAAAAGATGGGATTAAATGTGATTTTCATTTGGGCACGATTTTGATTGATTAGAGAATGATTTTAAGGTTTATTTGGATGTTAAATGATGTTAATAATGAGCTTTGATCATAAAAGTCTCGAAGTCATTGAGATCTTTGTCTAGGTTGTTAGTTTTGGGTTTTGGCTTGGAAATGTGAAATCTGAGTTGTGGGAGGTATAATGATGATATTAGGATGTTTTTGGATGTTAATTTATGGTTAAAATGTGTTGGAAGTGTTTGTTGATGGTGGGTTGAGTTTAGTGATCAATCGAAGATGATTTCGATTGTTTCGGATGGGTATTTCGGTGCCTTTGAGCAGAGCTGCGGGTTTTTAGTGTTTGGTGGTGGTTTTAATGCATTGAGATGCATTAATCCACTGTCCTTGTGTAATATAAACATGGGAGGATTCTTCAGAAGCTTTCAGCGAAGTTACGGGGGCATCAGACGCTTAATTTTCGCGTCGGCAATTGAGGTTTCGCGAGTCGGTGAGTGGAAATGGGATTTCCAGCTTTGAATCATCTTAAAATTGGTATTGGGGACTTAGTGTAAGCTTGAAATGCTTTACTAAGTTCGGAAGTAAGTAAAGTGATTTTCTCTCTCGGATTGTGCTATTATGAGCTTGTGGATGTACTTGTTTTTAAATGTATTTACCTACTGTGTTAAAGCATGATTTAAGCATGTAACTTGCTGTTTATGATGCCATATTGTTGAAGGATGCACAAGGTAAGTGATCCTTGTAAGTATGTATTTATACTTGTTTTATGAAGCATGATTTAATGCTTGGAATATGGCTTATTGTGAATGCTTTGGGAAATAGTGAGGTTTGTATTAAAAGTGAATTATATTGGCAAGTGATGTTGTGTAAAGTGTTTTGCAAATGAAATCTGATATAGTTAGCCGGTTATAGGATTGAGTGCACTATAAACAAGTCATCTTGGATATTGAGGGGTTGTGATTGTACCGAAAACTCCAACCAAGTACCCTAACAATTGAGGAAATTGAGTTGTGTCCCGTCTCTTGTTAGTGGGGTTATACATCTACCGATGAGTGGTGTTGAGGGGTTGTAAGGTACCGAATACTCCACCACGTGTGTCACAACGATGGAGGGTAACTCCCGTGTGTGAACCTTGAGATGCCAGTGAGAATGTATGAAATGTTGGGACAACACTTGGGAATCCATGTATCCGATGCTTTTTGAGTAATGAGTATGTTGATGATCACTCGTGGGCCAATATAATTGATTAATTGTTATGAAATGTTTATAGATGCATAATGTGAATAAAATGCATGTTTTACCTTTTAAGCTTTGCATATGATAGCTATGCGTGGAAAAACTTGGAATTCGTTTTAGCAAATGATTTGCTATTGAAGTATGTAATACTTGTTGCATGGTGTATAACTTGCTGATTTTAATGATGAAGTGCATGGATTTCAAAGAGGGCATGATGATTTTTAAAAGTGTATAAATTGTTTTAAGCATTAATGGTGTTTTGGTTTTTGAGCATTTCTCACTAAGCTTTTATGCTTACGCTCTATTTTGTCCATCAATGCAGATAACTAAGTGTTGGAAGGCAGCAACTTGCAAGGGGATCTAAGGAGACTTCACTTTTCTAATGTATGTTTCGTTTTATGGACTAGAGTAATAAGAGAAATGGGGGAATCCAAGGTTTATTTGGGAGATGTGTTGAAACTCCCTATTTGAGCATGTTTGGTTTCTGGTTTTATGATTGTAAAAGGCTTCTTTATGTTGGGTTAAGCCTTGTTTTGATATTTGGCTTTTGGATGCTTGATTTTCATAGGAAGCATGCCTCTAGAACACATTGTTGATGATTGTCATGATATGATGTTGTTGTTGCCATGCATATCTGAAGGTTGATGAGTAATTGAGTTGTATGTATGTATAAAAGCATGTTGGACTAC
This sequence comes from Hibiscus tridactylites, assembly GCA_958450335.1. NCBI lineage: Eukaryota > Viridiplantae > Streptophyta > Magnoliopsida > Malvales > Malvaceae > Hibiscus > Hibiscus tridactylites. The sequence continues at coordinate 68,965,210 of OY288273.1, forward strand.
CTTAAATGGTTTAAAGTGTGTAAAACTAGCAATTTGGGTAAATGCAAGTTGTAGGGTATCGATTCACATTTTGGCTACTGGTTTTGGGTGTATTAATACGGTCTTCGTAAATTAAAAGGGTGTACCGATACACGGGGGGCGTATCGATACACATTTTGGCTACTGGTTTTGGGTGTATCGATACGGGTCTTGAGGGTATCGGTACGGGTTTTGTATTACTGAGTCTGGGAGTCTATTCGTTGAGGGCGTATCGATGCCCTCTTTAAGGGTATCGATACGGTGGTAGTTAATTTGGTTAAATGGTATCTTTGAATGTCCTGAATCTTTACGTTTTAGTCCCTAAATGTTGTGGATGCAATTGAATGAGCATGAATTATTATTTTGAGCAGAGATTTGACTGAGAGGCATGTAATGAGAGTAATTAAAGGTTGGTAACACGAAAATGGCTTAAGTCATTGCGAATCAAAAAAAATACAAAATGGTCCCTGAAAGCCGTAATTGAATGAAATCGATATATGATCAAGTTATGAATGGTCTGTTGCAATGTTTATCATATAAGAACCTAATTTGCATCTAGATAAGATAAAAAGAAAAAAAGTGTTGTTTATTGAGGGGGTTACAACAAGTGCAAATGAGATATGGGAAAAGCTCGAGACCACATATGAAGGCACAAATAATGTCAAGGAGACCAAGATTGGACTCCTCAACCTGAGCTACGAGAATTTCAGAATGGAACCTGATGAGAGTGTCACCAAGATATTCGATCGTTTCTCCGTCATTGTCAATGGTCTCAAGGGCTTCGAAGAAGTCATCCCCGAAGACAAGCTTGTTCGGAAGCTCATCTACTCCCTTTCGGGTCTTGGGATGGAAAGAGGCCTGCCATCATCGAGGCCAAGGACCTCTAAACCTTGAAGCTCGATGCTCTTATGGGATCTCTTCTAACCCATGAGATCATGAAGAAAGGAAGAGAATATGAAAAGAAGATAGAAGAGAAGAATGTCGAGAAGAATGAAGTAGAAAAGAAGAAGATGAGAATTGCTCTCAAAGCTTCACAAGAAGAGAACAATTCTAGTAAAGAGGAAGATGAAGAAATGGGATAGCCAAACGTTTCACTCGGTTCATGAAATCCAACCGGGGAAGAAAGTTCCATCAAAGAGGGGATTTCACGAACAAGAATAAGAACAAAGAGGAAGAAAATGATCAACTTATTTGCTTTGAGTGTAAGAAGCTGAGGCACGTTAGAACCGATTGCCCTAAACTCAAAAGGAAGAGCTTCAGGAAGAAGAAGAAGCTCAAGCAAACGTTGCTACTTGGAGTGATGAGGAATCATCCGATGATGAGGAGCAAGAAGTTGCCAACCTTTGCCTCATGGCTTTTGAAGAGGATCTTAAGGTAACCTCTAACTCATATACATTTGATTTCACTTTTTATGAGCTTCAAGAAGCCTACGATAAGGTACAAGAGGTTTACTATGAGTTGGTTCAGAAATACAAGGAATCGATTTTGAAAAACAATAAAATGATTTCCGATTTGAAAAACCAAAACGATTCCCTTTCCAAAATCAACTCGGAACTTGAGAAGAAGGTTTTTGATTTACAAGAAAAACAAAATGATTTTGAAAAGAAAAATCATGATTTAAACAACCTTCTTTGCAAGTTTTATGATGATCACCACAAGGAGGTGAGTGATCTCTAAGAAAAATTAGGAAACCAAGTTTTGAAAAAACAAGCTCTTCAAAACCCAACTATGTGAAGAGAAACTTTGGTGGCTACAAACAAAGAGGCTTCCCAAGGCCCTCATATGGTAAAAAGGTTAGAAGTGTTTGGGTTCCTAAGGAACTAGTTGCTTCTAACAACATTAGTGCTATGTCTTCTTGGATTTCCAAGGGAACCAAGATTTTGGGAGCTAATACTCATGTACCCAAAATGATTTGGGTACCAAAAACCAAGGCTTAATTCTTTGTTTGTAGGAGGAGCATTGCTATAAGGCCAAAGCTACATGTGCAAATTTATGGTACCTTAATAGCAGATGCTCGAGACACATGACCGATGACAAGAGTCAGTTCTTGGAGCTAAAACCAAAGAGTGGAGTAGTAGTGACTTTCAGTGACAACTCCAAAGGCCACATTGAAGGAATTAGTTCCATTGGTAATCACTCTTTTATCCTTATTGATAATGTTTTGTATGTCAACAGTCTCAAGCATAACCTTTTAAGCATAAGCCAATTTTGTGATAAAGGTTTCAATGTTCTTTTTTATTTAAATGGTTGCAAAATTTTAAACATTGAAACTAACAAAATTGTGTTAATTGGTCATCACATAGGAAACATATATATGGTGCATTTAGATGACATTCATATTTCAAATGCATGTTTTGTTGCAAAAGATGAACATGACTCATGGTCATGGCATAAAAAACTAGGGCATGCAAGAATGAGTGTTTTAGAAAAAATAGTTTCAAATGATCTTGTAAGAGGTTTGCCTAAAATAAAGTTTTCTTTTGAAAAAAAATTGTGATTCTTGTGTAAAAGGCAAACACAAAAGAGTTTCTTTTAAACCTATTAATGATGTTTCTACAAGTAGAGTTTTACAATTGATTTACATGGATCTTTTTGGCCCTATTAAAACTATGAGCTTGGGTGGAAAATTATATGAATTTGTTTTAGTTGATGATTACTCTAGATACACTTGAGTTCTATTTTTAAGTACCAAGGATGAGGCTTTAGAAATTTTTTTCACATTTTCAAAAATTACTCAAAATGATGTTGGTCAATATCTTTCTCATATTAGAAGTGACCATGGTACCGAATTTCAAAATTTAGATTTTGAGGATTTTTGTAACTCAAATGGTATAATCTATAATTTTTCGCTCCTCTCAATCCTCAACAAAATGGGGTTGTTGAGAGAAAAAATCAAACTTTAGAAGAAATGGCTATAACCAGTATTTGTGAAAATAATTTGCGAAAATATTTTTGGGCTGCAGCCACTAATACGACTTGTTATATTGTCAACCGAGTAATTATTAGACCAATTTTAAAGAAAACTCATATTCATTCATGCATTAACTAATTTACAACGAGTACCATGAAGCATGCAAGTGGTAGTAAATTATTACATTGACTCCCAACTACAAAAGTCGACCCATGAAACTCCCTTCAATCACTCTCGAATTCAACGTCTCTCAAAATCTCGGATACAATGAAATGTGAATACCTTCAATTAACAAAATCCATAATCAATCCTTAACTTAATTACATTGCTCTTAACTGAATAATTATATAAATATGCATGCCCATGGTCAGGTTTGGGGTCTTTCGAGTTAGAAGTTCGCAGAAACAAACATCAAAATCGAACTCAGGACATCGAAAAACCTAATATAAGAGTTTTCAAAAAAAAGTTGACTTTTTGGTCAAAGTCAATAGTCAACGGCCAAAGGTCAATGGTCAACGGGGTTGACTCGATTGAGTTGACTCGGGCAAGTTGACTTGGTCGGGTCGGGTCAGACGAGTTCAGGTCAGGTTTGGGCTTGGGTTGGATCAATTTGGTTATCAGACTCAGATCGGTTCAGGTTTTTGGGCTTAGCAAATTGGGTCTAACCCAAAGGACATTGGGCCTGAAAACAGGCCGACCCAACAAACAATGCAGGTTTGATCCGGTTCAAGGGCCATGCTGGTTCAAGGTTGAACCAGCTAAGTTCAAAGGAGAACTAGCCACGATGGTCGAAAATCACTTTTGATGGCGCGTGCATGCCACGCGCAGCTTAAATCAGCTAGAAACACCGTGAAATAATATAAAGTTGTGCAAAACAATTAAATATGAGTGTTTTCGATGCTCACCTAGGCTGAGGACAATGAAAAACATGACGGAAAGGGGAAATCGTTCGATTTCCTCAAGAATTTTGATGAACCTCAATCGGCAACAGAGCGATGATCATAGAGCTGGGTTTCGTTTCCCTTAACACGATGAGTTCGGTGGTGAAGGCGGTGACGGCCACGAATGGCGGAAGCGGTCGAAAAATAGTGAAGTTGAGCCCTTTTGTTTCAGTGAACCTTTAGACGAATCTCCATGATGAACGTGAATTCGGCTTTTAATATTATTTCTTTTTAATTTGACTATCATTTCAGACTTAATTCAATTAATTTAGATTTTATCACTATTTTAATTTTTCTGTAATCACTTTAAAAAATAGCATTTTTCTCTTTTAAACCATATCATCAGTTTTAGTTTAGTTTATTATTTTCTTTTTTCCTCAGCTCTTACATAAAGTGTTGACCCAATCTAAGGGATGATACACGTTAAAAAAATCATTTGCTTTATCCCTTTTTCTTTAACATTCATTTAATTCCATGAAATTTAACTTCCTGCAATGTATTTTATTTGTTATTATTTTGTTGTTTAGATTTAATCTCCTAAAAATCTTAAAACAAAATTATTTTATTTAAATTCTTCGATTAGTTTAAAACTTGAATTAGGTTCTTTTCGTTTAGGTCTTAATTAATCTTAAAAACGCTTTAAAATAGATTCTTAGGGAAGTTTAATTCCCTTTTAACCCCAGGCTTAGTTTTCTTCAATAATTTAACACTTAAATAAACTTGAACCTTTTAGGTAAAATTCATATTAGACTGCTTAATTTATTAGGCTAATATTAATTAACTTAGAATAATAGGAAAACATTAATTTTTAATCAAATAAATATGCTCTTCAATGTTTTTATACCATGTTTGATTTATATTTACCGGACATATAAATTGTAATACGTTGTTTCACTAAAAGGAGGTAAACGGGTTAGTGCCACAAGTATTGGCGGTGATTAGTGTTTATTCCCTGGATGGTGGAGCCGTTAAAATGAACTCATATTCATAAATGGATAATAAATTAATTTTACACGAACTTGCAAATTCCAACATTAAAACAACTTGTAATCGGCTAGGTACCAATTTTTTTGGCGTTGTGGGGGTGCTCACCCTTCCCCCACACATAACCGACTCCCGAACCCGTTTTTGTGTTTTTACAGACCAAAATTGTTGTTTTAATAAAATAAAATGTTCTTTTATTAAAATAACTCATTTTAGGTGATCTAATCGCACCTCAAAAAAAGATTGATGTCGACTCCTTTATTTTCTTTAAAATCGTGTCAAGTTCTTGTTGCGACATATACATCAGAAGAATAGAAGAGAACACAGTAGAAAAACAAAGAGCTAACAAACAAAGACAACATAACAACAAAACATAGTAGAAAGCAACGACAAGATGAGGAAAGCCAGGGCACCAAAGTCGATGAGAGGTGGAGTCGAGATGAAGAGCGAAGCCACAAATCCTATTTTCATTGTTGTATTTCGCTTTTGACCACACATAAGAATGAAAGTTGTTTGAAGAAATGCATATAAAATACTATCTTATGTCGACACATCTGAATCACAATGACAAATATTAATGGACTAGAAAAGAAAGATTAAAGTCGGGGAGCCAAGTCATTAATCCACTCCCAACGGAGAGGCGAAATAAGACCCACCATCGTTTAAAGAAGAATTTATAGGGAGAGAGGGAAAACGAATAAAGGGAGACATAAACTTCCTTTTCGTCCGACTACGCACCTCCACCTTACAAAAGAGGGCCTAAGGCTATACCTTAAAGAGAAATGGGCTCTCATCGAGCAAACCAATGTCAAGCAAACAAAGACCAAACAAGTAAATGAAGAAGGAAAAAGTCGAGACTAGAAAAGAGGAGAGGGAGAGAAGAAAGAAAGAAGAAAGAGAATTTTTCCCAACACAACACCTTTTCAATCTTCATCATTTCGTAATTATTTTCAATCGAAGTATCTAAACTTTTATATTTTAAACTGAATAACCATTTATTTTGGTCAATACAATAATAAATCTGTTTAATTTTTTTGGATGAAGATTTCTTAAAATTGCGAGAATTCGCTCAAAAAGATACGAAGACAAAATATCTCTGAAATATTTAATAAAACTCTCAAAACTGTTACTACAAGTGTTAAGAATAGTATAAAATACAAAACCGTTCCTGACTCATCTTGCCCCACCCGATTTCCACCCCTAATTCCAACCATACAAGATCAGAAGCTAAAACTGTCACGTCGCTTGAAAAACCAAAACGTAAAAACTCTTCCGTGCACGACACTCTCCTTCTTCGGTCCCCCTTATTATCCCAATTTTGAGCTATTCCACGTGGATGCATCTCGTCTTTCCAAGTCACGATTCTGTCCCAACGAAAAATTAACCACTCCATTTCAAACTCTCAACTCTCAGTCTTTTCAAGTTTTATTCTCATTTCTCAATACAAAACACGATAATGGCGTTAACGGCCTTGTTTCTTTCGGCGACGAAGCTCGCCGGAATCATCATGACGGTTTCCATCGCTGCCAATGCTTTCTCTTTCTCGCGTTACCGGAAACGGCATCTCCGGCGCTTCGATTCTCCCATCGACGAATCCTCCGAGAATCTTGCTGATTTCAATGTCAATGGTAAATAAGTACACTCAACCAAACCCTAAAATTTCTCTCCGAGAATCTTGCTCATCTATATAGCTTTTGAGCTTCATTTGTGTATATTTAGAGTGAAGCTCTCCAAGTGTATGAGAGAACCACTTGCTTATAAAGTTGTTTGCTTCTATTTATTTATGGATATTTTCAATCTTTGATTGAAAGGACGAAGGAAAATAAAACGGTTATATTAGAAATAATTTTCCCTTTCTTTGAGAGAGGGACGGGAAAAAAACTTTTTAATTTGAAGTATACAATGGAGTTAGTATTTATTAGTTAAGTGACAAGTGTGGCCATTTAGTTTCCATATGATTGTTGATAACGTTATGTGCTATATGATCTCTATGTGTTTAGGTGAGGAGGAAAATGGGTTTTTCTTTGGATTAGCAACAGCGCCGGCACATGTGGAAGACAGGCTCAATGATGCTTGGCTACAGTTTGCAGAAGAAAATCCTTGTCATAAATCAGAAACAAGTGATGATGCAGTGGAAGCTGATGCAGTGATGGGTGTTGCTGCTGATGGTGGCTCGCATCGAGCTCCGTCAGCTAGGAATGAGTTTGGCAAGAAGAAGAAGCCACTTAAGGTTGCCATGGAAGCCATGATAAGAGGGTTACACAAGTTTGTGGAGGATGAGATTGAAGAAGAAGGAAAAGAGACTGCTTCCGCGGAGGAATGCCATCATAATGTAGCAGCATGGCACAATGTTCCTTACCCGTAAGCCTTATTATCTGATAAATGATTCCTTTATTTACAAGAAAGGTTCTTACTCCTCACTGTTATTTTTTACAACGTTAGAAATGAATTGTTTTAATTGTTTCAGGGAGGAGAGATTAAAATTTTGGTCTGATCCTGAGACAGAACTGCAGCTGGCTAAAGATACTGGCATCAGTATCTTTCGGATGGGAATAGACTGGAGTCGTATCATGCCACAGGAGCCAGTTAATGGGATTAAGGATGCTGTAAGTTTGATGCTACTTCACTGTATGCAATAATGGTTTTCATGTATTGTGTTTCTGTTTTTCATTATATAGGCAGAAAAAGTCACATATGGTACGAGAGTTTAGCATGCCAAGTTAAGGTGATTCATTGAGACTGACTTTGGATCGAATTTTGGTTTGGTGTGCAACTGAAACCCGTTTGTTTGTCCATGGTTTGGCAAGAGAAAGTTATGGTGATAACTCAAATGCTTGACCATTGCTTAAATATCCCCTATTCTCTCTCTCTCTCTCTCGCTCATGCACATTCATACAGCACACGGGTGCTCTTTCTACCTGCAATGACTTTTAATGGATCCTTGGATTTCAGTAAGTAAAAGAGAATCAAAAGGGTACCTAGTAGTCTTTCTGGTGCTGAAAGGGTGAAAGAGTCTTCCCATCTATAAAAAGTAATTGTTGCTCAAATTTGAGACACCTGAATGACATCCAAGATTCCTTGATTTCTTATATTCAACTCAAATGAGTCCGCATTTAGGTATGTCGTATGGTCCTCCGTTTTAGGTCAATTATGCAGCACTGGAGCGATATAAATGGATAATCAGCAGAGTTCGATCTAATGGAATGAAGGTGATGCTCACACTGTTTCACCACTCACTGCCCCCATGGGCTGGTGATTATGGTGGGTGGAAGCTGGAGAAAACTGTTGATTACTTCATTGAGTTTACCAAGTAAGTTTTCTCTCAAGAAGTAGTTTCTGTTCTACATTTTTGCATCTCCTCACATACTTTTCTTCCATGTAACTAAGGTAAATTGCTGGAGTTAAAAACTTATAGTTACTAGGTGGGAGAGTGGTAAGAATTCAACAGGCTGCTGTTCTTAACTGAACTTTAACTCAGACCATGCGACAGATAGATTAGGATGCTACTTCACATTTCATGAGAGCCGCTTTATGCTAGTTTCAATTTAGGAACTTCAAGTTTTTGTATGTCCTACCAATTTTATAACTCCTTGTGTATATCATGCAGGCTTGTTGTCAACAACTTATCAGATATGGTTGACTATTGGGTAACATTCAATGAACCTCATGTCTTCTGTATGCTTACTTATTGCGCGGGTGCTTGGCCCGGTGGTCATCCTGATTTGCTGGAGGTTGCCACTTCTGCTCTACCAACTGGCGTTTTTAGACAGGCCTTGCATTGGATGGCCATTGCACATTCAAAGGCCTATGACTATATCCATGACCAAAGGTTTTTTTTCCCTTATGAAGATTTATGGAAAGGAATTTTTGTCAAAAAACTTCATTAGTTTCCAACAAGTTATATCTTTTTGGTGTTTGAGAAATCATGCATACCCTTACCTGTTTAACATATTTTCCCCAAATGTATGACATTCCAATTACTATTTCATTTCAGCAGCACATCATCAAAAAAAGTTGTTGGAGTAGCACATAATGTATCATTTACACGGCCATATGGTCTCTTTGATGTTGCTGCTGTTACGTTGGCCAATTCTCTCACCCTTTTTCCATATGTGGATAGTATATGTGACAAGCTGGATTTTATAGGCATAAACTACTATGGGCAGGTTCCTTTTTCTCATTTGTCATTAGGATTTTTTAAAAAATAAATTTCCTGTTAACAAAGCAATGTGTTTTTCTTAACATATAAACCGTTAGACCTTGTTCTTCTGCTGGCCAGGAAGTGATATCTGGTGCTGGACTGAAGCTAGTAGAGACTGATGAGTACAGTGAATCAGGGCGAGGGCTTTATCCAGATGGTCTGTTTCGCCTGCTACTAGAGTTTCATGAAAGATACAAACACCTTAAGGTCCCCTTCATCATTACGGAGAACGGGGTTGCTGATGAGACAGATATTATCCGCAGGCCTTACCTTTTAGAACATCTTCTTGCTGTTTATGCAGCAATGCTCAAGGTTTGGCTTTAAATTTTAGGGAATCTGGAATTTGATTTCCTGAAATTAGTTAGTTATAGAACTGAGCACTGACCCTCTGGTGTATTACAGGGTGTCCCTGTGCTTGGTTACCTATTTTGGACTGTTTCCGACAACTGGGAATGGGCTGATGGTTATGGTCCTAAGTTTGGACTTGTAGCTGTTGATCGTGCCAATGGCCTTGCTCGAATCCCGCGTCCTTCATATCACCTCTTTTCAAAGGTTATTATCCTTCCCATAAGGATATTCCATAATTGGCCTTCCCAATGCTACTCTCATGTATTTTTACTGAAACATCATAATACACGTTGATTTTAGGTGGTAACCACAGGGAAAATTACACGTGAAGACAGAGAAAGAGCATGGAATGAACTTGAAAAAGCTGCTAAAGAGAAGCAAACAAGACCTTTCTATCGGGAAGTTAATAACCAAGGATTGATGTATGCAGGTACAATAGCAGCTCCTTATTTGCATGTTTATGGTAGTCGCTTATACTTGACATTTGTTCTTGGGATATACAACGTAAGATGATTGATACTGTTGGGTTTGCTTGCAACCCAGTTAAGGGTGATCTATGAAAGCCATATCCCAATTTCTGTATAAGTCGGACCTCGCGGTTGAAAGACGATAATAATAAGAATTTCACATTTTCTAGATGAGACCAAGCAGTGAATGAGTTTGCTCTTGATTTTGATATCTAAAGTTGAATAATGAATAAATGTAGGAGGCCATTGACACAACCTTAAATACATTATGTGAATGTCATAGTACTATCTTGCATGCTATTGCTCTCTACATTTCTCAACTAGTCACTTGAAAATGACCTTTTGGAGGCACAGGTTGGATTTTTGTTATAAATTGCAAAATCCGACATGATTCGTATTTTCTGTTGATGGTTTTCTTTTTTGTTTTTCTCAAAATGCCAAGATCCAAAAAGTAATATTTGTATTCTAATTTCTTTTGTCATTTCGGTTTTGATAGGAGGCCTTGATGAACCTACACAGCGGCCTTTTATTGAAAGAGATTGGCGGTTTGGACACTACGAGATGGAAGGTCTGCAGGATCCGTTAAGCCGCTTATCCCGATACCTTCTCCAACCTTTCTCCCTCAAAAAGAAGAGGAAATATAAGAAAGTTGATTCCGAATTGGTTCTTCAGAGCCTTGAGCCGAGTGTGTAATTTGCCTGTTCATGTTTTTCTTTTCTTTTATTTCATTTCCAACATTGCTATTAAAGTTAGGACAGGACTATTACATTTTTAAATCATGGTATATAAACTCTAATATTAGCCAAGTGTCTTTTTTCTCCCTTTTGTTCCGTTGTTTGTAATACTTGGCATACAACACTAAACAGTCGGTACAGGGACAGGGACTCTTCCCCTAGAGGCTAAGACCCTGGGTTCTTGTAATAAAGTGATTAAATCTTTTCTTGTAATAAAACAGTTATTACATCTCTGAAATATGTCTTTCCATGGCAAATACAACAGCTACAACCTTACCCTTTATCTTGTTCCCAGTGGAAATGTTTTGTGGTACTTTACAATTATTTGAAGGCTGCAACATAGAATCAATGAAATAATGGTGTGGATTTCGGACCGAATCTTATTTTCTTGAACTATTTATCTTCAACATCTGTGCTTGACATATTCTTGGACATCAATATGGAGTTGTGATATATAATTCAAAGTTATTTAATTTAGACTTTCGTGTAGGTCACAAATTTGATTTTACTAAAATACATAAACAAGCTTTTATTATAAGGAAATACTTTGATTTGTGTAAGGGTAATTTTTTTTTGGTAATATGCATGTATGTCTTACGGTCCATGTTCGGAGTGCGTGACTATCCCTTCTAACAATATCATCTCTAAGGATTGAACTCGCATTCCTTCCTTGGCAGTGTAATGTGCCTTACTAATGCACTCAAAACTTGTTGGTTGTGTGCGGGTAAAATTTTGATACACATGATTGTGTAAAATTAATTTTATACAAGCATGAATATTTACATTATAAAACCCAAATTTTAAATTCCTAACCATAATCCTAAAAAACTAAACTTTAAACCTTATATCTTAAATTCTAAATCCTACAAACTAAACCCTTAAACTTTAAACCTAAACAAAAGCTCTAACCCCTAAAACTAAAAGACACGTGTAAATTAAAGTTTAAATATAAAGGGTGTTAGGGATTTAAATTTTAAATTTTATAACTTAAATATAATAGGTTGTGTAAATATTTTTCATAACTTGTGTATCAAAATACTATAACCTTACATGTCCATTTTATGGTACATGTTTGGGATTCATGGCTCTCCCTCCCAACAATGTCTTCTCTAAGGTTCAAGCCTGGGCATGGGCGGAGCCATGTTATAAAAAATATTTACATAAATGGCACCGCTTTCATAACCCTTTATAAATAATTAACGCTATTTAAATACCGTTAAAAAATAATACCCCTTAAGTCTAAATTTTCTCGAACAATGTGACTTGTTATTGTACCCAATATTTCTCGGTAAAATATAACCTTAATTATAAACAAGTTAGATCATTTATGCTAATTCCATAATTATAGAGGAAAAGTTGGCTTGTGTACGTAACTACGTAGTCAACATAAAAACTTGAAATTGATTCCGATAATAAAGTCAGGAATACATGCGGAATAACTTCTACATTAGGACTTTACTTGGTAGATTTGAAAAAAAATAGAAGGTTAAAAAATTAAAGGGATAAAAAAATAAAAAATGATATATATATATATATATATATATATATATATATCTTATACACAGTCGGTAGAAATTAAAAATTTTCACAAGCGCCTTAGTTTTAGGGTATAGGAAATTATTTTAGAGTATAGAGTTTAGGGGTAGGTGTTTCAATTTAAGGTTTAGGGTTATAATTTAGGGTTTAGTTTTTATGGTAATATGGTGAAGATTTATGTTTTAACCTATAAACCCCAAATTATAACCCTAAACCTTAAATTGAAACAACTATGCCTAAATTCTAATCCCATATATATATATATATATATTATTGGTGTGCTTGGTTGAGATGATAGAAAATTAGAAGGAAAATAAGGATTCGTTTGGTTCTTGAGAATGTTTTCTATTTTCACTTTCTATTTTCATTTTCAGAAAACAATTTTCATTTTGATTTTTCAAGAATAGAAAATATGTTTGGTTAATATAAGTGAAAACTTGTTTTCAAAAATAAAAACAGTGAAAATGCGTTTAGTATCTATTTTTTTAAAAAAATAATATAAAAATAATTAAATTAAAATATAATTATTTTAAAAATTATTATTATAATAAATAAATAAATAAAATTAATCAGATCAAAGTTTTAAATTAAATAAAAATAATGTTTATTCCTTATAAAGAACAATATAAAATGTGTTTTCACTAGAAATAACTATTACTCGTTTCTAATGACTATTTTTTTATTTTCAATTCTGCCTATAATTAATTCTTAACGATGTAGCAATTTCATCTCTAACTTTAGCTATTTTAACAGTTTGTGACATATCAAATGTGATATGCTCCTCATTTGAACCGGAAGAAGTTGTTTCCGTGTCATTAAATTCTTGTTCATTTTCTCTTTCACCCTCTTCAAATAATTCATCCTTTTCAGCTCCCAACCTAATAAAATTATGCACAGTACAACACACTTTCAGTATGTATCGTTGTTTTCTAAGAGAATAATTGGGCATATCTCTTAGTATAACAAATCTTTTTTTTACTCACCAATACTTCGTTCAATCACATTATGAACAGAAGAGTACCTCATATTAAATAATTCTTCTTTCCCCTTGATTGATGTCTGCCTATAAAGTCACGTGCATAGTATCTTTGTCCCCGAAATGGTGCTGAAAATCTTGGTATATTTGGATATCCAACATCTACCATATAATATTTACCTACAATTTCAACATGAAACACTTATAAATAAAATTATATATAATACACAATATTAATTAATGAACTAATATAAAAATAAAAAGCTATTAAAATATACTAGTACTTGGCAATGAAAAAAAAAGTTGTTCGACACGATTACTTAATATCACATTAACAAAAACTTTAGTATCATGAGTTGTTTCTTCCCATCCAGCACACACAAATGTAAATAACATGTCATGAGAACAACCTGCCAACAAATTTTGAGAAAGGTTTTACTTTCTATTTCGGAATGATATATGCTTTGATGCAGAAGCCCATGCAGATACTTCAGTTCCATCAATGGCTCCAATACAATCCTTAATTTATAAAAGTATATAAAATTAAAAAACACATTTAAAGTACAAATAAAATACATATATATATATATATATATGACGTACCTTAAAATACGAAAATCAATTAGAATTTTTAGAAAGTTCTGGTTGAACATCACCTCGATCTCTAAGAGAAATGATTTTAGTTTCTAATTTTTAGACATCTATCAAAACTTTTTAAAATCATACTGATACAGTTTCGGGAGAATGTTGAAGTCGGTCAACTATAAGTCTTTGTGTTGCATTTTGACCAATTATAAAAAAAAATATTGCAACTCCTTCTTCTACTGAAACCTTTTTCTCATCCTCTAAAAGTTTATCCACCTTCAGCCTATCACAAAAATTTAAAAAGACATGTTTTTTTCATGCGAAACATTTTATAACACACCGTCGATTACCAAATAAAATCTCCATGACATATGCTTTGCCATTGTAACCTCTCGACCCGGTCTAGTCGCAAGACTGAATCGGGAGAGTCACACGGGGATAACCAGAGAAAAATTCGAAAATTTCGCTTCGACTAACAACCCTAGATTAAGATTTATCTTGTCTAAATACACTTTAACGGTCCTATGGTGTTAAGGTCACAACGGAAGAAACAACGTCTCAATCAGACATCAATCGGATGTCCAATTAGAGCCAAACAGCCACGAAGGACCATTTTGCAAAACCATACCAAAAGAGGGGCAAAAAGGTAATTTAAACATTATCAAATAATTTATTAGTCATACTTCGAGCACACGAGGCAAGACCAACACAAACGAGACATATAAACTCACTTAGGAAGCATACACGCATTGGGGACTAAAACGTAACATTTGGAAACCTTCAAAGATGCCTTTTAACCACTTTAACTGCATGTGTTTCGAAACATGGGTTGCCCGTTCCGGAACGCGGGCTCTCAGCAAAAAGCAAAACAAGGCCATTCCGAAACAGCTCCTCTTGGTTTCAAAACGAAAGTCTCCAGAGGCAAAATGTATCGAAATGACACCACCCCCGTTCCGATACGGATGCCCCAAAAGCCTGGCCGTTCCGAAACCATACTAGGTGTTTCAAAATTCCTGGGCACATATTAGCCCGAAAATGCATATTTTTGGCATCCCCAAACATTCCCAAACTTACCCCAAAAGAGCACAAACCACAAAGCAACATATTAAGCAAACATTCTAGAGGCAAAACACCCTAAAAACAGGTTTCAAACATGCATACACACAAGCATAGATCTCAAATTTAAAATCTCAAAAAGAACACTTTAACTCAAAACACCAACAAGCCAAAACACAAGGCATTAAACCAAAAGCCAAAGCAAGTCTCAACATAGCATAGTTTTAACATTTAAAACATGTAGCAACATGGTCAAACACATGGGAGTTTACAACCACCCCCTAACCACAAAATCAAGTATTCCCATTGCTAAATTATTATTACAACTTAAAATCCATGCTTGAGCTTAAGCTACGATCACTATAGCCTTTCCCTCGCCTTTCTTTGCTTCCCGGATCGCTAACGATTTGCATTGTTGGAAAGGAGCGCCTAAGCATAAAGCTTAGTGAGTGGTGTTCAAAACCACCACAACAACAACAATGCAATTTTAGTAAAATCATTTAAGATTTGAAAATAAAACCAAAAGCATGATCGCCATCAATAAGACTAACATCAACCATACATATGCTTGGCATCTTACATCAAGAAACTACACATAATGACATAGCATAACTCTCAACATCAAACATGATAACATATAATCATTCAACACAAGGAATACATTGGGAACTATGGTTACATTACTCGGATATGCAGATTGGACTCGATGGCATCTTACACCACTGAATCTATAAGAACAACAAGACTCACGATGACATCTTACATCATCGAAGTCTAATAATAAAGCTTCCGGTGGCATCTTACATCACCGTACTCCTCCCTAATGGCTTCTTACATCACAAGGGCCACACGCGAATTTTACAAGTGCACTCTAACCTTATGGTCGACCAATTATACCCGGTAAGACTCTCATATTTTCCAATACTCAAACATCATATAATCCAACATTGAATATCACACTCATTAATCAATTACACTCATTCATCTCATCTCATTTCAACCATGCATAACAAGATTAAGGTAAAGAATTTCCGGAAAAGTAAAACGTAAACATTTAAATACTTACTCTCGAGCTTAGGTTGGACTTTCAAGCTCAACCTAAACTCTCAAAACATTTCCACTCACCGATAGAACCCAAACGATAGCCGAAACACCGATTCAAGCCTCCGAACTACCCGGTCCGCGTCCAAAGAACCCAAACTTGTTTCCCCTGTTTCTAAGCAATTCAAAAATGATGCATTAGACCCAAATAAAGCCCCCAAACTCGCAGCAACACAGAAACTCATCATTTATCATCAAAACCAAATCGATTCACACCCGCAAACACTTGGAAACACCATCAAAACGACCCAAACCAACTAGCAGCCAAAACCCAACAAATTTACCATCAAAACTACATCTTTCAACATCCAAAATACTTACCCAAGGTCTAGAAACCATCAGCCCAAAGTCCGTCACAAGAACAAACCAAAAACCCAAATTTTCCACTCTAAAAACCCCTCCTTTTTACTAGTTTCGAGTTTCCCTACATTTAGCCACCATAACAACATTTTTAGGACACTAAAACAAGGTTAAAAATACCTTTAAACATGGCATCAAACAACCAAAATGGAAATCCCTTCATTTTCCTCTTTTTTAAACTCAAAGCATTTTGGAACAAATTTAAACAATGGGTTTTAGTAAAATTTTCACCAACAATAAATTTAAGGAAGAGGAAATCAAAACAAAAGAGGGATTACCTTGAAAACTTGCTTGGATGAATGGTTGGAGCAATGGAATAGTAAAAATGGTTTCTTGAGCAAAAGTAACGTGAAAAGAGGAAGAGGAAGATGAGTGTATTTTGAAAAACCCTTTTTTCTTAATTTAAATTCCAAATCCCCTTTTTACCCTTCTTCATTTAAAATCTTTTAGTGTTCATTAAAAATGTTTTCTCCCAAATAATTTAACCTGAACCGGTTTAACCAAACTCGATTATCTCTCGAGCCCTAAACCCGGGGCGTTACAACTCTCCCCCACTTAAGGAATTTTGTCCTCAAAATTTACCTGATGGAAAGAGGTACGGAAACTGCTCTTCCATGTCCGCTTTTCTCTCCCAAGTGGCTTCTTCCACACCCTGATGTCTCCACAAGACCTTTACCAACTCTATGGTCCTACCCCGCTGTACCTTGCTATCGGTAGCTAGAATCTCGACTGGTTCTTCATTATATGAAAAATCTGTATTCAATTCAATCTCTTCCACTGGCATAACATGAGACGGATCTGATCTATACTTTCGGGGCATCGAAACATGGAACACATCATGAATCTTCTCAAGCTTAGATGGCAATCTCAACCTATACGCAACAGGACCAATCCTCTCAACTACCTCGTAAGGACCAATGAATCTCGGACTTAACTTTCCCTTCCTACCAAACCTCATTACCTTTTTCCATGAGGAAACCTTCAAGAGAACTTTGTCGCCAATAGCATACTCAATCTCTTTCCTCTTCAAATCTGCATATGATTTCTGTCTGTCTGAAGCTGCCTTCAAGCGATCACATATTAGTTTTACCTTCTCGGCAGTGCCCTTAAGCAAGTCTAGCATATGTACAAGCTTTTGTCTGGCCTCAGCCCAACAAACAAGTGTTCTACACTTCCTACCATACAAAGTTTCATACGGTGGCATATGAATATTAACATGATAACTATTATTGTACGTAAACTCTACTAGCGGTAGATGTTTCTCCCATGAACCCTAAAAGTCAATGATGCAACACCTTAACATGTCCTCTAACACTTGACTAACTCTCTCTGACTGACCATCTGACTGTGGGTGATACTGAATTCTTCTTCGAAGGAGTCAACGGTAAACCTGACACAAAATCCATAGTAATATGTTCCCACTTCCATTCCGAAATCTTCAACGGTTGTAACAAACCTGAAGGAAACTGATGCTCGACCTTAACTCACTGACAAACCATACACTTACTTACAAACTCGACCACATCTTTCTTCAACCCAATCCAGAAGTACTCATCTTTCAACCCACGGTACATCTTCGTACTACTCGGATGCATGTCAAAATGACTGTTATGAGCTTCATTCAAAATAGTACGTCTCAACTCGACATCTTCTAGAATAACTACTCTATTCTTAAAACATAAGATCTCGTTCTCACCAAACCAGAAATCGGTGGGTTTACTCAGACTATATCATGCACGTGAGGTGTCAAAGATCGGTCTTGCAATTGTTTCTCTCGAATCAACTGGACTAACGAAGGTTTAACCTGTAGCTCAGCTATCAAACCGCCATCCCGTGACGCACTCAATCTTGCAAACATAGCTTGCAACTCAACTGCTACCTTCCTACTCAAGGCATCAACCACTACATTTGCTTTACCCGGATGGTACTCTAATGTGAGGTCATAGTCTTTAAGAAGCTCTAACCACCTACGTTGTCTAAGATTCAACTCTTTCCGAGTCATCAAATATTTCAAACTGTTGTGGTCGGTATAGACTGTGCATTTCTCACCATAAAGGTGGTGTATCCAAATCTTTAAGGCGAAAAGCACGGCCGCTAACTCTATGTCATAGGTGGGGTAATTCTTCTCGTGAACCTTCAACTGTCTCGAAGCATAAGCTACAACCCTTCCTTCTTGCATAAGAACACAACTTAAACCTACATATGACACATAACTATAGATTATGAACTCTTTTGTCAATGCTTTCTTCAACTTCTGTCAATGTTTTCTTCAACTTTTCAAACGCTTGCTGTCATGCATATGTCCACTCATACAAAACATTTTTCTGTAACATTTTAGTCAAAGGTGCAGCAATCTTCGAGAACCCCTCAACAAATCTTCGATAATACCCGGCCAAACCTAGAAAACTACAAATTTCAGTCACTGTCTTCGGTTGTTTCCAACTCACTATTGCTTCTACCTTCTTGGGATCCACACTAATCCCATCGGTCGAGATCACATGACCTGGAAAGACTATTTCCCTAATCCAAAACTCACATTTACTCAACTTGGCATACAACTGATTTTCAAGAAAAGTCTGTAGCACTAATCGCAAATGCTCATCATGTTCTTCCTCGGTCCTAGAGTACACTAGAATGTCATCTATGAACACTACTAAAAACCTATCCAAAAACTCATGAAACACTCTGTTCATCATTTCCATAAATGCAGCTGGGGCATTAGTCAAACCGAAGGGCATTACCAAGAAATCGTAGTGCCCATATCGTATACAAAAAGTTGTCTTCAGTATGTCCACATCTTTTACCTTCAACTGATAGTACCCCGATCTCAAATCAATCTTCGAAAACACTGAACCACCTCTCAAATGATTAAGAAAATCATCAATCCGCGGCAAGGGATACTTGTTCTTCACTGTTACTTTGTTCAACTATCTATAATCTATGCACATCCTCATACTGCCATCTTTCTTCTTCACAAACAAGACTGGAGCACCCCAAGGTGAAATACTAGGCCTAATAAAACCTCCATCTGAAAGTTCTTGAAGTCGTGTCTTCAACTCTTTCAACTCTTTTGGTGCCATTCTATACGGAGAAATCGATATGGGAGCATAATTTGAATACGTCTCAATAGCAAACTCAACATCTCTATCTGGAGGCAAACCAGGCAACTCCTCTGGAAAACACTCGAGAAGTCATAAACTGTTATGATGTCTTGCGGTCTAACTTCACTCATATTCAGATTCATCACGTAAGCTAAGTAAGCTTGACAACCCAAATCTATCATCCTTTGAGCCTCTAAAGCTGAAACAACATTAGACAAGAACTTAATGTTCTCGCAAACTACCACTACGTCGTAGTCATTTGAAGGCCTCAAAGAAACTCTTTTAGTCTCAAAATCTATCCTAGATCTATCCTCCACAAGCCAATCCGTACCCAAAATTACATTGAAACCATAGAAGGGCAACTCCATCATGTCAACGGGAAACACGTGACCCTGAACCATCAAAGGACATCTCCGGAACACTTTCCTAACTACAACTGTCTCACCAAAAGAACTCGTAACATTTATACCTATATCTAACAACTCAAAAGGCAAACCTAATGATCTTGCATGCTCACCCAAAATATATGAATGTGTCGAGCCATAATCAATCAACGAAAGAAAGGATAAGGACTGTAACAAAAAATTACCTGCGATCACATCTATCTCATTCCCAGCCTCATGCTGTGTATAATGTAACCCCCTTAGCCCGGCCTAAACGCCTGACCTGAACTAAGAAGATTACACGGGGAAAACCAAAGTCAACTCGTTAAAGTTAACCTCAATTAACGACCCTTTTTTATTTTTATATTCTCTAGATGTACATTAAGATTCTATGTGATCAGCAAGACACTTAAAAGAAAATGACACATCGATCGGAGTTCGATTAGGGGTTCAATTGCTTAAAATACAGCTTTAGGGACTAAACTATAATTTCTAAGAATTACAGGAACTTTTCAGATTTTAAAGTTGCCAATCCTTAATTAGTTATGTAACTTTCCAATAGGTCAAATTTCATCTCAAATGGATCATCCAATCTCAACCAATTGAACATACAACAACTAGGGACCAAAATGCAACATTTCAGAAGTTGAGAAGATTCTTTTAACTGAAATTAACGAACCCATATCGATACGCCTTAGCCTGTATCGATACGCAAAATGGCAGTAAGCAAAGTTGGCAAAAGGGTATCGATACGCTCAAGTCCGTATCATTACGACCTTCAAACTCTTACCTAGGCGTATCGATACGCGGGCAAAACGTATCGGTACACCAATGCTGAAAAACCTGAATTTAGCCTTAGTGTATCGATACTCTTCCCCGAGTATCGATACGCATACCAGATTTTCACATTCAACAACCTTTAAACACATGTAACATCATCTAAACAAGTCCTAATCAATCATACATGCTATGATCAACTTACCAAACATATAAGCATCAGCAAACAACATAACACAATCATCAAGCATGGCAAATCAAGGTGGGGGCATTAACCATTCAAGCATGCTTTAAAAGATAAACCATAACATAGCCACAATACCATAAGCAAGACCATAAACCAAATTAAGGCCATTTACAAGTCTCAAGACAAATACCAAACATACATAAAGGGGTTTAACATCACCCAACAAACCAAGAGTTGAAATCCCACCCATTGCCTCTTATTACACTAAAGTAAAACCACATACATTGCTTAGCCAATTACCTGGATTTTTCCCTTGCTTTCTTGCTGCCTCAATTGCGCAATTCTCTATATTGATGAAACAAATGAGCGTAAGCATAAAGCTTAGTGAGGGCCGCTAAAAATAAACATTCATCAATGCATTTTGTAAAACCAAAACGTCATCATTTGACAACATATGCCTCCCTTTAAAACATTCTCTTTAAAGAATCAATGCACTTTTAAAACTACATGCTCATAGCATCGTTAAAATAACAACAAAATCCTTTGCTCATGCTTAAACCAAGCATCACATGCATTCTAGCATAATTCCCAAGCATCACATGCTTAATTCATTTCTGAACATCATTATATTGGCTCACAAGTGATCATTAATAATCCATATCAAAACCAACACAATTGACACAATCGAATGCGCGGATTACAAGCGTTGTCCCACACACTTCATACACACTACCGGACCCTCAAGGCTCACACACGGGATTAAACCATCAACCGTTATGACACACGTGGTGGAGTTTAACGGTACAATCACAACCCCCCAACATCACTCATCGGTAGTTGTATAATTCCACTAACGAGAGCACGGGACACGTACCACAAGATCCACACACGAGATTAAACCATCCACCGTTTCGATCTTAATCTCAATCGTTAGGGTACTTGGATGGAGTGTACGGTACAATTACAACCCCTCGACATCCAAGGAGACTTTATTCACGGTACACTCAATCCTATAGACGGCTAACTATATCCGATTAAAGTATCCAAAAACCATTTCCATCACTTGCCAATATAATCATTTAACATCATTATTTCACTGTTTTACAAGCATAAATCACAAAGCCATTTTCAAAAGCATAAACATGCTTAAACCAATTGCATTAATCACATATATCCAAGGATCATTTATCATGTGCATCCTTAACAAAATGGCATTCAAAACCAGCATCATTAATGCTCAAAACATGCTTTAAAACAGTAATCAATCCACATTTAATTCAAGTGCATTTCCAACAAAAACATAGCACAATCCGAGAGAGACTTTCGATTTACTTACTCTTGAGCTTAGCTAAGTGTTTCAAACTTAGACTAAGCTCCCAACACCACGCTCAAAGCGTTACAAAGCTGGAAAATCCTTTTCCACTCACCGATACGCGAAACCTCGCTCGCCAACACGAAGATCACCCTTCCGAAGCCTCTAAAAATGCTTCATTTGCTTTCGGATCAAGATCCCCTGTTTTTAGAGCATCAAAACAGAGATCCAAATGCATTAAAATGCATTTCAACCCCAACAACTAAACACAAACCCGTTGCTCAGCAAAACTACACCAATTTACCCATCCGAAACAACCGAAAACTCAATCGATTGCTTCCTAAATCAAGCCCATCAAACATACATCACTTCCAACCATTATTAAACATCAAAACACATCTAAAAACAACATAAACCCTTCCTTATACCTCCAGCAAGCATAACACCAACAAACCACCTAAAAACCCAACTAAAACCATCAAGAAACTCAAGGATCTCAAAGATTTCGGGATCTATATTATCAAAACTCTTTTTCAACATAATAATCAACTCAAAACTCAATTAAAATCAATCCAAAACAGAGCTCATCAACAACACTCTGAAAATCAAGATTTAAACTATAATTTTGCAAGATTTTGATTTTAAATCAAAACTCAGCCAAAAAATATTTAGGAGCCAAAGATCTTGAGAATTTCAATAAAGAACCTAGATTGAAGGTTGAGAATGAGATTTACCTCCAATCCACGCCTTCCTTAAAGATTGACAAGTTTTTCCTTCACAATCTTGAAAATCTTGATGAGAATCCTTAGAAAGTGATGAGAACTAAAGAGAGAGTGTTTGAGAGAAAAGAAATATGGAGAAAAGTCTTTTAGAAAAGTGTTTGGCTGAAATGAGGATTGAAAGTTAGTTACGTAAAAAGATTTCTCTCAAATAACCATTTAATTAGTTAATATAATTAAAAATCCATTTTAATCAATTAAAAATAATTCATTTAAAACACATGTCAATTTAAGGAAGGTGTAATTGCACCATAGCTCCCTAAAGATACTAAGATTTTTTGACTCCTCTTTGAAATTTACAATTTTCCACAGTTTTAAAACTTTACATTTTGGTCACTACCCAAAATGTACCACTTCCAAAACTCATTTTGTAAAATTGATTTGACCAACCTCTTAAACATGATTTTAAAGGATTTTAGCAATTTGTTTTTCATATTTTTCTTCTTTCCCGATCCTTGATTTCCCTAAACCACCTAATACGATTCGAACCATTTCTGACCGGTCCGATCCGATGTCTAAAACATCTAGGCCCAAAACCAGGGCATTACACATAAACCCTAGCCGGTCCACCTTTCTCAGGCTGTACCGCGGCAACATGAGCCACATTCCTCTAACCATCATTCCTCGACTGGAAGTTACCTCAGCCGCGCCCACGACCTCTCTGATACTCAACAGCTCTAGCAGGTGCCTGACCATTCCTATCTGGATAAGGACAATCACGCCTCAAATGTTCCTAAGATCCACAGTTCCAACAAGCACGAAAAGTACCCCAATACTCTCCGGAATGGTTCCTCTCACATCTAGCACACTCGGGTGCACGAGCAACAAAACCTCGATCTTGATAGCCTCGTCCCATGTTACCACCTCAACACCTAAAGTCCGATTGGTGCCTTCTATCCTTGTGCCTCTTGTTACGGTCTCGCTCCCACTCGACAGACATTTTCCTTGAACTGGATCCACCCCCGATCGAGCAGCCAAACTTAGACTTTGCTCAATGTCCTTGGCCCTAGAGACCAAGACATCGAACTCAGTGTAATCAGAAGCAAGCATGTAGGTCTTCACATCCGTAACCAACCCATAAAGGAACGGTTCACACCTTTCCCTCTCAGTGGGAACCAACTCTGAAGCATACTGACTCAAGCACAAAAACAGTACCTCATACTCGGATACGGACATACTGCCTTGCACTAAAGCCATGAATTCTCTCTTCTTATTGTCCTAATAACGAGCACCAAGGTACTTCTTGTGGAACACACTACGGAAGAATTCCCAAGTAACCTCACCCTCGGACATACCTGAGATAATTGTGGTCCACCAAGCATACGCATCTCCCTGAAGCAACGAGACAATATAACCTAACTTACGAGTGTCTGAGCACTCCATCTGACTCAAGATACGAGTAGTACTCTCTAGTCATGCCTCCGAACCCTCGGGAGACATACCACGAAACTCGACTCCGCCTAAGCTACGAAGTCGCTCAAGGGGCAAACCTGTCCCCGCACCCTGAGGTGCTGCTGCAGCATGAAGACCAGCAACAACCGTCTGAAAAGCTCCAGCTATAGTTTGAAGTATCTAAGCCATGTCCACACCAGCCTGACCCTGGCAAACCTGAGACCCATTACCATCACCTCCAACATTGGCACCCGCCTGAGGTGCATTACCCCGACATTCGCCCCATTACCATCGGGAGCAGGAGGAGGAAGAGGCGCATACTCGGGTGTCTGGTCACCCACTCTAGGCCGTCCTCTCGATCTCACCATAACAAAGATACAATCTAAAACAACCAACACAGAACACGAGAAAAGAACACTTGGTTAGCAAAGGCAGGGATCCGTGTGTTTAAGCTCTTTTAAATCAAAACCACTTTTTCATAGTAATAATACCTAGCAATGGGAATGCTTAACCAACCTTCAAATATCAACAGAAACACAAAGTCATGCTCACAAACACCGTGCAAAACAAACAAACATACAAAGAAACAACTTACCTGACTTGCCTTCCCGGGGAACCTCGTAACCACGGCTATGATACCACCAAATGTAACCCCCTCGACCCGGTCTAGTCACAAGAGTGAATCGAGAGAGTCACATGGGGATAATCGGAGAAAAATCTAAAAATTTCCCTACGATTAACAACCCTAGATTAAGATTTATCTTGTCTAAATGCAATTTAACGGTCCTATGGTGTTAAGGTCACATCGGAAGAAACAACGTCTCAATCAGACATCAATCGGATGTCCAATTAGAGCCAAACAGCCACGAAGGACCATTTTGCAAAACCATACCAAAAGAGGGGCAAAAAGGTAATTTAAACATTATCAAATAATTTATTAGTCATACTTCGAGCACACGAGGCAAGACCAACACAAACGAGACATATAAACTCACTTAGGAAGCATACACGCATTGGGGACTAAAACGTAACATTTGGAAACCTTCAAAGATGCCTTTTAACCACTTTAACTGCATGTGTTTCGAAACATGGGTTGCCCGTTTCGAAACGCGGGCTCTCAGCAAAAAGCAAAACAAGGCCATTCCGAAACAGCTCCTCTTGGTTTCAAAACGAAAGTCTCCAGAGGCAAAATGTATCGAAATGACACCACCCCCGTTCCGATACGGATGCCCCAAAAGCCTGGTCGTTCTGAAACCATACTAGGTGTTTCAAAATTCCTGGGCACATATTAGCCCGAAAATGCATATTTTTGGCATCCCCAAACATTCCCAAACTTACCCAAAAGAGCACAAACCACAAAGCAACATATTAAGCAAACATTCTAGAGGCAAAACACCCTAAAAACAGGTTTCAAACATGCATACACACAAGCATAGATCTCAAATTTAAAATCTCAAAAAGAACACTTTAACTCAAAACACCAACAAGCCAAAACACAAGGCATTAAACCAAAAGCCAAAGCAAGTCTCAACATAGCATGGTTTTAACATTTAAAACATGTAGCAACATGGTCAAACACATGGGAGTTTACAACCACCCCCTAACCACAAAATCAAGTATTCCCATTGCTAAATTATTATTACAACTTAAAATCCATGCTTGAGCTTAAGCTACGATCACTATAGCCTTTCCCTCGCCTTTCTTTGCTTCCCGGATCGCTAACGATTTGCATTGTTGGAAAGGAGCGCCTAAGCATAAAGCTTAGTGAGTGGTGTTCAAAACCACCACAACAACAACAATGCAGTTTTAGTAAAATCATTTAAGATTTGAAAATAAAACCAAAAGCATGATCCCCATCAATAAGACTAACATCAACCATACATATGCTTGGCATCTTACATCAAGAAACTACACATAATGACATAGCATAACTCTCAACATCAAACATGATAACATATAATCATTCAACACAAGGAATACATTGGGAACTATGGTTACATTACTCGGATATGCGGATTGGACTCGATGGCATCTTACATCACTGAATCTATAAGAACAACAAGACTCACGATGACATCTTACATCATCGAAGTCTAATAATAAAGCTTCTGGTGGCATCTTACATCACCGTACTCCTCCCTAATGGCTTCTTACATCACAAGGGCCACACGCGAATTTTACAAGTGCACTCTAACCTTATGGTCGACCAATTATACCCGGTAAGACTCTCATATTTTCCAATACTCAAACATCATGTAATCCAACATTGAATATCACACTCATTAATGAATTACACTCATTCATCTCATCTCATTTCAACCATGCATAACAAGATTAAGGTAAAGAATTTCCGGAAAAGTAAAACGTAAACATTTAAATACTTACTCTCGAGCTTAGGTTGGACTTTCAAGCTCAACCTAAACTCTCAAAACATTTCCACTCACCGATAGAACCCAAACGATAGCCGAAACACCGATTCAAGCCTCCGAACTACCCGGTCCGCGTCCAAAGAACCCAAACTTGTTTCCCCTGTTTCTAAGCAATTCAAAAATTATGAAGGACCATTTTGCAAAACCACACGAAAACAGGGGGAAAAGGTAATTCAAACCTTACCAAATAGTTTATTAGTCATATTTTGAACACACGAGGCAAGACCAACACAAACGAGACATATAAACTCACTTAGGAAGCATACAAGCATTAAGAACTAAAGCGTAATATTTGGAAACCTTCAAAGATGCCTTTTAAACACTATAACTGCCTGTGTTTCGAAACAGGGGTTGCCCATTTCGAAACGCGGCTCTCAGCAAAAAGCAAAACTAGTCAGTTCTGAAACAGCTCCTCTTGGTTTGGAAACGGAAGTCTCTAGAGACAAAACGTACCGAAATGACACCACCCCCGTTTCGATACGGGTGCCCCAAAAGCCTGACCGTTCCGAAACCATACTAGGTGTTTCGAAACGACTTGGCATAGATTAACCCGAAAATGCATTTTGGCATCCCCAAATATTACCAAACTTACCCCGAAAGAGCACAAACCACAAAGCAACATATTGAGCAAACATTCTAAAGGCAAAACACCCTAAAAACAGGTTTCAAACATGCATACACACAAGCTTGGATCTCAAACTTAAAAGCTCAAAAAGAATACTCTAACTCAAGACACGAGCAAGCCAAAACACAAGGCATTAAACCAAAAGCCAAAGCAAGTCTCAACATAGCATGGTTTTAACATTTAAAACATGTAGCAACATGGTCAAACACATGAGAGTTTACAACCACCTCCCTAACCACAAAAGGAAGTATTCCCATTGCTAAATTATTATTACAACTTAAAATCCATACTTGAGCTTAAGCTACGATCACCGGAGCCTTTCCCTCACCTTTTTTTGCTTCCCGGATCGCTAACAATCTGCATTGTTGGAAAGGAGCGCGTAAGCATAAAGCTTAGTGAGTGGTGCTCAAAACCATAACAACAACAATGTAGTTTTAGTAAAACCATTTAAGAGTTGAAAATAAAACCCCAAGCATGATTCCCATCAATAAGACTAACATCAACCATACATATGCTTGGCATTTTACATCAAGCAACTACACATAAGGACATAGCATAACTCTCAACATCAAATATGATAACATATAATCATTCAACACAAGGAGTACATTGGCAACTATGGTTACATTACTCGGATACGTGGATTGGACTCGATGGCATCTTACATCACCGAATCTATAAGAACAACAAGACTCACGATGGCATCTTACATCACCGAGGTCTAATAATAAAGCTTTCGATGGCATCTTACATCACTATACTCCTCCCTAATGGCATCTTACATCACTAGGGTCACGCACAAATTTTACAAGTGTACTCTAACCCTATGGTCGACCAATTATACTCGGTAAGACTCTCATATTTGCCAATACTCAAACATCATGTAATCCAACATTGAATATCACACTCATTAATCAATTACACACATTCATGTCATCTCATTTCAACCATGCATAACAAGATTAAGGTAAAGAATTTCTGGAAAAGTAAAATGTAAACATTTAAATACTTACTCTCGAGCTTAGGTTGGCCTTTCAAGCTCAACCTAAACTCTCAAAACATTTCCACTCACCGATAGAACACAAACGATAGCCAAAACACCGATTCAAGCCTCCGAACTACCCGGTCTTGCGTCCAAAGAACTCAAACTTATTTTCCCTGTTTGTAGGCAATTAAAAAATGATGTATTAGACCCAAATCAAGCCCCCAAACTCGCAGAAACACAGAAACTCATCATTTATCATCAAAACCAAATTGATTCACACTTGCAAACACTTGGAAACACCATCAAAACGACCCAAACCAACTAGCAGCCAAAACCCAACAAATTTACCATCAGAACTACATCTTTCAACATCCAAAATACTTATCCAAGGTGTAGAAACCATCAGCCCAAAGTCCTTCACAAGAACAAACCAAAAACCCAAATTTTCCACTCTAAAAACTCCTCCTTTTTACTAGTTTCAGGTTTCCCTACATTTAGCAACTATCTCAACATTTTTAAGACACCAAAACAAGGTTAAAAAACACCTTTAAACATGGCATCAAACAACTCAAACGGAAATCCCTTTATTTTCCTATTTTTTAAACTCAAAGCATTTTGGAACAAATTTAAACAATGAGTTTTAGTAAAATATTCACCAACAATAAATTTAAGGTAGAGGAAATCAAAACAAAAGAGGGATTACCTTGAAAACTTGCTTGGATGAATGGTTGGAGCAATGGAATAGTAAAAATGGCGTCTTGAGCAAAAGTAACGTGAAAAGATGAAGAAGAAGAAGAAGCGTGTATTTTGAAAAACCCCTTTTTTCTTAATTTAAATTCCAAATCCCCCTTTTACCCTTCTTCATTTAAAATCTTTTTGTGTTCATTAAAAATGTTTTCTCTCAAATAATTTAACCCGAACCGGTTTAACCAAACTCGATTATCTCTCGGGCCTTAAACTCGGGGAGTAACAGCCATCCAGTATAGAAGTTCTACATGGAATCTTAGGTTTGAATGTATTGTAATAATCATGGACATATTTTAAAAGAAGAAATTTTCCCATGTCATTATCCAAATCGAACGAACTTTCTGAACTAGAGCTTATACTCATAATTTCCTGCATAATGTAACCATAAAACATCGTTAATAATACGTATCATATTTTTTATAATAATATATTAAAATATCATCAAATACTTCAAATAACCAAATGATAGTTTAAAACATTATTACACCACATGAAATAAAAGTCAAATAACTAAAAATATTTAAAACTAATCAAGACTATCCACCCAATCCTTTCGCCTTGCATCAGACATTCCAATAAAAAATTGCCTCCATTCTGCTGATGTGAACTTTTCAATTACTTTATTATAAGAACGCGAAGAAACAAACTCCATTTTCTCCAAAAATTCCATATATATTCCTATAGAATAAGGGTTGGGAGTCGATAATTTGTATTTTTCAGCTTTTGCTTTAGCAGCTTCTTCTTTAGTACTCAATGTGATCCCCACTTATCCAAAAATTCTTTCATCTTATTCATTTTATTCACTTTGTTAGATCGACGCTCCCCAAGAATCGAATCAATTTTATGTTTTTTTTTTATGTTTTTCACTCCCTTCACCTTCTGAAGTATTACCTTCCAAGTCAACATGTATAAAACCAGATAAAAATTCTTCTTCCAAGCGTCTTTCTTCATTAGGAGATAATGGATCTTTAGTAGATAATTGTTGAAGTTTTCCAATTGTAGTTGTTGTATTGAATATTTCACCAAATAATTCATAATCTTCACAACCATGTTTTTTAAACTTTTTGAACTCTTTATTTTTCTGTAATATATGAAAAATGTGCATTAAAACAATATTATTAACTTTATTCTAAAATACTAAGGGAAAATAAAAATATGTTACCTTAAAAAACGCTTCTCAAATGTCTTGTGATGAATGAACATTATTTGACGTCACATCCCATTTAACTCTAATATGTCTAATCAACTCAGAAAAATGATGATACTTTGTCCGTAAGCGATTAAACTTACCCTTCAATCTGTCAATACCATAATCTACTCCAATTGCATCACACATCTCATTATTAATTTCAGCTCATACTTCTTTTTTAAAGGTAGACGATTGTAACTTTCTTTCACTAACTTTTCGAACTAAAAGTTGAGTCAATGCTACCTCATTCGCTTTTGGCCAATCTTTCGTACCATCAATATCTTTACTCTTTCCTCCCATCCAAATTACTATTTAACAGACAAGTCAAATATATAAATAAAACTATAAAATTATTCAAGACAAATTTTATTTTAAAGAACTATAATAAAACTTTATATACATATAAACTAATTATTTAAAGTGAATATGTTGCTGATTTGAGGAAAGAGATTAATGGGGTATGAAAGTTCGAGCCCTTAGCTTTTGGCAATGGCAAACACAAGCATGAGAGGAAGAGTTGATATTAATCGATAATTTAAAAAAACAAGTCATTGAAGTTTATGTTGGCATCTAAAAGTTCAAAGTTCAAGTTCTAAATTATAATATCATTTGCTTGAATTTATAATGGTTCTAAAAAAAAGTTGTCATTGAAGATTTTTTTTTTATCAATGATTATGATTATATAGCAAACGAAAATCATACAAGAATCTCAACTTGTGCGTACCTCGTTAAAAAACTTCTTAAGTCTAAATAAAAAAAGTGTAGCGTATGAGTGGTAGAACGAATACAACACCAAACAACCACGGTCAAAAGACCACCAACTAAACAAGACTCAAAGCTAAAGAACAATACCCCTCACTAAGACCATACATACAAATGAAGAACGCAACATCAAGACATACACTAAAGTGCAAACTAACTCTGGGTGAACAAATTAGCAATTTAAGAACGGTTCTAAAAAGGACAGTCAAACTTTTGACCAAGCTTGATTCCATTTATGTAAATAAAATCACAACTTACTAGAGAAAGTGATAGATAATGCTTCCATTTCCAATCGGTCATTACTTCTTTCGGTAAGTTTTCTACAATCTTCTTTCTCAATTGTCAAACAATCTTAAACCTAATTTATTTTATCTATTCTTTATTTGAGCCGTCAATTATTTAAGCCAACAAAAAATAACAACACAAACTAAATGACAACAATGATTCAAGCGTAAATCTACTTAAAAATGCAGTACAAAACTAATCATGTATGAATTACATCAAAATACAAGACAAATATCTTTAAACAATCACATCCAAACATATGAATTAAGTTTTAAAAATAATTAATCTAAACAATGAATACATATATTTGCAAATAGTAATTATAAATTTGAGAAATAAAATTACATTCAGTTGTTTACTTGGCAAAGGAAAACGACGAATCCAAAATTTTGATGAGATATGAAATTAGAGAGTTGATGTTAAAGACTAAAAAGGAACTGATATTTAAAGAATGAAATAGGTTAAAATATGTCAAAAAAATGTCATTGGTAGGATTTGAACCCGAGTTAAATAAAGTAAAATTAAAAAATTCATTGTTTTCACATTTTCCACTTTTCTAAAACATTTTCAATGAAAATAGTGAAAACATCTTTTCTTTTGTTTTCAAATTTTTACTCATTTTTGTTTTATTTTTAAAAATCTTTTTCTATTTTAACAACCAAACACATTTTCTTCATTATTTTCTATTGTCGCGACCATTTTTTTAGAAAACCCTCTTTTTAAGTTTGGAATAAAAATAGCCTGCATATTGAAATTTTGGAAATTGATATTTTAACCAATTTTACTTAAAAATTAATTAATCTTTTAATCAAAATCCCTTTTATTTACTTAAAAATCATTTTGGAGTCGTCATCGGCCACTTTGGTAGGCTGGACACCATAAAAACGTACTAGAGATTCTATTTCGAAAAGTTCAAGTTCGGGAGTCGGCTACATGTAGGGAAGGGTTAGCACCCCTACGAACGCCCGTTATCGGTACCTTATTAATTACACGTTGCATTTTGGCATTTAGAACATTAATCTGAATTTAATTAAATCTTTTAATTGTAAAATGTATTTTATTCCGAATGAGGATATCCTTTTGTAAGAAAATACATTTTGGACGAATACAATTATGAAACGTCTAGTTACATTAAGACACTCCAATTTATATTCAAAATGTACCTCAGGACAAAAGGTTTTAATGCATGACAAATTATTGTCTTTCCAATTTTAAGTAAACCCTAATTAGGCTCCATTAATTATTTTAATTAAAAATCTGCGAATATTATTAATTTTTGGACATGAAAGATAAAATCCAAAATAATATTGGACACTATCTTTAATGGGCTCAGCAGTAATAATATTCCTAATTAAAATGACTCTAATCATTAATCCTATTTTAATTTTTAATTTACCTAATTGTAAATCATTTCTATTTTCTAAGTTAAAATGAAACATTGAAAATTTCATCGGAACATTCATTGATTAACATCACTCTTCAATGTCATACTAACCAATATTGAACATTCTAATATTGTTTCAAATATTCATTTATTTGCTACAATGATCTCTCCTCTTCAATTATGATGAAGTAAACTACACTAAGGCTCTAATCCTATTTGAACTATGTGATTAAAATTATCTAACAAGCATCCTAATATGCACTATATTTAAAACATGCAAACATATAATTTAAACAATTAAATTAAATAACTAAATAACTAAAATTAGATCAAATTGAATTAATATGAAAGAAATAAGCCCAAATCTAATTCCATTTAAGTGTTGACCCAATTATACATAACCTTAAAACCAATGGCCCAATTGATGATCCAACAAATGAATGGGTCAGCTCCACTCCACCCAAACCAGGCGCATGGGCCGATTGACCCAACCCAGCAATGGTGCGCGGGTCAACCTACCCAACCCAAAGAGCATGCGCGGGTTGAGCTCCCCAAAATGACATTGTATGATACCGACTATATAAGGTCCAATTTACCCAAAATTTTCTCTTTTTCCTTTATTTTCACAATTTCCCTATCTCTCTAACCTTGATTTTCTCTGTCTCTCTTACTAGAAAAACACCAAAATCCTGAGATAACCAAATCCTAATATATCAAAATCCCATTTTCCTCGTGAGTTCTTATCTAATTCATCCCATTTTCCTTATTTGATCTCCACAAACACCGAAACCCACCTTGCTTCACGTTTCCCAAGATTAAAACACCAAAAACCTTATGAAAATAATCATTGCTCTTCGATTTTCATCCATTGGATCCACACAAACATTAAATCTCAATCCCTTTTATGTTTTTTTAATCAAACCCACAAATTTCCATGAACTCAAACCAAAATTTTCCCTTTTTTCATTTCGATCCAAAACCATTGAAACCCTAACCCATTATATTTACCGATTGCCGGAGGTGACGCCGGTCACCGAACGTCGTCTCTGATCATCTTCTCTGACAACCTAAACCACCTGTAAAATCTATGTTTGATTTTGATATAACAAAATATTTTAAGGACCAAATTGTAAAACTTGAAATAAATTTTTATGTCCCTAAAAAGGTTTCAAATGAACAAGGCTTTGCTCTAGTTTGAAAAAATTAAACTCCAAAATATTTTCTAAGTGTTCCAAGGCCAAATTGCTCAAAAATGTCTACGCGTATCGATACGCTTCTCACCGTATCGATACATTATTTACAAACATGGCTACTGGAGACAAACGTTTCGATATGCTCCTTACCGTATCAAAACCGGGTATCAAAAAAGATTCCATCTGTATCGATACACTCTCTTTATAAAATCCCAAGGAGTTTGAATCGAGTACTGATACGGTTTTACCCGTATTGATACGGTTTAATATGTTTTAAAAATTCAGAGCTTTAAATATTTCAACCGTTGCCTTGTCAGTTGGTAGGTAACCAAATTTTAAAGTGGTAGTTAATGAGTATCGATACGCTCTTACTCGTATCGATACGAATTCCTCTAGTGAGCTATGTTGAAAAATTGCATCGATACGGTCTTGCCCGTATCGAAACGGTTCCCTAACCCGTATCGATACGCCTGAACGCGTATCGATACGCCTCTCTTATATTTGTGCAACAGCTCTTTCTTTTATGAGGCATGTATCGATACGCCTCCTCGAGTACCGATACGATAGGCTGCAGAGGTGCATTTATGGTGGTAAGAGAGGGTTTAAACGGCTATAATCAATTCCCTTACCACCCAAACGGCTAGAATTAATGGAGAAGATATAAAAACAAGTCTACTGAAGACCAGAAACAACTATTGAATCCAAGAGAAACATCTATTCACAAAATCCAAGCTCAAGTGCCAAAATTCTTATTCTTGTAAAATCCCAAATTGTATTGAGTGTAAATCTTATCTTGTATCTTCAATTTGGGTTGAGTGCTTGTATTAAAAAGGGCAAATTTGTATTGAGAGATATTCTTATTGCCTTCAAATTCTTCTTTGTAACCAAGTGAGGGTTTGGTCAATTTTGGGTAGAAAATTGACTGATTTTGTAAAGGTTTCCTCATAAGCCTAGAAAAGAGGAAGATCAACTAGTGGAGTTGTTGGAAAATCGTTAGTGGGAGCTAAGGTAGTGGATGTAGAGTTCATTTGGAACTTGAACCACTATAATTGCCTTGTTCTTCATTTTTATTCATTCCACTTCACTTCCAAAATTTTAAAAAACCCAATTCACCCCCTTTTGGCTTTGATCAATCATTTGATCCACTCAACACCACCGATCACCGGCTGGGAAGCTTCCGATCACCGCTACAACTCCGACCAAGCTCCAGTCATCTTCTTCGGCCACCTCTGAATTTTCGGTCGTCGTCTTGTTCGATTTTGGCAGCCGATCACCGCCGCAAGGTGATTTCTGGCCACCGTTCGCCACCGCATCAAAAACCTAAAACTACGCAAATCAACCGCCGTTTTCACCCTAAAACTAAATCTAAGCCCCGTTTCAACAGAAACGTCACATCTTCTCTCGTCCTAGGTCCTAAACTACCCATTCCCGAACTCTAACTACCATTTTCAACTCTGACGATCTCTAAAATCTTCTCTGGCCACCAAGATAAGCCTGTAACTCATTATAACTACTATTTTTACCATTTGCATTCGATCTAATGCAATCTAATTTTTTATGATGTTATTTGCAAGAAAAAACAAATAAGGGGACGATTTACCTTTATGGTGACGGCGCTGCAATTTTCGGCAGCATCTCCAGTGACTGGCGAGGTTCCTCGGAAACAACTCCAATGACCGATCAAATCTCGAGGTGAATTCTCTCTCTCCTCTTCATTTATTATATTTAATTATTGTTATTATTATTTATAAA
The DNA here is from genome assembly GCA_958450335.1 of Hibiscus tridactylites. Taxonomy (NCBI): domain Eukaryota; kingdom Viridiplantae; phylum Streptophyta; class Magnoliopsida; order Malvales; family Malvaceae; genus Hibiscus; species Hibiscus tridactylites. The sequence continues at coordinate 69,000,710 of OY288273.1, forward strand.
GGGTAATTATGATCTGACAATTTTCTATCTCTCTCTCTCTCTCCTATTTATAGGTGAGGTAAGGAATGACGTCATTGTTGATGTGGGCGAAGCCAGCTGGCTCCAGCTAGAGGTGATCCGCGTGATATCTGATTGGGCGAATGGGACGTCGCCACGTGGACCGGTTTTGGCAGGCTAAAGAAGCACAAAATGAGTTTTGTGTTTGTTTGGGCTAGTTTAGTGTAATTTGGGCAGAAAAATCAGATATGTTATCTGTTTGGGCTTTGAATGATGTGAAGGGGTATTTTGGAATGTAAAATGGGTTTTGATGAGTTTATTTGGGTCATTTTATATGTAATGGACACTATATATGGACATTTTAATATATATATATATATTTATTATTTATTTTAGGTTTTATTTATAGTGAATATATATATATATATATATATATATATATAGGTATGCCCGGACAAAATACGGGATCTACATCTATTTTCCAAGTAAATGAAAACGAAAACATTCTCTATTCTCTAGAACCAAACGCACCCTAAGTTTCTTTCTTCTCATTGCTTGATACAATGGAAAAGTGAGAGGAAAGAAAATTAAGCTTTAAAAATTATAATTTGTTTTTAATTTTATAATTTAGTACAATATTTTTAAATTGATTATTTTTATTCAATTTATTCGATATTTTTTATTTAATCTAAAATTGGCCCATATTTGTTTCTAATTTTTATAATTTAATCTAACATTTTTAATATAGTTTTATTTTTTTTCAATTTAATCCCTATTTTTCTTTAATTAAAAATTAACCTATATGTATTTCTATTCTTTTATAATTGAGTCCAATATTTTTAATATGATTTTATTTTTGTCCAGTTTAGTCCATAAAATTGTTATTTAATCTGAAATTAACCTCTATTTATTTCTAATTTTTATATTTTAGTATGATATTTTTATAATCTAATCCCGAGAGTTTGACTGTCAATGTGACACCTAATACATGGTACAAACGAATCCAACCTGAATATCGAATTATACAAATAACCCATTTGTGGCCTAAAACAAATTAAAAAAAAACAAGCATATTTGATTACATGAAAGTAAACAACCGACATGAACATAAAGGAGAAACAATTAACTAAAGTCATCCGAGAAAATAAACCTTTAAAAGCTTTAGAAAATAAACGATTTAACAAAAATATATTTTGATATATTTACAAGATTTGAACCCAAAAAACATTCAAAACTTAAATAAAAGTTTAATATAAGTAGAAACATTGTATACCTCTATTTTTCTAAAAAAAAAGTTCAAATCAAAGTAAATTTAACCAAATCGGGGTTTAGGGACTAAAATGTAAATAATTTACAAGTTGGATTTTAAGCTAAAACTCAATTTCAAGTCTGGTTTAGACTCATTAAATTCAATTAGACTTAATGCTAAATTTGTGTTGAAATCGAATTTGAAATAGAGTGTTAATTGCAAAAAATAAATAGTTTATGGGCCATTTTGAAAACATTCATAAAATACAGGGCCAATTTTTCAAAAAGTGAAATTAAATCTTCCTTTATGAATAAATACCATCATTGACATATAGACCAAATTTCAGGTTAATCCGAGCTAAAACAAGTCCTTAATTGCAATTATAAAATTAGTGACTGAAATGTAAAGTTTGCTATTATAAGGTAACAGACTGAATTATAAAATAGAGGTCAATTCCAAATTAAATAAAATTTTAGGGATTAAATTTAACAAAAATAAAATTATAGTAAAAATATTATATAAAATTATAAACATTAGAGACAAATAAGGTTTAATTTCGGATTAAATAAATATTTTACAAACTAAAGTGAAAAAAATATTATTATATTAATGATATTGAATCTAATAATAAACTAAAAAAACAAATAAGGGTAAAATTTAGATTAAATAAAATTTTTAGGGACTAAAATGAACAAAGTAAAATCATAATAAAAAATATTGGATGAAATCATAAAAGTTAATTATAAATATGGTTAAAATAAAATTAGAAATTTTTAAACATAATTTTATAATTTTATTATTAAAGTGTGATAGTTTTCACTCTTCTTTCCTATTTTCCATCCAATTTGGAAAAAAAATATTTGTATAAGAGCAAGGAAAACTTTCCCCTCCTATTTTCTTTCCTTCTAATTTTTCACTCTACCAAACAACCCTTAAATTTATTTTCTTTCCAATTTCGTCTTATCTCCTTCCTCCCTTCCACTTTTCCTCTCAACCAAGCAAAGCCTAGAACAAGGATAAGCTACATTAGTAGTTATTGAGCTTTTAGGACATTTCACTTTGATCTCTAAACTTTTAAAACTTATGATATAGCCATAAAACTTTAATTTACTTTCAATATGGTCACTCCCATTAATTATCACATTACTTTCCCTTTTCTTAATAAAATAATATATTTTAACTCATTTTCTAGCTATTTTTTTAAATCATTCTAATTTAGGGTTATAGCCCTAAAACTATTTTTGTTTCCCTTCTTTTTTGTTTCATTGTCGATCTTAGCACAATGAGAGAATCAACACAAACGATAATACTAGAAGAAGGTTTTTTGGTGTGTGGTCCACGAACATGGTTTAAGAAATTGTTATTTTTAGCAGGTTTAATATCCTTCTGAATTCATGTTTACAAGCTTTGTAGTTGGTTTATTAAGAAAAACAAGAGTTGTGGAGAGGAGAAGAATATATGAGCGAGTCACTTGGGTATTTTTTTGATAGTTTTGTTGTACTTTGTTTGGTTAGATGTATTTTTTTGTCTGTGTAAGTTGTAATTTGGGTTTTATAGGTTTAATTATATAAGTTAAAAGTTGGTGTTCAAGGTGTAATTTGGTAAGTCAAAATATAGGGTTTAAATAAATTATAATTTAAGGTTTAGGTAAGCTGAAAATGGTGAATTTCAATACGAATAATCAATTTATCTTTCTACTTTGTGTACTCCAATATTTGTGAATGTCAATTTCAATATGAATTATCAATTTGTCTTCCTATGTTGTGTACTTCATTGTTTACTAATGTTAAATTCAATATGAATTGACTAATTAAAAAATAATTGGAATGAAAAAATAAACAAATAGTAAATTATGAAATTATTTTCATTGATAAAATATCTTGATAAAATATCATGAATATTAAAATGGTAGAAGTTAATTTCAATATGAAATTAATTTGTCTTCCTACTTTATGTACTCCATTGTGAATGTTAATTTCAATATAAATTGTCAGTTTGTCTTCTTATTTTGTGTGCATCATTGTCTGCGAATGTTAAATTTAGTCATGCAAAAAATAGATGAAATTAATAAATGGGACAAATAATAAGATATGAAATTAATTTCTTTGATTAAACATCATAAATATCAAAATTGTAGAAGTTTTGTACCTTAAACCATTTTTCTTAAAGAGATCAAAATGGTACCTATTGGTACCTTGTGAACATCCAACGCCACGTGTCAAAGGGTTACAGCTTGCGAACTCATAATGCAGATGAACAACGATGACATACCCCTGCAAACCCTTCATACGGGCGAACGAATAGGAACAACTACGTGTTGAACAACCATAATCACAAACACATCTAGGCAGACAACATTCAGCGGTCACATGTCAACACACGTTAATTGAACCGACGACAACATTCAACGGTCACGTGTCAACACACCTTACTTGAACTCTCCAATCATAATGTCACAACAATCCTGTAGCAACATTTGTTCGAGTAATATAAAATTGAGCATGCAATATGAAAAACCCACGACCCCATCTTTAAACAAACCAACATAGAAAACCATACTTGAACCTTGAATCCCGACCCAGAATCTCATTGGAACCATCGTTCAACCATCATTTTCGATCCTTGTTTTTTTTTGCCAGTCAACAATTGGTGCGGTGAGCGTGGAACAACACATGACCTTCAGAAGTTTATGATTTTCTTTTGTAGGATTCTACAGTTTTTCGTCCTTAGAGACTAGGATTAAAGGAGATCAGTCGAATGATACGAGTAGAAAAATCGTAGAAGAGCTTAACCCAACAAACTTGGTAGTGGCTGCTACCATGGGACAATTGCACCGATTTCAACAACAATTTTAGGGGCAACTTCCATCGTGGTTTACAGCAGCACGGGCAAGGGCGCATCAAGCCATGAAGCATCGCTATCAGAAGCTAGAAACCAACAATATGTAGACATGTAGGAAAGGTTGGAGAGCATGGAAGAGTCCCTGTTACTTTCGAGGAAACAATATGAGCAACAACAAAAATTCATGCTGGATCAAGCTGATTAGCATTATTTAGGACACCTCCTAGTTACTAATCTCGTTACGGGATTTTTCTCGATGTTCTCTTCTTAACCTGCGCTGGGTTCTTTCAATTTCCAGGTCATATTGTAAATCTTCCTTTGCAGATATGCTCCTGCACATATACCAACAAAATACAAAAAAATAAAAAACGAAAATAAGTAAAAAATAAAACAATTAATCTCGTTGCAATCCTCGATAACATCATCAAAAACTTGTGGACAGAATATCGCATGGAAAAAGATGAAGTATTATGTCTATCAATTCAGGAAATAATGTCAATGATATGTCTTTTACGTGCAAGTATACACAGTCAACAAGTAATAAAGTAGTGAGTTGAGTATTGTCTCCACTGAGATTGTCTAGGAATTAATTTCCACGATTAATACTTGTGAATTGGAAGATAAAAGTGATGTCAATTAATTAAGGTAGCGTGTAAAAATAAAAGAACTAAAGAAATTAAAATGATAAAGGAAACTGAAGTAAAGATCCAGGTAGATTGGCAAACAACTAGTGTATTGATGATTGGAAGGATTGGCAAGGGATGTTTAGATTTCACGCTAGCAAAGACATCAACTAATAACATTATACTTTAGTTTTAATGTTGAGCAGATTTTTAAGTTAGTATTGCCTATGTCGATGGCAATACCCTAAGTTAATTACTTTTAACACCTATATGTCTATAGCGAGTTTTCAAACAATTAACTTGTTTAAGATTCAATCTTTACTCCTGAGGGGTAGATTCACTTCAGGTGTAAGTTCATCTACTTGAATATATTCTATCGAAGTTTCTCTCTTTAGTATTTGGCAATTAATCCTTATCTCCTAAGTATGTTAAGATATTAGGGGATAATGAGCATTCAATGCCAACTGTCATATGGCAGTAAATATATGAAATGTAAGCACATGCGAAATATAAGTTAATTCTAAAGCTTGTAATTATTAAAAATTGAAAATACTAAGCGTTCACTGCAAACACCCCTAGCTAATTTAAAAGATTAGTTCATGGCTGGTGAAACCAACAACAATTCATCGTTTTGATTCATCATCACAAAAACCAGAATTAATCCAAGAGATATGAATAAAAGAAAGAGTTCTTTTGATGCAGCCCTTCAATGAATCCATAACTCTTGGCGAAGCTGTACAACTTGCTTCTACCCTTCTCTTCTCCTCGCTGCTCCAGCTCTTTTTTGGCTCATTCTTGAATTCCTTTATATAGGCGCAGGCGAAGCCCTAATTAGGGTTAGGCTCGAGTCCTGAATTTTTAGTGTCACACTCTTTAGACGCGACATCCATGCGTTATAGTAACTATGGCTAGCATGGCTCTAATTTAGTGCGATTTTCCCCGGCATCGTCCTTCATTCTTTTGTCAACCGAGCTTCGCATTCTTCTCCCTTATTTTGCCAACCAAGCTTGACATTCTGCTCTTGCCAACCAAGCTTGGCATTGTCTTCAGTACTTTTGCCAACCAATCTTTGCATTCTCCTATTGCATTTGCCAACTGCGTTAAGCATTTCATTCATGCATCCACTTCCTCTAGACCTGTCGATCCTGCACACCACGAAAAGAAAACACCCCTTCACTTTGGCAATAGAATTATACATTCCTCAACTCATAGATGCAAATGCATGAAACTACTGGCAAAATAGACTAATACGTACCTAAAGTCAAGCAATATCATGGCCATTATGCATGGAAAATACATCTTTTGAGGAGTTAACAAATCTTTACCTTGGTTGGAATTATTTTGTGCTCTATGTTGCATCACATTTTGGTTGAAACCTGGCGGTGCATCGTTGTTATAATGTTGGGCATTAAATTGGTTACCTCCTTGGTTCACCCATGAAAAGTTCGGATGCTGCTTCCACCCTGCAATATAAGTATTTGACTGTAGGTTGTTGTTGCGGTTGGAGTTGCTCACAAAATATGTTGATTCCAGGTTCGCTGGGCATTCTTCCACATTATGATCCTCTCTACAAATTGTGCAGAATGGTTCCATTGCCTTCACTTCTTGAACTTCAGATGGCTTTTGCATTGTCTTCACTATATTAGTGAGATTGCCAATTTAAGCATTGATAGATGACAATACATCAAGCTCCAATTTTTAGCTACTTTCGTCCTAGTTCCTAATCTGGCAGTAGGGTATTGGAGATCATTGGTGGGAATCATTTCAAGGATGTCATAGGCATCTGTGTAATTCTTGTCTAGTAATGAATCGTTTCCCAAAGCATCTACCATGGTCCTGGCATGTGTGTTGAGTCCGTTATAAAAGGTCTCCAGCTGGGTCCAGGTAGGAAGTCCATGCATTGGACATCTTCTCAACATGTCCTTAATACGCTCCCAGGCATCATACAAGGTCTCATCATCAGCTTGCCTAAAAGTAATGATATTAGTCCGCAACTTGGCACTAAGTTTAGGTGGTTGAAATCTCATAAGAAACTTCTGGCATAAATCTGCCCACGAAGTAACTGAATTAAATGGCAAAGAGCTTATCCACGATTTTGTTCTATCTCTCAAAGAGAATGAGAATAGTCTCAGCTTTATTGTCTCTTCTGTCACACCAGGTTGTTGAAATAGTTGGCAAACCTCTATAAATTGCTTCAGATGCTGCCTTGGGTCTCTCTTAAGTGATCCATCAAATTGACCTACATTCATGAGCATCTGAAACATTACTATTTTAAGTACAAAATTAACTAAATTTACCTCTGGACCAATTAGTCCCGGCAAAAAATTATCCATATTTGTGGTAAGTGTTCTCTGATAGGTCGTTCTTTAGGTCTCTCAATAGCAACAACAGGAGCGGGTGGTACCCTATCATGTATTACCGGAGTCTCTTAGTTGTTGGCATTATTTAGGGCGCCATCTAACCCACCATTTTCGTTATGAGCCAAGTCTCAACATTCTCTTCTTATCTTGTAATCACCTTTAGACTATTACTTGATGTGACTTAAATATGAAAATATTAATTATTCTATTTTAAAAAATATTCGATTTAAAAGAAAAAATGATTTAAAATATTTGAATATTTCGAGTTATTCGAGTTGATGCGTCATATCTTAAAATAGACATGAGTGCTCGATCGAGTCGAGTAAAAACATTTTGAGTTATTCGAGTTGACGCGTCATATTTTACAACTCGAACTTTATTTGAAATTTTTTCGATTCGAGTCGAGTCGATTTTTTCGAGTTCCTATAAAAATTTAATCGTAATTATTTATCATGTTACCATACTTTGGAATTTTGCTTTAATGACCAAATTGAAAGAATGCATAAATTACGAGGGCTAAATTTAGTGAATTGTTTCGAATTAGGATTAAATTGATTGAATGTATAAATATGAAGGACTAAATGTGTTATTATATCAAATTTTATAAAAGTCACTTAACGACATTTAACGTATAGTTACCATTTCGTTATAAAACATAAAGTTTAATTGCCATTTTGTGATTTTTGAAAGTTTGATTACCATTTTATTTTTTTTTCCACCAAAGTTCAATGACCGTCTGTGTACTTTACCCTAAAATTTATTATAGTATTGGACCCAATTTTTTTTAAAAAAAATTAATTTTTCCTTAAAATTAATAGTAATTTTTTGGAAATAATTATAACTTAAAATTTGTTAAGAATTTGAAGTGATGATAGTTGAAGTTGGGAGATTGGGATTGCATCGAAATAAAGTGACCATCCATATCCACTACATCCATCATTCCTATGTATTCGCTTGAAAGCTTCATTTTAACTTCAACGACCAAGAGAAAGGAAGAATAAAACACACTTTCTTTTAAGGATTACTATTAAACCGAGTGAGACAGAAGTTGATAAATAGTTTCAATCCATCAAAACTGTTTACTTATTATTATTGTACAATAAGTAAGAGCGTACTCGGCTATTTTCTTGTCCTCAATAGTTAGGTGCCTCTCACTAACTTTGACACGGTTAAGACTTGGTAAGCAAAGGAAATCAATGGTTAACATATTAAATAAATCCTTGATTGTTTTCAATTTTATTTGCGTTGATGTTAAAAATGATGAGACACCGAACAAAAGAAGTAGAGACGATGGACTAAGATAGTAGTAGATTTCAAACGGTTTACTCACTTGTAGATTTAGGACGAAAAATTGAGATCAATGGTGGTGGTCATTAATGAAGAGAGGAGTAAAAAGGTTACTCAAAAATGCTCTTAAAGTAATGGTTGGCTTGATCAGAATGGTTTGTCGCTTTCTTTTATATACCCAAAAAGATATCAGATAGCATTAGGTCGTGCCCTATGTCAATTTTAGGAATTCCACTTGTGATGACTATACTGAAATTCTAGCTCGGCGAAGGGCCAAAGTATTCATTAAATATCAGTATAGCTAGGCCAAAGATTCTTATTGGATCATATTATAAAATGACATCAGGTTTTTAGTCGAGTTCAACTGATGAGACGTGCTCTCCAAATAATTTTTTTTGGAGGACAATGCTTGCTTTCTTTCGCAGCTGCTATTTCAGAGCTACTAGATTTCAGAGGTGTAACAATTTAGATATGTTTTTTTTTTATATTTTAGTTGTATTCAAATAAGTCATTCGATTTATAACCAAATAAGCCCTCGAGATTTAATTGGTATCCAAATAAACCCTAAATTCTTTCATGTATACCTAAATAAAACTCTTAAAATTACCTATATATCTCTTGGAATAAGAGTTATTTTTTTAGATATCCTTCGTGTATTCATTTTCGGTTCATATTTAGAATATGTGATTGACCTTTCCTACAATATCATCACTAAAGATTCTATCATTAGGAGTACATTGTTGATACCACACATATACTGGGACTCATTTAACATAAGTAAACATCAAGGGCTATATTAGTAGTTTAGCCGAAACAAAACATGAACTTGTATATATAATCCAAAATTTCCCGGCACTACATTCGGCATTCGCTTGTTGAATATGAATACAATAGTTTATTTTAAATTGAGTTATTATTCGGGGGAAAAGGAATTATTCTATGCATTTATGACCGGCCAAGAAAGAAAACAAAATGTTACCAAAATTGCATAAAATATTCCTAGTAATGGCGAGTGAAACAAAGACAAAACAGAAACAAAGTGACAAGAAAAATCCAACCGTCTGCAGCTCTATCTTGTCTTTGTTTATGATGCATGTCAGTTTTTATTTGTCTCTATTTTTATTTATATATTTAAATTTATTCATCTTAATTTATATTATACTTTAATTTTAACTCCTACTTCAACCCTAAAATGATTTCTCCGATCTCACATCAACTCTGTCTTGGAATTTTATAAAACTAAACCAAACATATGTTGTAAAATTTTCTAAAAATTAAAAAATTGTAATCAAATTATACAAAAAAATTGTTTATAGAATTAAAATATATGTTATAATTGTAATCAAATTATACAACTTATAATTTATAAAATTAAAATAAGACATTTTAACTAATTATTTTAGACCTAAGGCTTAACAATTAAATATGTGCCCGAACTATAATTGTTTTCAGATAGATGCATAAGCTATATTTTGGGTCAAATAGGGGCCTAACGTTTCATTCCGTAACCAATTTAAGGTTCTTCCATGAAAGACGTTATTTTTTCTGTTATCTAATAAGAATCGAGCACGTGACATGATTTTTTATTTTTTCAAATTAAAACAAAAAATGAGAAAAATAAAAAAATAAAACATATTAATTAACCTATCAATATTTAATTTCTCTAAAAATTTCAAACCCTAACCCTAATCTTAAATTCCTCCACTGCGACCACTGATTCAACCACCACCGGTCACCTTTATTTTCATTCGACCCCCTCTACTGGAAACTCAATCATCTCGTCGTCAAAAACTGACGAATAGACCACCGATTGCACCGTCGACGAACACCCAACAGTGAATAAAAAAGAGGTCGATTGGGTTCGCACTGACGAGAAGAGGATGGCAGATGTCGAATGGAGAGGTACACAACGCTTGGGCGGTGAACGGTGAACCACTGACTTGTGGAGGATGACAGACGAAGAAGGAGATGTGATTTGGGGGTTTGATTAAAAAAAATCAAAACTTTGGGTGTTTTAAAGAAATTCAAAAACTAAAAATATAAAAAAAGTAACGTGTCAAATTTTTATCGGATGACGGAATCTTTTTAATGATTATTGACGGAAAAATTTTAAAGGAGTTGCAGAATGAAAAGTTAGACATATATTTGATTCAAAACATATTTTAAACACTTATTTAAAAAAATATAGATTAAGCACTTATTTGATTATTAAGCCTATAACTAAACATGATCGTTTCAGGTGTATGTATATATCTCATTATATCTCTCCGTATCTATATATTATTGAGTATTGGTGAACATGAAGTAGTTGAAACATAATACGTGTAACTCCAACCCAAATCCCTACAAAGGCAAAAGCACAAACAAGACAGGTCCAACAGGATTCTTGCATGAAACAAGTTGGCATTAAACAAAGTGAAATGAAAAAAGAAACAAGAGAGGAAAAGCATATATTATAAAATGAAAAACCGAAAACCAAACAAATCATTGCATAGGCATTTGTATTGAGATTTTGAGAGCAATGGCTGAGAGAGAAAGTAGGAGGAGGAGGGATGGTGAAGTGAGGAAGAAAGAGTACAAGAGTTTAGTATTAGATGCAGATGAAGGTAGAAGGAGACGAGATGAGAGTTTGGTGGGGGTAAGGAAGAGCAGAAGAGAAGAAAGCCTCCTGAAGAAAAGGAGAGAAGCTCATTTTATTATCCACCACTTCACTCCTAATATCTCCATACCAAATGTAAGACTAAGAGGGTACAATACAATCACTCCCTTTTTATTTCATAATATAGGTGTTGATTGATTCTACTTGGTTTAGATATATGTTTTTGACGTGTTTGTATTAGATTATGACAGTTGATGGTAATGGGAGTATCATCTGATGATCCAGCATTGCAGTTAGAAGCTACTACTCTACTTCGAAAGCTATTATCAATGGGTTTCTTTCATCATCATTACATTTTGTGCTATTAGCTTTCTTGTTTTCAGATTCATTAATAAAAACATTAGTTTTGCGACATGCAGAGCGCTGCCCCCCGATCCAGCAGGTAATCGAAGCAGGCATTGTTCCTCGATTAGTCGACTTTCTTGACAATCATCATGACCCTCAGTTACAGGTAATCGACTTTCTTTTAACCAAGGTAGTCCATTCGATTGACTTATTAAATTTGCTTCTTTTCATTTCCCAGTTTGAGGCTTCTTGGGCATTGATTAATATTGCCTCTGGTACATCTGAGCACACACATGTTGTTATTCAACAAGGTGCTGTGCCCAAATTTGTGCAACTTCTTGCCTCTTCAATTACTGATGTTCGAGAGCAGGTTAGTTTTGTTTTCTATTTTTCTTTATTCAACTTATATGATTGAACCGTTGAACCTATTGATTCCGATTGAACTCACCGCTTCGTTTATATTTGGGGTCTGAATCCCAGGCGGTCTGGGCATTGGGTAACATTGCGGGTGATTCACCAAAGTCTAGAGATATAGTTCTAAATCATGGTGGACTGATTCCATTGCTGGCACAGTTGAGTGATTATTCCAAATTATCTCCGCTAAGGAATGCTACTTGGGCTCTATTAAATTTCTGCCGAGGCAAGCCACCACCACCCTTCCATCAGGTAGACAAGAGCATTTTTTGTTGTTTGCTCTACTCCTTGTACTGTACTCAATGTTGGCTCCCTTGTTGTGAAGGTTAAGCCCGCATTGCAAGCTTTGCAGCGCCTGATCCGATTAAACGATGAAGAAATTCTTACCGATTCTTGCTGGGCACTTTCTTATCTGTCCGACGGTACAAACGACAAGATTCAGGCGGTGATTGAGGCCGGCATTTGTCCACAACTCGTGGAGCTTCTTCGGTAAGATGTGTTGTTCATATATCATGTTTATGTTCCATCTCTAGATGTAATAACATTTCACTTTTGTTTTGTTCATGGCTACTGCAGTCATCCGTCAGAAACCGTGCTTGTCCCCGCTCTTCGGACCATAGGGAACATCGTTACCGGCGATGATTCTCAGACTCAGGTATCCATTGTGCCATGTACTGTATATCAACACTTGAACATAGTATTTTGCAGTCTTAACCTTGAAATTTTCATAACAGGTTGTAATTGACAACCAAGGTCTCCCTTGTCTCTACAAACTTGTGTCGCATAACTACAAAAAGTGTATAAAGAAAGAGGCTTGTTGGACAATTTCAAATATTACTGCCGGAAATACAACTCAACTACAGGTTAAATGTTGAATGTATTCAACTAAATATAGTTTCTCAAGCCTAATGAGTAACTCGTATACTGTTTTTTTTTTTTTTTTGAAAAGAGTTACTCATATACTAGTTTATTTGCAATAGGCTGTTATTGATGCAAACATAATTAGTCCTCTGATTCACCTGCTTCAACATGCCGAATTCGAAATCAAGAAAGAAGCTGCCTGGGCTATTTCTAATGCTACCTCCACTGGATCCCATCAACAGATTCAGTACGTTCTTTATATTGTCTGGTTTTAATCAAATTGTAATGTATTTCGACCCATTTCGACCAATACCGATCTGTACCGACCGACAAATACATGTACAAATCTTTGATTAATTCCCATTAACCAAGATTGTTTACTTGAACAGATACATGGTGAAACAAGGTTGTGTGAAGCCACTTTGTGATCTACTGGTGTGCCCTGATCCAAGGATTGTGACAATATGTCTTGAGGGTCTTGATAATATTCTCAAGATTGGGGAGGCAGACAGCAGTAGTGGGAGAAACATATATACTGAAATGATTGAGGAATGCAATGGTTTGGAGAAAATAGAGGATTTGCAGAGCCATAACAACAATGACATCTATAACAAGGCTGTCAAGATGTTGGAGAGGTATTGGTTGGAGGAAGAAGAGGAAGGTCACCATGGTAATTCACACTTTTCTTTTGGTGTTGACCCACCCTCCCTTTGGAGGTTTGAATTTAGTTCAAACCCTTTTTGTGCATAAATACTAGGGGTGTTCAAAACTGGCCCAATAGGTACCTAAAGGCCTAATAAATTTAATATTACCATCATATTATTATTATTATGTTTCAACCTCTCTTTATCTCCTTCCATTATAAGCTTATTAAACTTTTGGGTACCCATTAAATCAGTTTTGAACACCCCTAATAAACACACAATTTTCCTAAGTAATGTATAGAACAAATTAAGAAATAAGAATCATTTTTCTAGTTGAAATATAGTTTTTGGAAAATGCTTATCATCCAGCTTCTTAGTTTTGTTCCACAATAAATTTTAACAGCGTTTTGGATACCCAGTATCTTTTTTGACAGCCAAAACCATGTTAAATACATGTACAAAAGGATAAATCCATCATCCTATTCCTAAAAATGGGAGAATTCACTCTAAAATCGAATGCTTTCATTTTGTACTACACTTAAAAATTTAATTCATATACTTTAATTTAACATAATTTGACCAACAATTAGTTAATTTAGTGGATGAAATAGTAGGTCCTTTAAGCAAGGACCTAATCATTTCGATCTAATTACATTCGGTTCGAGTCTGATTTAGTTTTACTTCGGATCTATGGTGATTTCGATTCGAGTATCGGGTCAGAAGGACGGTTCGGTTGACTTCGAGTCGATTATTTTTGGGCCGGTTGATTTCGGTTCGGGTCAAAATAGGGTTAATAGAAGATCGATCGGTTTTAGTCGGGTTTTCAGGCCGAGTTAGGTTTTTCCACCCATATGACTTTATATAGTATGTATATTTGGTTTTTTAGTGAGTTGTGCGACAATTCACATTTCATCTTTATTTATTTATTTTAATATATTTTCTTATTTCGGCTTGCCTTTTGTTCGTGTGAAATGGGTTCGATTCTATTCGGTTTGGTTGAAAATCGGTTCGGGTCAATTTTCGGTTCAACTGAAATTCAGTTCGGTTTGATTTATTTCGGGTTTCGGATCAAATTCGAGTCATCCTATTCAGGTCGATTTCGAGTCTCGATTCGGGTAAATCGGTTCAGTTCCCGGGTCAAATTTGCTAGGTCTAATTGTGAATGAAGAAAATTAAATTGAGATGTTTGCTCTCATGTTAGTTTTTGCAAAACTCACTTCGAATTAGTTGACCAAATTAAATATCGATAGTTAAAAAAACAATCGGATATCTTATTGTGATAAAGATGAAATTTATATTTTTTATGATTAATTAATGTGAAATATATATTCATATATATTAAAAACACTTCAAATTATAAAACTGAGTTTGAATTATTTTTAGCCACAAAGTAATGAAAAACAATAAATTAATAATATTAATTGTTTTTTTAAACGTTTTTTAACTTTCATTTTAAAATCTGAATAACGAAGTATATAAATGATATCTAATCATTGATTATATTACAATGATGAAAATTGTTACCGCAAAAGTTGTGGAAAGTAGATATTTTTCACCGTGATTGATTAGTTTCGACCACCACATTTTAAAGCTACTTTTGATGGTCTATTGATGTGAGCACATCTTTGCCACCAAAGGACTCTGACTCGAAAGTTTTTCTAACAGAATTTATTACACGATTTAAGGCTAAACAATTTAGTGATACTCTTTTTCTAGCTTGTTTTTGTACAAATGTTAGACAGTTTATGAAATATTATTTTGTGAAATTTACTTTGACATTTCAATTTCGGTTCTTTACCGAATTTTTTTTGACATTTTAGACTTTATTTTGATTTGTCAAATTTACTTGATATTTTGGGTTCGTTCAACATATTGTTCGAGTTCTTTCGAGTATAACGTCGTCAAATTTCCGCTAAATTTCCAGCAACATTTCTGTCATTTTTACGGACACCGGAACTGTCATGAATGCCCTTTGAAGCATTCGCCCTTTTCGTCGTCCAAATCTGTACGAAAATTTCTACACCCTTTTTCTTTGTTTATTTTTATTTTCTTTTTATTTTGAACTTAAAATATCATCCATATTTGTTTTTATTGCAGAGATATGCTTGCTTCAATCCTAGATCCGTTAACAGACAAGGTGTAAACACTAATTTTTTGAATTAATTGTTTATTTAGTTTCTTTTTATATTCTGAAATAATAATAATAAAATAAAAATATTAAATAAATATTAAATAAATGTTCATTAAATTAAGTGTCCATTACAAAATGATAAGCCCAACTTTGGCCCAATATTACAAAAATAAAACCCTAATTTGTGTTTTGTCCCATGTGCAGCCATCTTGTGACCGTTGGACCAGAATATGATCCAACGGACGAGATCAAAGCTCAGGCAACCCCTCGGATCGCGCGTGAAAAAAACGCGCCAACCAATCGACTTCCACGCGCGCGTGTAAGCTACGCACCTCATCATGGCCGTCAATCTCAAAACCGAATCTGGCCGTTCATCTCCGCGGCACCAACGACCACGATGCCACCGTCCCTTGTCAAGTTGAGCCAAAATTTGCAGAGAATATGTCAGAGCAGTAAAATCATCATTGTAAATTTCTAATATATATCTGTGAATGTAAAGAAATGAGGAGGAGATTTTTACCTTTTCAAACAAGTGAAATAGAGAAAGATTCAGAGGTATTTTTTACTCAGTTTCATCTCGTTCTTTTTTTTATTTCGAAAATATATATAAAAAATGAAACAATAAAGAGGTTATATTTTTCGAACCCTTGCGTCGTGCTCCGATAATCGGCCGCCGGTCCGTTTACATGCATGGTGAGTGGTAAGATAGCTATCATGGGTTCTAGGTTTTGAAATAAAAAAGAAAAGAGAGCTTTGGGGGTTAGATCCAAGACGAGATTCGTTTTCTAAATAAAAAAAATAAAAAAAATTAAACAAGTGATGGTGTAGGTTCGCCGGCGTCGATTAGCGGCGGCCGGCGAAGGGGTGCGGCGCCGGAAGAGATGAGAAAGTGGAGAGGATCTCTAGGGTTTTATTTTAGAAGATGATAAAATGAACCAATTTTTTTAAGTTAGATTATATATTAACTAAATATTTTAAAAATAGTATAATTGCTTCGTGAGTCCTTCCGCACAGGGATAATAGCGCGAGAGACCATTCCGCATGGGAAAACTACACCTCGGGTCCCTATTATTCGTTCCCACCTTGCATTCTGGACCCTGTACTAATAATTAATTCAAATTATGACAGGTTAATTACCCCCTGGACCCCTAATCAGTTTGCTTATTTAATTTCTGCACCTTTCTTTCATTTTTATTTAATTTCAGTCCTTTATATGTTTTTATTTCTGCACTTTATTTCCATTTATTTTCATGTATGCCCTTATTTTTTATTTTCATTTTATTTCAGTCCATGTTTCATGTTTTATATTTGTTGCACATGATTCTTTTAAGTTTCAATTTTGTCCTTTTTATTCTATTTTATAGCTTTTATTTCATTTAATTTCAATTTTTGATTCCTTGAGTTAGTATATTTGCCATGTAATTTATTTTGATTCGATTCTTTAATTTAATTTGTCTTGTTATAATCGTCAATTAGCATATCCTTTTTTAACATTATTATTTGTATATATTATCATTCTAGTAAAATAAAGTTTGAAACAATCTCAAATATATCCATGTCTAATCCACCAGATAAATAATTAATGTAAATAAATGTGATATTTTAATAATTTATAATCTAGCTTTAATTTTATCCCGTAAATATTTTTTTTATAATAATTCAGGGTTTGATATATTTAAAATTGGCTTTTGTGTTTAAATTTTTGTTACCGTCAATATCTTGTTCATGCATATTTATCTATTATATAAAATACGTAAAGATAGTGCTCATAATCTCGATATTCTATTGGGAGTGTCGTCCCAATCATTTGGGCGTCATCTTCTTTGATATCGCGGACTGGGTACAGTTTTATATCTTGTATAATCATGCATTTGGAAGTTATTAATTGAATTGGGCCGAAGTTTTAAGATTTTCTAATAAATACAATACGACCCGTTAGGTACCAATTTTGGGCGGTGTGGGGGTGCTAATCCTTCCCCATCCGTAACTGACTCCCGAACCCAATTTTCTAAAAGGAATCTCTGGTTTTATTTTTTTGTGTCCGGTCTACCCTCTCATTTTTTTGAACGATCGGTGGCGACTCCAATAAATTATTGAAAAAGGAAATTTTAGTATTTTAAAATATATTACTTGAGACCGATTTTATAAAAATGAAGAAAAGGCACACTCGATTTTTTTAGCTGCAACAACATGGCGACTCCGCTGGGGACAAACTTTTTGTTTTTAAACAAAAAAGAGGGTCAAGCCTTAGATTCGGTTCGTATTGAATTCATTAGAAAATTTTAAAAATTCGGCCCAATTTAATTACTGATTTTCCAACCTTGTTTGAGTATGCGATGTTTGATATATGTTTTTGTCATCATGAACCCTTAGGTGGGAATAATTACTTCGCCTCGTGAAGTTGCCACTTCCGTATGGTGTTGTAATTTGTTCCCAGGATCCGGTCAGTATACTCCATAGAGCTTCGCTCTCGTATAGTATATTGGTCGCGATCCCTCGAATCGATGTCCTTGCGACAGTTCGAGTACCCTTTTACTCTAGATTCAAAGTGCATATAGTTAAGCCATAGAGCCAAACCCTAGGAACCATGCCGAAATACAGTCAAGGTAAATCTAGGTCCATTTAAACTTACTTCTTCTGTATGTGCTTTCAATTTTTCTGTCTTATTTAACAATATGTTTATCACCTTCATTTTGTATAATCTATCCATTACGCCATACTGACTTATTTTTTGTTTCTCTTCTCTTTTTCATCTCCTTTCATCTGCATACAACTCGCATCATACTACATACATAGGTGTTGATCTAAAGAACATCCGTTTTAGAGGGCATTTAAGAATGGGAGAAAGGATCAGTATTACCAAAAGCGAGAACACTGATGTATGGGGTTGGTCCGAACGAATGCACATGGAAAAAAGGGGACATCTTGAAAATAGGACATGTATCAGAAGTCATCGGAGATACGACAATCGTTTCTACTCAAAATAATCCGGCTGAATTACAAGAAATATGGCAAGGTTGGGATCAAGAGATGAAGCGAGACTTCCGAAGAGAGTTTGGAGACATAGCCCTTTTGTTAAGTGTAAAGAGTGACAAGCATCTATTCCGAGCCTTGACTCAATTTTGGAATCCGGGGTATAATTGTTTCACGTTCGGAAAGTCTATACAAGGCCCAGGGACTTGCGCCCTTTTGTGGAAAACTTGATGGACGTCACTGGAATGAGTGGGAGTTGGTTCGAAGGTAAAATCACAAAGCCAGGGAACAGTGATTGCATAGCTTGGAGGCACATCAGGGAATTGATCCAGCTACATCCTGATCCACCCAAAAGAAGGTAGTTGTTCGCCTACGGCATCTACGGGTTAATCATATTCCCCAAAACGCGAGGGCATATAGACTATGGAACAACCGACATGTTCGTCAAGCTGAAAAAGGGGATCAATCCGGCCCCGGCCATTCTAGCAGAAACCTTCAGATCACTGACTGCATGCCGCAAAGGAAAGGGAAACAAATTTTTGTGTCGTGTTCTGCTCCTAGAAATATGGATTCGTAGTCATTTCTGGGACCTGAAATTTTCATACCAAATGTGCATGACCAACTATTCACCTATAAAGGTCTTCTTGAAAGAATACCAAGCCGAAGCCATGATAGAAGAATAGTGGATAGCAGCATTCCGCGACCTCCAGGATGAGATGGTCAAATGGAAAGTCCCGTGGCTTATTATAGAGGATTTTCTGTACCATTGTGGGGAGTATGATTGGGTACCACTGCCAGGAGTATGGGGAGGAACCGGTTATTGCCCACTACTAGTATCACGCCAATTTGGCTCGATGCAGTTCATCCCTGTGACACATGGTTTAGAAACTGTTAGCTTTCCACATGAAGGCAATGGCTACAAGGCTCAGGTCCTGAAGATGAGCTGTGCTTGGAGAAATCTATACAAAGTTGAAATATATAACGATGGAACACCTTTCACTTCTGCCTACGAGCACTGTAGGACTACCCGTGTTAATGACAACCTTCCAGGATCGAATTAGGCAAATGTCCGACCCTTGGAAGAACACATGAGAGATGCCCCCACCGACCTGGAAAAGGCTAGAAGGGCCCATCGAAGAGAAGTACAAGCTTTGGAAAAGCAAATTTCTGAATTAGAATCTGCAAACTACTTAGCATCGGTTGATACAGACAAATATAAAAACCAAGGAGAAAAACTGCTAAAAGAAAAGAAGGCGCTACAAGAAGAACATGAAGACTTAAGACATGAGTGGGTGGAGCTAAAACAGAACTTGAGGAGAAATGGATTGGGAACTACTGCCAGAGAATTAACCAACAAATTAGTAACAGCAAGGAAGAAATCTGAGGTTTACGCCTGCAAATATGAAGCAAGTCAGAGGCAGGTCATGAAAAAGAATGAGGAGCTGGGGACTGCTCAACAGAAATTGGCCCTTAGCGAGGAACAGATTCAGAACTTGATGGCTCAGTTGACACAATCGGGAATAGCTTACCAGGATAGCCAAATTTTGACTGAGCAAAAAGTGGCCGAGTTAAATGCAATGACTCAAGAACTCATCATTAGCCAGTCCCTGAATCAAGATCTAATTATAAAGAACGGAGAGCTCGTGGCTCAAGTAGAAGGGCTCATGAACGATCGGAACCAAGGTAACATGGCCTTGGACTTTTCCCAGCAAGAAAACGAACTACTGATGGCAAGTGTGACTGAGTTAGAGGCAGCCTTACAAGGGTGTAGGGAACAACTTGCTTCATTTGAAGGGGCCATTCAGGAAGACAATAGCCGGATAGTTTGGGGGCTCCAACAGGCAAGCCAACTGATCAGAGACCAACATAGAGCTATGATGGATGTTATGTCGCATGCACGAGAAGTCGCTCACTACATCCAAAACATAGCAGGAGCTGCAGCCGAACTGTATACACTCATCAACCCAGATACAGATCTAGGAACTCGAGTCCGAGCTCTTCTTCAAGAAGTAACAGTGCTAGGCGCAGAAGCGAGCCATTATCTGTAACTCGTTACTACTACTTTTGTAATGTAAACCTTTTCTACTAAATAAAAGTCTTTCTAAGGATTGTTCTAAGAATCAACACCCCCATTACATCCATTCTCATGCATCATTATCATATTACACATTGTATTTAATGGTTAAAATGACAATATTCAATCGTGAGAAAATAATATGGCAGCAATCATACCGTACAAATACGATACTCGCCTCCGAACCAAAAAAATGGAAGATAGAGTGTCCATCTTGGAAAAGGGCCAAAAGGATCTCGAAACCCGAGTCAATAGGGCTGAACAAAATATTACTGACCAGATCGCACAATCTCAGGCTGTAATAATGACTCAAATAACTGCTCTACTGGAAAAAGTGACTGGCAAGATGAAGGTCCCTGATAACACGGGCGAAGAAACAGGGGAAGCTGTATCTCATGCAAGGGTTCGACCTAGTACGCCGGCTCCTGAAAAGAGAGTATACATCAATACCACTGGTGTGTCAGCTGAACACCCAGTTGGGGGACTTGCAGGCCAACATGTCGACATAGAAGTAGGTCAAGAGGAAGAAATGCCGGACTTGAGCATAGTAGAACGAATCAAGGCAGAGGTTGAAATGAAATACGAAGGGAGACTTCGTGGTCTTGAAGAAAGACTTTATTCCATACATGAAAGGGGTGAACAAGAGAACGAGGCCAACAATCTAAGCCTCGTCGCGGACCTGGTCCTCCCACCAAAATTTAAAACCCCCAACTTTGATAAATATGACGAGACTACTTGCCCATCTGCTCACATAACCATGTACATAAGGAAAATGACTGCCTTCGTAAAGGACGAGAAGTTGTTAATTCATTGCTTCCAGGATAGCTTGACTGGGTCGGCTATCCGCTGGTACACACAATTGAGCCGGGCAAACATTAAATCATAGAAAGACCTTTCGAAAGCGTTCACCGAACAGTACAAACATGTAACAGACATGACCCCAAACCGGATCATGCTAGAAGGTCTGGAACAAAAACCAAATGAAAGTTTACGACAATATGCTTAAAGATGGCGTGACGTGGCTGCTCAGATCCAACTGCCAATCCCTGAGTATGAGATCACCCCTATGTTCGTAAACACTTTGAAAGGGGCACTATTTGACCGCTTGATAAACAACACCACTCAAGCCTTCGCTGATCTAGTAAGGACAGGGGAATCGATTGAGGCCGCAATAAAAAGTGGAAGAATCGACAACGGGGAAAATGCAGAAGAAATTACAAAAAGAAAGACAATGAGGTGAACTCCACCAGTACTTACTGCGTCCCAGCAAACCTCACCATCTCGTAGCTCCAAGCTTTTGCTGGAAACACACAAGGCTCAAGCAAAAGAGAAGAGAGAACTACTAGAAAAGAAAGAGAAAAAATATCATTTACCTCATTGCCGGTATCCTATGCTGAATTGTATTCGCAATTGCATAAGGCTGACATAATCCGACCATATTACGTCACTCCATACAAGCCCCCTTTTCCTGCCTCGTATGATGAGAAGGCTCAGTGTGAATATCATGCCGGCGCCCCCGGTCACTCGATAGAAAACTGCCTTTCTTTTAAGAAGGTCGTTCAAAATCTGATAAACACCGGAGTACTGTCATTTGATGAACCTAACATGGCTGCCAATCCTTTACCAAACCACGGAGGTCGTGGTGTGAACGCTATTGAAAACGAAGGCAATAGAAAGGCTAAAATGGAGATTGCAGAAGTCAGGTCCCCTCTTCAATGGGTATTTCAACAGCTGTGTACGGCTCGATTAATAGATCGGGGCATGGAACTAGTGCAGGAAGGATGTGAGCCTTACTGTGAGTTTCATCAAGAAAAAGGGCATGAAATTCAACAGTGTGATAAGTTCAAACAGGTGGTCCAGAGGATGATGGACAACAAAGAAATTGAATTCTTTGAGAAAATTGAAGGAAAAAAGGAACTGGACGTCTGTGCGTCAGATCACCCCAATGCTAAATACGGGGTAGGTAGACCTTTCGTCATATCCTGATCAAATGAAGGTAGTTCATCTCAAGGGGAAAGTTCAAGGACGACCCCGAGACTCGTTATTTCGGCTCCGGCTCCTTTCCAATTCAAGGATACGAGGAGGGTTCCTTGGAATTATACGACCAATATATCCATATCGCAAAATTCAACAAAGCATCGTGAAGGACTCACCTCCGATGATGCTCGAACAACGCGAGGGCAGGAACGGATGGAAGAAGGAACCAAAGCTATAAACGAAGCGGGCCATTTCACTAAAAGTGGCAGATGCCTTCCATTGGGGGCAATAAAGGAGACTAATGGTCAGAACAATGATGCTATGACTGAACAGAGGAAGGTATTCGGTGAAGAGCCCCCTACAAAGATCAACGAGCCTGTGACGGAGGCCCAAGCACAGGAATTTCTTAGATTCCTAAGACATAGTGAGTACAATGTTGTGGAGCAGCTGCGAAAGAAACAAGCAAGGGTTACAGTACTTGAGCTGTTGCTAAGTTCAGAAAAGCATCGCGATGCTTTGATGAAGGTTTTAAATCAAACTTTCGTTCCAGAAAACATCTCGATGGCCAAGCTAGACCGGATTGTGGGGCACATCGCTGCAGATAATTACATCACGTTCAGTGATGACGAAATCCCAGATGGAGGTATGGGATCCACCAAGGCTTTAAACATTACCACCCACTACAAGGGATACGTCTTGCCTGGGGTACTCATTGACAACGGGTCTGCACTGAATGTGTTACCAATGAAAACTTTACAACGACTACCAATAGACAGTTCCCATCTTAAACCCTGCCACAGCTCTGTGAGAGCTTTTGATGGGACTCAAAGGGAAGTAGTGGGGAAAATAGAAGTACCATTGTTGATCGGGCCGACAGAATATGTCATTGAATTCGTGGTGATGGACATCCGCCCAACGTATAATTGCTTGTTGGGAAGACCTTGGATTCATTCAGCTGGCGCTGTCCACTCATCCCTACATCAAAAGATGAAATTTATAACCGAGGGAAAATTGGTAAGTGTCGAAGCAGAGCAAGAAATCATAGCTTCAGTCACATCTGATACCCCTTATGTCCTACCAAACGAAGAGGCCGTAGAATGTGCTTTTCGGGCCTTAGAATTCATCAATGCAACCTTTGTCACATAAGGGAGCAGAATCCCGCGTCCAAGGCTGTCTAACTGCACGAAAATGGTCGTCAAGCAGACTTTGGGAAAAGGGGGTAAAGTTGGAAAAGGTTTGGGGAAGAATTTGCAAGGAAGACTACGAGCAACAAAGGTCATCTTCAAGAAGGACAAACATGGATTAGGCCACAAGCCTAGTGTACTGCAAAAAAGGGAGAAATATAAAGAGAAAGTAGAAAGGAGGAGAGCCAGGTTCAAAGGAATGGACATCCCATGGAAACCAATGACTTTTCCTCGTCTCAAAGACACCTTTGTGTCTGGGGGAATTATCAACACCGAACAAAAGATACAAGAAGCAAATCGAGAAAGCAACATGCTCAATGAAGAAGAAGCATTTGATGAATGACTTGAAGGAATGTCCATCAGTGTGATATCTGATAGTGAAAGCATTAGCAAGTTCCTAACGGGAATTCGTCCTTGTTTTCCGGGGGGATCACTTGATAATTGGAGCTGCTTCAACTTGCCTGTAACTCTTAAGAAAGAAACAGAGTAATGCCTCAAACAACCCCTACTGTCGTGGCCCACAGGCATTAGGGATCTTCTGTAAAGGGAAACTATGTTAACCTGCTTTTAAATTTAATAAGATGATTTCGTTTCCACCCTTTTAAATGGCAAACATATCATCTACTCTACGTATTTATCGTTTATCCCCACCCGTCTGGTGGGCATTTATTTGTTCATTTTTTATTTTATTTTTTATTATTCATTTCATTTACCATTCATATCACCCAAACACTTTTCCCTGTCCAAATATCCTTCTTATGACACTATACAGGGCCCAGACCGTTCCCTGTATGAATGATTCCGAATCTGACATAGAGGTGAAATTCGAGTTACCTTTGTGTCTGAAGAGTCCGAGGAAACACAGGATGAAACAGATTGTGAAATTCCAAATGAATTGCTGAGAATGATGGAAGGTGAAGAAAAGCAAATCTTGCCTCACCAAGAAGAAGTGGAGATTCTCAATTTAGGGACTGGTGAAGAGAAAAAAGAAGTGAAAATCGGCACTGCTCTTGCTAGAAAGACCCAACACGATCTGATAGTCTTACTTCAAGAATTCAAAGATATATTTGCTTGGACTTACCAAGATATGCCAGGGCTGAACACGGATATCGTAGTACACAAACTACCGATAAAACCTGAATATAGGCCAGTCCAACAGAAGCTCAGAAGAATGCAAACTGATATGTTGTTAAAAATCAGGGATGAAGTAAAAAAAACAGTTTGACGCAGGATTCTTGAAGGTGGTCAAGTATTCCGAATAGGTTGCTAACATAGTTCCAGTACCAAAGAAAGACGAGAAGGTTCGCATGTGTGTAGATTACCGAGATCTCAACAAAGCAAGCCCGAAAGACAATTTTCCTTTACCCCACATTGATACCCTGGTTGACAATACAGTAGGGCATTCATGGTTCTCCTTCATGGATGGGTTTTCGGGATACAATCAAATAAAAATGCACCCGGAGATATGGAGAAGACTACATTCGTAACTGAATGGGGGCACATTTTGTTACAAAGTAATGCCTTTCGGGCTGAAGAATGCTGGGGCAACCTATCAGAGGGCTATGGTGACCCTTTTTCATGACATGATGCACAAAGAAATTGAGGTATACATGGATGACATGATTGCCAAGTCCAAAACAGAGGAATAACATATTCGAATCTAAGGAACCTCTTCCAAAGATTAAGAAAGTACCAATTGAAGCTTAACCCCGCCAAATGCACATTTGCAGTTACATCTGGAAAGCTCTTAGGGTTTATGGTCAGTAGAAATGGAATCGAGATCGATCTTGACAAAGTCAAGGCTATCCACAATCTTCCACCCCCTCAAACACAAAAAGAAGTCTGTAGTTTCTTGGGGAGGCTTAACTACATATCACGTTTTATTTCCCAATTAACCGACAAATGCGACCCTATTTTCCGACTGCTTCAGAAAAACAACCCAGGGGTATGGGACACAGAATGTCAAGAGGCTTTGGAGAAGATCAAAAAATATTTGGTGAATCCTCCAATCTTGGTAGCTCCGGTGCAAGGCAGACCACTAATCTTGTACTTAACAGTCTATGAAAATTCGATGGGGTGCATCCTAGGACAACATGATGGATCCAGGAAGAAAGAAAGGGCCATCTACTACCTAAGCAAGAAGCTCACCGACTGTGAAACACGGTATCCGTCAATACAGAAGTTGTGTTGTGCTCTGGTATGGGCGACAAAAAGACTCAGGCAGTACATGTTGTATCACACCACTTGGTTGATATCCAAGATGGACCCGTTAAAATACCTGATGGAAGCGCCAGCCTTAACCGGGAAAATGGCCCGTTGGCAGATGCTATTATCAGAATTTGATATTGTGTACGTTAATCAGAAAGCAATAAAGGGAAGTGCCATAGCTGACTTCTTAGCAAGTCGTGCATCTAATGATTATGAGCCCCTGAATTTCAAATTCCCAGGCGAAGACTTGATGTGTATCACAACCGAAAAGTCTGCTGCCCAAGAAAAGAATCCATGGAAGCTTTACTTTGACGGGGCGTCCAATGCTCTAGGCCATGGCATAGGGGCAATATTGATCTCACCAGAAAATGTCTACTACCCATTCACGAGTAGATTGGAATTCTTTTGCACCAACAATATAGCGGAATACGAGGCATGTGTCATGGGATTAACTGCAGCTATCAGGAGAGGAATTAAAGTGATTCAAGTCTTTGGTGACTCGTCCTTGGTGATTTACCAACTCCGAGGAGAATGGGAAACTAGAGACCCGAAGTTGATCAAGTATTATAATTTGATTCAAGAGCTAAACAAAGAATTCGAGGAAATCAGTTTCGCCTATCTACCAAGAGAAGAAAATCAAATGGCAGACGCTCTGGCAACTTTAGCTGCAATGTTCAAGGCAAGCACGAAGGCCGAAATGAGACCAATAGAGATGCAGATTTTTGAAATACCGGCTCATTTTTGTAACCTGGAAGAGGAAGTAGATGGGAATCCTTGGTATTACGATATTTTGCAATATATCAAATTCCAAGATTACCCTAAAGAAGCAAATGAGAACGATAAAAAGACCATAAGGAGAATGGCAGCTGGGTACGTTCTAGATGGTGAAGTTTTATACAAGAGAGGAAAAGACCAGGTACTATTGAGATGTGTCGATGCGCAAGAAGCAAAAACTATTCTTGCTGAAGTACATGAAGGGTTGTGTGGAACACATGCCAACGGCTTCTCGATGGCCCGGAAAATAATGAGATATGGCTATTTCTGGTCTACGATGGAAGGAGATTGCATTGATTACGCCAAAAAGTGTCACAAATGCAAGATATACGCCGACAAGATTCACTCCCCACCACTGCCTTTACATACCATGAACTCACCATGGCCTTTTTCCGTATGGGGGATGGACGTCATAGGGCAAATTCACCCAAAGGCTTCCAACGGGCATCGTTTCATTCTTGTCGCCATTGATTACTTCACCAAGTGGGTAGAAGTAGTTTCTTACGCTAGTATCACCAGAGCAACAGTCTGCAAGTTCTTAAAGAAAGAAATCATTTGTCGATACGGAATGCCGGAAAGGATTATCACTGACAATGCCTCTAATCTGAACAATTCAATGGTGGCTGGCGTGTGCGAGCAGTTCCAGATAGTGCATCATAACTCAACAGCTTATCGTCCCAAGATGAATGGAGCAGTCGAGGCAGCTAATAAAAATATTAAGAAGATCATATCAAAAACCACAGACACCTTTAAAGACTGGCATGAGAAACTACCCTTTGCCCTTTTCGCTTACCGGACGTCCATACATACCTCCACCGGGGCAACACTATACTCCCTAGTTTACGGGACTGAAGCAGTATTACCTATCGAAGTCGAGATTCCTTCGCTTCGGATTCTAAACGAGGTAAAACTAGATGACGTGGAATGGGTACAAGCACGGTATGACCAGTTAAATCTCATCGAGGAAAAAAGATTGAAGGCCACCTGCCATGGTCAAATGTATCAAAAGAGGATGATGCGAGCTTACATCAAGAAAGTTCGCCCACGAGAATTTCGAGAAGGAGATTTGGTGCTCAAAAAGATCTTGTCAAATCATAGAGACTCTCGAGGAAAATGGACACCTAATTGGGAAGGACCGTTTGTCGTCAAGAAAGCATTTTCTGGAGGAGCATTGATCTTAGCAGAAATGGACGGGAAAGAGTTGAAAAACCCAATAAACTCCGATGCAGTAAAAAATATTATGCTTAAAAAAAGAAAAAAGAAAAGAAAAGAAAAGAAAAGAAAAGGAGGGTTTCAAGGTGAAAACCCAAAATGGGCGCCTTGGAGCCAGAAAAGGAGATTTGAGCTGAAAACCCGCACAGGGCAGTTCAAAGAAGCAAGGATCAGGCATCTGACAAGCAAACCCCATCCAGGACCAAAGATCTCTGAAACAAGATTTTCACCTTGATCGACAGGCTCGCGCATCATTCATACAGTGCATGTTAGGGCTCCGTACAGTGTTTTGTTTTCTTGCGTTTGCCAATCTGTCAATAATGATAATATAACCTTTCCCTTTTCTTTTGTCATTCTCTTCAATACTCATTGTTAATTGCCCAATAAGCAGAGTAACATAAGTTTAAAATAAACAGAAGATTTTGCAACATTACTATGATCTATCCTTTGAAATACAGGCAATTTGAAAATAGAAACCCCAACATTTGATACGTCAGAAGATAACTATCAAAACTGGCATAAAATGAGATTCCTCACTGAAAAAAGAACAAAATGGTCGCGAAAATGAAGAAACCACATAAAGGGAAAAAGAAAAGATGAAATAAAAAGAAAAAGAGAAAAAAGAAGAAAGAAAAGAGGGGGAAAAATTGAAGATCACCTGAAAACAAAGGGGCTGGCTGGAAAAGGGTCGAACCCAAGCTTGAGATGGCAAACCACCGAGACCGAAGAATAGAAACAACAAGAAATGAGTCTGAAAGAGATGAAAAAAAATCAATAATCATGCATCATTTGTAGCTAAGCACCCCTAAGATAGGAACATGCTAACCCACTGCATCGATAAAAAAATTGTCTATGCTTTTGACAGGAAAACTCAAAGAGACGCCCAAGCCGTGTACACAGCGAGGGGACAAGAAGCTGAAGCGTCATCTTAAATTTTTCAAAATTTCAAGAACTTCAAAGAGAAAGGTTCTATATAGGAAGAGTCACAAATTTTAAGATGAAGGTTCCATGTAGGAGGAACCCAGGGTTTTAGCCAATTCATCCAAGGAGAAAAATCAACACTCTTGACAGATTTAGGTGATCGATTCGAGCGTGGAACAAGCCTAACAATTGGTATCAGAGCCTTATCTCCATCAAATGACTAACTTCCGGGGTGTAAAGATCCATCGCCCGTAGTCCACCGTTTAAGATTATGGCAAGATTTGAAGAAGGCCGCTCTATCTCGAGTCCTCCGCTCTATGAAGGATAAGAATACTTCCAATGGAGCAATGTCATGAAGTATTTCATCAAATCTCTTTATTTTGAAATTTGGGATATCATCGAAGATGGTTACTTGAAAGCTCGTAAGAAGAAGAAAAGGCAAAGGAGTGCAAATGACATGAACGCTAAGCTACACACAAAGGCGATGCACACTCTTCTTTTTGGCCTCAATGAAGATGTTTCCAAGAAAGTCTCCACATGAAAAATTGCAAAACAAATTTGGGAGAAGCTTTATGGAAACAAGAAGGGAGAAAAAGAAAGACGGTGCTTCATCTTGTGCAAACCTCCTCTCAACACCTAAGGTGGATGGTGTTTTGGCTCTTGACGAGCCCGGTGTATCTTCTAACTCAAGTTAATTAAATTCATATAGATTTGACGAGTTACAAGATGCTTTCAATGAATTGTTTTTGGAATTTTAAACCGTGAATTCCAAATTTAAGAAAATGATTTCAAAACTTGAATTTGAAAATTATTCACTTTTGAAAACAAAATTGGATTTTGAAAACCAAAATGAAAGTTTGAGAAATGATTTAGAGTTTTCAAAAACAAGCAATGAGGTTTTAGAAAAATAAATTCTTGATTTGAAAGTTAAGCTTGAAAGCTTAACAAAAAGAAAAAGAAATCATTTTTAATAATTCATCGTGTCACATAATGGCAAAATGCTCACATTGCCATTATCATGGTCATTCCTTACATACTTGTCCTATTAAGAAGAGAAAATCCTATAGGGTTAGACAAGTATGAGTTCCTAAGGGAACTAAAGACATTGTGACTAACGTAAATGGTTCCGAAGCAATTTGGATACCAAAAATCAAGTAAATGTCTTTTGTAGGTGTGTTGGAGCAAATGGAAAGCATAGAAAAATCATGGAAATGCTCTAGTCACACAAGTGAAGAAATTGGGTAACCTCTAAGCTTAAAGGTTTTATTTTGTTTCTTCTTTGGTTATCTAATTTTTGTTTTAAAGTATTGGATAATTTGTTAAGCCTAATTTTGATGCTTGAGTATGGGTGAGCCAATTTTAAAACTAAAATTTTAATTGTGTTAAAAATTTTAAACCTCCTATGTTAATGGCTTTTAAATTCATTTTGATATAACAAAAAGGTGAATAAATGGTTTGAAAATTTGATTTTTTTCAAATAAATAAGGGGGAGCTTTAACTTCATTTAATTTTCAAAATCTCTTATTCAAATTTTTAATTACTAAAGGGGGAGAATCCAAAACAAATTTTCAAGTTGGTTTTATTATATCAAAAAGGGGGAGATTATAGAAATATATGTTTTGATATAATAATTAAAAAATGTTTTGAACTTAATTTAAAAGATTTTAAAATATTCTCTAAGTCAAAAACAACTTGAAAATAAGTTTGAGGATGTTTAAAAAGTTTTTGGCAATATTTAAAATGTTTTTAAGTAGCCAAACCAGTGCTTTTACAGGCACAATTTGTAATGATACATTTCGAAACTGCCAGAACCCATTTCGATACAGGGATTACATGTTTTGATATTGGTAGGTGTTGTTTCGAAACACACTTTGGTGTTTCGATACGCCTACGTGGCATACATCCCAAAGGATTTGGCGAGGAGGTGGAACTCGTGTATCCATATACCATGAATCGATCCAAGGGAACTATGGATCAAAGATATTGATTTGCCATGAAACTATGATATTGACATACATGATATGATATTATGCTTTGTTATGGATAGTGATGCATGCCATGTTATTGCATAATTAGCATTATGATCATTTCGAAAGCATGCTACATGACACTTCATGTCCGTTCATTGTTATGTGACTACATCACTAGGCAAAGTATACCTAATGCATTCCATTGCATCTATTTCAGGTTAAGCAAGTTTTGGGATCGAGATTGGAGAAGTTGGGGTAGTGCACAAGTCACAAACAAGTTCTAAGTAATGTATTTTTTCCTTCCGAACTCCCATTATAGTGGCAAGGTCTATGTATAAGTTTACTATGTTTCTTTTGGTGTGTCTATGTTAAGTTTAAGTATTTTTAAATGGTTATATTGAAATGAGCTTTCTATGTAGTAAGTTATGGCCCTAAAATGTATGTTTTGTGTTAAAAACGTAAAATCGGATAAATTGACTCATATGGCTCTAAAACTTGGCATGACTGTAGCTTTTACCCTTAAAATGTTGTGGGGAAAGTTTCACTGCAATTGAACATTGTTTGGTAGGTCAAAATGGATAAACACCAGTAAGATTCTGTCATTACAGGCCTGACTGTACCGAAACGGGTGATGGCGTTTCGTTACGGGTTAGATTAATTTGAACCTTAGAGAACATGGTGTACCGAAACGGAATAGTGTTGTTTTAAAACATTTTGCCTCTGAGGCTTCTATTTTGATACGGGTCAAAGCCAAAGTCAAAGTTAGTCAACCCGTACCGATACAGGTCTTGTCGCGTCGATACGGTTATAAAAGAAAAAGTCAATAAGGTGGACCATTGTCCTCCCGTACCGAAACGGCCCTGAGTGTTTCAATACAGGTATAGTTTTCTGAGTTTTCTTAATGAATAATTGGTTAATAAGTATGTGGGTAAAGTTCTGTAATATTGATGAAGTGTTAATAATAAGATTAAAAGTTGTCGCTCGATCACCACATTGTTCACCTGTAACATGCTCCAACTCAGTTCTCTACCAGGCCGGAAAGGGGTGTTACATTAGTGGTATTAGAGCTAGAGTTTAGTCGGTTCTGGACTAAACCTATGCGTATTTGTATTAATTGTTATGTCTCAAACTAACGAAGCTTGTGATAATGAGTTTGCTTCTAACTCCTTGAATCGTGGCAAGGAGGTACGAGGAGGAAATCCTCTGAATCCACAGAACTCTAATGTTCGGGGTGTGAAGCCTAAAGCACTTACGGCTCAGGCAGAATGTTATCAAAACATGGCTGACATGTTTCAGCAATTCATGAGTGTGATAAAGACTAGTCAAGTTGTACAACATACGCCACATGTTGTTCAACCTCTTCGAGCTCCTATCGATAAGTTATCTCAATACCGAGCTTACACCTTCACTTGTCGGGACGATGACGATCCTGAAATTGCCGAGTATTGGTTAGACAATACTTTGAGAATTTTGGATAAGCAATTACGGTGTTCGGATGAACATAAGCTTGAATGTGCTCTTGCATTGCTTGCCGATGAAGCTTTACAGTGGTGGGAGACTACCCTTCTTACCTTCTTTGAGGACACCTTGAATTAGAAATTCTTTCTAGAAGAGTTTCGTAAGAAGTATATAAGAGAATTCTACCTTGCCGAGAGGCGAAGCATCTTCCTTCATCTTAAGCAAGGTGGACGACCGATTGAACAGTATATCCATGATTTTTGCAAGTATTGTAGATTTGGTGCTAAATTTATCAAGAAGGAAGAAGAAAAGTGTCGGATGTTCATTACTGGATTCAACGATAAATTACGCCCCATGTTCACAGCATTGTGTATCACCAATTTCCAAGATCTTGTAAACAGAGTTAAAGCTACGGAAGGAGCACAGAGGGCTTAGAGAGCTAGTGAATCCATCAAGTCTGAAAAGAGAAATCGAGATGAGTCTCATTTCTTAGGATCTTCTAAGAAATGGAAGCATCACGACTCGGAACTGTAACCCCCTAAACCCAGCCCAGAAGAAATGGGTCGGATCTAGGAAGTATCGATTGGAAACTTGTCCCTCAAGAAACAATTTAAGTTAAAATATTTTGTAATTCAAAAGGATCGATTAAATAAGTAAAACTCAACAAATATTCCGATTAACATAAAACACAATCTTTTGAACGATGTTCCGATAATTAATTAAAAATCCGAAAGTAACTTCATAGATGCATGCATTTAATAAAACCTAAATTAAAAACAGTTACAATGTCAATATTACACAAATATCCCAAAATATATTAAAATAATAATTCTGAGGTAACAGAAAAGTTCAAACTGAATAAACAAGAGATGCTCCAAGTACCGATCGCCTAAAAAGTCTGAGATATCTGAAAAGTAAAAACTAAGGGGTGTAAGCTAAAGAGCTTAGTGTGTCTCTAAAGTGCAACGAAAACAAAACAAAAACAAAACAGTATTTTAGGCTCCGTTTGGTTCTAGAAAATATTTTCTGTTTTTGTTTTCTATTTTCATTTTCAGAAAACAGTTTTCATTTTTATATTTTCAGAAATTAAAAAACATGTTTGGTTAATAAAAATGAAAACTTGTTTTAAAAACGAAAATAGTGAAAATATGTTTGGTATATGATTTTTCAAAATATAAATGAACAAACAATTATTATACAATTATTAAAAATATAATAATAATAATAATAATAATAATAATAATAATAATAATAATAATAATAATAATAATAATAATAATAATAAAATGTGATTAAACAAATCAAAATTTTGAAATAAAAAACAATTTTATTCTTTAATAAAGAACAATAATTAGATGTGATACAAAACGAATAGCTATTACCACTTCATACTAACTATGTTTTTTTTTCATTCTAATTTTGTCTATAATTAATCCATAATGATGTAGCAATCTCTTCTCTAACATGAGCCATTTCAGCGGTTTGTGACATATCGAATGTAATATGCTCCTCGTTTGAACCAGAAGAAGTAGCTTCCGTGTCGTCAAATTCTTGCTCGTTTTCTCTTTCACTCTCTTCAAACAATTCATCCTTTTCAGCTTCCAACCTAATAAAATTATGCACTGTACAACATGCTTTCGGTATATAACGTTGTTTCCTAAGAGGATAATTGGGCATATCTCTCAATATAGCAAATCTTTTTTTCAACACTCCAATACTTCGTTCGATCACATTTCGAACAGAAGAATGTCTCATATTAAATAATTCTTCTTTTCCTCTTGGTTGATGTCTACCTATAAAGTCACGTGCATGATACCTTTGTCCACGGAATGGTGCTAAAAATCCTGGTATGTTTGGATATCCAGCATCTACCACATAGTATTTACCTATAATTCCAATATGAATCACTTATAAATAAAAATTATGTGTATTATATAAACAATGTTACATAATTAACTTTTATAAAAATAATTAAGCTATTAAAACTTACCGGCACTTGGCATTGGAAGAGAAATTTGGTCAGTACGATTACTTAATACCGCATTAACAAAAACTCTAGTGTCATGAGCCGTTCCTTCCCATCCAGCACACACAAACGTAAATAACATGTCATGAGAGCAAGCTACCAATACATTTTGAGAAAGGTTTTGCTTTCTATTTCGGAATGGTATATGCTTTGATGCAGGAGCCCAAGCAGACACTTCAGTTCCATCTATAGCTCCAATACAATCCTTAATTCATAGAAATAAATAAAACTGAGATATAAGCTTAAATATAAACAAAAATATTAAAATGTATATTTACAAAAAATATATTTCATCTTAAACATACCTTGAAATAAGGAAACCAATTAGAATTTCTTGCAATTTCTGGTTGAACATCACCTCGATCTCTAGAACAAATAATTTTAGTTCCCAATTTACATACAGCTATTAAAACTTTTTGAAACCATGCAGATATAGTTTCGGTAGAATGTTGAAATCGATCAGCTGTAAGCCTTTGTGTTGCATTTTGACCAATTATAAATAAAAACATTGCAACTGCTTCTTCCACTGAAACTTTTTTCTCATCTTCTAAAAGTTTATCCACCCTCAACCTATCACAAAAATTTAAAAAAACATGTTTTTTCATACGAAACATTTCATAACACACCGTTGGATTTCCAGATAAAATCTCCATAACATATGCCTTGCCATCTAATATAGAGGTCCTGCATGGCATCTTAGGTATTAATGCATTATAATAATCATGGACATATTTTAGAAGAATAAACTGTCCCATCTCGTCATCTAAATCGGACGAACTTTCTGAACTAGAGCTTATACTCATTAATATTTCCTGCATAATATAACCATAAAATATTTGTTAATGATATACTCATTATTCAATAATAATAAAATGTCAACAAATAGTCTATATAACCAAACAATATTTTAAACTATTATTGTACCACATAAAATAAAAGAAATAATAATTTAAAAATACTCAAGACTAATCAAGACTATCCACCCAATCCTTTCTTCTTGCATCAGACATTCCAACAAAAATCTGCCTCCATTCTGCCGATATGAATTTTTCAACTGCTTTATTATAAGAACGTGAAGAAACACACTCCATTTTCTCCAAAAGTTCCATACACATTCCTATAGAATAAGGGTCAGGAATTGATATCTTGTATCTCTCTGCTTTTGCTTTAGCAGCTTCTTCTTTAGCATTTAATGTAGATGCCCATTTATCCAAAAATACTTCCATCGCACTCATTTTATTCACTTTGCTAGAACGACGCTCTCCGGAAATCGAATCAATTTTATGTTTTTTACCTTTTTCAGAGCCACCTTCTGAACCATTATCTGTCAAATCAATATGTATAGAACCAGATAAAAACTCTTCTTCCAAACGCCTCTCTTCATTAGGAGATAATGGATCTTCAGTAGATAATTGTTGAAGTTTTCCAGTTGCTGTTGTGGTATTGAATATTTCACCTAGTAATTCATAATCTTCGCAACCTTGTTTTTTAAACCTTTTGAATTCTTTATTTTTCTGCAATATAATAAAACATGTGAATTAGAAAAATAAATTGAACTATATTCTAAAATATTAAGTACATAATAGAAATAATTTTACCTTGAAAAAATCTTCCCATATGTCTTGTGATGCATGAACTGTATTTGACGTTATGTCCCATTTAACTCCAGTATGTCCAATCAACTCAGAAAAATGACGATACTTTGTACGTAAGCGATTGAATTTACCCTTTAATCTATCAATACCATAATCTATTCCAGTTACATCTCGCATCTCAATATTAATTTCAGCCCACACTTCTTTTTTAAAAGTAGATGATTGTAACTTCCCTTCTCTAACTCTTCCAACTAAAAGTTGAACCAATGCTACCTCATTCGTTTTCGGCCAATCTTTCGTATCATCGACATCTTTACCCCTTCCTCCCATCTAAATTATTATATACCATACAAATCAAATATATATATATATATAACCATAAAATTATTCAAAAGAATTCTTATTTTAGACGAAAACAACACTTTATAAATATATATAAACTAATAAGAAATTTATGAGTTATTTACCTGACAAATATAATCTTCAAATCAGCGGCTAAACTTCAGATCAGCACCTAAACTTCAAATTAGTGGCTAAACTTCAGAACATCACCTAAACTTCAAATTAGTGGCTACCTTGCAGATTATAAGTTTAAATATTTAAATAATTGAAATTTAATGACTAGAAAATAGTTAAAAGTAACTAAAAATCTGCTCTGACTAGGGTTTATAATTATGTTAAAATTAAAAGGTTAAATATCATTTAAAGTTACTTTTTTAAAAGGTAAACAACTGTCTCATTTAATAGTATTTTGTTTCTTTTTCATAGATAGAATAATTAAAAGTTTTAAAGTACCAATTAAAAGAAAGCAATGCAATAAGTATAAAAGAAGCATTTA
Source organism: Hibiscus tridactylites (assembly GCA_958450335.1). NCBI lineage: Eukaryota > Viridiplantae > Streptophyta > Magnoliopsida > Malvales > Malvaceae > Hibiscus > Hibiscus tridactylites. The sequence goes on from OY288273.1 coordinate 69,037,271, forward strand.
ATATTGCTTACTACGTTATTAACATTATTTTGATGCTTTGCTTTTTATTAATAAAAGCATGATGTATTGATAGATAAATATATTATTTAATACTTTAAAAAAGAAATATAATCACAATCCTCCTTAATATATTACAATGCTATTGTTCAAGGTCAATATTTTAACTTTTAGATTTAGAGTCAAATGTACAAGTCCTATTACATAATTAGACATACATACAAAAATAAACAAGAAACAGTTCAAAGCAGAATGAAGTGAAACAATCAATAAAACAATGTCTGTAAGAATTACAAAGAATACAAGAATTTAATAACAATAAAACATCTAATTAAGAATGCTTACCTCAACAAGTCATTCATCCACTACAAACACATCCAAGAATCGCTATCAGCTGTTGAAAATACATGTGCTCCACGAATAGTAAGCCCTATATCTGAAAGCAATGCAGAAAGCTAGAAGGCAACAACATATGATCAATATTTTAAATACTACTGAATTGAAGAGATAAATGATTATACTAGAAAGCTCCATAAGCTTCTCATGTGTAACTCAACAATATATTTCAGAAGTAATTGTATTATTCATCAAAATGAATTATTACTTATTGTTTCTCATTAAATTTTAAACACCATATATTTTGATTAACATAACAAAGTTTTTGACAAGTTAAAGTATATATTTTTGAAACACTATCAAAATCAGGAGTCATTATTTTGTTAAAAAGAACACCAATTCTCCGACACATCAAAATAAAGCTTTAAAAACCAAACCAAACACACAAAACAGGGCATTGAAATTCTTAAGACAAACTAAACCAATCATGTTACAACTCATGCTTAATACATGGGAAAATTTGGATCAACATCATTAGCCCAAGACTCCAGCCCTCCGACAATATCCTTGGCTAAACTCTGCTCGAACTTAAAATTTCAGACTATTTCCTTTATCTATAACTTTTAATTCAAGCCTCCCTCAAAACCAATTAACAAATCATGAACGGAAAAAGAAACAAAATTACACTGATCACCCACTTCCCTTACATGCTCACTTTAGCTGCTTTTAATAAACAAAATTGCATCCTTAATTTCATAATCCTATGCAATTGAAAAGTTATTATCCATATTAAGAATAAATCAATTGAATCTCCCAACATATTACCCAGGTAATTTCATCAATGATTCAATGAATATTTTATAGGGGCCACACCATTTTGCATAAAATTTAAGGAAAATAGGGAAATCACACTATTCACCATTGATTTCCCCTTTTTGTATTTAGTAACAAAATAAAAGTAGAAAAAGCAAGTGAAAAAAAGAGAGTACCTGGGAAAAATAATAGCTTTTGGTTTGTCACTGTGAATCAAAGGAAAAAACCCATCAACGATTTGTTGAGTATATGGCTTCGAGTCGTTGTGAGTGAGTGAGCAGGAGAGGAAGCTTTGAAGTTTCTAGAGTCGATAGAGTCTTTGATTTTTCTGTAAAATTTTCTTTTGAGATTGTAGAGATATCTGTAGGTTTTTTTATATTTCGCGTGAAATAAAAGTTGAAACCCGTGTTTTCTCATTTTCTAAGTTTTCAAAACAAATTTTACAAAATGTTGAAAACGTCAATTATATGTTTTCAAATTTTTCTTTATTTTCATTTTTATTTTCTAAAATTTGTTTTCCAATTTTGCAACCAAATATGTTTTCATCTGTGTTTTCTATTTTCCAAGAAAATAAAAATAAAAATGGCCTTTGTTTTGGGAAACCAAACGGACCCTTATTTTCTGATAAATACTTTTCTGAAAACACAGTAAAACTGAATCATGATGATATGATGTCTGATGCACATGAATCATAGTACCCATCTCCAATACACCGAAAAGTAAGGTTCCCCAGAACCTACTTTCTCCATCGTCACCATCCGAAGTGGAACTCAGCTCGAAAGGTGGAACCACTGATCCGAAGCGGAATTCAGCCCAAAGGGTGAAACCACTGAACTTCCTCGAACAAATCTCAAACCATATACCCACAATGATATGATGTAGATTTTAAAATCCGAGTCTGATCCGAAACTTGAATTATGAAAACTCAAGTTGCACAATACTATAAATCCAATGTTTTACGATTCTGAAAATCTGATATTTCACTTAAATCACAGTATGACATGTTATGCATGATGTCTGAAAACATTCACCCAATCACAACAGAGTATGCACACAAAATGTACAAAACATTTACTTACATTAATACCAGAAGAAGCACATAAATTTTATAGCACAGAAAGAAACACATAAGTTTATAAAACAGGAAGAAACACACCTTTAAGCAACAGAAGCTCTAATGCCGAGAAAACGCATCTCACACTCAGATCTAGCTGAATCAGGACCTACGAAGCTATGAATACTATATTAGTATTTATTACTAACACTAAGCCACCGACTAAAACACTAAAAACCGAACTGAAGATATACTCAAGTGAAGATCTCAAAGAATGTGCACGATCGGTCTGAACAACTGGAGGTAACCCAACGGTCCCAAAGTCGGCACCTGAACACGAGAATATTCCGAATTAAATTCTAAAATCATAACTTATTATAATCCAATAACAATTACTTAAAGATAACAAAACGGAGCTTTCGGGATCTAATTTGACAAAACGGGCAGCGGATACGGACTCAGGACGTCGAGAAAGGTTAAGATGAACGTTTTCTGAAAAAGTCAACTCTTGGTCAACGGTGGTCAAAGTCAAAGTCAACAGGTCAAATTGGTCAAAGTCAACTATCCAAGGTCAACGGTCAACACTGACTTGACTGGTCAAAGTCAATTGGTCAAATTCGGTCAAACAGGTCAACTGGTCAAATACGATAAACGGTTCGGTTCACAACTTAATCAGGTTCGGTTCAATACTGGTTTGATCATGCGGCCCGGTCTGATCAGGGGTCTGATTTACTCATAATTATGGGCTCACAACACACACACACACGGGCCACAACACCCAACTCCATTCACCCACACTCACAAACCCGTTGGGTTTACCATCTCACAAACACCAACACACACAACCCACTTAGCTTCACTAACACTTGGGCTCAACCCACAACACACTCAGCCCAACTCTACACTTTTACCAAAACTACACTAGGGTTTCCAGAACCTTGACGGCGGCGGCGATAGAACCTACAACGACGACGACAACCCAAACAAAGGCATCGTGCTCTGATAACAAAACAACATCCCAAAGTGTCAATTTCCGGCCAAAACTAACAAATATGATATCTAAACAACCAAGAACACGTATGCAAGGCTTACCCAAACTTGAACGGTGACGACAGTAGTGGCGCAAAAAACGAACAGTGACGATGGCGAAAAGCTCTAGTGGAAACCAAAAGATTTCGATATCAAAACCCATAGATTCGAACGACTCTAAGGTCGTTTCCTCAAGAATGACGGCCAGCAAGGAGACCACGACGATTGAGTGTTGCCCGCGACCCAAAACAACCGTGACGATGGTGGTGCGAACGGCGGAGGCGAACGGTGTAGAGAAACCGAACGATTTTCTGGCGTTTCCAGGCGAACGGCAGGCGATGAGGGGAAACCGAGGCTTGTACTTTGATCGGACGGCAAAGTGAAACTTGGGGGTTGTCTCGGCTTGATGAACGGTGGCCGATGAGCCCTTGATCGGAGCTCCGCCGGAAACGCAAGGGAATGGTGAGGGAGATGTCGAGAGAGAGGGTGAGGGAGAGCGGCTGACAAATTTCAGAAAAAAAAAGAAGATGGAAAGACTTTCTTTTTTTAGGGATTTAACTTTTACCCTAACGAGTGTGTTAGTCACGAAACAAGGGTCCTAACTCTTACCCGCATTACAAAATGGTCACCGAAATTTTAATTTCTATCATTTCACACACTAAAATCTTATTTATTTCCAATTAAATCCTCAAATTCAAATTAGGGTTTTTGAAACAAAATTCCCAAATTTTAGGGTTACCGATTTAGGGATTTCAAAATTAGGGATTTTTAAATTGGGCAAAATTTTGGGGTGTTACAACTCTCCCTCCCTTAAAAGAAATTTCGTCCTCGAAATTTTCAGATTTAACAACATATCTCAAAACCAACTAAAACACGCATATACTTTCCCATTCTGAATTCATAATCTATCATAACCGAAAATACCGAAACATAGAACTGGAAAAAGAACTGAAACATATTAAGATGTACCTTCCATGTCATCATGCATATCATCGAATCCAACACGAGCTATGGTTGGATGTACTGAACCTAGACGTCTAATCCCAGATCTAACTGACCTACCATTCTGAGCATGATTGTCTCTGCTAGCAGTACTAGAAGCAATTGACCTAAACTGCCCTCTACCTTGGTGAGGTGCCTGAACTGATGCATGACTCTGAATCTGAACGGATGAAACAGTAGCTGAACGTGGACAATTCTGGAAGTGGTGATCCTGAGAACCGTATCTAAAACATGTTCCGCTCATCAATCTGCACTCTCTATTATGCTTTTTGTTGTAAAATCCACATACAGAAATAGGCCGACGAACTTTTGAACTACCCTGACTGCCAAACGGAACTGTGGATATTGCGTGTCTTGCATTCCGATAACTATGAGAGACAGACTCATCTCTAGGCCTCTTCCTAGACGAGTTGACAAAACTAGGCTGAGCAGATATGTCCGGTTGCTTCACGACTTGGTTAGAATTCTGAAGTTCCTCTTTTTCCATTAGTGCAAGAATCCTCTCTGCAGTTTTAGCTCGATCAACCATCACACTGAACACTTTATCATGGTGTGTTGCAACATCTCTCTGAATCGGTAGTCGAAGTTCCTTAAAAAAATCACACTTATCTTTCTCAGTCACAACTAACTTAGGAGCATACTTGGCCAACCTCCGAAAATCTATCTCATAATCATTTACTGACTTGCTATTCTATTTCAAATTCATAAAATAATATTAACACTTCGCTAAGAGCTCAACTCCCACATATCGATCAGTGTTCTCAATATCAAGTGAGTTATCACTTCCGATCTAATATCCTCATAACGAATGGTTCTCATCAACATGTAACTTATTCTGAATTTCTGCTTGCCCAAGAGAAGTCGGGTGATCACTACCAGGAGCAGCAGTACGGCCTTGGTCACGACCTCGAACAAACGATAGATTAAGACTCCTACGCGGTGGCATACTAAACTATCTACCAAAAGGTAATAACTTAGAGTCAGAATCAGTACTGGAGTCTCAGATTTAAAACACATTGGAAACGTTGAATTCAGAATCACAGAATACCATAAGTATATTTTTTAGAAAATCCTCATTTATCGCAAAATATTTCTGATGCATGCAAAAGTCAAAAACATTTTGAAAACAATTTTTTTGAGCCCCACAGTCCGAGGGTTGAACCTAGGCTCTGATACCACTAAATGTAACCCCCTAAACCCAGCCCAGAAGAAATGGGTCGGATCTAGGAAGTATCGATTGGAAACTTGTCCCTCAAGAAACAATTTAAGTTAAAATATTTTGTAATTCAAAAGGATCGATTAAATAAGTAAAACTCAACAAATATTCCGATTAAAATAAAACACAATCTTTTGAACGATGTTCCGATAATTAATTAAAAATCCGAAAGTAACTTCATAGATGCATACATTTAATAAAACCCAAATTAAAAACAGTTCCAATGTCAATATTACATAAATATCCCAAAATATATTAAAATAATAATTCTGAGGTAACAGAAAAGTTCGTACTGAATAATAATTTATCTGAATAAACAAGAGATGCTCCAAGTACCGATCGCCTAAAAAGTCTGAGATATCTGAAAAGTAAAAACTAAGGGGTGTAAGCTAAAGAGCTTAGTGTGTCTCTAAAGTGCAACGAAAACAAAACAAAAACAAAACAGTATTTTATTTTCTGATAAATACTTTTCTAAAAACACAATAAAACTGAATCATGATGATATGATGTCTGATGCACATGAATCATAGTACCCATCTCCGATACACCGAAAAGTAAGGTTCCCCAAAACCTACTTTCTCCATCGTCACCATCCGAAGTGGAACTCAGCCCGAAGGGTCGAACCACTGATCCGAAGGGTGAAACCACTAAACTTCCCCGAACAAATCTCAAACCATATACCCAAAATTATATGATGCAGATTTTAAAATCTGAGTCTGATCCGAAACTTGAATTATGAAACAGTATGACATGTTATGCATGATGTCTGAAAACATTCACCCAATCACAACAGAGTATGCACACAAAATGTACAAAACATTTACTTACATTAATACCAGAAGAAGCACATAAATTTTATAGCACAGAAAGAAATACATAAGTTTATAAAACAGGAAGAGACACGCCTTTAAGCAACAGAAGCTCTAATGCCGAGAAAACGCATCTCACACTCAGATCTAGCTGAATCAGGACCTACGAAGGTATGAATACTATATTAGTATTTATTACTAACACTAAGCCACCGACTAAAACACTGAAAACCGAACTGAAGATATACTCACGTGAAAATCTTGAAGAACGTGCACGATCGGTCTGAACAACTAGAGGTAACCCAACAGTCCCAAAGGCGGCACCTGAACACGAGAATATTCCGAATTAAATTCTGAAATCATAACTTATTATAATCCAATAACATTTACTTAAAGATAAGAAAACGGAGCTTTCGGGATCTAATTTGACAAAACGGGCAGCGGATACGGACTCAGGATGTCGAGAAAGGTTAAGATGAACGTTTTCTGAAAAAGTCAACTCTTGGTCAACGGTGGTCAAAGTCAAAGTCAACAGGTCAAATTGGTCAAAGTCAACTATCCCAGGTCAACGGTCAACACTAACTTGACTGGTCAAAGTTAATTGGTCAAATTCGGTCAAACAGGTCAACTGGTCAAATACGGTCAACGGTTCGGTCAAAACCGGTTCGATTCACAATAGTAGTTCGGTTCACAACTTAATCTGGTTCGGTTCAATACTGGTTTGATCACGCGGTCCGGTCTGATCATGAGTCTGATTTACTCATAATTATGGGCTCACAACACACACACACACACGGGCCACAACACCCAACTCCATTCACCCACCCTCACAAACCCGTTAGGTTTACCATCTCACAAACACCAACACACACAACCCACTTAGCTTCACTAACACTTGGGCTCAACCCACAACACACTCAGCCCAACTCTACACTTTTACCAAAACTACACTAGGGTTTCCAGAACCTTGACGGCGGCGGCAAGCTCCACGAACGGTAGCGGCTACAGAACCTACAACGACGACGACAACCCAAACAAAGGCATCGTGCTCCGATAACAAAACAACATCCCAAAGTGTCAATTTCCGGCCAAAACTAACAAATATGATATCTAAACAACCAAGAACACATATGCAAGGCTTACCCAAACTTGAACGGTGACGACAGCAATGGCGCAAGAAACGAACAGTGACGATGGGGAAAAGCTCGAGTGGAAACCAAAAGATTTCGATATCAAAACCCACAAATTCAAACGACTCTAAGGTCGTTTCCTCAAGAACGATGGCCAGCAAGGAGACCACGACGATTGAGCGTTGTCCGCGACCCAAAACAATCGTGACAATGGTGGTGCGAACAGCGGAGGCGAACGGTGCAGAGAAACCGAACGATATTCTGGCGTTTCCTGGCGAACGGCCGGCGATGAGGGGAAATCGAGGCTTGTGCTTTGATCGGACGGCAAAGGGAAACTCGGGGGTTGTCTCGGCTTGATGAACTGTGGCCGATGAGCCCTTGATCGGAGCTCCGCCGGAAACGCAAGGGAATGGTGAGGGAGATGTCGAGAGAGAGGGTGAGGGAGAGCGGCTGACAAATTTCAGAAAAAAAAAGAAGATGGAAAGACTTTCTTTTTTTAGGGATTTAACTTTTACCCTAACGAGTGTGTTAGTCACGAAACAAGGGTCCTAACTCTTACCCGCATTACAAAATGGTCACCGAAATTTTAATTTCTATCATTTCACACACTAAAATCTTATTTATTTCCAATTAAATCCTCAAATTCAAATTAGGGTTTTTGAAACAAAATTCCCAAATTTTAGGGTTACCGATTTAGGGATTTCAAAATTAGGGATTTTTAAATTGGGCAAAATTTTGGGGTGTTACAACTCTCCCTCCCTTAAAAGAAATTTCGTCCTCGAAATTTTCAGATTTAACAACATATCTCAAAACCAACTAAAACACGCATATACTTTCCCATTCTGAATTCATAATCTATCATAACCGAAAATACCGAAACATAGAACTGGAAAAAGAACTGAAACATATTAAGATGTACCTTCCATGTCATCATGCATATCATCGAATCCAACACGAGCTATGGTTGGATGTACTGAACCTAGACGTCTAATCCCAGATCTAACTGACCTACCATTCTGAGCATGATTGTCTCTACTAGCAGTACTAGAAGCAATTGACCTAAACTGCCCTCTACCTTGGTGAGGTGCCTGAACTGATGCATGACTCTGAATCTGAACGGATGAAACAGTAGCTGAACGTGGACAATTCTGGAAGTGGTGATCCTGAGAACCGTATCTAAAACATGTTCCGCTCATCAATCTGCACTCTCTATTATGCTTTTTGTTGTAAAATCCACATACAGAAATAGGCCGACGAACTTTTGAACTACCCTGACTGCCAAACGGAACTGTGGATATTGCGTGTCTTGCATTCCGATAACTATGAGAGACAGACTCATCTCTAGGCCTCTTCCTAGACGAGTTGACAAAACTAGGCTGAGCAGATATGTCCGGTTGCTTCACGACTTGGTTAGAATTCTGAAGTTCCTCTTTTTCCATTAGTGCAAGAATCCTCTCTGCAGTTTTAGCTCGATCAACCATCACACTGAACACTTTATCATGGTGTGTTGCAACATCTCTCTGAATCGGTAGTCGAAGTTCCTTAAAAAAATCACACTTATCTTTCTCAGTCACAACTAACTTAGGAGCATACTTGGCCAACCTCCGAAAATCTATCTCATAATCATTTACTGACTTGCTATTCTATTTCAAATTCATAAAATAATATTAACACTTCGCTAAGAGCTCAACTCCCACATATCGATCAGTGTTCTCAATATCAAGTGAGTTATCACTTCCGATCTAATATCCTCATAACGAATGGTTCTCATCAACATGTAACTTATTCTGAATTTCTGCTTGCCCAAGAGAAGTCGGGTGATCACTACCAGGAGCAGCAGTACGGCCTTGGTCACGACCTCGAACAAACGATAGATTAAGACTCCTACGCGGTGGCATACTAAACTATCTACCAAAAGGTAATAACTTAGAGTCAGAATCAGTACTGGAGTCTCAGATTTAAAACACATTGGAAACGTTGAATTCAGAATCACAGAATACCATAAGTATATTTTTTAGAAAATCCTCATTTATCGCAAAATATTTCTGATGCATGCAAAAGTCAAAAACATTTTGAAAACAATTTTTTTGAGCCCCACAGTCCGAGGGTTGAACCTAGGCTCTGATACCACTAAATGTAACCCCCTAAACCCAGCCCAGAAGAAATGGGTCGGATCTAGGAAGTATCGATTGGAAACTTGTCCCTCAAGAAACAATTTAAGTTAAAATATTTTGTAATTCAAAAGGATCGATTAAATAAGTAAAACTCAACAAATATTCCGATTAAAATAAAACACAATCTTTTGAACGATGTTCCGATAATTAATTAAAAATCCGAAAGTAACTTCATAGATGCATACATTTAATAAAACCCAAATTAAAAACAGTTCCAATGTCAATATTACATAAATATCCCAAAATATATTAAAATAATAATTCTGAGGTAACAGAAAAGTTCGTACTGAATAATAATTTATCTGAATAAACAAGAGATGCTCCAAGTACCGATCGCCTAAAAAGTCTGAGATATCTGAAAAGTAAAAACTAAGGGGTGTAAGCTAAAGAGCTTAGTGTGTCTCTAAAGTGCAACGAAAACAAAACAAAAACAAAACAGTATTTTATTTTCTGATAAATACTTTTCTAAAAACACAATAAAACTGAATCATGATGATATGATGTCTGATGCACATGAATCATAGTACCCATCTCCGATACACCGAAAAGTAAGGTTCCCCAAAACCTACTTTCTCCATCGTCACCATCCGAAGTGGAACTCAGCCCGAAGGGTCGAACCACTGATCCGAAGGGTGAAACCACTAAACTTCCCCGAACAAATCTCAAACCATATACCCAAAATTATATGATGCAGATTTTAAAATCTGAGTCTGATCCGAAACTTGAATTATGAAACAGTATGACATGTTATGCATGATGTCTGAAAACATTCACCCAATCACAACAGAGTATGCACACAAAATGTACAAAACATTTACTTACATTAATACCAGAAGAAGCACATAAATTTTATAGCACAGAAAGAAATACATAAGTTTATAAAACAGGAAGAGACACGCCTTTAAGCAACAGAAGCTCTAATGCCGAGAAAACGCATCTCACACTCAGATCTAGCTGAATCAGGACCTACGAAGGTATGAATACTATATTAGTATTTATTACTAACACTAAGCCACCGACTAAAACACTGAAAACCGAACTGAAGATATACTCACGTGAAAATCTTGAAGAACGTGCACGATCGGTCTGAACAACTAGAGGTAACCCAACAGTCCCAAAGGCGGCACCTGAACACGAGAATATTCCGAATTAAATTCTGAAATCATAACTTATTATAATCCAATAACATTTACTTAAAGATAAGAAAACGGAGCTTTCGGGATCTAATTTGACAAAACGGGCAGCGGATACGGACTCAGGATGTCGAGAAAGGTTAAGATGAACGTTTTCTGAAAAAGTCAACTCTTGGTCAACGGTGGTCAAAGTCAAAGTCAACAGGTCAAATTGGTCAAAGTCAACTATCCCAGGTCAACGGTCAACACTAACTTGACTGGTCAAAGTTAATTGGTCAAATTCGGTCAAACAGGTCAACTAGTCAAATACGGTCAACGGTTCGGTCAAAACCGGTTCGATTCACAATAGTAGTTCGGTTCACAACTTAATCTGGTTCGGTTCAATACTGGTTTGATCACGCGGTCCGGTCTGATCATGAGTCTGATTTACTCATAATTATGGGCTCACAACACACACACACACACGGGCCACAACACCCAACTCCATTCACCCACCCTCACAAACCCGTTAGGTTTACCATCTCACAAACACCAACACACACAACCCACTTAGCTTCACTAACACTTGGGCTCAACCCACAACACACTCAGCCCAACTCTACACTTTTACCAAAACTACACTAGGGTTTCCAGAACCTTGACGGCGGCGGCAAGCTCCACGAACGGTAGCGGCTACAGAACCTACAACGACGACGACAACCCAAACAAAGGCATCGTGCTCCGATAACAAAACAACATCCCAAAGTGTCAATTTCCGGCCAAAACTAACAAATATGATATCTAAACAACCAAGAACACATATGCAAGGCTTACCCAAACTTGAACGGTGACGACAGCAATGGCGCAAGAAACGAACAGTGACGATGGGGAAAAGCTCGAGTGGAAACCAAAAGATTTCGATATCAAAACCCACAAATTCAAACGACTCTAAGGTCGTTTCCTCAAGAACGATGGCCAGCAAGGAGACCACGACGATTGAGCGTTGTCCGCGACCCAAAACAATCGTGACAATGGTGGTGCGAACAGCGGAGGCGAACGGTGCAGAGAAACCGAACGATATTCTGGCGTTTCCTGGCGAACGGCCGGCGATGAGGGGAAATCGAGGCTTGTGCTTTGATCGGACGGCAAAGGGAAACTCGGGGGTTGTCTCGGCTTGATGAACTGTGGCCGATGAGCCCTTGATCGGAGCTCCGCTGGAAACACAAGGGAATGGTGAGGGAGATGTCGAGAGAGAGGGTGAGGGAGAGCGGCTGACAAATTTCAGAAAAAAAAAGAAGCTGGAAAGACTTTCTTTTTTTAGGGATTTAACTTTTACCCTAACGAGTGGGTTAATCACGAAACAAGGGTCCTAACTCTTACCCGCATTACAAAATGGTCTCCGAAATTTTAGTTTCTATCATTTCACACACTAAAATCTGATTTATTTCCAATTAAATCCTCAAATTCAAATTAGGGTTTCTAAAACAAAATTCCTAAATTTTAGGGTTACCGATTTAGGGATTTCAAAATTAGGGATTTTTAAATTGGGCAAAAAATTGGGGTGTTACAGGAACAAAATGTATACTCGCAACCTCTCCAGTTTGAGCATGTTGCCAGATCTCAAGTTGTATCTCGTCCTCCATCAGATATCAATCTTTCTGAAAGCAATGTTGGTTCTAGACAAGACATGAGAATTTCCAAGTGTAATTTTTGTCAACGACGACATGAAGGGCAATGCTGCAAGAAATCCGGTGCTTGTTTCTTTTGCGGAAAGTTAGGTCATCTCATTCTTGAATGTTCGGAGAACCCTAACAAGCTTGTTTCTGTAACTACTAATCCTACTCAATCTTCTCGAGGCAAGGGGGCAAATCAAGGATCCTTCGGAAAGCCGGGAGGATCATGAACGTCGAAAGTAACAAGTAGACCCGAATCTAAAGCTTTTGCACGAATATTTCACATTCAGGGCAAGGACTCAGAAAATGATCATGACATCATTTCGGGTAAGAAGTTTGACCTTTATGTCTATGTATATTGTTAAGAAATTTTTGTTTAAGCAAAGCTAGATAAGAACCCATCTGTAGTGTATAAAGTATAGACTTTGGGCTGGGTGTATCGATACGGAAAGGATACGTATCGAAACGACCCATAAAGGCGTATCGAAACAAATATAAGTGTATCGAAACGGTTTAACGGTCATAACCAAATTTAGGATTTTTGCTTGGCTGTATCGATACGGTTTGGAGTGTATCGATACGAGTACTTATTATTGAATAGGAACTGATCAGTGTTCTATATTTTACCCATCGTTTATCCTTATTTTTGCTGCACTCAAGCATGTTTAACTACATTTTAGGTTAAGTTTTGCATCAACATCACATTTAGATAAAACTGCACAGATACTGCTAAATTTGGTTACTTTTGCAGGTATCTGCTGTGGCAGCATCCAGGGCAGCAGTCGTGGCAGCATCCAGGGCAGCAGTCGTGGCAGCATCCAGGGCAGCATCCAGGACAGCAGAGGAACAGAAGAGCTGGAGTGAAGAAAACTGCCTCATACATCACTGTCGTGGTAGATGCCATGACAGATGCCATGACAGATGCCGTGACAGCTGTCGTGATAGAGGTGGCGACAATGAAGAAGAAGAGATGGAAAATGCAAAGTGGAGTTCGACTGATAGAGGATTTCAAGCCTAATTTTTAGAGACCACTTGCATAATTTTTGGAGCCCAGAAGCACAAGAAAGGCCTTGCCCAAAGTTTGAGGAGAAAGTCAAAGCAAGAAGATAGGGCGAACTAAAGGACGTTTATTCAGAGATTTAATCTTTAATGAATTGTATTTTAATTCGATCTAGTATTCTTGGCCATTAAGAAAACTTGTACCCAAGGCCTATATATATGCTTGTAATTCGACCTAGAGAAACATCGTCACATCCCATACCTCTCATCTAAAAACCCTAGCCGTTTCTCTTTCTTCACCAAGTTCTAAACCTCCCCTAGGGCAAAGGGTTGATATTGTAAAGTAGTTGTAAGGGTTGTTTTGTTCTTAGGATTCTTCTGTTCAATGAAATAAAACTTCAAGTTTGCTTGGTTTTCAACATCTTGCAAGAGTATCGGGAGAGCATTGTGAGATTATTCATTTACTTAATATCGGGAGAGTTAAGTATACGAAAGGAATAAGTGCGGGTTCTCCAGTTTATGGTTGAACTATCTTGGACCTAGGGATAGGACGAGGTTAAGCAGCTAAGGAAGAATTCATAAACATCGGTGTTCATACTTCGATTCACGTCGGGAGGTATCATCCAAGACATGTTCATCGACAGAACTTGGACCTAGGGATAGGACAAATCAATCCAAGGATTCTTATTGAACTTGAAGAAACTAAGTTGCTTATCGCTGCCGCGACAGCAACGGACCGCTGCCACGACAGGTGCTGCCGTGACAAGAGCCAGACACAGAACGGAAGTCCTTGAACAGTGCAAAATCTGCACTACGGAGCAATTCAATTCCTGCTTGTTTTATAATTCTGATTTTTTCTCTTTTACTTGATTATTTTCGTGACAACTTAATCAAACTATTAAATCTCTTCTTTTCCCCTTGTGCAGATAGCAAAGGAAAAGGTTAGCCCAGTCCCTGTGGAGATGATATCTGATACTCTAGTATCACTTTATTACTTGTGACGTGTACACTTGCACTACATTGCAATAGACACCTTTACACGCAACAGGAACAAGGAAAAGATTGAAATAAAATTTGAAGATAATGATTCGCCTATGTGTTTGGCACCCAAGTCATATAAAACCATCAGAATTTGGCAAGGTATCACGTAGATATGAAGAGGTGAATGGATAAACTTTGAAAAGCCTTAGAAATGTTTTGATTGGTTCTTAGAAAGGTGGGTAAAAGACAAACCTTGTATTCTATACATTGATAGACATTCTCAGCAATACCAAGGCCAAAACCCATCTTTGTTCTAAGATATTGAAATAAGCATTCTTCCTGAAAGTACCCTCGTTTCCAAAGTAATGTCTAGTCCAGTCAAGAAATTAAATGAGCCAGGACAAAGATTTTCTTGTAGTTTTTGTCAAAACAATCATCCAATAGAACAGTGTCAAAGGAGACCAGGAGTTTGTTTCATTTGTGACAAGGCGGATCACTTTGCTCGAGATTATCCTAAGAAATCTTACAAGAAGCAACGACATGTAAGTGCAAAACGAACTTGGCCATGAGGATTAGGAAAGACAAATTATTCATCTCCAGAAGATTCTGACCCCAAAGGGTGCACTGATGAACAACCCGAAGCTACAGGTAAGATTTCGAGGACGAATTCTTTTGTAAGGAGGGGAGAGTTGTAACACACCAAAAACTGGTCTAATCGGAAATAGGTTCCGATGATCAGAATATTGGTATTAACATATTGAAATCTTGATTCCTAGATATAGAGTATGCTGTTATAATGTTACAAGAGCTTAAGTAAACAACGTCGCTAGTTAAGATTGCTTGGAGAATGCCTATTTGATGTTTTTGAACTAGTTGTTTCGGTACAGTCAGACACGTATCGAAACGATCTGGATAGGGAGCTTCGAAACGATTAAGGGCGTATCGATATGGTCTAACTGTAATAACTAACTTTTTAGACCTTTGCTTACCCGTTCCGATACGGCCTCGAGCGCATCGAAAGGGTACCCTACAGAAAATAGGGTAGGTGCTCCTAAAGTCAAAAGTTGCGGCCCTTAAGTGACTCACCTACTTGATTGGCATCTCATCACATGTTTTAAGGCTGAGAAGGTGACTTTGATCAGCATTTTGATGAGAGGTGGATGGGAAATAATAGATTAAGCAAACCCTTTGCATAAGGAAATGCTTTGATTGGTCTCTTAGGGAGGCAAACCCTTGGGTGTAGGAAACTCATTCATTGGCTGATAGGTGAGGTAGGAATAAATTAGTAATTCCCCAATTCTCTATAAATGGGGAGAGTATGAAGAGGAGTTGGGTTTTTGGATTTCCTACCGAGCCTAACTTTCTCCTTAACAAAATTAGCAAACACCTCCATTTCCATCTTCAACCTCAAGCTTTAAGCAAGCACCTCCATTGAAGACAAACCAAAGCTTTGTCTTCCTTTGTTTGAGAGTCTCGTTTAATCCGTACAAAGTCAAGAATGAGGATTTAAGCATCGAACGGGGTATTATCGATCATAAAGCCTTAACCTTGCAAGGTGAGTGTAGTAGTGTCTCGGGTTTAGGCAAGGGCCTACCCGAATCTGATGTTATTTTTGTTAATACTAACCTTGAGTTAGAGGTTTTACATCATCGATCATGTGTTGGTAAGTATGTGGTAAGTGTTACATTGATTCTACGTTCATAGCATAGTTATCATCGACATGAAAATCATTGAAAGCATTGACATGTAAGAATTGTTGACATGGACTATTGTTATTGTTTATTGATATGAATGTTGTTTATGAATCATGAATGATGAAGCATTGTTATTGAACCTTGGATTCGAAGTATTGGATATAATTGGCACGCCATAAATTTATGAGCTCAGTGTACGAGTGGACTACGGTCCTAGGGCTACAACCTATATGGTTTGGCGAGGCGGAGGGATGTATTGTGTATTGGTCTTTGGCAATTTCGGTGGGATGACCATTTAAGGATTTGGCGAGGAGGTGGAACTCGTGTATCCATATACTATGAATCGATCCAAGGGAACTATGGATCAAAGATATTGATTTGCCATGAAACTATGATATTGACATACATGATATGATATTATGCTTTGTTATGGATATGATGCATGCCATGTTATTGCATAATTAGCATTATGATCATCTCGAAAGCATGCTACATGACACTTCATGTCTGTTCATTGTTATGTGACTACCTCACTAGGAAAAGTATGCCTAATGCATTCCATTGCATCTATTTCAGGTTAAGCAAGTTTTGGGATCGAGATCGGAGAAGTTAGGGTAGTGCGCAAGTCACAAACAAGTTCTAAGTAATGTATTTTGTCCTTCCGAACTCCTAGTATGGTGGCAAGGTCTATGTATAAGTTTACTATGTTTCTTTTGGTGTGTCTATGTTAAGTTTAAGTATTTTTGAATGGTTAGATTGAAATGAGCTTTCTATGTAGTAAGTTATGGCCTAAAATGTATGCTTTGTATTAAAAAGGTAAAATCGGATAAATGGACTCATATGGCTCTAAAATTTGGCTTGACTGTAGCTTTTACCCTTAAAATGTTGTGGGAAAAACTTCATTGCAATTGAACCTTGTTTTCTAGGTCAAAATGGATAAACACCATTAAGATTCTGTCATTACAGGCCTGACCGTACCGAAACGGGTGATGGCATTTTGATACGGGTTAGATTAATTTGAACCTTAGAGAACAGGGTGTACCGAAACAAAATAGTGTTGTTTCGGAACATTTTTCCTCTCGAGGCCTCTATTTCAATACGGGTCAGAGTCAAAGGCAGTTAAACCATACCAATACAGGTCTTGTCGCATCGATACGGTTATAAAAGAAAAAGTCAATAAGGTGGACCATTGTCCTCCCGTACCGAAATGGCCCTAAGTGTTTCGGTACAGGTAAAGTTTTCTAAGTTTTCTTAATGAATAAGTGGTTAATAAGTATGTTGGTAAGGTTCTATAATATTGATGAATTGTTACTAATAAGATTAAAAGTTGTCGCACGGTCACCACATTGTTCACCTATACCACGCTCCAACCCGGTTCTCTACCAGGCCGGGAAGGGGGTGTTACATAAATAGTCTTTAGAGAGTGAGGTTTATTGTAAATCCTTGTATTCTTGTGAGCTTAAATTTGTGTAAACACCGAGCTTGTGAGGTATTAAGTTTACCAAACAAATCCCTTGTAAAAGAAGGGTTCTAGTTTAGCCTTAGACAAAAACTAGAGTGGTTCTATCTTAGTCGTATAAAAGATAGGGTTGGTTTCCTCCTAAGCCTTGAAAAGGGGACAAATTCTTAATGAATTGGGAAATCCTAAGTGGTGTGATAAGGTAGTTGATGTCGACTCGGTTGGGTAGTCGAACCTCTCTAAAATCCTTGTGCAAATTGTCCATCTTTATTTTGAGTTTTAGCCAATCCATCCAAGGAGCAAAATTAACCCTCTTGACAGATTTAGGTGATCGATTCGAGCGTGGAACAAGCCTAACAATTGGTATCATAGCCTCGTCTCCATCGAAGGACTAACATCCGGGAGTAAAGATCCATCGCCTGTAGTCCACCATTCAAGATTAGGGGAATATTTGAAGAAGGCCGCTCTATCTTGTGTCCTCCGCTATTCGAAGAAGAAGCATACTTCCAATTGAGCAATGTCATAAAGTATTTCATCAAATCTCTTGATTTTGAGGTTTGGGATATCATCGAAGATGGTTACTTGGAAGCTCCTAAGAAGAAGAAAAAGTAAATGAGTGCAAATGACATGAAGGCCAAGCTAAACGCAAAGGCGATGCACACTATTCTTGCGGCTTCAATGAAGATGTTTCCAACAAAATCTCCACATGAAAAAGTGCAAAAGAAATTTGGGAGAAGCTTTATGGCAACAAGGGAGAAAAAGAAAGATGGCTCTTCATCTTGTGCAAACCTCCTCTCAACACCTAAGGTGGATGGTGTTTTGGCTCTCGATGAGCCCGAGGTATCTTCTAACTCAAGTGAATTAAATTCATATACATTTGATGAGTTAGAAGATGCTTTTCTATGAATTATTTTTGGAATTTTAGACCATGAATTCCAAATTTAAGAAAATGATTTCAAAACTTGAATTTGAAAATGATTTTCTTTTGAAAACAAAAATGGATTTTTGAAAACCAAAATGAAAGTTTGATAAATGATTTAGAGTTTTCAAAAACAAGCATTGGGGTTTTAGAAAAATAAATTCTTGATTTGAAAGTTAAGCTTGAAAGCTTAACAAAAGAAAAAGAAATCATTTTTAATAATTCATCTTATCACATAATGGCAAAATGCTCACATTGTCATTATCATGGTCATTCCTTACATACTTGTCCTATTAAGAATAGAAAATCTTATAGGGTTAGACAAGTATGAGTTCCTAAGGGAACTAAAGACATTGTGACTAACGTAAATGGATCCAAAGTAATTTGGATACCAAAAATCAAGTAAATGTCTTTTTTAGGTGTGTTGGAGCAAATGGCAAGCAAAGCAAAATCATGGAAATGCTCTAGTCACACAAGTGAAGAAATTGGGTAACCTCTAAGCTTAAAGGTTTTATTTTATTTCTTCTTTGGTTATCTAATTTTCGTTTTAAAGTCTTGGATAATATGCTAAGCCTAATTTTGATGCTTGATTAAGGGGGAGCCAATTTTAAAACCAAAATTTTTATTGTGTTAACATTTTTAAACCTCATATGTTATTTTTGAGCTTAATGGCTTTTAATTTCTTTTTCATATAACAAAAAGGTGGATAAATGGTTTGAAAATTGATTTTTTTTGAAATGAGTAAGGGGGAGCTTTAACTTAATTTAATTTTCAAAATCACTTATTCAAATTTTTAAATATTAAAGGGGGAGAATCCCAAACAAATTTTCAAGTTGGTTTTATTATATCAAAAATGGGGAGATTGTAGAAATATATGTTTTGATATAATAATTGAAAAATGTTTTTAAACTTAATTTAAAAGAATTTAAAATATTATCTAAGTCAAAAACAATTTGAAAATAAGTTTGAGGATGTTTAAAAAGGTTTTGGCAATGTTTGAAACGTATTAAAGTAGCCAAACCAGTGCTTTTACAGGCACAATTTGTATCGATACGTTTTGAAACTACCAGAACCTGTTTGGATATAAGGCTTATCTTTTTCGACACAGATAGATGTTGTTTCGAAACACACTCTGGTGTTTCGATACGCCTATGTGGCATACATCCCAACGGTCAAAACCCCCAACGACTATATCCCAACGACTATTTAAATTGCAGGACGTTTCGATACGACCCTAGGTGTTTTGATACGGCACACTGCATCAGACTCCAACAGCTAATTCTGAACACGGGCGTTCCAATACGGCTTTGAGCGTATAAAAACGGGCATCACTAGAACTGTATTTATTGCTGGAAATTAATGCCACAATGGCTCCAAATCATTCCCTAAGGTCTCTAATGGCCACAAGCTTGTTTATAACTATATAATAAAGGTTGGAACGCCTGAAGAAAGATAGAGACAACATCCAAGCAACATGTTCAAGAGAAATTGAGTCAAATTCTTATCTCTTCATTTCTCTTGTAAAGAGTCTTTAGAAAGTGAGGTTTATTGTAAATCCTTGTACTCTTGTGAGCTTAAATTTGTGTAAACACCCACCTTGTGAGGTATTAAGTTTACCAAACAAATCTCTTGTAAAAGGAGAGGTTCTAGTTTAGCCTTAGAAAAAAACTAGAGTGGTTCTATCTTAGCCGTATAAAAGATAGGTTGTAAATGTTTGCTCTTAAGCCTTGAAAAGGGGACAAATTCTTAGTGAATTGGGAAATCCTTAGTGGTGTGCTAAGGTAGTGGATGCAGACTCGGTTGGATAGTCGAACCACCTAAAATCCTTGTGAAAATTGTCCATCTTTATTTCAGTTTTAGCCAATTCATCCAATGAGCAAAATCAATCCTCTTGACAGATTTCGTTGATCGATTCGAGCGTGCAACAAGCCTAACAATTGGTATCAGAGCCTCTTCTCTATCAAAGGACTAACATCCGACAGTAGAGATCCATCGCCAGTAGTCCATCGTTCAAGATTATGGCAAGATTTGAAGAAGGCTGCTCTATCTCGTGTCCTCTGGTCTTCGAAGGAGAAGCATACTTTCAATAGAGCTATGTCATGAAGTATTTCATCAAATCTCTTGATTTTGAGATTTGGGATATTATCGAAGATGGTTACTTGGAAGCTCCTAAGAAAAAGAAAAAACAAAGGAGTGCAAATGACACGAAGGCCAAGCTAAACGCAAAGGCGATGTACTCTTCTTTGCGGCCTTAATGAAGATGTTTCCAAGTAAGTCTCCACATGAAAAAGTGCAAAAGAAATTTGGGAGAAGCTTGAGAATCTTTATGACAACAAGAAGGGAGAAAAGAAAGATGATGCTTCATCTTGTGCAAACCTCCTCTCAACACCTAAGGTCGATGGTATTTTGGCTCTCGATGAGCCCGAGGTATCTTCTAACTCAAGTGAATTAAATTCATATACGCTTGACGAGTTACAAGACGCTTTCGATGAATTGTTTGGGAATTTTAGACCAAGAATTTCAAATTTAAAAAAATGATTTCAAAACTTGAATTTGAAAATGATTTTCTTTTGAAAACAAAATTGGATTTTGAAAACCAAAATGAAAGTTTGAGAAATGATTTATAGTTTTCAAAAACAAGTAATGGGATTTTAGAAAAAGGGGACGAATTCTTAGTGAATTGGGAAATCCTTAGTGGTGTGCTAAGGTAGTGGATGTAGACTCAGTTGGGTAGTCGAACCACTCCACTACACCAAACTTGGTATATATCGGCGCATTTCGTGGCATTTTTACAAAAAACGCCGCTAATATTTTATCTATACCGGCGTTTAAATGATAATCGCCACAAAAAGGCAAAATTCGCTGTAAAAAATAATTAAAAACGCCGCAAAAAGTTTGGTTTTAGCGGCGTTTGGGATGAAAAACGCCGCAATAAATGTTCTCTTAGTGGCGATTTTTTAGAAAATGCCGTAGTAAATCTCTTTTAGCGGCGTTTTCTATATGTAAAATAAAAAACTCCCCGTTTTGAGGCTTAAACTGAGAGTTTTATTCATATTCCCCAAATCTATCGTGCTTCAAATCCCTAACTTCTCCCAAGCTCTCCTCGCCGTGCAAATCTGAAATCATTCCTGGTCGTTCGCCTCGCCGTGCTCCTTGCCGTTCTCCCAAGCTCTCCTCGCCATGCTCCTTGCCGTTCCTGACCGTCCTTAAGGCCGCTCGGCTGCACCAGCAAGCAAGCCAGCCAAACGGTAAAGTTCTTATTGTTTCAAGAATCTTTGTTCCTTTCTTTTCCACTCCTCTTTTACACTTGCCAAATTCATGTTCCAATTTCACTATTTCCTCACTCGATCCAACTTTTCCATTATTTTTTTGTCTTGAAGAATGATTAATTTACCATCTAAATGGAGCCAGATTTGATGGCTCATGATTTAGCCTTTAAAACGTTGATCTTGAATCATATTTTTTGTTGAAGTGTTAGTATGATTCTATTTGCGTTTTGATGAATTGGGATAGATGGTTTCTGTTTTCTAGGATTTGAATTTGGATTTTCTTTCCTTTTTGATATTTTTTTAATTTTCTTTTAGGTCTACACGTTGATTTCTTCATTAGGTTTTTGTTCTTCTTTTTCTCGAGTTGTAATCTAAATTTAGTTCTTTTTAATCTTCAGTTTCGTAGCTACTTTGGTTCAAATTAAAGGCACCTCTGATGCAGGGCCGTCTCGGAAATTTTCGGGGCCCTGAGCGAAAACTAAAAAATTGACCTCTTTATAACAATACTATATATTATTAATTTAAAAAATCAAAGTAATATTTTTTAAGTCTTAACTACAAAATTAGTGTCCAAATTATACACATTTTTTTTTGCTTTAGGTGCCTAAAGTTTATTTCGTTATCATTTTGAGGTGCCGATCATTATTTTTTATATAAAAATAAAACTTTAGACACCTAAAACAAAAAAAAATGACATAATTTGGGCACTATTTTTTTAAAAATAGATACCTAGAACAAAAGGCGTCATAATTTGAGCACTTGTTTTTAATTTTTTAACTGTCGTTATCTATAAATGGCCACAGAGTAAACTTCAGACACTTATTTTGACTCAAAAAACATTTTAGTGTCTAAAAATAAAAAAGAGTATAGTTTGTACACTTATTTTGTAGTTAAGCCTTTCTTTAATAAATCATGAAAATAAGATTAAATTTTTATCAAACATATTATTTTCATTGTTAGATTAACTAATTTATTTATCTAAGAAAAAAATAACTTTTTACCATTAAATTAATTATTTAATTAATTAAAAAATATGAAAAAAATAATTTTTAGGGGCCCTAGGCTGGTTGGGGGCCCTGAGCGGTCGCTCAAGGTGCTCCCCCTCACAGCCGGCCCTACTCTGATGAAACAATCGTTGAAATTAAAGGCACCTCAACACAGGTTCAGTTGGCTCAACAACTGATTCAAGTAAGAAATGACCTATATGATTATCAAATCATGCCCAATGCCATGTAGAAAGGTTTGTTTAAAGATTCCCCTAGTTTCTTAATCTAATTTAAACTGAATGGATAATCATGCTATTGATCTTTGGTTTGTGAAATTTTTGGCTTTCATTGAAACAATTTTTTCTTTCACAAGCTCTTTAAAGCTTTTCGGATCTGTATATACAGCCAACAATTTGATCAAAAGTGTTTACAGATGATGCACAATTGTATATTGCTTTCCCCTATCACGATTACTACTATCGGTATCAAGCTTTACAATTTTTTACACAATGGTTAGTGAATGGGATCAAAAGCATTTTTTGCCTTAGTTATCTTGTTACTAATAGTTGTAGTAAGTTGTTTTCTTTTTCATCAAGTCATATTGCCTTTTTTTCTTCCACACATACCAGAAGATATTGTTATTAATATACATTGAACCAAGCTTGTTGGTTTATGTCGTTATCACAGAAACAATGCCGAGAGATAAATGCTTCCGAGTATGAGTTGCCCCAAGATTTCATTTACAAGTAGAGAGTCTATTTTGCGGAGATTGATGCATTTAAACTGGAAGAGGAGGTAGCATCAGCTGATGAATTAGAATAGATGAAAAGAAGTGTATAGCTGAATGGTTTAGGTTAATACAATTTAGGTGCTCTAACTAACCCTATAATCTTCATTTACCTAAAAGTTGCATGTAATAACTAACCACCTAACCAAGCCATATTAGATTCTGGAGTATTGGACATCATAGCCTAGTATGTCTTACAGCATTGTTAAATTGTACAGTTGGTTAATCATCATTTACCGTGAGGAACAAAGTTTCACTCGCGTCATTTCCCCCCAAATTTGACATTAGAACAACTGCAATATTATTATCATGTTGTATCTTGCTTCGTTTTTTATATGATTTGATCTTGTTGACATGGGTTTACTCTTGAGGATGCCACTGGACTAACTTTGAATGGAGACATTGATGTCCACTTTATATTTGCTGCACATCTGCCTACATCACATCCTAGTTTCACATCTCAAGTTCTGGTTTTCAATCACCATCTCCACATGTTTGGATAGCATGCAAGAAAGGAAGTGAATGTAGAACTGAAGCGTGAAGCAGAATTTTTCAGAGATATTGTCATTGTGCCATATATGGACAACTACGACCTTGTCATGTTAAAGACTCCTTCCACGATGGAAACCAAGGTGTGCCAATTCGATGAATTAGTGCATATTCACACTAGTCGATGACATTAATTCGTGCATGGAAAGCAAGGAACCATGTTGTACCCCTCCACATTTCAATTTCTTTTTCTTAAATGTTCAAATAATTTGGTGCAACATTTGTTAATTTACGACACTAATCGATTATTATATAATAACAATATTATTTTTATTTGAATTTTTTTGAAACATAATGTTATTCGTGGCATTTGTAACAAATAAACGCCATTACAGAATAATTTTTTGTGGCGTTTGTAAAATTAAATGCCACTAAAGAATAGTTTTTTTGCGGCATTTAAAAAATCAAACGCCACTATAGAATAGTTTTTCCCGGCGTTTGTAAATACAAACGTCGCTATAGATTTTGACCTTTTGTTGCGCTTTTTAGTAAAAAACGCCGCGAACTGTTGCGGCACTGATTTAAGCGGTACTTCTTGCGGCGCTTTTTTAAGCGTCGGGAAAGTTTTTAGCGGCACTAAAAATGCCGCTATAAAACTAAAAAAACGCCGCGAATGATCTGTTTTGCTGTAGTGCTCTAAAATCTTTGTGCAAATTGTCCATCTTTATTTCGGTTTTTAGCCAATTCATCCAAGGAGCAAAATCAACCATCTTGATAGATTTAGGTGATCGATTCGAGCATGCAACAAGCCTAACAAATACTTTTTTGGCTTTGATTTACAAAAGGAGCAAATTGAACTAATGGTTTACAAAAAGATTACAACAAGTTGGGTACAAGATATGACTTTTATAAAGCACAATTGTTTGGATTATAGCTTGGATGTTGCAAGTTGGTTCAATAGTTGTTGTTGAGGCTTTTAAGGCCCGCTTTTATACCCTTTCATTGATTTCTTGTCATTTGGGTGGTTGTGGTCAACAATATAGATATTGGAGCATTTATTTCCCACCATAAGTGCACTTCTGCACCTGCCCGTATCGAAATGCGAAGGCCCGTACCGATCCCTGTCTCAAAACAGAAAGAGTCATTGCAGGTAATAAAGAGGGGCGTATTGAAACGCAAGAGCGCGTATCGAAACGCTATAAGGGGTCGTATCGAAACATATTTGGCCGTACTGATATAATTTTTCTCACTTGAGCTACTACCAATTTTCGTATCGAAACGACCCTAAGGCGTACCGATATGGGTCAACTGCTTTTTAAAAACCGCTCATTCACAATAACTGACAAGTAACGGTCAAAAATAATAAATGTAAGATTTTACAAATCTTTCAGACCGTATCGAAATAGTTATATCGTATCGATATGAAATGCCTAAAATTATTAAACCCATAAGAAGGTTGTATCGA
This sequence comes from Hibiscus tridactylites, assembly GCA_958450335.1. Lineage (NCBI taxonomy): Eukaryota > Viridiplantae > Streptophyta > Magnoliopsida > Malvales > Malvaceae > Hibiscus > Hibiscus tridactylites. Next base: position 69,062,664 of record OY288273.1, read on the forward strand.
AACAATATAAGTCGTATCGAAACGCCTTGTAAAAATTCTATCTTTTAAAGTAGCTTGTATCGAAATTGTATAAATCGCATCGAAACGGTTTCTTCTAGTAGCCAAATAAAGTTTTGGCCGTATCGAAACATCATTCCGTGTATTGAAATGCCTGTACGTTTTTTTTTTTGAAAAGTATAGATTAAAACACTTAGAAATTTTATAGGGTTTAAGTTTTGACTTTGAAAAATAATTTGGGCTTAGAATTACTTGTCAATTGTGAGATTTTAAAGTACTTAAAATTTTATTTACTTTGTAAATAAGTCCTTAAAATAATTTGTTATATCAAAATTAAATGTAAGTTTACAGATTCTTTACCCTATTATTTCCCTCATCTTTTAGGACATTGTTACCATCCGTTAACTCTCGAGCTTGGATGAGGTCACAAGAGAAAAGAAGTACATTTTGTAACCTTTCTCCCCTTATGAACTCCTAGATTGGTGGCACATGATAGAGGATATGTTTTCATAAGTGTATTAGATCCTTTTCCAGATATATGTATATAAGCTTTCTTAGTTTCCAAGATACATGAGTTAATGTTAGATCCATGAATTAAACTTTCAAGAAGAATTAAATTACCCCGACTTTCAAAGGTGTATTCAATTTATTGTACTAAATTTACCATGAAAGTTGAACAAGTTCGTTTGGCATGCTCGATTAGTTAAAGTACATTGCTTATATGTGTACAGTGTATATGTGTTTGAACAGAAGTTGAGTTTAGAGTAAAACTAATGAATGGGTTTTAAAAGTTTCAAATTATCCATAGTTTCGGAAGCATGAACAATAAATTCGAGTTTAATTTATCAAAATGTTTGTGTGTTTGCTTCTTAACATTTCCTAATTCGGCTTACTCCTAAGTTGGATTTGGGGTGTTACAGAAGTTCACCCTTGATACTTGAGTACCGACAACATAAGTTAAATAAGCTTCACATCCTTATGATCTCCTGAAGATACACAATAACATTTATTTATCTAATTCTTGTCTGATCATTCGTTTAATAATACAACCCCATCGAACTTCTTCCAATCATCACAACAAAACACTTCTAATAAAATCATTAAAACAATAGTCAACTTACATTGGATTTTCATTTATATCTCCTTTGACGTCTAACGCTCCAAGGCTTTTTAGCTCCTAAATTATAAAAGTTTGAAGAGCTTGGGGTTGAATTAATTCAAAACCACATCCATGGTTTTAAAAGAAAAAAACATTGACTTTGTGCAACATTTATGGTTAAACCTATAATTAACATCAATTTAGACTGGAGACGATTTATGATTAACCTTGTTACTCCCGTCATAGGTCTCATTCTAACCCACTTACTCGATCACTTAGCGCGGTTTTTCAGTCTCATACGTATGACTTAAACATAACCAATACAAAAACTGAATAAGTAAGCAATTGTATCAAGTCATACAAGCATTGTTTATAATAATTTTGACATCTTAGTGGCATATATGCACTTACTGACTCATATCTGACTCGATTTAGATTCAGAACTGACTGAACTTGTAACGCTGATACAACTAAATGTAGCACCTCTCCCCAATTCTAATCATGGGAGTCGATACAAAAATGTCACAAGACAGATTCTAAAGAAAAAGATGACTTTTTTAAATGAATATAGATTTAAAACGTTTGAAAATATTTATATCAACTTATACAAAAACCAGAGCTCCTTTACTTCACAAAAATATATTTTAACTATTCTAATAAATCACAGGCTCTATATTAAAATAGACAGACATAACCCCTTTATACATGCCAATAAAATTAACTAAAAAATCAAGTAGGATGCTTTTGTTGTGAAAGCTTGATGAACTCCTTGAACTTAATGCATTGTCCTGCTTTCTTCAAGACCTCTAATCACCTACATGTGCACAATCAAATATACGTTAAGTAAAAACTTAGTGAGGCACTAAAATAATATCAATAAAAAATAATAAATTCAGTACAATTATAATACATTGATGTCACATGTAACATGCTTCAATATGATCATGCTCAATTCATTTATTACCATGACTAAAAAAATGCATATTCAGTTAAAAAATAATCAGTCAATACTTACTAATATTGTTAAGCTTTCAAGCTCAACCACTTACCTTTCGTTGCCATTGCAACAACAATATATTAAGCTTATGCTTAACTGCCTACACTTTAGCCAATTACCTTCTATCATAACCTAAAGTATAACAACCAGAAAAAAAGGTATGTGAGTTAACACCAAAGTATTATTAAACGCTGGTACTATTATACCACCAAAACATAATTTCAAAATTACTATCAAACGCTAGTATCAAGGTGTAACCAAATATCAGTACCGAAGTACTATCAAACGCTAGTACATAAGTCCTACCAAACATCAGTAATGCTAGTAATAAATTACTACCAATATCAATACAAAAGTACTCTAAAATTTTAGGACTAAATTACTACCAATATAAATACCGATGTATTATCAAACGCCTACACCAAGTACTGCCAAATATGTTAGACTCATGACATGTCAAATACATCTATAATTCCCAGTAAACATAATAGGGCATTGTAGATATCCTTTCATATCTCAATTATTGGCAATGAAAATATAGTGATCATTTCAAAGATAAAAGATTATTTGGGCAGTTCCTACACTAAATATCATTATATCATAATATGAATATGTCATGAACATGCCAATAATAACTCACCTTTGCCAGTGAACATGATATGGACATGTACTAAACATGTTAACAATATATCATCAATTAAAAATTAATATGTTGTCACATACTAACAAATTTTATCACAAACCTTCTTTTTCATGCACACATATCAAATATGCATGTAATGTACTTGCTTTTGCAAATTGGCAACATGAACTACCTCCAAAGAATTATTTTTATAAATTATTAATATATAAGTGGGAATTCAATTTTGTTTGTTCTAGCAGAAACTGGATTCACTCATGGTTTTAACAATATAAGCTACAAATTTTAGTTTAACATACACGATTTATGACAAATTTCTAATGCCTCTTGTAACACCCAAAATTTCCCCCAAACTAAAAACCCTAAATCAAATTAAACCAATTTGAAACTTCAGTGATCAATTTGAAAAGCGGCTAACTTTTGTGACCCTTATTTTTTAATTTACCCATTTTGTGTGATATAGAATCACCCTTTCCAGCCCTAGACCGACTTGTTGGTTCTCATTTGTTTCGACCGCTTAATTTCTCTCTCTCTTTCAGTTTCATTCAAAAATCATCTTAAACATCCCCTCGTTTTTCGATTTGACTCCGGCCAACAGCCTATCAGCGTCCGTTCGAAAATCTGAGGCCATCATCTTGTTCCCTGTGGCTGAGCAACCAAAACCCACTTCTCCATCATCGCTCTCAGGCCGTCGTTCGTTCATAAACGTTTTAAAATCGTTTGAACTCTTTGCTCCAATGTTCACCCTTGTTTTTTTTGTTCAATTTTTGTGTTTAGGGTAAGGTTTATGTCGGGTTTTGGGGTTATGTCAGAAGCATTGTATGTTTAATTGCATTTCGATTGAATCTGGTCAGAAAATGACCATTTGTGGTCATCAGGGAGTTGTCGATGCCGCCGCCGCCAGGGGTAGTAAACCCTTAGGGTTTCGATGTGCAAAGGGGATTCGGGATGTGTGTGCGAGTGGGCCGAGAGAGAGTGGGCTTGAATCGAGCTAAACCAAATCAGTGGACCGAACGGTCTAGTATGCTAAGCCGACCGAACTCGTGAACTGAGTCCATCGAATTGAACCGAGTTAGTGAACTGAACCGATCAGACTGAACCGAATGATGTCAGCGTTGATCGTTGACCCATTGACCGTTAACCGTTGACTTTTTCGGTCAAAGTCAGCTTTATGTTTTTTGACGTCCTGATTTTAAATTCGTTGTTCGTTTTTACAAATTCAAAACTGAGAGACTATTTTGCTATTTACATTTAATTGTATTTAGTATATTAAGAATTATGTATATGGAAAATTAATTCAAATTATTCTTGTGTTCAGGCGACGTTGATTTGTACAATGAGATTCTTCCTCCTCCTCCACCTGGGCGACCTCTCGTTGCTCAATCTTCGGGATCTGCTCGTGATTCTAATTAATATTGTTCGGTATTATTATTATCAATGACATGGCGTAGTAATAGTGAACTTTTGTAGTGCTTTCTATCGTAGGTGTTGACTCTCTCCGGCTAGTGCTAGAGCTGAGTGTGAGAGACGTCATCATCAACGTTGAGTTTTTAGTTGTCTGAGGTGTATTCTCTACTGTGCTATATGGTTTACAGTGCTATGTATGTATACATGATTGATGGTCTAATTTATGATTATGGCATGATCTGTTTGTTGTATGGTTATGATCTGTTCTGTTGATTTGTTATGTATGATATGATTAGTATGATGGTATGCCATGCAACATGTATCAGAATCAGATTGTTTAATAGCAGACTATGTGAACATGCATTTTTTGTTAATAAATAAAAATGCATTCGGATTTAGAAAATCGGATATCATGTCATATCATTGGGTTGGGAAATTGTACGGGAAATTTTTGCGGATTTTTTCTTCGGGTCGAAGCCTGCTTTGGATCAGTGGTTCCACCCTTCGGGCTGAGTTCCACTTCGGATGGTGACGATGTAGAGAGTGGTTCTAGGGAACCTTACTCTTCGGATGGTGATGTAGTTGGGTGTATGTCATGTTGTCTCATACATCTTTTTCATACATATCTATTTATTTGAAATGACTATTTGGTTGAGTATGATGATCAAATATCTTGTTGTATGACTCTGATTGCACTGTAGAGACACACTAAGTTTTATAGCTGACTCCCCCTTAGTTTCTATTTATGATACATAGACTTAGGCTACGGTACTTGAGGACCTCGTTTATCATACATATTACGTATTATCAGTATGGATTGTTTGACTTATGAACTTTATTTACTATTATTGGATTAATGTGTAATTTCGGACTCGGATATTTTATTTGGGAATTTACTGTTTTTATCATGCATGACTATTTCTGAATATTTCTATCACTTTTCAGGATATTAATATATGACTATGTTTATGTAATTGAATTACTATGGTGTTTAATGTGATGTTTCTATTTGTTATGAATATGTCGTTTTCAACCTAATAACTTTATTTGAGGGATAAGTTTCAAACCTGACTTCCTATATTCGGCCTATTTCTTTTGAGCTAGGTTTAGGGGGTTACATTTAGTGGTATCAGAGCCAGGTTCAACACTCGGACTGGGTGGCTCAAATCAATTTTAAACCGAAAATGAATTTTGCATGCATTATTAAACGTTTTTCTGGTAAAACGAGAATTTCAGAAAATTGGTTATCTTTAATGAATAATATATGTATTTTAAGTAGGAACTCCAAGTACTGACTCTAATCTTAGGATTCCTTCCTTTTGTAGAGATACTATTATGCCACCTCGGAGAAGTTCTAGAGTAGCAGCCAGTCGAGATCGTACTGTGGCTACAGAGAATAACATCTAGCCTCCTAAGAGTTCGATATAATATCAGGGTGATGTCCATGGTGCGAATATGGAGGAACAACCTGTGGACCAGACTGGAGCTCATCAGACTGGTGGTGGGGATCCACATGTTCAACCTGCTCAGAGTGGTAGTCCACAAGATTTAGGGGATAGTGAGACTGTGGGTATGGATGTTGTTACAGTATACAGAGAGTTACTGCGATATCTTCGTTAGTCTGAGGGTGTCCGAAGACCTATATCTATCGAGTTCTTAGCTACAGGGATGCTTATGTTTGGCGAAAAGACATGTACAAATCTGGATGATGCATAGTACTAGTTGAAGAAGCTTCAGCGATTATTTTTTGAGATGGATTATCCTACCGATCGGAAGCTTAAGGATGTTGTATCACTGTTACAGAGTGAAGCCCATAATTGATGAGAGGTTGAGTGGCATGTTATTCCAGCCAGTCATATCACATGGGACCATTTCCAACATAGATTTCGTGATCGTTATGTTGGGGCTGAGTATATAGCAAAGTGTCAGGATGACTTCATGAATCTGAAGCAGAATGACATGTCCATGAATGATTATGAGATTGAGTTCATGAGGCTAATTCAGTATGTTCTGGGACTAGTGACCACTGAAAAGGATAAAGGTGACTGGTTTCTGAAAGGGTTGCGTCCTACGATTAAAGTATGTGTTGCTCTGCATTTGGACAAAGAGGATAAGGAGATTACTCGAAGGATTAGGACTACTGAGCAGAATAAGGCAGAGCTGAAACAACTTGAGTCTCAGGGTACCGATCGAGGTAAGAGGTAAGCGATAGTGGCAGTTCAGCATAGTCAGGGGAATCAATCTAGGAAGAGAACCAGAGACGAGTTAGATCATCAGAGTTATTCCAGAGCTAGACCAGTGACTTCTACTATTCTGACTGCTAGTGATGGGGGTTCGACTAGTACTCGTGGGCTGCCACGGTGTTATTTTTGCAAGAAATGGCATCTAGACGAGTGCAGGAGGCATACTGGGCTTGTTTCAGATGTGGTTCCTTCGATCATCTTTTTAGAGATTGTCTGCTTTCACCTCCATCAGCTTATACTTCGAGTCAGTCTCAGGCTTCAGTTCAGACTCCCGCTAGGGGGAGAGGATATGGTAGATTTTTTTACTTTTGGTTCTGCTAGTAGAGGTAGGCTAACTCTGAGTAAAGGATCAGAGGGATCATGAGCGAGACAGCCAGGGTTAGTTTACTCTACCAGGAAGCATGAGGATCGTGATGAGCCAAATGTTATTGCCGGTACTTTCTCTATTCATTCTAACTCCTATTTTGCGCTGCTTGATAATGGTTTGACTCATTCGTATGTTGCGAGTTCTGTTTTGGGGGACTTGAAATTTCTATCGAGGATAATGTTAGTGTTGTTATCGTTCACATTCTAGTGGGTAATTCTGTTGAGGTCACTAAAGTTTACAAGATTGTCCTCTTGAGATTCAAGGGGAGATCTTTCCAGATAAATTGATGGAGTTACCCTTTGGGGAGTTCGATCTTATTTTCGGTATGGACTAGTTATATGCGCATCGAATCACTCTAGATTGTGAAAAGAAAAGGGCAAATTTGAGAACTTCTGATGATCGTAAGGTGATTATGATTGGGAAGGGTAGAGGTTTTCTATCTAATGTTATATCGGCTCTCAAAGCTAAGAAAATGGTCAGGAAAGGGTCATTTGCTTATCTTGCTTACATTCTTGATCCGAGACAGTCTGATTCTGGGTTTGATAAGATCCATGTTGTGAGAGACTTTCCTAATGTTTTTCCAGTAGAATTAGCAAGGGTACCACCGAAACGTGATGAGGTTGAGTTTGGCATCAAGTTTTATCCAGGTACAACTCTTGTGTTTATGGCTCCTTATTGGATGGAACCAAAAGAAATTAAAGATTTGAAAATTCAGTTGTAAGAATTGCTAGATCTGGGTTTCATTCAACCCAGTGTCTCACCTTGGGGAGCTCTTGTTCTGTTTGTTAAGAAGAATGACGAGACACTTGGACTTTGTATTGATTATCAGAAACTGACCAACCTGACGATCAAGAATAAGTATCCCTTCCTCGCATTGATGATCTTTTTCATCAGTTCTGGGGAGCTACGATATTTTCTAAGATAGACTTAAGATCTGGTTACTACCAACTCAAGGTTAAGGATTCTGATGTGTTCAAAACAGCTTTCTGGACATGTTACGGTCATTACGAGTTTCTTGTAATGACTTTTGGATTGACTAACGCTCCTGTCACGTTTATGGACATGATGAATAGGGTGTTTCAACCTTTTCTTGACCAGTTTGTTGTGGTACTTATAGATGATATTCTGGTATATTCCAAATTTGAGGCTGAACATGAGGAACATCTCCATATTGTATTACAGACTCTACGAGAGAAACAGTTGTATGCTAAATTCAGCAAGTGTGAATTCTGGCTTTTAGAGGTTATGTTTTTGGGGCATATAGTTTCTGCCGAGGGTATTCATGTTGATCCGAAGAAAGTTGAAGCTATTATGAGCTGGAATGTTCGTGAGGTTCGAAGCTTCTTGGGTTTAGCAGGGTATTATCGGGGGTTTGTTGAGGGTTTCTCTTCTATTGTAGCTCAGTTGACTAAACTCCTGAAGAAGGATGTTCTCTTTGTCTGGACTGAGGCCCAACAGTATAGTTTTGAGAAGCTTAAGACCGTGTTGACTGAAGCACCAGCTTTGATTTAGCCTGAGCCTGGTAAGCCTTATACTGTTTATAGTGATGCTTCTTACACCAGATTGGGATGTGTTCTGATGCAGGATGGGAAGGTAGTGGCTTATGCGTCCCAACAGTTGAAATCGCATGAGTGTAACTATCCTACCCATGATCTTGAGCTTGCTGCTGTGATCTTTGCTCTTAAAATCCGGCGACACTATCTTTACGGAGAGAAGTGTTATATCTACACAGACCATAAGAGTCTGAAATATATCCTCACCCAAAAGGATCTTAATCTGAGACAACGTCGTTGGGTAGAACTTCTCAAGGATAATGACTGCGAGATTGAGTATCATTTGGGTAAGGCTAATGTTGTTGCCGACGCCTTGGTCGTAACACCATTTCAGATTTAAGAGCTCTGTTTGCCTAGATGAGTTTTTATGATGATGACAGTCTTTTGGCAAAACTTCGGGTTATTCCTACTCTGATTTTTTATATTTGAGCTGAACAACCTAGTGATCTGTTTTTGATGCACCGTATGAGAGAGGTTGAAGATTGTACATCTAAGGATTTTTCTATTGATCAGAATAGTGTTTTATGTTTTCGAGGTCGGTATTGCATTCCAAGGAAATCTGGGTTGAAACAAGTTATTCTCTGTGAGGCCCATGATAGTCCTTATTCTATGCATCATGGTGGAGACAAGATGTATAAGAATCTTCGTGAGAGATACTGGTGGAAGGGTCTCAAGCGTGATGACGTCAGATTTGTATCGAAGTGTTTGTCTTATCAAAAAGTCAAGGCAGAGCATCAACGTCCATCTGGGTTACTTCAGCATATTGAGATTCCTTAGTGGAAGTGGGAGCGTGTGACCATGGACTTTGTTAGTGGACTTCCTTTGACTCCGCCAAAGAAGGACTCCATCTGGGTTATTGTTGATTCTCTAACTAAGTTCGCGCACTTCATTCATGTTCGAGTTAATTATTCTTTGAGCAAGTTGGCTCGGCTTTATATTTCTGAGATTGTTCAACTTCATGAGGTACCGTTGTCTATTATTTTTGACAGAGATCCGAGGTTTACAGTGAAATTTTGGAAGTCTCTTCATAGTGCTTTGGGTACTCGATTGAACTTCAATACATCTTATCATCTGCAGACTGATGGTCGGTCCGAGCGCCTGATTCAGATTCTTGAGGATATGCTGAGGGGTTGTATTCTTGATTACAGAGGCAGTTGGGAGGATTTCTTGCCGCTTGCAGAGTTTGCCTACAATAACAGTTATCAGGCCAGTATCAAGATGGCACCGTATGAGGCTCTGTATGGCCGTAAGTGTCGTACACCTATTGGCTGGATTGAGCTTAATGAGCACAGATTGTTGGGACCAGATATCGTTCATGAGGTTGAGTAGACTTTCAGATTGATTCTTGATTGGCTTAAGGCTGCTTTTGATAGACAGAAATCTTATGTTGATTTGAGACGTCGGGATATTGAGTATGACGTGGGAGATGAGGTTTTCCTGAAAGTATCTCCGTGGAGGAAGGTACTTCGTTTTGGTCAGAAAGGTAAGCTGAGTCAACGTTTCATTGGCCCTTACCAAATTATTCGTCGAGTTAGACCAATTCCCTATCATCTTGAGTACCACCAAAGCTTTAGCGTATTCATGATGTCTTCCATGTCTTTGTGTTGAGACGCTATCATGCTGATCTTTCTCATATTATGCCTGTGGAGGAAATTTAGATCTGTCCTGATTTGCGTTTTGAGGAGGAGCCTATTGCGATTCTTGCTCTGGACACAAAGGTTCTCAGAAGGAAGACCATTAAGATGGTCAAAGTCTTTTTGGCGCGGTCGTAGTCATGATGATGCTACATAGGAGCCCAAGGTTGTTGTCAGAGCTCAGTATTCGCATCTTTTTGCTCTAGGTAAATTTCGAGGCTGAAATTTCTTTTAACGGGGGAGAGTTGTAACACCCTAAAATTTTCCCCAAATTAAAAACCCTAAATGAAATTAAATCAATTTGAGACTTCGTGATCAATTTGAAAAGTGGCTAACTTTTATGACCCTTATTTTGTAATTTACCCATTTTGTGTGATTTAGAATCACCCTTTCCAGCCTTAGTCCGACTTTTCGGTTCTCATTTGTTTCGGTTGCTTAATTTTTCTCTATATTTCAGTTTCATTCGAAAACCATCCCAAACATCCTATCGTTTTCCAATTTGACTCCGGCCAAGGGCTTATCAGGGTCCATTCAAAAATTTGAGGCCATCATCTTGTTCCATGTGGCTGCACAACCAAAACCCACTTCTCCACCATCCATGTCTAGTCGCCGTTTGATCGAAAACGGATTAAAATCGTTCGAACTCTTTGCTCTGACGTTCGCCCTTGTTTTTCTATTTGAGTTTTGTGTTTAAGGTAAGTTTTTGGTCAAGTTTTGGGGTTATGTCAGAAGCGTTGTGTGTTTAATTGCATTTCGGTTGAATCTGGTCAGAAAATGACCATTTGTGGTAATCGGAGAGTTGTCGCCGACGACGGCACCGCCAGGGGTATTAAACCCATTAGGGTTTTAGTGAAACCGATATTTTAATTTTGATATAACTAAAGAACCTAAGGACTAAATTGAAAATGTGAACACGAATTTTTAAGTCCTCAAACATCCCTATATGATTTAAAGAATACGCCTAAGTTAAAAACTAAGTTTTCCAAATATTTTCTAAGTGTTCTTAAAGCCAAAATAGTGATTTTCGAGTCCCTGTTTCGAAACGGCCTAAGGCGTTTCAAAACAGTTTTGAAACTGTCAACCCATGTTTCGAAACGATTTCAACACTGTCAACCAGTGTTTCAAAACAAGTATCGAAATGGCTTTAGAACATAGAGAAACCGTTTTGAAACGACATTCAGTGTTTCGAAACGGTTCTTCATTTGATTTGAAAAATATGACTGTTGTAAGTTTTTAACTGTTTTTTAACAAAACGTTAAGGCGTATCGAAACGATTTCAAGTCGTTTCGATATGACCCTTGACCGTGGCAAAAGTGTTTCGAAACAAGTTTCAAAACGACTCTTAGCGTATCAAAACGGGTCAGACCGTTTCGATACGGTCTCTTTAATGCACCCTAACGACTCTTTCTATTTTGTTCTGTTTCGAAACAAGGTCGGGCGTTTCGAAACAGTTGGTTGCAGACTGCATTTATGGAGGTGAGATAACACCCCCAACGGCTCTATTGATGAATGCAACAACCACAACGGCTAGAAATCAATGAGAAGGTATAAAAGGGACCTCTAAAAGCTCCAGCAACAACTATTGATCCAAAAGAAAACATCCAAACATCAAATCCAAGCATTTGTGCCTAAATCCCAATATTGTCTAGAAACCCCAATTGTATTTTTCATTCTTATCATTTCAATTGGGTTGAATGCTTGTAATTGGGATACAATTTGTATTGAGAGATACTTTCTTAGCCAACAAATTCTTCGTTCTATTTGTGTGAGGATTGGGTTAAATTTTGGGTAGAAAATTTAACCGAAAATTGTAAGGGTTACCTTCTTAGCCTAGAAAAGGGGAAGAGCAATTAGTGGAATTGTTGCAAATCCTTAGTGAAGCTAAGGTAGTGGATGTAGAGTTCATTTGGAACTTGAACCACTCTAAAATTCCTTGTCTATCTTTTTAATTGTCAAATTCCACCACCTAAACCTTTAAAAATCCAATTCACCCCCCTCTTTGTTCATTTCGATCATTCGATCCACTCAACAATTAGTATCAGAGCCTATCTCTTTGAGGATTAACAACCACAAGAGGAGTTCCTAGGAAGAGTGTGATCATCCAAAAATCAAAAGATGGCTTCTACCTCCGGTTCGGGCATGTATGAGTCTCAGTCCACTACAAAACCTCCATTGTTCAATGTGACAACTATCCGTTTTGGAAGAATAGAATGCGCCTCTTCATCAAGTCCAATGACTACTTAGTTTGGGATGTAATTGAAGATGGCCCATACATTACATTGAAGCAAGATAGTGAAGGGAAGATGGTTTTGAAGAAAAAGGTGGAGATGAGTGAAGAAGAAAGGAGAAAGATTCAAATAAATGACAAAGCTCTCCACATGCTCTTTTGTTCATTCGAACCGGACATCTACTCCAAAGTATCATCCAATGAGAGTGCCAAAGAAGTGCGGGACACTCTTGAGACTACCTATGAGGGAACCAATGATGTCAAGGAAACTAAGATTGGAATTCTCAATCTTAGTTATGAAAATTTCAAGATGGAGCCCGATGAGACGGTGTCCAAGATGTTTGATCGTTTCTCCACCATAGTCAATGGTCTCAAAGGATTTGGAGAGACAATACCGAAATATAAGCTTGTCCGGGAGCTACTCTATTCACTTCCCGAATCTTGGGATGGGAAGAGAACCGCCGTCATAGAAGCTAAAAATTTTAAGACTTTAAAGCTTGATGAGCTAGTGAGTTCTCTCCTTACTCATGAGATTGTGAAGCAAGGAAGGGAAGAAGAGAAGAAGAAAGAAGAGAAGAGAGTAGAAAAGCTAGAGGTAAAAAAGAAGAAGAAGATGGGAATAGCTCTCAAAGCTTCATTACTTGAGGAGAGCTCTTCTAGTCAGGAGGATGAGCTAGATGAATTGGCTATGATAGACAAACGATTCTCACGCTTTATGAGGTCCAACCGGGGAAGAAAAATTCAAAGGAAGATGGACTTCAAAGGTAAGAACAAAGAAGAAGCAAGGGATCAAATCATTTGATTCGAGTGCAATAAACTCGGCCACATACGTTCAGAGTGCCCTCAACTAAAGAAGAAGGGCTTTGAGAAAAAGAAGAAGCTCAAAGCCAAGCTTGCTACTTTGAGTCATGAGGAGTCATCTGAGGATGACGAACAAGAAGTGGCCAACCTTTGCCTCATGGCACTTGAGGAAGATTCCTTCATGGTAACCTCTAACTCATCATCTTTAGATTTTACATATGATGAATTAAATGATGCATATGATGAGCTACAAGAGGTCTATGATGAATTAGTTGAGAAATATAAGGAGTCGATCATTAGGAATAAGAAAATCATTTTGGAACTAAATGATAAAAATGACTCAATGTCTCAAGCTAATTTAAAATTTGAGAAAAATATATTAGGGTTGAAAGATGAACTAAAAATTTTTCAAGATGAAAATGTTGACCTTAATAATTTTTTATCTCAATGTAATAGTGAACACCAAAAGGTGTTAGATGAGCTAAATAAGCTCAAAGAGTCTTTTAAAAATGTTGGTAGTGTCAAGCATGAAATAGGTGAATCTTCAAAATCAAACCAACCTAAGAAAAAGACTAACTACTACAAACAAGGTAGCTTTCCTAGACATAGTAGAACTAAAAGAATTAGAAGTGTATGGGTTCCTAAGGAACTTGTAAAATCTAATAACATTATTGCTATGTCATCTTGGATTCCTAAGGGAAACAAGGTTTTGGGAGCTAACACTCATGGACCCAAAATGATTTGGGTACCAAAAACAAAAGCTTAATATCGTTGTTTGTAGGGGAGCATTGCTATAAGGCCAAAGCACAAAGTCAAAACTAATGGTACCTTGATAGTGGATGTTTAAGGCATATGACTGGAGACAAGAGTAGATTCATGGATCTAAAGCCAAAAAGTGGAGGAGTGGTGACATTTGGTGACAACTCCAAATGCCACATTAAAGGTATTGGCTCCATAGGTAATCACTCTACTATTTTCATTGAAAATGTCTTGTATGTCGATGGTCTTAAACATAACTTATTGAGCATAAGTCAATTGTGTGATAAAAGATTTAATGTTTTATTTGATAAAATGGATGCAAAATTGTTGACATTAAATCTAATAATATTATGCTCATAGGTCATCGCATAGGGAACATATACATGGTGCATCTAAATGACATACATACATCTCATGCATTCTTAGTAGCACAAAATGAAAATGATGCATGATTGTGGCATAGGAAACTAGGACATGCTAGCATTAGTGTTTTAGAAAAACTAGTCTCCCTTGATCTAGTTAGAGGTTTACCCAAGATTAAATTCTCAAACGATAAAATTTGTGATGCATGCTCTAAGGGTAAACAACATAAGTCTTCCTTTAAATCCAGTAATGATGTTTCTACAAGTAGATGTTTACAACTTATCCATATGGATTTATTTGGGCCAATTAGGACTATGAGCTTGGGTGGTAAATCTTATGCATTTGTACTTGTTGATGATTTTTCTAGATTTACTTGGGTTCTATTTTTAAGTACTAAAGATGAGGCTTTAGAAAAATTCATCAAATTTTCAAAACTAACCCAAAATGATCTTGAACTTAGAATTTCATATATTAGAAGTGATCATTGAACCGAGTTTCAAAATTTAGGGTTTGAAGATTTTTTGAATGAAAATGGTATTAGCCACAATTTTGCGGCTCCTCGAACTCCTCAACAAATGGGATAGTTGAGAGGAAAAATAGAACTTTACAAGAAATGGCTAGAACCATGCTTTGTGAAAATAATTTACCTAAATATTTTTGGGCGGAAGCCACAAACACCGCTTGCTATATTGTTAACCGAGTAATGATTAGGCCAATTTTAAAGAAGACACCTTATGAGATTTTAAAATCTAAAAAGCCTAACATTAGCTATTTTCACCCTTTTGGTTGCAAGTGTTTTGTTTTAAATAATGGAAAAGACAACTTAGGTAAATTTGATGCAAAAAGTGATGAAGCTATTTTCATAGGGTACTCTTTAACCTCTAAAGCCTATCGAGTATTTAACAAGAGAACTTTAGTAGTAGAAGAATCTATACATGTTGTATTCGATGATAACCTCCTTCCAAGGAAGGATTCTTGTGATGATGATGATGTAGGAATCATAAATGCCTTTGATGGAGGACAAACTTCAAAGGAGGATGAGATTCCAACAAAAGAAGAGGACACACAAGATCCACCTCTTGAAGCCTTGAAAGACTTGGCACTTGAGGAAAAGGAAGTGAGCTACCCAAGGGAGTTCAACTATGTCAAAGATGGTGAAATCTTGGGTGATCCATCCAAGGGGGTAACCACTCGATCATCTCTTAGATTAATGAATCATGTTGTATTTATCTCATGCATAGAGTCTAAGAATATAAAAGAAGCATTGAAAGATGATTTTTGGATTATGGCTATGCAAGAAGAGTTAAATCAATTTGAGAGATGTAGCGTTTGGACATTAGTTGATAGGCCTAGTAATCAATCTACCATAGGAACTAAATGGGTCTTTAGGAACAAGCTAGATGAGAGTGGTAACATTGTGAGAAATAAATCTAGACTAGTAGCACAAGGGTACACTCAAGAAGAGGGATTAGATTTTGATGAAACCTATGCACCCGTAGCTAGAATGGAAGCCATTAGGATGTTGCTTGTATATGCATGTTATCGTGATTTCAAGCTTTTTCAAATGGATGTTAAAAGCGCGTTTTTAAATGGTTTTATAAATGAAGAAGTGTATGTGGAACAACCACCGGGTTTTGAAGACTCAAAATTTCCAAATCATGTTTTCAAACTCACTAAAGCTCTTTATGGTATAAAACAAGCTCCTAGAGCTTGGTATGAAAGACTTTCAAACTTTTTAATTGAAAAGGGTTTTGAAAAAGGTAAGGTGGACATTACACTCTTTATAAAAATGTATAAAAATGACATATTAATAGTTCAAATTTATGTTGATGATATTATTTTTGGTTCTACTAACGAATGTCATTGCAAAGAGTTTGCTAAGCTAATGCAAGGTGAATTCGAGATGAGCATGATGGGGGAGCTCTCATTCTTTTTGGGACTCCAAATCAAGCAAAAGAAGGATGACACCTTCATCAATCAAGCAAAGTACATAAAGGATATGCTCAAGAAGTTTGGCTTGAAGAATGCAAAGCCTCAAGCCACACCTATGAGCTCATCTACAAAGCTTGACAAAGATGAAGGAGGTAAGTGTGTTGACTCTAAGCTTTACCGTTCTATGATTGGATCATTGCTTTACCTTACTGCAAGTAGACCGGATATCTTGTTTAGTGTTTTCTTGTGTGCTAGGTTTCAAGCTAGTCCTAGAGAGTCTCACCTTATAGCCGTTAAGAGAATCTTTAGGTACCTTAGAGATACTCCTTGTTTAGGTCTTTGGTACCCTAGAGACTCCACCTTCAACCTTCATGCTTATTCGGATGCGGATTATGGGGGATGCAAAATCGATAGGAAGAGTACTTCGGGAACTTGTCAATTCCTAGGTAGTATGCTCATATATTGGTTCTCTAAGAAACAAAATAGTGTAGCCTTATCTACCACCAAAGCCGAGTACATATACTTAGGGAGTTGTTGTGCTCAAGTCCTTTGGATGAAGCAACAACTCTTAGATTATGGCATTATGGTTGAAACCATACCCCTTAAATGTGAAAACACTAGTGCTATATGTTTGACAAAAATCCCATCCAACACTCTAGAACCAAACACATAGAGATAAGGCATCATTTCATTAGAGATCATGTCCTTAAAGAAGATGTGGTTATAGAGTATGTAGACACCTTAAATCAATTAGCGGGCATATTTACAAAACCTTTAGACAAAGAGCATTTTTGGTCCCTTAGGAGAGAGTTAGGTCTAGCTAGCCTATCTTGACCTTTTAGGACCTCTTTTGTGCTTAAAATTTCTTGATCTTGTGAAATGCCATGTTTATGTGTTTTTACTCCTAATTTCATCCATGCCTATAGCTAGGGGGAGTATGTTTATGTTTGCATATGTTTTTCCTGCTCATTCATGTCATTCATGCATGTTAGGCCTTAGAAAAATTCATTTTTCTGCACTTTTAGAGCCTCATCTGCACTTCCAGGCCCAGGTGTATCGAAACAGGTCAACCTGTTTCGATACGGATGCTTTAAATTCCTATCTGAGAGAAGGGCGTTTTGAAACGCCTTAACAGGGTTTCGAAACGTTTTGGCTACTACCAAGGGATGTATCGAAACAAGTTTTGATACGAGTCAACGGGGTTTCGATACGGTCAAACCCGTATCGAAACGGTCAACTGAAGTTGAAAAGTAGGTCAATCTTTCATGCCCGCGTTTCGAAACGGTCAAGACCGTTCCGAAACGGATTCACGGACTGCTTTAAAGAGGCCTTTAATGATAAAGTTTAACACAAACTAAAACTCTCCCAAACCCTAAAAACCCTAGACTCAAATTTTTCCTATAAAAACCCTCTAAACCTCTTTGTTTTTCACCAAATCTTAAGGGGTTTTTCTCTTAAACACAAGTCTAAGCAAGCTTCAACGATATTGTGCAAGGATTTTCATCCATTCATCCAAAATCCCAAATTGAGGTATTTTTCCTCTTTTTCTTTTTCCTTCAATTTGTATTCGAATCTTAGGTTAGAAGATTTTATTTTTGTATAGTTTATATGTTTGATACTTGGGTTTTTCAAATCTTGTAAAAAAATTCAAAATCTTCAATTTTTTGATTCGAATATATAATTTTTCTCTCGTATTTTTATTTACAGTTTTTCTCTTAAAATTTGTTTGTTTTGCTTTGTTTTGTTTATTTGATTTTAAAACTTGTTTTAAACCTAAGTGGGATTTATCATTGAATTGAATTACGAAATCTCATGCATACACTTAAATTTTTTTTGCTTGCTTAATGTTTTTAGGATGGCTACGGACAATGTTAGCAAAAAGTGTAAGACCAGTCAAGTTAGTGACTCGAGTATTCGTCCTAATCTCACTCTGCTATTTCAAAAATCTCTTCGAACTCCAGAGATGAGAGATCGTTTCAAATATGTCAAGGAGTACGAAGTTCGTCGTGAGCGTGTGATTGATCTCAACTTTCTTGACTTCGAGCGCTTTCTTTTTTGTTACTTCGATCGTTTGAGAGAATGGAGTTTTCTTGGTCTTTTGAGCATCCCGGACATTTGCTACAAACACATGGAACTTCTCTTTTACTCCAATGCTCAATTTATCAATGATGAAGACAACTCCGAAGTTGTTGGGATTGAGTCTTTTATTTTGGGGAAGAGGATTGTCATTAACATCCCTCTCTTTGAGTCTACATTTGCTCTTGAGAACGAAGGACTTGAGAATGAGAGTCACTTTGGTTCTCACACCGGTTCGGTGCTTAGCATGGATGCGCACGATAGATTCCTTCATTTGATGGTCTCATGGTTCCTACACCCCTCCGGAGGTAAATATTCTCACATTCGTCAAGTAGACTATTTTTTGCTTGAGTGTTTCTGTCGTGGTGAGCGCCCTAATCTAGTTAAGATCATATTTGTCGAAATAGTTAACAATGTTAAGCTTCGTGACACCGATGCACTGAAATCCTTCACTTATGGAATGATTTTAAGTCACATCTTTAGCCAGCTTAATCTTGATTGCACCTACGACTCTCCGGAACCCTGAAAGTCAAAAATTGGTGAGTCCTCTCTCCGTAAGTCCGGTTTTCGCTATGTGAACAATGGACATTGGGAACGTGTTGATAGGGAAGCACCTCCTCTTCCTCCTCCCGTTGAACCTCAACCACAAGCTCAAGTTGCGAACAATGAAGCTCTCACGGCTTTGATTACTGAGCGGTTCAACGCCATGGACACTAACATGGCTTCGAGCTTTGGTGCTATCAATACACGTTTGCAAAATGTAGAGGATCGACTCTAATCCCTTGAGATTCAACACTCGAACATGGATATGTCCTTCTCCACCTTCTATGGCCAATGGATGAAGTTTCACCATTCTCAAGTCAAGAGCGATGATGAGACCTCGGATGATGATGGTGACGACGAGGCCTAGGTCTTTCATGACATATCATATTAGCTATGCATTTTAAGTTTAAGTTTGCATCTTTATTTTCATTATGAACCCATGCTTTTAGTTTTATTTGGGATTATGCTTTGAACTTATTGTTGAAGATTTATGTTTTGGATATTTAAATTTTTATGAATTAATATTATTGTTGCTTATTGCTTAATGCTTATTGCTATTAACCCTATCTCTTCTCTATGAACCTTGTTTATTATTTTTGATCTAACAAAAAGGGGGAGAAGAAATCTAAGAGCCAAAAATTCGTTTTAAATGTTTAAAGTGTTTTTAAGTTTTAAACCTTGAATTTCAAAGAAAAATCTTTTTAAAACTTTAAAAACCAATCTTAAATTGAGGGGGAGTTAGAATGTATTCAAAATTTTCAAAACTCTTAAAAATTCTAACTTTGGTTTTGTTATATCAAAAACGGGGAGATTGTGAAGCCGATATTTTAATTTTGATATAACTAAAGAACCTAAGGACTAAATTGAAAATGTGAAAACGAATTTTTAAGTCCTCAAACATCCCTATATGATTTAAAGAATATGCCTAAGTTAAAAGCTAAGTTTTCCAAATATTTTCTAAGTGTTCTTAAAGCTAAAACAGTGATTTTCGAGTCCATGTTTCGAAACGGCCTAAGGCGTTTCGAAACAGTTTTGAAACTGTCAACCCATGTTTCGAAACGGGTATCGAAACGATTTCAACACTGCCAACCAGTGTTTCGAAACAAGTATCGAAACGACTTTAGAACATAGAGAAACCGTATCGAAACGACATTCAGTGTTTCGAAACGGTTCTTCATTGATTTGAAAAATATGACCGTTGTAAGTTTATAACTGATTTTTAACAAACCATTAAGGCGTATCGAAACGATTTCAAGCCGTTTCGATACGACCCTTGACAGTGGCAAAAGTGTTTCGAAACAAGTTTCGAAACGGCTCTTAGCGTATCGAAACAGGTCAGACCGTTTCGATACGGGCCCTTTAATGCACCCCAACGGCTCTTTCTATTTTGGTCTGTTTCGAAACAGGGTCGGGCATTTCGAAACAGTTGGTTGCAGACTGCATTTATGGAGGTGAGATAACACCCCCAACGGCTCTATTGATGAATGCAACAACCACAACGGCTAGAAATCAATGAGAAGGTATAAAAGGAACCTCTAAAAGCTCCAGCAACAACTATTGATCCAAAAGAAAACATCCAAACATCAAATCCAAGCATTTGTGCCTAAATCCCAATATTATCTAGAAACCCCAATTATATTTTTCATTCTTATCATTTCAATTGGGTTGAGTGCTTGTAATTGGGCTACAATTTGTATTGAGAGATACTTTCTTAGCCAACAAATTCTTTGTTCTATTTGTGTGAGGATTGGGTTAAATTTTGGGTAGAAAATTTAACCGAAAATTGTAAGGGTTACCTCCTTAGCCTAGAAAAGGGGAAGAGAAATTAGTGGAATTGTTGCAAATCCTTAGTGAAGCTAAGGTAGTGGATGTAGAGTTCATTTGGAACTTGAACCACTCTAAAATTCCTTGTCTATCTTTTTAATTTGCAATTTCCACCACCTAAACCTTTAAAAATCCAATTCACGCCCTCTTGGTTCATTTCGATCATTCGATCCACTCAACAGTTTCAATGTGCCAAAGGGGATTCGGGCTATGTGTGCGAGTGGGCCGATAGAGAGTGGGCTTGAATCGAGCTAAACCAAATTTGTGGACCGAACCGGTCTAGTGTACTAGGCCGACCGAACCCGTGAACCGAGTCCATCGAATTGAATCGAGTTAGTGAACCGAACCAATCAGACCAAATCGAATGACGTCATCAATGATCGTTGACCGTTGACTTTTTCAGTCAAAGTCAACTTTATGTTTATCGACGTCCTGATTCCAAATTCGTTGTCGTTTTCTCAAATTCAAACCCGAAAGACCGGTTTGCTATTTACATTTAATTGTATTTAGTATATTAAGAATTATGTATATTGAAAATTAATTCGAATTATTCTTGTGTTCAGGCAACGTTAATTCGGACACGGAGATTCTTCCTCCTCGTCCACCTGGGCGACCTCCTGTTGTCCAATCTTCGGGATATGCTCGTGATTCTAATTAATGTTGTTCGGTATTATTATTATCGGTGACATGACATAGTAGTAGTAAACTTATGTAGTGCTTTCTATCGTAGGTGTTGACTCTATCTGACCTAGTGCTAGAGTTGACCGTGGGAGACGTCATCACCGACGTTGAGTTTTTAGCTGTGTGAGGGGTGTTCTCTACTGTGCTATATGTTTTACAGTTCTATGTATGTATACATGATTGATGGTCTGATTTATGATTATGCAACGACTTGTTTGTTTTATGGTTATGATCTGTTCTATTGATTTGTTCTGTATGACATGATTAGTATGATGGTATGCCATGCAAGATGTATCAGAATCAGATTGTTTAATATCAGACTATGTGAATATGAATTTTTCGTTAATAAACAAGAATGCATTCGGATTCAGAAAATCGGATATCATGTCATATCATTGGGTTAGGAAATTGTACGGGGAAGTTCAGCGGTTTCTTCCTTCGGGTCGAAGCCTGCTTCAGGTCAGTCGTTCCACCCTTCGGGCTGAGTTCCATTTCGGATGGTGACGATATAGAGAGTGGTTCTGGGAAACCTTACTCTTCGGACGATGATGTAGTTGGGTGCATGTCATGTTGTCTCATAAATCTTTTTCATACATATTTGTTTATTTGAAATGACTATTTGGTTGAGTATGATTATCAGATATCTAGTTGTATGACTCTGATTGCACTATAGAAACACACTGAGTTTTATAGTTGATTCCCCCTTAGTTTTTATTTTAGATACTCAGACTTAGGCTACGGTACTTGGAGGACCTCGTTTATCAGACATATTACGTATTATCAGTATGGATTGTTTGACTTATGAACTTTATTAATTATTATTGAATTTATGTCTAATTTCGGACTCAGACATTTTATTTGAGAATTTACTGTTTTTATCATGCATGACTATTTTTGAATATTTTTATCACTTTTCAGGATATTAATATACGACTATGTTTATGTAATTAAATTACTAGGGTGTTTAATGTGATGTTTCTATTTATTATGAAAATGACGTTTTCAACCTAATAACTTTACTTGAGGGATAAATTTTAAATCTGACTTTCTATATTCGACCTATTTCTTCTGAGTCGGGTTTAAGAATTACATCTCTATTAATGTTTTCTCGTAAAAGTCTGCTACTAGATTCAATGGCTAGAAATAAATTATTGAATTTCTATTTGATATGATTATTTGAAAATTCCTGAAATTTTTAACAATTAATTCATTTCAAAAGAAATACTGGATCAACCTAGTAATTTCATTTACAACCCATTTTTCATACGTAAAGTCTTTATTTACGGGGTGAAAATAACTTTTGGGAAAATTACCATTTAAAGGTTCAAACTTTTCCTAAGTTTTCACTTTAAACATCAAACTTTCACTTTTTGTCATGTTGGTCGCTAACCAAATTTTGGGTATTACAATTTATATTTCTATAGATGTATACTATATTCCAAAATCAATTCAACATTCATAGGATTTGAACGGGCTGAGTATTTGACCTGTAATTTTTATTTTCTAAGAAAAATATATAATATTTTTCTTGTCGAATCGACATGTCAAAAAATTGAATATCAAATATTTGATATTTTGAATATCCCTACTCCTGTGGGCATATTTATATAAATGTTTTAATAATAATAATAATAATAATAATAATAATAATAATAATAATAATAATAATAATAATAATAATAATAATAATAATAATAATAATAATAATAATAATAATAATAATAATAATAATAATAATAATAATAATAATAATAATAATAATAATAATAATAATAATAATAATAATAATAATAATAATAATAATAATAATAATAATAATAATAATAATAATAATAATAATAATAATAATAATAATAATAATAATAATAATAATAATAATAATAATAATAATAATAATAATAATAAGGGAGAGCCAGAATCTGGTCGGTTGGAAACACTTGAAGAAGGATTCCCGAATAAGTTGATCGGTATTACACCTCCCTCCATTGCTCCTACTGGTATTCCGGACCCTTCAGAATCTGTCTGTGTACTTCGGTATGACATTCCTGCATATATTAATAAAACCACATATTCTCAACATATTCTCAAACGACATATTCTCAAACTGCAGGAATAAAGTTACCTAGGTAGATGATGATAATACAGAAAATGATGGTGAAGAGCATGACAAAAAGGGTGGTGTTAGAAGAGATTCCCTTGGAGGCTTTCATCTTCTTCAAGGCTCTGGTCTTCTCAATTCTAGCCCGTTTCAATCTAGCCAGCTCGGTTAACTCCCTAATTAACTTATGGTCTGCAGCATCCAACGTTGGACCCTTTGGTGGCCTTGGAGGCTTTGCTGCCTTTTTGTTACGTTTCTCTTTCCCTACCCCTTTTTTACTCTTATTCTTACTCTCCTTCCTGCTTGTTGTCATTGCCATTGCCTCTACGTTAACGCTACCTGAACTCGAAGCATCCACAGTTAAAGATGCTCCATCATCTGAATTCTCTAAAAAACTGTCTCTAAACTTGGAAATCAACGATTGTGCCATGTTTTTAATGCCTGGAAATGGGTGATTTTCTTCTTCGCTGCTTGTGACTCCTTTTTCAAGGTCGACTTGTACGTTATTCTCCATTGGAGCCATGCAATCCATGAAACAGCCTAACCTTGGGAGTTCTTCAACCTCAAGAAAGGCAGCTTCCCGGCTCTAATTTCACAAAACAGCTTCAATGAATGAAATCTAGCTTTGACCCTTAAGCCCCCTCTACATGAAATTTCAATCAGAAAACCCTTTGGAAATTGGAACCCAAACCCCACGTGCATTCAATAGTCAATACCCAATCTACAAAGATAGAAATGAAAATAATACCTTGGAAAGAAACGAGGAGGAGAGAAGACAGTGTTCAAAGATGCAATGTAAGAAACTGGAACTCCGTCCTTTCTATGTTTTGGGATGTCTGTTTGGTTTCAAATATAACGCGTGAAACAAACATGGCTTACCCAAATTTGTGGGGTTTCCTCTAATTTCTCTTTTCTTACCATTGTCAATGCTCCCATTCTTTTTTCTATTTTTGTCCTTGTTTTATTCGTGTTCAATTCTTTTCAACCTTCCAGAATGTTTTACCACCTGGATTTTATGTTACAACTTACGGATTTACAATTTTTTGACAACTTCAAAACATAATATGCACTAAATCAGTTAAAATATTTTAACAGCGAAATATACTCTTTTTTAAGAAAAAACTAAATTATACTTGACTAACAACTCCATGTTTTTTTTTTTACTTTTTTTATTTTTATATTTACATATCAACTCAAGTAAATAACTACCAACGGTTGCCATTGAAGTTTTCGTGTTTGGGTTGCTAATCTATGTTGGATAAGGATATAACGCTTGCGGAAATATTCATTTCCTTTGTGTGAAGATAAAATGGACACTAAGAAATAAGAATAAAAGTGCACAACAAAGACGATGGCAAACTGCGGGACACTTGTCTTCCACTATCAAGTAGGATTATATAAGATCTTGTCAATTATGATGAGTTACAACTCTCACAACAAAGGTGCTTTTCTATCTTATACCATCACTCAAAAGAGTAAAAATATTATACCCCTAATCATGTCTTCTTATATGTTTTTACTAAAAAACACTTAAATTCTAAGCTCTAACCTTAATTTTCATATTCTAAACCTTAAATCTTAAACCCAAAAAATACACCATACCTCTAATTTCCTACACTCTAACCCCTAAGCCACAACCATAAACCCTAAACCCGCTATTTTAAAGTGGAGGCACCAATAGAGGCATAATTAAGGGATAAACGATTTCCATCCTCACTCAAACTCTCACAACAAAGGTGCTTTTTCTATCTTATACCATCACTCAGTCAGAAGAATGTTTCTCTCAAAAATATTGTTGCTCTCTTTCTCTCTATTTTCACATAACCTTAGTAGAACAATGTGGGTACCCTAAAGCTCATCCATCAATCATCATACAAGGCTTGTAGAAAAAATCCATCGTAAATGAATATACCTAGAGAATACAAACTTGGATTAATGTGGGTTGATGTATCCACTGAAACATGTGATACATCTCAATGATTGAATAAGAAATTACTTACCATTTCAACAGGCCTAGTACACATCATGGCATATATAAGACTTCTTACTTCATATGAATATGAAATGTTTTCATTTCTTCTTCCTCCTTTTCACTAGGAGGACTTTTCCTTTCGCTCAGTTTAAAATGTCCACCAAGTTAAACACTAACTGGCTTTAATTTGTGCATGTTCTTAAGAAAGACATTGTAACTTCTTGGAATGATCTATGGTAATATTAATTTCAATGATTTGTTTTGTGGAGCCCAAATCCTTCATGTAAAGAGAACGAGTTCAGCTTTCTAGAGAGAATCGATATTATGTTTGTCCTACTTAAAGATGTCAATCGGGTCGTTCGGGTTCGGTTCGGGTCGTTTCGGGTCTATATAGAACAAGTTTAGATTCGGTTCGGGTCGGTTTGGTTCAGATTCGGATCTAGTTCGGGTCTGTGATGAGTCGGATCCGGTTCGTGTATTGGATCGGGTCAAAATCAGATCGGTTGTTTTCGGGTCAGGTCAAAATCGGATCGGTCGCTTTCAGTTCGGGTCAAAATTGGGTCGTTCGGGTCGCTTTCGGGTTGGGTCAATTCGGTTTGAGTTGGGTTTAGGGTTCAAGGTTTAGTATTTATGGTTTGGTTTAAAGTTATTGTGTATGAGAGTAATTCTGATTCAACTTGTTAATCTATGCATTTGAATTTGATTAAATATTTAAATCAAAGCTTCATCGTACTCAGCAAACCGAGACGAGTGAAACCCAACCGTCCGATCGACTAACCGACACCGGCAAGCCTCTCACCGGAGTTGCACGTTATTTCAGTCGTCGATTCGTGTTTCAGGTAAAATTCGGCCAATTTTTCGGTTTGTTTCGTTGAAGTCTTGGTGGTGTTGGGTTGTTTGACTGACAAGTTGTGTTTTTTTTTGAAGAAACCGCGGTGTTTGCCGTCTCCGGTGGTTTTTCCGACGTCCGTCCGGTGACCTGAAAACTAAGGTGAGTAAACCGGGTTCAAACCGACTAAACCGGCTAGACCGGTTAAACCGATCGACCCATGAACCAGACCCAAACCGTCCCGACCCGAGTTTGACCCGACCCGCCTCTGTCCCATATCCGACCCGACTGATTCAACTCGTTGTAACCCCCTCGTCCCGGTCCGGACGCTTGACCGATCCGAGTGGGCTACACGGGGATAACCGAGATGAAACCCGTTAAGGCTCCACTTCGGTTACCGACCCTAGGGAAAACTTTTTCATTTTATCTTATCTAAATGCATCAATTACACCTAAGCGGAAGCCCAACAATAAACATGGCCTAAGCCCAACACTTAAAACCCTTTAGAGATGTCAAAAAGCCCAAAAATAGGCATGTGTTTCGAAGCAGTCAAAACACGTTTTGAAACACCAGCTTCAATTTAAAAGGTCAGACACCCGTTTCGAAACACATCTACCCCGTTTCGAAACAGGGTCTCGTTTTAGCCTTGTCGTTTCAATACCAGATTCGAAACGACAATTCCAGTGGCAAAAGTGTTTCGAAACTAGTTTTGAAACAGGGGGTCACAGTAGCCAAAACATATCGAAATGAGTTCCGATACGGGGGCCTTGGAACTATACCCGTTTCGAAACAGGGCAACCTGTTTCAAAACACCTACTGCCTGCAATTTTCGAAAATCAGTTTTAGATATCCCCAAGTGATTCCAATCGTCCAAAACGACTACACGAAGCATACAAATCATACAAGTAAATTCTAGAGGCATGCATCCTATAACAACAAGCTCAAAATACAAAAGATACGAGATAGACGGCCAAACACCAAGTCATACATAGCATTCAAGGTCCATATTTCAAAAGGGTCATACACTTAGCCAAAATTAAGGTAGGCAAGATAGACAGGGTTTACAAGCAACATAACATCAACAAGCCATACAAAACAACATAATTAAGAACTCTAAACATGCTCCTAAACAGCCAACAATAGCACAAATCCCATTGCTTAACTATTACATGTCCAACATTAAAATTCATACTTGATAAGCTCAAGGCTAACAAACACACTTGGAGGCCCTTCCCTTGCGCTAGAAACCCACGAACTAAGGATCTGCATTTTCAAACAAATACAGCTTAAGCAATAAAGCTTAGTGAGGGTAAGCTCTTTAAAAACAAACCTCGACAATGCAGGGTCCGAGCAATTTCACAAGCAAGGTAGATGCTTGGTCATACCTTCGATCCTCAAGAGCCAAATGTCAATGATGCATGAACAAATATCCAATAATATGTCATGCTCAACAAGCTCATTTCCACAACATATGTAAGCACATAATCATCCAAAAAGAGAACACATCTCCACATCACATTGATACACATATCGATTTATATTGGCACCAAGCTATGACTCGAATATACGGATAAACATGTTGGAACTCACATCCAACAACCACTTTACCTCACGGTGGGATTACACTCATCATCGGTCTCACGGAGGGGATTCCACTCATCCTCGCGCCCCGTCGATGGAATTCCACTCATCATCAACTAATATATATAACAATTTCCGGGCGAACCCGTACTCCTCCTTGGTGACTCAACGCCACCAAGGCTACGCGCGAATTTGACTCATGTGTGCACACTAACATCCTAATGATCGACCATTTGTACTCAAGCATACTAGTACCAACATTTAACTCAGTCCACATTATCAATTACAACTAATTCCGTGCTTATCACGTACTCACCATGATCATAATCATGAATAAACCACATGCATATCACAATGCATCACAACCACACCTCATCACACATGTATAACACATTATACATAAATCATCATATCATAAACATCACGAGGCATATACATCAATTAAAAGTTCAACCAATGTCTCTAGTTTAAGCTGAGGATTAGGCTACCACCCTAGTGTTAACTCTAGGTGGGTCTACCAAGCCCGACCTAGTCCACATGCTCGAACCAAACACTTAGAAAACACTTTGAAAACATTAACCACTCACCTTCACTTCCAAGCTCAACTACCAAGCAAGCAATCAACTTCAAGCTTTCGGATTCACCCCCGATGCTTCACCAACACAATCTTTTGCCTCTAAACAACCTCAACACAATCTAAACAACTTCAAATCAGCCCAAGCATCAAAGTAACTAACCCATAACACAATTCAAACATCAAACACAACATTTCAAGCCATGAACAAACCCCAAATTTACCAAACTCGTGCAGCCCATAAACCTCAATAAAAAACTCATGTTTCCAACACTTTTAATACCCCCAAATGATTCCAAAACAACCCCCAACCATAGTACTAACATTATCCCACCAATTCCAACCTAAAACAACCCCCAAAACCACTCTAAAACCCTTCAAAACCCCATTAAACTCAAATATGAGAATGAGCTTAAAACCATGTAAAATTAATATATGTTGAACCATTTGACTCATAGACTTCATATCTAACCTCATTAAATCAAAATTTTAAGTTTAACACCATAAAGCTACCATTTTTAATCAAATCCACCAAAAACTCAAATTTCAAAACCTTGATGAAAATGAAAACTATTTGTACTTTTGAAGAGAGGAAGTTGAGGACAATTTAAAAATGAAATTACCTCTCAAAACCGAGTTGAAATAAGGAAGAAATGTGATGGAATAGTGGAAGGAGGGTGAGAGCTCTCTTTCACGTTGGTTTTGTTTGGAGAAGAGAATGAATAGTGAAAAGATGATAAAAGGGGATTTTAATTGAAAGTTGCATTTTTTACAAGATTGCCATTAATGAATGACAATTTTCCATTTTTTTTTAAATCTATCCAAATTGAATTTTATTTCAATTTAGTCCAACACATAATGTTTGTTTTTGAAACCCGATGCCCAAAAGATTATTTTAATTATAAATCTGAACCCAAAATAATATTAAAATATTATTTTCACCCGACCTCTAAAATCAGGTGTCACACTCGTTGAGTCAACTCAGTGAGTCAACTCACCCGAGTTGACTCAGTGAGTTAACCTACAAAGTCAACTCAGTTGACCATCTGTTGACTGCTGATGTCAGCTTTGACTTTGACCCGTTGACTAAAAGTCAAAATTTTTCGAAAACTTCTATTCTATGTTTTTCGACGTCCCGAGTCCGTTTTTGAAGCCCGTTTCACAAAATTATGACTCGAAAGCCTCCGAATCTGACCTTGAACTCGAACTTCTATATGTATTAATTATTCAATTAGGAGTACTATGAGTAAGGACTAAAATGTGAACATGTGTGATTGAAGATACTCATAGCTCCATGAATACGAATTGTTGATGGACGTCGAATTCAAGTTCGAGTGCAATGGAATGGGGTTTCCTGAATCGACCGATATAGCTCGAAGTTAAGGTAATACATTACTACCCCTTGTATGCTTTATGTACATGTTAATATCTGGTTAACGCATGCATGCTTATGATGAAGTGTTTTGTAAACTCTGCTTAAGCCGAATCAGATGCGAGAAATAAGTACGTAAATTATTAAAACCAAAATATTCGAATAAGAATACTAATAGATTAGAAGTATCGAAAGTTTTAATAGTAATAAATAATACAGTTAATTTCACAACTTGATCAATAGTGTCTAAGATTCAATGCCCATAATATGGAGTAAGGGATATTGGATATGAGATTACAAAAATGCCCCTGAGGTATAAGAATGACTATATCGCCCATAATAAAAGAAGTGGTCCAAAATCTGCATTCGACATGATTGAAAAATTACCCTACCTAAGATGTATGTTCTATTATTAAAGACTTCGGCATCATTATTCGAACGCGTGTGATACTAAAAGAAACTTGGATTTTTCCCCTGAGCTCTGTATAACACACGAATGTGAATTTACTAGAAATATCGTTGTATTCCTGAGTTGATCCTTACAATAGTAATGAATTAATTAATTGGAATGATCGTAATGACCAAAAAGACTATAGTGCCTTCGAGCACCGAAATTCTTAATTAATCAGAATGGCAATTATGCCCTTAAGTTCTAAATGAGTAAACTGTCTGTAAGGGCCGAAAGGATTAGAACGACCTAATTTCTACCGAGTACGTAAACGACGGAGGTGCTAAATAGTAAAATTAACAAAAATGGTGGATTTATCCCAATTTCCAAAATGACTGAAAAGCCCTCTTGAGTTAAATAGGAAGTTATGCATTTGATGAAATTCTGAGATTTCTAATAAGACTTTAAGGGCTAAAGTGCCCCTAAGTGTTAGGAAGCACAATCATGTATGCTAATCACTCCTGATATTAATATAAGGTTGGAAGTTTTCCGCACAAATTATAAGTTCGGCTACTCTGTGGCAAGTCCTATGGTGAATTATGAAAGCAACCGTTCAAATATATATTAAATATTATAAATCGTCATTTTATCATTACTGGTCCAAATTACAAAATCACCCCTGATAGTTAAAATACTAAAATGCCCTTGTTGGCCAAAGCAATTAAGACAACCCTGAATGTATCTGATATCGTGAAAGATCTTGACATAGAAATCTTCGAATGCATGATTGGAAGCCTGATGAGCAAATAGAATTTCTTGAGCGACTATTTATGCCTTGTTGGTATAAATTACCAAAATGTCCATATGTGATAAAATGACCATAATGCCCTTGTATGCTTAAATAACTAAATAACTCATGATGCGTCTAAACTCTCAAAGATCTTGATGTATCACCTCCTGAATATCTGGGTTAAACCGTTAGTATGAACCCCTTTTAATAGGGGCCACATTTCAGAAATTCGTTCAAATTGTCAAAAGTTTAATGTGTCCCCTTTCATAAATGCTAAGTATCTCCAAGAAATGATTTGTCCCACCTAGTGTGTTCCATGTGTGATATATTCTGTTAAATGGATTGTATAATGATTTAATCATGAACACTGCTATGTTTGATGAACATTTCAATTGTTATAGAGATTGCATTACTATGTTGGAAAATGAGATGAAATGATGAACCAGATATATGATGACATTCTCTGCCTACTTGATGTAAGTCTGCTCAATATGCATACTTGTTATGTGATTGCTTGATCTGTGATGGTATTGCTTGACAGTCTGATGAACTTGATATTATGATCTGTTAGCTTGACCTATGATGGTGCAATCTGTATGCATGATGAATGATGAAAATGTTTGTTCTGCTCAATGGTATGCCCATTTATCTATCAAAATTGTGAATCTTCTGTTTTTGATACTCTAAATAGAATACGTCTGTCACATGTATTATGTTACTCATATCTGAAATCTAAATATTGATTGTCATCCGGGGTATACTGTTGGGTTATGTTATGAAGTCTCTGTTGGTACAACCATGATCAAGGTGGTAAATCCTTATGGACTCAAGGTCTCCCCTTGAGTAGATACCGATGCTTTAGCACGGGTAAATCCTTATGAACCTAAGACAACCCCTTAGGTGGCACCTATGCCCATCGGGACTAGGGTAAGTCCTAATGGATGCAGTTCTGGGGGACTACATATTGGTGTAAGGTTGGAGGGTAGTTATTAGTAAACCCTTGTATGTACTTGAACATTACATTGAATTGTTATGTGTTATCATGATATGATTGGTATGCATTTATGCCTATTTGATATGCACATATTGGGACACACTAGACATTAAACTTATTGTTTCCATCTTCGTAATCTATCAACTTGTATAATTCTCCTTTGTTACTCGATGATTGAATAAAGAACAAGTACCATTATTCTCAAGTATAACGTTACCCTGAAATAACGAGAAGGAAAAGAGGATTGTTCCTGCTTGGAACATCATGAAAATGTTATGCCTACCGTATATCTGCATGAGCTTATAGCATCTTTTGGTAGTTCTGTATTACTAAGCTTTTCCAAGCTCACGTTGTTTCTACCATCGTAGGTTAAAAGAATATATCATGGTATAATGTTGACATCAGTGTTCGGAGTTATCTCGGTGT
Source organism: Hibiscus tridactylites (assembly GCA_958450335.1). Lineage (NCBI taxonomy): Eukaryota > Viridiplantae > Streptophyta > Magnoliopsida > Malvales > Malvaceae > Hibiscus > Hibiscus tridactylites. The sequence continues at coordinate 69,094,831 of OY288273.1, forward strand.
TGCCTCTGGAGTACAGTACTGTATAGTTAGTAGGCATGCATGTCATGTATGGTTTTTTGATAGAGTCTGTAAAACACTTTTTTAAATTTCTGTTAAGCATTTAATTGACTTCTTGAAATGTTATTTTAAATAGAAGTTGATTTTTACAGTTTAATAAATGTTTTGAGCAAAAAAAATTTTTTACATGTATTTTTACTATGGGTCGCTCTTGTGACCCTAATGTGACTTCCTAGGATCCGTTGTAACGTATAGACGTGTCTAGGGGGTTACGGAAACCCCCTCCCCGTAGTGATATTTAATCTCTAAAAATTTACTTTTAGTCAAAATTAACTAATCTTTGTAATTTAGTCTATTAATTTAATATAATGATATTTTTGTTCATTTTAATTTCTAAGATTTAATTTTTAGCCAAAATTGACCCCTATTCATTTGTATGTTATAATTATGAAATTGGACATTGGACTCTCAAATTTCTCCACTTCCAAATTGTCAATTTAATCCACAATTTCAGTTTCATGCTATATTTTATAGTGAAATTATAAAATTGGTCACCAAGATCTCAAATTTCTCTACTTTCAAATTGTCAAGATGGTATCTAATTCTAGTTTTAGCTATATTTTACGGTAAGAATGTAAAAATTGTCTCTACTTTCATTTTATGGTTTATGATTTAGGCCTTAGTGTTAATGGTTTAAGGTTATTGATTTTAGATTAATGTCTATGGCTTAAAGGTTAACAATTTAGGTTTTTAGAGCTTATTGTTAATGATTTAGGGTTTATGGTTTAGTTTAAGGTTATTGGTTCATGAGATTAATTTCTATGACTTAAGGTTTATTGTTTAGGATGTATGGCTTAAGATTAAATATTGGGAGAGAAAATAGTACATTAAAATTCTAAATTTAAAAATTAGTAGGGATAAAAGTTTTATTTAATTAATATTTAAACGTAAAATGACATAAAATGTTATTATACCACAACTTTGACAAGAGCAACGGTCTCTTTCATGGTATAATACAAAAAGAAAATAAAATATACTTCATTTTATTATTTATTATATTGTAAAAAATAGATAATATTAATAATAAATTATTCATTTATGGGTCGATATTCGGTTCGGTTTTCGGTTCGGGTAGCATTCAGTTCAGGTCAAATCAGTTCGGGTCCATCATTTGGGTCTATTCGATTCGGGTCCATTACGATTCAACAAAAAATTTCGATTCGGTTTATTTCGGGTTTCGGGTCAACTTCGGATCATCATGTTCGGGTTAAAATCGGATCTCGGTTCAGGTTTCGAATCTCGGGTCAAGTTTGCCAGGTCTAGTCCTACCCAACGATGAACATATCACCAACATAAAACAATAATATGATGCTAGTAGTCTTGCATTATTCTTTTTGTTGTATATAGTTCGATAGCTTGGCATGGCTTAGGAGCATTTGGTAATATGTTGTTTTGTAGTGAAATAGCTAATGAAAAGTTGATATCATGGTCTATGAAATCGAACATGACTTGTATGTTAATAGTGATATCTTAATTATTGGAATATTGGTGTAATTCGATAACCACCTAGACTAATTTAACAAGGATTCAAATGGCATGGTAATGGATTGCTTAAGTGTATCAGCATGTTTGATTTAATTCTTATCAATGAAATAATTGGTAAATTATTAGTTAATGGTTAGAGTAAAATGACCACATAGACACCCTAGTGTTCGAATGAAATAAGGCATGGTAATTTAAAATTGATTCTTGATAATGATAATAAGAAAATTATATTGTTTTGAAAATTGATAAGTTATATTAAATGAAATTCTATTTTAGCCTTGTATGTTTAGAAAATTTTTGTTAGCCCATTTTTCCGCATGCGCATTAATACTGTTTGCTAATATGTGAATTTGATTCTTGCTTCATGTTTTCTATTTGACATCCGTCCTGAGTTTATGATTTGAGTTTCTGCTTCCGGTAACGCTCCTCGCTCCTAACTTGGGCGAGGGGTGTCGCAACGAATTTGATTGAGGATTGGTTGAATCACATGTTAATAAATTGGTTGTAGGTCAATTAATGTTAAGATAACTTTATAAATGGTTCAAATGTGATGTTCGAATGGCTTATATGTTTAATTGTTATGCACTTTTTGTTTGTGTACCATAAAATCATAATGTTAAATTGATTAATGATGAACTTCAAGCTGATTAAGATAGTTCAAGTATTCAAATGAATCGTGATTCAATCCTGTAGTTGAATTTTGAGTTTGATTGTAGTCATATTACTTGTAAAATGGATTAGGGACAATTATGACAAAATAAATTATTTAGGGACTGCTTTGAAGACTATTAAGGGGATTTTTAGGGATTAGGAAAACAGGGGGTCTCTCTACAAATGTATAGAATTGGTTTGGGAATAAAATGGGACTATTTTACTACATTAGTTGATTGTTTTACAAGACTTTGTAGGGACTGCTTTCCAATTGAAAAATATCAATATTTTGCAAGACTTGAAGATTGTTTTGTAAGCACAAATAATGGATTGAATTACTTCTTGATTGAGAGTTGTCTTGTGAAGAAATTAAGGGACTAAAGGTGACTAAAAATGAATTGAATGTATAATCGTAAGGGTTGTTTAGAAAATCAAAGAATTAAGGATTGTTTTAGAAATCAAAACTAGGACTAAAAATATTTTTTTATCAGCAACTGTATGTTTTTATTTATTAGCATAAAAGCATACAACGTGATGGATCCTACGCCTCGTTAAAAATCTCCCTAGTGGAGGAAAATAGTACGATAAGATCTGCCAAGAATACATAGAAAAAACTAGGCCTACCATAAGAAAGCCACAAAAAGCGAACATCGATCCATGCATTCTTTCGCTAGCACATCCACAAAGCCATTTGCCTCCCTAGGCACGTGACAAAACTGTATCTCATACGAGACCTGACAAGCCTGATCGATCACTGTAAACACCTCCCACAATCGCCAAGGCCGTTTCACCGAACGTGTAGCCCAACTCAAAGCTACTTGCGAATTCAACTCTATAATCACACAACTATCACGCCACACCATGTCCATAACCAAACTCAACGCAAATGCTATCGCCCGCACTTCAACTTCATTTGAATCCATCACACCTAACGGTCCCGAAAACAATCCTAAAATCTTACTCCCCCCGTCACACATCACTCCACCAAACCCTGCAGGACTCAGTTTTCCTCGCGCCGAACCATCAGTATTAAATTTTAAAACACCCTGCATCGGTGGCTGCCATCCCACCGCTGCCCTCACCTTCCGCGGTGCTAGACTAACTACAAACGTAGACGAACATGACCACCAAACCGATTCAGATAACATCTCACCCTCACCATCAACCTTAATCTAGTAAAAAAGACCTCAACTTAACCAAAAAGCATAACTCAGTCATCAACATACATTTTCCATGAAATATGAACTCGTTTCTAGCCAGCTATAATGACCACAACAACGCACTAACACTCGCCACCCACTATTTTCTCATGCAACCGGTAAATGAATAATTAAAATTTACGAAAATAAAGTTTTCAAGAAAAATATCGCTACACCCCACCAATGCCGCAACCACTCGCATACTTTCCGCACACAAGGGCATTCATAGAAGAGGTGTGCGATACATTCCTCCGATGATGCACACCGTGGACATCTTCCTTGCTCAGCACACAAAGGAACTCCCGTGCTCTCAAGAAATCTGTCGTCAGCAACCTTCGTAACCATATAAACCACAAGAACGCATGGACTTTAGGCGGGACCAACACTTTCCAAGCAAAACAGACGCTAATAGAATCATCGCCAACCTTATCCAGCATCAATAGATTCGACAATGCACTGACTGAGAATTCCCCATGTGTGTCCGGTCTCCAAATTAAAGTATCAAGTCGACCTTCCCATAACCGAATCTCACTAACCAAGGCACATAATTCCCTCAACTGCTCATGCTCGAACACCCTCAATTGACATCTAAAGAAACCTTCCCACTGCTTATGATCGAGACTTACACCCTCCGAATAATCACACACCCATGCTAGCTTATTTATCGCCAAGGAAAATAGTCACGGAAACGTATCATTCAAAGGTTGATGTGTTATTCACGGATCAAACCAAAATAATAATGCCCGTCCATTGCCTATTTTCCATTGAAAACCCGACACCCCAAATGTTTATCAATTTTCGCAGAACAAGAATTGGCCACAATCTGTCGCCACATAATCGACATAGTTGACAGCTTTTCCGTGTTGAAACACCACCATTGAGTATGTTCACCATACTTTGCTACAATTAATCGCCGCCACAGCGAGTCGCAATCACGAACATATCGCCAAACCCACTTCGATAATAATGCCATATTTTTCCACTTGTAAATCTGCCACTCCCAAACCTCCCAACTGTCACGGTCTGCACACAACCTCCCACCCTACCCTACTCATCCTCCGTTCAAGGCCAACGCCTCCCCAAAGGAATGCTCTGCGTATACGATCCAATTTCTCAATCACCCCCTTTGGAGCTACAAACAAGCCCATGTAAAAAATAGGCAAAGATGAAAGTACTGAATTTACCAAATTTATACGGGCAACAAAAGATAATGACGTTCGCTTCCACCCGGCTAGCTTGCGTCGAAAGTTAGCAATAACTGGTTCCCACATCGATAACAGCCTCACATTAGCTCCTACAGGAAACCCAAGGTAAATAAACGGCAGCATACCCTGTCTACATCCCAGCACTTCAGCCACTACTGCTCCCAACTCCTCTTCGACACCAATTGCACATAGCGAGCTCTTAGCAAAATTAATCCTCTAGCCAGAGCATACTTGAAAGCAATGTAAGATATGCTCGATATTACAGGCAACTTCCAAAGCGGCCTCGAAAAATAGGAGTGTATCATCAGCAAACTGTAGGTTAAAATATACTATGAATGATTTGGAAAGTTGTAGGGTTGTTTTGCGGAAATATAAGATTGTTTTCGAACTTATTTGAGAAATGGATAAAAGCTGGATTGTTATTGTGTAAATAGAAACATATGGGGGTTGTTTCGATGCATGTACACATAACTGAAAATTTTACTGTTTTGGGTTATGAAACAAGAGAATTTTTTAAGAACTCAAGTTTAGGGATTGTTTTTCACGAGTAAAGATGTAAAATAGACTGTTTTGATGAGATACAAGTGTATGAGTATAATAAGGACAGTTTTGCATATGATGAACTATTTTTGTGAATGTAAAGGTGGTTAAATATACCTAGGGGTTGTTTTGAGTCTGAATATGTGCTCATATGAACAGTGGATTGTTTTACCTAAATAAGCTAACTTAAAGGGTTGCTTTGCAAACAATTAGAAACTTTTTTGCCAATAATTAAACTAATAGGACTGCTTGTACATGGATTTGTATATACAAGAAATGGAAAATTTGTCTTTGCTTGAATATGGGTTTTATTGGACTATTTGGGAAGTCAAAGGAAAACAAATTTGTTAAGATAAGATGTGAATCTAATTGGTAAAATTATGGACTGTTTTGGCGTGATGGAAAAGCATATGAACTGTTTTGATGTGTTTAGGTATGCATACCAATGTTAAGAATGGATTTACATTTAGAATAAAACTTAGTGGGCTGCTTTGAATATGTATGTGTATATTCATGAAAATCTAGACTGTTTTGTAATGGTTCGAATGATTGTGCTTTAAAGTGTGAAATTAGTTATAAGATCTAAATGAATAAACTCTAATGATTGGTTGTTTTGAGGTACATGTTTTGGTAGGAAGATGTTGTTAACAGGAAGCTAGGAAAGGACTTGGTAAAGTAGCAAGATTTGATTGTGGTTCAAGTATCCCGTAACTTCGAGATATCAAGTGAGTGTAGTTACATATTTCTCGGATGACATGGTGTTGTCTCGACTCTTGTTTTTATATATTCGGTGTATGAAATGTCTACGTTCTGAATGTGCATTTTCATGGTTACATTCCTAGCATGCCACAAGTTTGTTATCATGTTTGCATATTTGATGCACCTTTTGCTTGTTACTACGTCCTCGTAATGGAAAGAAACACTAATCTTGATGAAGTTTAAGATACTATTAGATGAAAATTGTCATAAGATACCAAGCTATGGAAGATTAATCTCATTGGCTTTAAGCCTTCGAAACCTTTATAAAGAATCAAACCTAAAATGCTATAATTCTTTGAAGTCTTAATTATCTATAGCTATTAAGCTCAAATGTTCCATAAGACATTGAGGAAGAAATAAATAAATTACTTATAACATTAGATACCTAATAATTTTTAAAGCATAAAACACTTTCTTATACAATGGAAGCCCTTGGACACTTTGGCATGGTGCAAAGGTGTATTTCGGGATTACGGTCCATGAGCTATGGCTTAGGGTGACGACCCATTATATGTGATATATTGGCAATAGTAGGAGATTTGACGACATTTTGGTTGGATAGTTGAGAAGATAGGATTGTTATGTTTCTGACACTAGCCATACGATCAAAACACAGACCGATGCTAACCATGACCAAATGTGATCCAATGCAAATGTTCTAAATGATATGAATTCATATACTAAGCCCCGATAAGAAAATTGATAAGAAAAGATATGCTCTCGGATAAGCTCAGTTATGATCTTCAATAAGGTAAGATAAGAACTTTAATAAGTTCGATAACATAGTGAAACATAGTCAAAAGTTCTGAAAGATATTCAGTTAAGACCGGGTAGAGTATGAACCCCAAATAAGATTTCAATAAACAAAGATTGATTAAGATAAAAATAAGGCATAGTAATCGAATGCTAACTTACACTTGAATCCTTTGAATTTCCTTTTTACATATCTTTGAGACTATGCTCTACTATTTTGATGTCACTACCTCACTTATACTATAAAAGCCTAATGCACTCATTTCCATATATGTGCAGGTTGAATAAAGCTTGTATATTTCAATCGTGGTCAAGTGTTTCAAGTCATAGCCTAAAGATCCAAGTAGGATTTATTTTTCTAATTTCCTTAGTTAGGACTCCTAGAATGGTGGCATAATTTTTTAGTGTGAAGCAAGTAGATTATCTTTTGAATTGTATGTAAGGTTTATCAATTTGTAATCAAATTGCATAGTCATAGTTATAAATTTGGTTACGACTTATATGGTTGAATACTATGTTTGTATTATTAGTCATTACATAACTAAAGGTCAAATGGTTCATGTAGTTTGTTGAAGGACCTTGTAATGTTTGAAATTTCTCTTTTGGGTCACTCGCATGCTTCCTTTGGTCCAGAGTTTAACGCGAATTAAAAGAAATGATAGTGCTCATTAAAAACTTAGACTTAATTAATCCTACTTAATTTTAAGAAATTGACTAAAATATTTGTTTACCTTTCTTGTTCAAATCCTTAAGAATGGTTGGTTCAATTTTTCTCTTCTATGTATGTATAAACTATATATTATGAATATGTGAAAGGGAAGTTTGGTTATGTCAACTAAATTACTATAAGTTTCGAATGATCCTTAAGTTTGAAGGAATATTTCCATGAGTTATGATTTAGTTGTTTTACTAAGTTTGTTTTGAGAATTACTTGAAATGGTTCGATGTCATGTTAATGTTCAACAAACTCCTAATCTGTTTATTTGGCCATTTGATTATGAAAAGAATTAAACTAAGCTAGTAACAAAATTAGAATTTGACAATTTGATCACCTTAAGATGTGTAATAAAGAGTAGGAGTTAAGAAATGATAGTTATCCCTTAGAATTTGAAAAGGAAATGAGTCTCGTAGAATGTCTTATAAAGTTTGGATAACAACATCTGATAGTAAGTGATACAAACATGAAGGCTTAAAGATTTTCAAACAATGGAATGTTGATACTTGGATGGCCTTAATTTTTGTCTTATAATCTTTAAACGGAATTTATAAAGGTTAGAAATTAAGTTTTATATACAAATGTGTTTTCACGGTGTTGTACTTGGTAGATGTTTGTAGGTTTAGAAACATACTGTGCTAAGTATGAGTTTAATTTCGATTCTCGTTGTTACTAAATTGCGTGCTTAAAATATTTCATGTGTTCCTGAGTTAAGAATATAAAATCATAGCTAAAACTAGTGTAATCTTGATCTTATTTCTTCCATAAGGTTCTACATTATGTCTTACTTGTGTAAGTTAAGTCCTTTTTCGTCCTTTAACACTATCTAATTTAATTTACTTCTAAACTGGGTTAGAGGGTTTTACGATTTGGCATCAGAGTTAGAATTTAGTCGTTTCTAGACTAAATCAAAGCTTATAGTCTATTTGAATATTGCATATGCCACTTTGGAGTTTAAATTTTTGTTTAGTATTGCTGACTTGCAACTAACACGATATATTTATTTTGTTTTGATGTTAAAAATTTGTTATCAGTACTTAAAATAATTACGTGATAGAATAGTGAGCTCAACTTTCCAATTAATGAGAAATTCAAGGATGAATTTCTTTTAAGGGAGATAGAATTGTAATACCCCAAACATTAGCTTAGAAGTATGTATCAACTTGAGAATAAGTCATTTATAACATAATTGTTATCTATTAGATTAAGTAATTGATTTTAGGACCCAAAAGGAAAAAGGAAAAATATATATCTATATTAAAAGGAATCCAACTGAATACTAAGATAAACTTAGTGTTTGCATGCTAAATAAGGAAAAATTCAAGGATGAGGACACGTCTCCTCCTTTAAGGAGGGCACTTGTGAAAGAGTTGGCTAGGTGGGAATAACCATCCCATTATTTCCTTCTTCTCAACTTAACCGAGAACAAAAAAAGAGATTAGAGATAGAATGGGAGTTTTTTCATGGCTATGGAAGGTGAAGCTCAAATTCGTTCAAGTTGAACAATTACTCAAGTAACCTAAAGAAGAAGGTGATGGATTCTTTCTTCTTATACGAGTTTTTAGTTGAGAAATTCTTGTAAAATGTATTTATGTCTTCTTTTAAAACCATGAGATCATTATAATTGTAAGAAACCAATCCGTGATAGGAAATTCTTAGTTATTTGGGTGTTATACATGATGAAATTATTGTGTTTGTGATATTGTACCTTAGTTAAATTGAATAAGTTGTTAGATTGTAAATTGTATGATTGCTTGGAGCTTAGTCTCGAATGATATATATGCAGGTGGATTTAATTCTATGTTTCAAAATGTTGCAAATATAATTTTGAAAGGATAAGTTGCTGCTATGGAATTCTAATGTTATTGAAAGAATTTGATTGAGGATTGGTTAAATCATGTGTTAGTAAATTGGTTGTAGGTCAATTAATGTTAGGAGAATTTTAGAAATGGATAAAATGTGACATTTTAATGGCTTATATGTTTAATTGTTATGCACTTTGTGATTGTGTACCATAAAATTAGAATGTTAAATTGATTAATGATGAACTTCAAACTGATTAAGATAGTTCAGTTCAAGTATTTGAATGAATCATTATTCAATCTTGTAGTTGAATTTATAGTTTGATTGTAGTCATATTACTTGTGAAATGGATTAGGGACAGTCATGACCAAAGAAATTCTTTAAGGACTGCTTTGAATACAATTCAAGGGTTGTTCAGGGATTAACAAAACAGGTGGTGTCACACCCTAAAAATACTCTAGTTGAAAAGCCCTAAGTTAGTTAATAAAGAAGGTAAAAATAGGTTGTAACCTAAAATATGGTGCAAAAATAGGTTGTAACCCAAAATGTGGTGCAAGTATATTGTAACTTGAAATGTGGTGCAAAAACAGGTTGTAACCAAAAATGTGGTGCAAGTATAGTGTAACCTGAAATATGGTGCAAAAATAGGTTGTAACCTAAAATGTGAAATGAATGTGAGAAAGTTAAAGGACTAAGAAAGTGAGTTATTAGTATAATAACCTATAATATGACATATAGCATAAGAAAGTGGGTTATTAGTGGGATAAATACTTGGTTTATAAGGAAGCCATGTGTCAAGGGAGATGACACACGGTTACCAAGTGGGCAAAATCAACATATGTTCTCATATTTTCTTCATTTTCCTTATACAACCTGGAATAACAAAGAGAGAGATAGAGAATTTGAGAGCTTGAAAATCTGGAACAATAGAAGCAAAATAAGAAGGAAAATTTAAAGTTTGAGGGCTGGAAATTATACTTAGATTGCATGCATGTTCATACAATTCAAGTAAGTGTCTATTGTGTTACCCGATTTAGTCTTAGAATTATGTTGTTATCTTGATGAATTCTGAGTTTGATTTTGTTGGAAATTAGTGGTTAAATGCTTGATTTTGTTTAAATAGTGTTGGGTTTGTGAGATTAGTAAAAATACATTGGAAAATTTGATTTAAACAAGTTAGAACATAAATCTGCCCATCACTGCCCTATTCTGGATAATGACCTGTAAAAAAATCACCAAAAATAAAATACATGAAATTTAGACTTTTAATTTTGATAGCAAATACTTGGGTATGTCTAGTTTAACTAGAATCAAACGAAACTAAAATTTGATATCTATAGAAAAATTAGAACCAAAATTGTGGAGGTGTTACAAACTATTCAGAACTGCAAAATGGCATATGTTTAATTAATAAATTGTACTGATTGATAAATGAGAAAAATATGTACCATACATGGATTTAAATCTGAATGAATAAGCTTTCTGGATTGGTAAAGAAATCTAAATTTGGACTTGTGAGTAAAAAAGATATGACTAGATTAGTGAGTGTTACTTAATCTGGCAGTTTAGGGACAATTTTAAATTCTATAAGTGTTTGTGTTTCTATAAATGAAAATATATGATAGAAATGAGTTCTAATATGATTATTATATGTTGTTTGAATATTCAAGATCAATATTGTGAAGAGTTTTTGGAGGATTCAAGAGTTGGGCATTCAAATAGGAAGAGCAAGGGCATAGTGATCAAAGAATCATTATAGCTTGGAGCATAGTGAGTGTAGTTATCTTTAGGGTTAGGACTAGTGTCCTAACCAATGTTTTATATTTAATTGATGAATTAACATGAAGTATGAAATGAATCTATTAAAGATTTGGTAATTAAAATGTAATGGAAGAAGGACTAAATGAAATGGATAACATGTTATATGTTTAGTGCTAGTTGATGATGTTAGTGTTCTTTGTGATTTTCTATGACTTGTTAGCTATTTGAGCTTCATGAGATGGACATATATGTGATTCTAAGCCACTGTTTTTGTGTATATTTGAGCGAAACGCTATGATAATCTTGCTGGAAATTATTTGAATGATGTCCTTGTATAGGTTTGGTGAATTGGTAACATGTATTGGCTATATGACCTTATAATATGTTTGCGAAACATTTGGTTTATATTGTTGAAAAAATTAAAAGACTTAATAAGTACTTGGATGACTAGTGGTCCTTAGGTAGAAGGACATGCCTTAGAGTCATGAGCTCTACTTATTTAAAGGTGGTTAGTCACCTATTGATGCTTTGGGCATCTACTGTTACAAATTACAAGCTGTATGGTGTAGTTAGACACCTTGATACTTTTTGTATCTATTGATCTTTGGATCTTTGTGCATCTATTTTTATATGTTGGTACTTGGTAACTATTGACTTGATTACTTAGTCCATTTAATCATCCAAGGAAAAACTCAATAATCTTGCAATAAGACTATAAATGATGCTTGAAATGATGAAATGTTATATGTTCATATAGTGCATGGAATGGCATGTTTAAAATGGGTAGTGACCCTAAAAGAATGGTATGAAAATGTGTTCTAATGATATGATATGATATGATATGATATGATATGATATGATATGATATGATATGATATGATATGATATGGTATTTTACATGATTACATGAATCGAAAATGATCTCTTTTGATGATGCACCTATTCAAATGGTATTTGAAGATGATGCAATGTTTAAACAAAATTTATATATGATTGAATATGAACATTGATGTTTTGATTCTTGTTTTTTGATTGTGTTATACAATGATATGAATGCTTGTTATGAATTATGAGTATGCTTCTATGATTTTCTTACATGATATGATTGAAAATAGCTAAGACTTATTGAGCATGAAATGTACTAGCTAGGAGGCCTTGTTTGTTCTAAGCCTAGCTAGGTAACCTTGATCATATGAAATAACACATTAAAAGATTGAATTAGTAAGTATAGGAACTGCCTCACTAAGTACATATTGTACTATTCACTCTGTTGTTTCCTTCTTCCAAATAACAGGTTTCTAATTCTGAAAGCTATCTAATCTGATATGGGAGCAATCACAAGTCAAGACTCAAGTATGATATAGCTTTACTAGACTCCTAGATGGTGGAATAGTTATATATTTATAGTGTCACATGCATTTTGGATCTTTGTATATATTAAGATAAGATTTTCATGATATGTAATGTATGAAACGATGTTTGGATGGTTTATATATATGACTAAGTGTGAAATGATTTTGCAATGATGGGTATAGTTTATATGTTAATACATGTTGAATTGCCATGGATCATGATATGAATGCTTGGTTGAGTAATTAGAATGGTTCTTGAAAATCTTGTTGTGAATCGATTTGTATATGAAGTTATAAGTTTAATTGATGCATATACATGTATGTTAGAATGAAGTTAGAATTGATTTTAATGGTTTGTGATATGGTTCGAATGGTTCTATGTTGTTAAGGTCCAATGTTGTTTGCCATATGAAGATCTTGGCTTGTATGGTGTATCTAGTTGTTTGATTATTTGTTTACTAACCTGGGGCGAGGGGTGTGACAAGGGGTCTCTCTACAAATATATAGATTTGGTTTGGGAATAAAATGGGACTGCTTTACTACATTAGTGGATTGTTTTACAAGACTTTGTAAGGACTTTTTTCCAATTGAAACAAAAATCATAGTTTTACAAGACTTGATGATTGTTTTGTATTCATAAATAATAGATTGAATTACTTCTTGATTGAGAGTTGTCTTGTGAAGAAATTAAGGGACTAAAGGTGACTAAAAATGAATTGAATCTATAATCATAATGGTTGTGTAGAAAATTAGAGAATTAAGGACGGCTTTAGGAATCAAAACTAGAACTAAAATTGTTAAAATATAGTATGAATGATTTGGAAAGTTGTAGAGTTGTTTTGCGAAAATATAAGATTGTTTTTGAACTGATTTGAGGAATGAATAGAAGCTGGATTGTTTTGTGTAAAAAGAAACACATAGGGGTTGTTTCGATGCATGTAAACATAAGTAAAAAATTTACTATTTTGGGTGATTAAACAAGAGCAAATGTTTTAAGAATGCAAGTTTTGGGACTGTTTTTCATGAGTAAAGATGTAAAATGGACTGTTTGGATGAGATACAAGTGTATGAGTATAATAAGGACAATTTTGCACGATTGTAGATGATGATGAATTCTTTTGTGAATGTAAAGGTGGTTAAATGTACTTAGGGGCTGTTTTGAGTATGAATATGTGTTCATATGAGCAATGGATTGTTTTACCTAAATAAGCTAACTTAAAGGACAGTTTTGCAAACAATTAGGAATTGTTTTTCCAATAATTAAACTAATAGGACTGATTGTACATGAATTTGTATATACAAGAAATGGAAATTTTGTCTTTGCATGAATATGAGTCTTATTGGACTGTTTGGGTGTTGTGAAATAAGGCAAATGAACAAGAAAATAAACAAGCAAGAACAAAAATGATTAACGAAGTTCAGCAATGTGCTTACGTCATCGGGAAAAAAGAGCGGCTATTTTTCTTATTGATTCAATCAATAAAATTAGGTTACAAATAATAGGAATATATAAGTAACCCTCCACGGTACAATTACCAAAAAACCCTATACCATACCGCGGGAGTTTTGCCCCCGCACCCCAACCCACTTAGTCCAAGCCCGTACACTAACTTGAGAATTTTTTTATGGGACAAATGTTTTTGTTCTGTTCACTTGCTCACTCAGTACACTAACAATCATACTCACATTGCTTGTAGCCAATCTAAATCATGTAGGAGTCAAATCTTTTGTACCATTGTCTTCGAGACTGCTTCAACCCGTACAAATATTTCTTTAACCTCCAAACCAGATGCTCATCTCTAGATTGAGTGAACCCTTATGGTTGTTAGATATAAATCTGCTCCTCTAGATCACCATGCAAAAGGCAATTTTAACATCCATCTGCTCTAAATACAAATCTGAACTAGCTACGAGTGCAAGTACATCCCTGATTGAAGTATGCCTAACCACATGAGAAAAGATTTCATTGTAACCCCCTTAACCCGGTCTAGACGGTTGACCCGAATTAAGAAAGTCACACGGGGAAAACCAAAGTCAACCCGAAAGTCAACCTTGATTAACGACCCTTTTTTTTTCTTTTTAATCTTGTCTAGATGCACATTAACCTTAATTGTGATCATACAAACAACATATCAAAAGATCACAAACATCAGAGATCAAACAGGGACCTAATTGAATAAATTACAACTTTAGGGACCAAAATGTAAATTCTGATAAATTAAGGGACTTAACCCAAAATAAAGTTACCATCTTGAAATTAGTCAGGTTTCATGCTTCTCTGTGAAATTTCAGCTCAAAAGGACATCCACAGCTCATGCAATTGATCATACAAGGTTTAGGACCAAAACGCAAACATTTCAAAACATATAACTACCATGTCAGCCCCCTAACGGTCAATCGTTCCGAAACAGGCTAGCCCTGTTCTGAAACACGGGCCGTTCCGAAACGGGTTCCGGAACGTGGCTTCGGCAGAGGCCAAACCGTTTCGAAACGGTGCATACCGTTTCGGACGCCTGGGTTCATGCAAGGCACCCGTTCCGAAACGGTATACCCCTGTTCTGAAACGCCTGCACAAAAATCAGCAAACAAGCATACTAGATCATGCAATTGGACATTCAAACATGCTCCAAACATCACCAAACTTTACCAGCATGCAATTAAACATATTTAACACTTATAAGCACCATCAGTTCAGCAAAATAACATCTCATGCAAAAAGCCCCAAATCAATGGTCATGCTTCCAACACAAGCTATCTACTCAAGCTTCAACTTGCAAAACAAGCATATAAGGTTCAATTCAAAAACCAGCAACATCGACCACATTCAACATACTTAGGGAGTCATAAACACCTCCCAAAACAAATACATTGGTCCCCCATTGCCAAAACATACAAAAGCTAAAACACTTATAAAACCTTCATACATTGAGCTTTACTTGTACTTGTTTGCTTGCCTCCTCTTGCTGCCCTCAATGCACTCTAATGCTCTGCATTATTGAATCAAGAAAACGAGAGAGCGTAAGCCAAAGCTTAGTAAGGAGTGCTCTTTAAAAACCATTCAATAATGCATTTAAAACCATTTGTAAATCATGCTTGTAAACAACCTTTACACATGCTCAAAGCATACTTAAAATCAAGCAATATCATGCTTCCACATTTCATTTAAACAAGCATCTCATGCTTCAACATAAACATTAAATCATGCATCTCATGCGTCTCATGTACTATACATGTCATATTGGCTCAAGTGATACATTTCATTTATGAAATCAAGTTCAACAACTTTCCCCAAGGACTTTTAAACACCTTGGACCCCAAGGACTTTTAAACACCTTGGCCATGGACTTTTAAACACCATGAAAGGACCACACAAGGACTTTTAACCACCTTTGTGTCCGTAACTTGAATTACCCCAAGGACTTTTAAACACCTTGGCCCCAAGGACTTTTAAACACCTTGGCCCCATGGACTTTTAACCACCATGGAAAGGAGCACCTAAGGACTTTTAACCACCTTAGAGTCCGCAACAAGATTCATCCAAGGACTTTTAACCACCTTGATGATCTTAGATAACAAGGCTCACTCAAGGACTTTTAACCACCTTAGTGACCTTCACTTTTACAAACCATCACTTGCCAATACACACTTTATACATCATATAATCCACTGTTTTAAAGCATTTAAACCAAGCCATTTCATCATGCATTTCAAAGCATTAAATCATCATTTAACAATGCATAAAACGAGGCTCTCTTACCTAGAGACACCTTCAACACATGGCTTAAATCATCAACATAAATCATGCTAAAACATCAGCAATTAACATGCTAAAACATGCTTTCCAAAATAGTAACAAATCATGCAAAATCATCGTTTCACATTTCATCAAATTATGGCCACCACTTAGAGAGAGTAATCCGAAAACTTACACTTGAGCTTAGCAAAGTTGTTTAGACTTAAACTAAGCTCCCAAAACCTTCAACCCTTGGTTTAAAAGCTGAAAATCCATTTTTCACTCACCGATTACCACTTTGCCTCAAGCCAAAGCACCAAATCAAGCCTCCGGATCAACAAATCTTGGATCCAAGGATGCCTCCCCTGTTTCAACACATTAAAGCAGAGGATTAATGCATCATCATGCATTAATTGCTTCAATGAAAGCATCTAAACTCGCTGCTCTCACTAAACCTCCATTTTCGGCCACCAAACACAACCGAAATGCATCCGAAACACTTCTAAACAAAGCCCAGCCACAACCCAGCAAAACCCCACTTCCATCAACATCAAAACACATCTAAAAACAACCTATAAGCATCCTTATACCTCCAGCAACACCAGATCCACAAGATCACCACAAAAGCTACCTTAAAACACAAGTTAAACTTAGGAAATCCAACCTATCCGGGATTGCATCAATCAAAACTCATTTCCACAACAATTTAATGATCATTTAACATCAAAATCACTTCTCAAAACACAGATTTAACAGATCCAACGAAAATCAAGTGAAATCATCAAGATCTTGCATAATTAGCCAAGATCCTTAAATCAACCTTAAAACCTTTAATCAATTATCAAATTAGGATTGAAAACTTTAGGAATTTCATTAAATAACTTGAAGTTCAGAGGAGAAGGACGTTCTTACCTCCAAACTTGAGTTTCTCCTCTGTTTGGAATTGAAAAGCTTGATAAATCTTGAAGCAATTGAAGAGGATTTGAAGACACAATGATTTGCAATCAATTGAGAGTTGAAAGAAGGTTTTTAGGTGATGAAAATCAGACTTAGATCTCTGGAAATGAGTGTTTGGGTTGAGAGAAAAGATAGAGAGAAAATAGGTAGTTAAAAGAGAAAATGGCCAAAATAGATTTTTCCCTCCTTTTGATTCTTTTAAAATCAGAATTATGGGTTAAAATATCTTAGAAAAATCTGGAGAAACTCCCTTTGGGTAAATAGCTCCTTAAAGATTCAAAGTTTCAACCCTTTATAAAATAGCCACCAAACTTTCAAAAATTACATTTTGGTCACTAGTCAAAATGTCACACTTCCGAAACTCATTTTCCAAAATTGATTTCACAGTTCACTTAATTATAATAAAAGATGATTTTAGAACATTTTTCCATAATTTTTATGCAACCCGAACTAGGCTTTCCTAATTTAACCTCTTACGATTCGAACAGCACTTTGACCAACCGGTCAACGCCCAAGACTTCCAAGCCCAAAACCGGGGCGTTACAACTCTCCCCCCCTTAAGAAATTTCGTCCTCGAAATTTACCTGAAGGAAAGAGATAAGGAAACTGCTTCAGCATATCTTCCTTCCGCTCCCACGTGGCTTCCTCAACACCGCGGTGCTTCCATAGCACCTTCACCAACTCAATGGTCTTGCCACGAAGAACCTTGCTATCCGAATCCAGAACCTTCACCGGTTCCTCATCATAGGTCAAATCCGGATTCAATTCCACTTCCTCCACAGGCAACACATGCGAAGGATCAGATCTATACCTCCGGAGCATAGAAACATGGAACACATCATGAATCTTCTCCAGCTCCTGAGGTAACCTCAACCGATACGCAACAGGACCCACACGCTCAACAACCTCATACGGTCCAATGTATCTAGGGCTCAGCTTACCCTTCCGACCAAACCTCATCACCTTCTTCCAAGGCGAAACCTTCAAGAACACGCGATCACCCACCGCAAACTCTATCTCCTTACGCTTCAAATCCGCGTAAGACTTCTGCCGATCAGAAGCAGCCTTCAACCGCTCACAAATGAGCTTCACCTTCTCGGTAGTCCCTTTCAACAAAGCAGGCATCGAAACCAACTTTTGACCAGTTTCAGCCCAACACAGAGGAGTCCTACACCTCCTCCCATACAGAGCCTCATAAGGTGCCATCTGTATACTTGCCTGAAAACTGTTGTTGTAAGCGAACTCAACCAAAGGCAAATGCTTCTCCCAAGAACCTTGAAACTCTATCACACAGCATCTCAACATATCCTCCAAAATCTGAATAACTCGTTCAGACTGGCCATCCGACTGAGGATGATAGGATGTACTGAAATGCAACCTTGTACCCAGAGCTTGATGCAAACACTGCCAAAAACGCGATGTGAATCTCGGATCCCTATCCGACACGATCGACTTAGGCACACCATGCAACCTCACAACCTCGGCAATGTACAGCTCTGCCAGCTTATCCAAAGAGAACGTAGTATGCACAGGCAAGAAATGTGCACACTTCGTCAGGCGATCCACAATCACCCAAACAGAATTCTTCTTCGACGGAGACAAAGGCAAACCAGATACAAAATCCATGGTAACCCTCTCCCACTTCCATTCAGGGATTTTCAACGGTTGCAACAAACTAGAAGGAACCTGATGTTCAGCCTTAACTCGCTGACACACCAAACACTTGCTTACAAACTCAGCCACATCCTTCTTCAA